>CM033323.1:80994158-82194158 GCA_019359835.1 Pharus latifolius | reverse complement strand
TGCCATAGAACATAGGAGGTGGTTGACACTGCTAACGATCAACATCGCCGTAGCAGCAAGTTGCATCCATGTAGGCTCTAGCTGGTTACAAACAATAAAGTGGATGAAATGTTAAGAGAATTCATACAAGAGAATGATACCAAGGTGGAAATCCACCCACAGCTCCATCAGACAAAGAAAGCAGGTTAGGCATTACCATATTACAAAGATCTGTGAGGTTTCTGCAAAAACTAACAAATAAAGTCCTACAGGCAAACATATAGCCAGCCCGTGGACAACATGACTAACACCTCTGCCAAAACTAACAAATAAAGTCCTACAGGCAAACATATAGCCAGCCCGTGGACAACATGACTAACACCTCTAGCAAACCTACAGCACAGTCAACAGTGGTAAAAGCTAGCAAGTATCGAGACACAGGAAAGGTGGAAACGCTAATGCCAGGAGAAAAATATAAGGAGCAACTACTGCAAAGCCTACAACAATATGGACAGGAAAGCCATTAACTTTCCCTTGTTTAATTTCATTCAAGTTACAAAAACTAGATATGATACAGAGAGCAAGAAAAGCATGCACTACCACCACTATCACTACCAATACTACCTGCCACCTATGTCTTTCCATGGATCCACATCATTGCTCAGAATCTTGGTACTAGGACCATACTGCACCTTGAGGGCTGCCACAGGATCAGCGACGCTGCTGACAAGGATACCAGCACCCCCTAGACGCGAGCCTTTCCCTGGCTGTTGAAACCCCGAAATGATTTCGATTCCCTTCCTCTTCTGCAGATCAGCGAAGCTTTCCAGCCGTTTTGGATCTGATGATAACTGCGGCATTAAAGGCTGCTGATATTCTGCCAACACACCAAGGCTGCCATTCTTAGCTGAGTAAAATGGTACACCAGCTAGTGATCTCTGACACTTTGCCACCATAAGAACTGGCTCAGGCAGAGATTGAATGCCCGGCTGTATTGTACTTCCATCCAAGTGGGCATAACTTCTCACTGCTCGCTCCTCCAGGCCCAAGTGCCCAATGATTGCAGGCCTAGAAGAACAAACCATGTGATCCCTTGTGCTCAACAATCTTCTGGCCGATCTATCACTCTTTGGTGAGGGAGGCTTGCTTTTGCTTCCGTTAGGTGATGATCCAGAACTCTGTAAGGACTGATGGCTAAGAATCTGCCCAAATAACTTAACATCACCAGGCCGCTTGAGCCGCTCCTCACTCTCAGGGCTTGCACTGTGGGAGCAAGACTTCAATGGGCCCCCTCCACCATTTCGAGTCCATAGCATCCCACTGGTTGCATTTGAGAGACTCGAACTGCTGGACCTGCCATTCTGCAAATTTGCTGCGGCAAACTGAGCTGCCTGAGTCCCACCTTTGCCACCAACAGTGCTTTCAGAAAATTTTGGTATTTCAGTTGCCATATGATGATTCCGCCGCTGCTGTGTGTACCCGTCAATATTTTGAAACAGTGCATCATTCTGATCGACGGAAGGGTCTTTAAATATCGGGCACTTGCTCAGGTCTTTGGCCCCTAAATTATGACTGACTTTGTTGCCATGATCTTCAAAATTGGGTGTAGTCATAGAGGCTATGCCCTCAAAACGAATGGAGGTAGGATCAGGAAGTGCAGAACTAAACTGCACAGGCATTAAATCCTTCGGGGTTAGAGGGGTCACCTGTGGCTTTGGTTTTGGTGGAACCAGGTTCGGCGGCGTTGTATGCTGATGACTTGGAGTAAATGCAGTCCTACTAGAGGAAACACCAGCCACATCGGAGAAGTGCACAACATTTTCCTTAGCAACACCATCTGCAGCAAAGCAAAGGGACACAGCTGAATTTCCGGTTTTCATCAGTGCATTCTCTGGCACATGGTGTGAACATCCTTTCATCTTGGAACCCTCAACACAAATCCCTTCACTGACATTGTTTGGCTGTATTAGTCCAACAGAATGTACATTAGATCTGGCCTCCATTTGCGTTGCTGCAGCCTGCTCAGTTGAAGAGGCCACAGGACCTTTGTCATGCATGTTACCAATATCATCCATGTTTTGCAGCTTCTGTGTGCTTTCAGAACAATTGATGTCGATAGGACCACATGCCCCTTGATGAGTGGACTCATTGTACTGATTACCATCATCAAGAATGTTTCGATCTTCACCTGTTTTGCTCTCGCTTTCCTCAACTTTTACATCTTCTACAACATCCTGCTCATTTGATCTATCAGTTTCAGGCTGTTTGGAGGTGACACCAGAAAGAGCATGCCCTTGAATGGTTCCATCAGCAGCAGGGCATACATCCATCTCCAATTTGGAACAGGACTGTGTGCTACAAACCACCGAATCCATCTCAGCAGCACAGGCCTCATCAATATCGCTCCTCCCTCCATTGGTATCACTCATTGGCATATCAATATCACCAGTCCCTTGAGGGATCAAATCCAAACCAAGTGATTTCCGAGCCTTGCTGAAAAATACCTTGCATTGTTCATATGACTTACTCTTCACACAAGATGAAATTCTAGCAAAGTCCTTCCCATAGTTATTCAGAGCCTCAAGGAAAGCAGATTTCTCATCATCATTCCAATCACCTGGTTCAACAGGACAT
The DNA here is from genome assembly GCA_019359835.1 of Pharus latifolius. Classification (NCBI taxonomy): domain Eukaryota; kingdom Viridiplantae; phylum Streptophyta; class Magnoliopsida; order Poales; family Poaceae; genus Pharus; species Pharus latifolius. The sequence goes on along the minus strand of CM033323.1, from coordinate 82,191,545 downwards.
CCCAGATCTGAACAATTGTCTTCCTCATCAAAGCTTTTGTCTACTTCGGGTGTCAGTGGATGCTCCATTCTTGTGAAGCTTATCTTCTGACCAGGATCAGCAGAACTTGTAATGCATGATCCCATTGCTTCCGGAGAGAGAGTTCCGCATATACCTGCCAAGACATCAGCAGCTACAGATTCTCTCTCACGCAAAGATACCTTACTAGCACAGTCCCTGTCAGAAGATCCTTTGGTTATATAAGGAGTATCAGACACATAAGTAGTCTGAATAATAGACTTTGCACAATTCTTCTCCACTCTCTTTGTGTAGCCAAGGCCATGGGCTGCTACAACCGATGCTACCCCAAGCATGTCAAGGGATGCAGCATTTGCTTCATTCCATTTCTTCCCTGATTTTGTTCCTAGGTAATTGCTGGTAGGTTGCTGCTGTCCCCGAAGATCAAGAAGTTTTTTAACATCTCCGAAACTGTCAGATTTGTGGTGCTTGTAGTAAAACTCAACACAATCAGCAGTTGTCTTGTGCTCAAGGAAACTGGAGATTTTGGAGAAATCTTTGCCAAATGTAGCAAGCATCTCCATAAAAATTCCTTTCTCTTCTTCAGTCCATGGATTTATCATAGCCCTTTCCTTCTCAACGGAAACAGGATCCTCGATTAAGCCATTCTTGCTGATGAACCTTGCATCCATCTTCTCCTTCTCATCTATAATTAGTGTTGGCATTTTCAAGTCATTTCTGACCTGCTTGATCTGAAATTCCGAAAGCAGCTTGCTCGCAACATCTGATATTTCCGTAATAGGAAGTACACTTAAATTACCAGCTGCATGCAAAAAGTTTCAGTCAATAAGGAACAAAGGAGAGCAAAGTGTGTAACCACAGCTAAAATTGAGACAAACAGACAGATTATCTAATGAAACCAATGGTCTCAAAGATATAAATCTACCATCTAATAGTTTGGAACAAAAGAAATATGTTCAGTAAACCAAAAAACACTTAGGTAGTGTACACAGGTAACAAAAGGGAGAGCTTTCAGAAATGATGTTCCAAAACATTAAAATATTCTAAACCTAACCAATCCATAGGTAGTTTTTATGATGTGCTTTGAAACTCCCAAGCATTTGCAAAACAGCATTTAATATTTCCAAGCAATTACAAAATAGGAACTGACAACTGATAGGTGATATTAAACAGGCAGCACCATTTTATTCTTTCCGTATTACTCCTGTTCATTCAAATTCCTGTGATGACTCCTTTTTTGCAAGTCATCATACACAAGTGCATAAAGCAGCTAAAATTTCTAAACACAAAGCCTTCATCCTAATTGATGATTTTCTATACTTAGTTTAGCTGTACTGTGCCTCAAAAATCAGTATAACACATCACATGATGGTTAAACACAGAAGGCATGACGCAAATTACCACTCAGTGAAATTTGCATGCCGTCCTTTGTTCAATGTTGACACAGCATGCAAATGCCCCAGTGAAAAGAACAAGTAAAAAGGGTTGCTAAGTATGCTCCTTGAGGGCTTATAACTTATCATTGTTAATGATACCTTCATGGAAATTGACATTGTATGAAAAATTTTCAAAAGGTTAAACAATAGCAATGCAGAATATTAAAATGCAGATCACAACATAATTAGCAAACTGTATTACTAACCTGGCATGGTTAACCGAGAACGATTAGACAAACGTTGCCTCTGAGATCCAGTTTGTGATGCTCGGTTCAGATCAGTGCGCTTATTAGACTTGGATCGCTGCTTTCTTGCAGAAAGAAGCCGAACATCCTCTTTCCACAGGTGATGCAGTACCTTGAACTTGTAAGTAAGAAGTTGCTCTTTGAATCGCAGTCTATTTTTACATATGGAAATCTTCTGTGTGATTCTCAAGTCATTTTTCCCGTGGTTAGAAAGATGGCTCAATGCCCATAAATCAAATAGGGGTTGATCAGCAGGCAAAGTTTTAACGACCAATTCAGAAACTTCTTGAACAGCATCCTTGTTTGAAGCCATAATTGAAGGTATTAAATTAGAGCTAACACCATCATATGAGCATGGCCTTGTTGAAAAGTTACCGTTATCTGATTTGTTGGAATTAACATTAACATGAAACAAAGTAGCTTCCAGCATCTCATGGCCAGCATCGATTTGAGGTCTAATATCTTCAGAGGACTTGAACAGAGCACAACCATTAACAGCCACAGAGATCTGAGCTTCGGCGCCGCTAAGACAAGCAACACTCTCTTCCGAAGAAGCTGTTTTTGCATTGTCAACTGGAGTCATCTTGATTTCCATCGCTTCCGCACCATTGACTTCAGCATCTTGCTCCACAGAAATCTTGGGGGAAGGGATGAGTTCTCCTAATTCTTTCACAGGGAAAATTGGTCCATAAATTTCCATGCTGGAATGAACTTTTGATGTCGCATTACATGGCGAAGGATTTTGTACACAAGTGACAGCAATGGGAAAATCTTTGCAGGCTCTATTCCCAGCTTCCATATTCAAAGATTTAAGCTCACCTTCCAATGAATCAATTTCAAGTTCAGTCCTCTCAAGCTCCTTGGAAATGCTTTCCTTCAGTAGTGATAACTTGCTCATATTGGTCAGTCTTCTTGAATCCCCAGAACAGGCATCCTCATGTTGCAGCAGTTCAGTAAGAAAGTTTTCAAGAGAACCAAAGGGATCACCGCCAAGCTGGTCCAGGCTAATGGGGACTTCGTTGTTGCATGCCTGAGCCTCAACTACAGGAACATCTTTATTAGGCTCCACAACTGTATTTACTGTCTGTTCACAGGATTTCTCTTCAGTTACTGCAGTTGAATATGGAGGGAAGAAAGTCAGTGATTCAGAGATTTGACAAGTAAGGCCTTTTCAGACTTGCTTCCCATAGACAAACTAAATATCTTGCATCGTAACATGATCAAAAGACAGGTTCAAGGAACACTAGATTAATATACAGTGGAAGTATTTATATTTCAATGAGGGAAAAGTCTCAATACAGAAGCAGACAAACTCAAATCCAAGGGCACCATTGATGGGTTGGAAGATGTTAATATGCATATTCAAGGATCACTCAAGTAATGATGAGGACAATTTGAAGGAATGCATTTGGATCATTTGATAAGACACATAGCATGCGCATGTTATGGCCGTCACACGCATATGAATTTCAAGTACAATCTCATTTTCAGAAATCCCGCTGTTTGCTGATTTCTCTCTAAAATTTCAATACTATGTTATCCTGCTTCCTACACACCACAACCCATCCATGTGCTCTAGCAAAATTCATATCATATAATAGAATTCAAACAAAAAAACGATCACCAAGATTGGCAGATCAAGAAAACCTACAAAGATGTAATAGATATTCCAGAAGGGCATATGCAGGAGGGGGATTACAAAAAAGCAAAGAGAAAACAAAATAGCAGCAGCAGCAGCATCTAAGAAACAGCAAGAAAAATAGGGACAAACGGTTTGCATACCTGGGGAACTACAAGGTGCTGGAGGTGACGGCATGGCCGCCGGGGATGCGCAACCCACTGATGCAGATGCAGGAACAGCTGCCTTCTGTACGGCATCAGCGAGGCTCTCCTCAGCCACGCCTCCCACCGGTGCTGATTCCGTGGAACCGTTCACCTTCTGCTTCTCATACTTGGCCAATCCCTGCCCCCATCCAAGCCGTGCCTTCTTCCTTGGTGCCTCCTCTTCGACCACCTGAGGAGCCGCCGCAACCGAAAAGTTCACCGTCGCTTCCTCTAAAGGAGTTGCAGCGGTTGCCAAGCCAACAGCCAGGGTTCCAACCCCAGCAGCATCCATAGTCTCAGATCTGCTGTCTCTCCGCCTCAAGGGCCGCCACGGCATCACCCGGGGATGGTGGTCCCTATCCCCCCTATCAGCCCTATCACCAGGAACGTCGTAGCAGATCGGCACGGCAACCGATCTCAGCGGCGACCTCCTTAGCGGCGGAGGCGGCTGCTCTTGGTGGCTTCTGGAGAAGTCGTTTCCATAACTCTTAAATGGAGACCTCCGGTAGGACCCACGGATGTCACGACCGTCTCTCCGGCCACCGCCGTACCGCCCAAAGCCCTTATACCCACCACCGTCGTCGTCCAGCCAGTACCGGTCGGAGCGGGAAGGCGTGTACCCGTGCGGCTCATCAGGGTATGGGCGCTCGTACCCACCGTTGCCCTGTCGGTAATATCCTTCTGAAATAACAGAGCGATTCAAGGAAATTAGGGGCATGCGATAAGTTCGCCACCACCGCCATGGTGGCAGCATCAGATCTGAGGAATTGATAGGGAGGGCTATACCTGAGGAAGCCGAAGATGGCGTCCGGCGAGGGGAGGGGCGGGCGTGGTCACGGAGAGGCGGTGGCGGATGGTACGGCGACTCGCGCCACCGCGGCGGCGTGGGAGCGGCCGGGGCAAGGCCATCGCCACCGCCGCCATCGTGCCTGCGGCTGTCCCTGTAGAGGAAATCCCTCCGATCCGGCGGCGGCGGAGGCATCCACGGCGTCGTCGTCGCAGCTGCTCCCGTCCCCAGCTCCGGCCGCCGCCGCAAATCACATACACGCGAAGCCAACTCCGCAGCGTCCCACCTCCCACCCGGAGATACCTACACCGAACAAAAAAAAAACACTCAACCTTATATAACAAAACTCCGGGTGCAGGCCGCCGCCGGCGGCTACGAGTTCTCGTCGAGACCCTACGAGACTTACGTGCCCCGAAGGAGGCGGCGTGTCGTAGCGTGGCGTCAACGTGCGCGTCCCCTTAGGACGAGGTAGAGCCCGCCTCGGACAACGGCGGAGCCTATCGCGCGGCGCCGGCCTGCGAGGAAGATGAGGAGGAGGAGGCGAAGCGTAGCGTAGCGCCTGGCGGAGTGACGGAGGCAAACGTGCCCGTACCTAAGGCGGCGGCGGAGGCAAACGTAGGGCTGATCTGGAGGCGGGGGTGGCGGGGGTGGAGGCGGAGGTGGGAGATGTGGGGAAGGGAAAGAGAGAGGGGGGGGGGGGGAGGGCAGAGGAAACGGAGGGGGGGAGGCTGTGACAACGTGAGCCGATAAAGCGGACTCAACCGGGCCTTAACCCCAATTGAACCGCCCCCCTCACGTCCGCGGCTCCCAAAAAAATAAAATTAAATTTTCAAAAATCGAAAATTTAAATAACCACCTCTTTTTAAAAAAAAAACTAGATAAATAGGGGGAAGCGACAAACAAATACCAAAAATAAATATTTTCCCTACCTGGGCCTCCCTTATTTGACCTTGGCCCAAGCCAATAATTACGAGAAAGCCATCCCCACGATCAACGGCCTGGATTGCGCGATGGCAGGAGCCGTAATTGATGGGAGGTCGTAGGGGCTGTTCGGGGAGAACATGTGCTCTGCATCCCATCTCCATCTGACCCCTTGCCCAACTCGCCCCCCAGCACCGGCACCACCACCACCACCACCACGGCCACAACCTGCGCCGCACGTCGCTCCAGTGTGGATGGCGCGTGCGGCCATTATTTAGCCCCTGTGATTAGTCGTCGGAACGCTGTGGTTAGAAAACAAACAAAAACAAAGCATGAATAGATAGAGATCAGAGAAAGCAAAACAGAGAGTCTTAGTTTGTTTGGTAGAGAAGCATGAAGGATACGCCTATCACAGTGATTGTGGCGTGGCTTGTTTGGAAAGAGGAGGGATCTGGGGCGTTGGATTTGATGATGGGCGACTGGGATGGGTTTGTGTGGGATAAGTAGGTCTTTTACAGTATCTTAGAAAGAGTTATGGGGAGTGATTACCAGTTAAAGGTAAGCTCAAAACAAAAAGGGAATGGATCCTTCTGGAATCGAAGATGGAAAAAAATAGTAGGGGTTTTATTTCGCTATCACGGCCCATGGGTGGGCCATAAAATAGTGTAGCACATTATGGTTTTTTTTTTCATATTAGCAAATTAAGGGTCATAGACTAAGGTAAATTTTGAATATGTTTGTGCAGCTAATAGGTGGGATGGTTTGTGTAAGATTTCATGATTGTCGTAACTCTAATTGTAAAAAAAATATGTTTAGGATTTCTCAATAGAGCGTGTCAGTGTGGATTTTTGCAACAGTCAATCCAACATGATATAAATTAGGTTGGGTCAAGTTTTAAGTTTCGTAGGTAAAATCATTTTGAAATAAAAAATAATTTTCTAAACTAAGGTTACAGAAGTATTATTACAAAATGAAGATATCTAGAAGCTAACCGGTGAAAAATATGTCATATTGTTGATAATTGAATATAACATGCTACAAAACTATTTAAAATGATATAATTATACTTATGAATTATGTAGTACATTAATGGAACATATAATTATGTATAATTGAGGTGAGGTGGGTTGATCTAAAATTTACATCCACCAACTCTTACCTCCGGTCAAATCAAGTTGAATCGAATTAGGATTTAAATTGAAAACCCTAAACAAGCTAGGCAATTGTCAGGCAACTTACTTTATGACGTACAGTTTACAAATAATTACAATGAAATATGTAAAATCACTAAGTCTGTGGAGTGAGGTGGGGTATGTATTACCAACAAAAATAAATACTACCATTTACAAAATAGTTTCTTAAATAAATTTCTAAAATTTTTGGATTTGGTCTTAAGAGTAGCACCAAATGATGAGTTTTGATGCAAAATACTTGCATATTTGGATGGATTGGATATCTGAATAAAGAAAACATGTTGCTCTATATGTTTGACGCGTATATAGTGAAAATTCATTATTGCAGGGAAAAAACTGAAACATATTGTCTTAGCTTAATTTTTTAAAAATAAATTGACAAGTTTAGTTGGAAAAATAATTTTTTGGTCTTGAAGAAATCAAAAATAATATCAATAATTTGAATGAGAGTTTAAATTGTGGATTTAATAAAAAAACATACATACAGAGAAGCGTATCGTTAAAAAGTCAAGATTATGTGGGAAAATAATCTAATAATTATAAAGAAAATGGTGATATAGCTCAATAAAATATTTTTATTGGGAGAGATAAGTAGGATTTTATGTTCCTTTCTACTAAACATAAGATTAAAAAGTTTTTTGTGGAATAGTTGTTAGACTCGGCGAGATGTGGGAACGACATTTACAGGTAGTAGTAGTTGATAAATTGTTATTTGTTCTTGTATAACTTCTTTTTCTTTAAGTCCTCATATATCAAATTATTTCAGTTTTGCAACTTGCAACAAGAAAGGTACCCAGGGACATGTCACGTCAGCAAATCTGGCCATAATTTGATATCAATCAAGTGGGTTTGATCTGACTAAATTATGAAAGATTTCACTCATGTAAATAACCCAATGATAAAAGTGTAAAAAAAGTTTTGACCATTGGGCTTTTATTTTGCTCTGCAAATCTGGACCAAACCACGTGAGATGTAATGGCATGGATCATCTTTGCCTTTTCGGGTGGCCAAGGTAAAAATTGCTGTAGAAGGAGAATCTATAGCCTGGGGACATATAGCACGTGAGATTTGTTTCCGTAATCAGCAAAATGATAGCGAAACCCATGTTTCTACAGCTTCTGTAAAAAAAAAAAAGATAACACATAAATCACCGAGGTAGAGGGAAAATCAAGTTCCATTATGTGGTCCGTTCTTTCATGGTTAAAAAAAAAACCGATTGGACTTCCATGTTTTCGTTCACTCTTCTGTTGTTGCATGTATTGTTTTTTATTTGACTTGTAAATTTTTGTGATCCACATAAAATATATTAGTTTATATTTTATCTAAAGAGAAATTGAGAAGAGAAATAGGTGAGCCACGTCTCCAAACTCTTAATCCAAAGCATGCAGTTTTTACCATTTCTATAAAAAAAATCGAATGGGTTTTATCTTTTTCTAGCAAGTGTTGTTATATGTACACTTCTTTATCTAACATGTAGATTTTTAGATATGCATCAAATATACTGGCTCATGTATCATTGAGAAAGAAACATGTAAGCCATGTACCAAGGCATGTAATTCCAAGACAATGGGTGTTTGATTGAGGAATTACTTTATTCTAAAATCATTCAATTCTAGATTTTTTTGTATGGATAGGATGATCTTATTGATTTCACAAGAACTGAAGTTGGATAAAAAAAATATGGAATGAAGTCACCCATTCAATTTTGTGGAATGACCCAATTCCATCCAAGCTGGGATTGATCTAAACACCCCATATATTGTAAGGTCCGTTGGATTGCGGAATTAGAATTGGTTTGTTGAATTTAAATTTGAATTTTAGTATTTGGCTGACACAGGGAATTTTAGTTTAGAATTGCAATTCCAAGCCAAATCTAAGACCTGTTTGGATGCACTTGGTGAATTCAAAGGACAAGAATTCGATGAGCTGGGAGGTAGTGGTGTTGGCTAGGCATCAGCCGAGAGGCAATAGTATTAGTTTTGGATTGGTGGGACGCTACTGCCTCAGTTAAACATCGGGCGGGAGGTGGTGACACCGACCTAGGCTTAGTCGGAGACAACAGCATTACTTTAAGGTCAAGCGCGAGGCAGGAGATAGCAACGCCACTTAGGGGTTGAGTGGAAGGCGGTGGCGCCGTTATGGAATCTAGCAGGACGATGTGGCATTACCTTAGGGTCGGGCGAGATGCGATTCAACTAATCTAGAGTTGTTCGATTTGGGATAAGGTTACAACTTACAAGGATACAACACTACTGATAAACAAAAACGGTGAAAAGAAGTTACGAGAAGAAGAAGGAGGAGATTTGAAGTTGGAGGCGAAGTCAAGAGAGAAACCATCATAGGTGGTGGAGTCAAAGGGACAAGTGGAATTCTAGGTAATTCCTAGGCTTTGGGTTTGGAATTGCTCGCCCCTAACTTTAGTTGTTTAGCAATTCTTGTGAAATTGAGTTAGAATTGTAATTCCAATTACATTGTGCATTCAAATAACCCATACCCAAGAATTTCAATTTCAATTCCACAATTCTAAGCACCAAATAGACTAAAGAGATATGTCTATGCTATATCATAAAATAAATCAAATTTTGCATGCATATATCTTAATTTTTTTTCCTTTTGCTAGTAGTTATTTGCACTTTGGATGTTGGCAATTGCCAATTATTACTACTATCTTTTTTTTGTACGTTTAGCTATTTATTTCTAAATAGTAGCTTACGTGTGAGAATAGATTAGAAATGTAAACACCACGAGAGGGTATAAATAGGGGAATTGTATTGTTAGTTGAAACAAATATTGCCCTTTTGTTTTAAGGAAAAGAGGACCACATATTATTATTAAACTAGTGTAAGTCCGCGCCTTACTGTGTGTATAATTGATAAAAATTTAATACCATGAGACAAAGAACGAAAAATATATAAAACTAGTTAATATCTTAGTTAAGAAAACTGTGGTCTCGGAGAAATAAAAAATATCTTAATATTTGATCGTTTCGAATAGAGTTCTTGGGAGAAAATAAAAAGAGACTCAATAATTGATTTGTTTGAAGTGGAGTTTAAATGATGATTTTAAAAAAATAAAAGTATTTGTGAAGAGGATGGTATGATTGAAAAACTAAAATGATTTGAAAGAGCAATTCAATGGTTCTTAAAAAAGTGATGTGGTACATTATTGTGGTAGAATTGAAAGTGAATAATAGAGCTAACTGGGATTAAACTGCAAAAGAGGAACGGAAGGATAAACGCCATTCAGTTTTTTCTTGGAACAATTCATTCAATATTTAGCATATAATCCCCCTGATCCCCTTTAACCAAGTAATAACAGGGGCATTTGGTTGGTGATGCACATGCCAATTACTATTTACTAAATTTTTTATGGTGTTAACTAGATTTAGTTAGTGTTTGATCAACAACCAAAATTATGGCAAGATTCTAAAATTTGTCTGACCTTAAACACTTTAGTCAAAGTGAACTAAACAGTTTTTTTTTGCTACACCACAATTTTTCATTGGAAGTAAGGCAACCTATGAAGTTGTGACTTCAAATTAGGCACAAATTAGTAGATTTTTCATCGTTCAATCAATCAGAGTTACATCGTGAGTGTCTATCCATATTTATTTCAGTTTATCAATACAAATAAATCAAATTATAATACAAAATACTCAATTTATGTGGTATAACTTAAAAACAAACTCGGTAGAGTTTATATAGCCTAATAAAACATAACAAAGTGACAAACTTATTTGCCAGTTATCAATGATAACATTCAGAAATTTTTTTAATATATTTTATTACTATATTTATTACTGCCTCACCGACTGAAATATCAAATTATAGAGTACCCCATTGGGAGCTACTTTTTCTTGAAGTCTAATCTTATTGGTCAGCGAGCTAGTGGCTTTTATTTATAGGTAGCTTAAGTCCATAAGCGGTGATCAGAATTCACGGCTCCTCTTGCGTGCAAAAACCGCCAAATCTCAACCGTTGACCTTTTCTTCTGCGTTCCGCACGAGGCTGTCACATCCCCACCCTACCCCCACCACTTCAACACCCACAGCAAATGGCACGTGTCGCCGCCTCATTGGTCCCCTTACATGTAATCGCCCAAAAATAAAGCAGTGAACCACACTCTTCCGAAGTAACCAAAACATCGCTCCAATCTCCACAGTTTCGGATCTAACCACACCCAAAAATTAGTGGAAAAAAATCCAAAAAAAAAGTTTGGAGAAGAAGAGGAGGAGGAGGAGATGGTGACGCTGCGGGTGTTGCTGCACCAGTGGCTGCACCGGTTATGAAGCTTGGATCTTTTGGATGCTATGATTGGATTGGGCTTTTGGTTAGTTCCTGGTTTGTTGGCTGCTTTTTTTACTCCTATGTTGCTTTCGTTCTAAATTTTGCTCTTTTGGATGTTTGGGGGTTGTTTCCTGTAGGAAACACGCTTCTATTTGGTCTACTCTGTTTAGATCTTCCGTGATTGGATTTTTTTTTTGTTCTTGATTTATTTTTATCTAGACACGCACTTTGATTCGCGCATTTCTGATCGCTTTGTATCGAATCTTTTTATATAGTTTGCCGTTGGTGAAACTAGATAGCATTTAGCAATCAAATATTTACTTAGCAGTATAAATGGTTTGGTGTGACATCTTAGATATCACCATTTGTGGATTTCAGGTTGCTGATGAATTTACTTGTAAGAACTTAGTATACATACGAGAATGATCATTTGATATTCTTTGACAGACGGGATCTGCGGTGGATCTCAGTAGGACTTTTGTACTTTTTTTTTTTTCCAAGAAAGTTACTTAAATTAAACACACATGAGAATAAAAGGATTGGAACTCAAAACCACGACTTTTTGCATGAGCACAACCTTCAGCTATCTAGAATTCTAGATATAGATATGAGCGCGAATGTTAGTGTCTTTTTCTTTTTTTGAAAAAAAAAAACATAGCCTTTTTATTAGGTTATCTCAACATCACTGGATGCAATTAGCTGTGCCTTATATTTCCATTGGGATCCCACTTTCATTTCATTTTATGGAGTATAATTTATAAGTTGTAGCAAGCCTGTACATCTCCTGACTCCTGTCTACTTTTTAATTCATGAAAAGAATAAAAAATGTCCGCATTTTTCTTGACTCATTTTAATTCATTAGAGAAAAAAAAATCCCTGAACTTCTGATCGAATGGTTCTTGTGATGGAAGATGTTGATTTTTCTTTAAGGTGAACTTGTTTGAATAGTGTAAGTAGGCGTTATTTTTCTCTGCTTAAAATTGATCCACGAGATCAAGAAAGGAGTTCTTGTAATTGGGACACCGGTCAACTTTGAGTTGATCTCATAGGAATATCCAACCACCGCTCGCCGCAATCCTTTGCCGCCTCCGACGCCGACCGCCGCTCACGAGCAATGGAGTGGAAATGTGGAATAAATTAGATTAAAATATTTTGAGAAATTACTATATGTTTCTTAAAGCATATTTTGATCTTTCCGTGTTTTTTAGGTATGTGAAGTGTGTTTTAAAATTACGTTTTTTTCGTCTGGGTCAGGACACCAACCAAATAGTTTGGAAAAAGCATGTCTAGTCAGACACATTGTAGGTTAAGCAAATTAGAGTGAGAACATCAATCAAACAACACCTAAAACCTCTCAGTGGAAGACTGGGAAGGAGCAGTTGAAGATCAAAAACAGGCTGGCCAAAAATTCCCACAAAGTACATGTCCATTGATATTTCTTTCCGAGTTTTTATTTTCTATTGTTTTTCTGTATCAAGTAATTTGCCTGTGTGCCTGTGCTGCATGTTGTTCTCATTTCCATGTAGCTTTTAGGGAAACAATGCTTCTGGTATAATTTTGTTTCATTGTATTGCTGGCGCCCTTGTTTATCAAATTAATCTATTGTCTTCACAGTTACAACATATTTGAATTGCCAGTGGGAGGTGATCATTAGGGGGAACAGCATTTTAACTGCTCAGCTGGAAGTTATGCATAAAGCAATGTAGTAATTAGTTATTGCATTACATGCAGTCTACAGCTAGGTTGATGTGCATTGTTCTACTCCCCATCATGTAGTGTGACATATCATTGTTCTCAATCACAAGTCTGACCTTTCACAGTCTTTGTTCGCTGCTATTTACACAGATGCAAGATTGCCTTTCCTTTCATCTGTTTTAAGCTCCTCTGGATGAGGCAGTTTGCTGAAAAACACTTCCTTTTCCTCTGGATGACCAATGGATGATGTACTTTAATATTGAGCATGTAAATGGATGGAACAGAACCTCATTTTAGGTTATATCATACAAAATATATCATAGCAAGTAGGGCTATCTTTATTTTTTCTGTTCTTGTCTTTCGAGTTCAGAAATCAAAACTGGAAACCACAGCTTAAATTTAGCAGGCAAATTAACCAGTTTTGGTTCTTCTGGCAAGGTTCATTCTGCTATGTTCTACCAATGAAGACATTATTTTTGACATTCAGGAGACATGGAGATTCGAGAAGCACTTCTGAGAGCTGAAAAACATCTTAAGTTGAACAACAGAAAAGATTGGCACAAAAATCTTTGGGATCTCAAGGACACCATCAATTGTGGAGATTAAACACGCCTGCAAGGAGCTAGGATTGCAGTGACATATCTGGATAAGTATGTGGATAAGAGAGAGGAAGCAGAAAACAAGTTTTGAGAAATTGCTTCTGCCTATGAGGTAATGCAAAACACGAATGATGAGCATTCTGCTGGTGTACGCCGACTGTTTTGTTATTTACAGTACATTGGATCAATTTGACACCACAAAAAATTTGTCCCCTTGTTTGGAGTTTCAAGTGTATTGTTCCCAGTGTGCAATGCAACATACGGTCGGTACCCAGACTAGTTTTTCTCTGCCAGATGTGATACAATGGTGGGTTGGGTTTTGGTTATAAGAAAGTATACCTGTATATCCCTGAAACGTTCCATTTTCCCCTTGTCTTAGTCCTGCTTGTTGCCCCCCTCTCACTGTGTAAATCTCCAACGTGTAGGTACTCTGCAATGGAGGTAAATGTGCAGGATATGACTGCAGCGAAGATCTTGATGAGATGAATATGGGAGGAGGTGGAGGTTTCAATCCTTTATGGGGCATGCGCAGTTCACATTCCAATTTAACTGTGGATTCCCAGGCAGAGGGTTTCCAGGAGAGGATTTCTTGGATGTGGATTTCCCGGACGCTTTCAGTTCAACTTCTGATCATCCCACGCTTGCTGTTCTCAAGCAGTTGCTTCAGGAATTTGGACTTCTAACAACAGTTTCAGTTGATGGCCAACCTTACCTGAAATTATACTTGGGACTGATACAGCAGTTGATTGGAAACAAATTATATTCATATGCATTCTAACAACAGTTTCAGATTTGGACGTACCATGTTTATGTTTATATTGTTCAGAGAATTTTGTTTAGGAGGCTGTAGGAGCAATTCAAGTACTATGATGGACTGTGTCACCATATGTTACAGTTAAAATTCTATGTTCTTGCGTATGATCTTTCGGTGAATTCATGTATACAGAACATGTTTGACGCAGAAAATTTGATTATTTTGATTGTTTTAATTCAAAGTTGCTTTGTGGTTTTCTGTATGCTTCTATTTGTAACTATTTTTTTTTTGTAAAAATCCTTTATTGCTTGCATGACCTTAATCCGCATGCTGCTTCATTTCTCCCGGGCCACAAAATTTATTTTTCAACTAATATATTAATTAATTTTAAAATTTCATCTTCAACAATATCCCGATATTTGTCTCACGACAATGTATTTTTGCCAAACATGCACGTAATAACGTATGGGGTTTATGATAGTTAACGAGTGAACCTTGCACAAATTAATAATACATAAAAAATAAATAAGTTTGATACAAGAAAGAGCATTAATTTTTACATTTCTTGAGATGCAAATGAGCAACTTACAACGCACACCAGCAAGGCAGCAAGATGCAAACGCATCAAGAAAAGAGGTTTCTAACAAAGTGAAAATTGGGAGGAAAAAAAAAAAGTAAACGCCACGCGTCTTATTGCATCGCATGGATCCTACGGTTCAGAGGCGAGAGGCTGGAGCGCACGAATCTTGATGTGGTAACGGGGGGACGCCGGCGAGGCGCCGCGGTCGTCGTAGGCGAAGCCTAGGTGGGCGCCGCATTTGCGGCAGAGCAGCCGCGTGCGCCGCGCGAACAGCCGCCGCGCGCGCACGTCCACGCACCGGAACTCGTCCACGTGCCCGAACCGCGCGTCGTCGATGGCCCCGAACGTCACCACGCCCCGCCGGAAGGCACGCCCGTACTTGGCGCCGGCGACGACGCTTGCCGTGTTCCGGTCCGACGAGCTCAGCTTCAGGTCGTACCCGCACGCCCCACAGCTGCATTGCACCAACACACGCAAGCACGGTAATACAGTTAATGAATAAAATCTTGCAATATGTCATACAAACTGCAATGCCATCTATAATGTCCAGAATCCAGATACGATTTAACAATTTTCTTTGTTATTTCTCAATCATACCATGAATAAATATCAGTAAAAAAGTACAGTTTAGAGATATAGATTCGAGACATAGAGCAGCGATTGCACGAAAAATGTACCATGAGACGAAGGAAGAACTAACCAGTAGGTGACAGTTGTATGAGTTGAGAGGCTCCGTGAAAGAGACATAGCAATGAGCTTAATTACTTGCTTCTTTGCTTGACGGATAGATGTGTCTTGATTGTGTCTATTTTGTTTGTGATCTCGTGTTGTAATCTTGTGTGAGAGACGGAAATTATAAAGGGTGTGGACTTGATGAACTTGGTCTTGGAAGGTGGCAAGAAGGTGTTCTTCTGCACCGACTGCAATTAATTTGCCATGTTCCTGTTCTTGTACATGCAAATAATAATACTGGAGTAGCAATTATGGCTCAGTGCATGGGTTGCATATGATGTGGCCGGTGCCACGTCTCAACCAACCCAAATCATCACCATACGAACAGTACTTTCTTTTTTTATTTGAGTCAACAATAAACTAAGTCAAATGCTGTAAAAACAACCATTTCATTTTTGGGTTTGGTTAAAAAACAAGGACTCCGTAGCTGATGGGAGGGATAGGCCACAGAAGAAGAGGCAATTGTGGTTCGCAGGGAGGAGAAGAGGGTTACGGCGGAAAGATGATGGATATTAAATCTTAATTTCAAAGGTATCATGTGTGTGGTATAAGTTTTTTATAAAAAAATAGATGTATGCTCCTAGATAGCTCTTTATTACTTTAAGAAAAAAACATGTATGACATAAAAATTATGTTTTAATCACTTCGAAATCATCCTGCAATCTGAAATTCTGATCACAAACTAAGCAATAGGCTAAAGTATGTGTCAGAATTTTTTGAGGTAATAGAAATTAACTTCAGCTCACGGGAAGTAGAATGCTTTGTTTAGATGAGGGTATCCAATTGATGAGATTGAAAGAAAAGGAGAGCACAATGAAACTTTTGTAAATCAAATTGAAGTAGTGGTGGAAATTACTCAACATACAATAAACAACGATTTCATTGGAGTTATCCAGTGCTGTGTGCCCTACTCACCAAAACCATTCGGCCACTCATCTGGGCCATGCTGCACACTAGCTGCCTTGTCATTTGGACACTCCCATGTCTGTAAATTTTGGACCTTCAAATCCATTTTTCTAGTTAATTAATTTTTGTTGGATAATTTAATGTAAAATTATATAATTTTTTTGTCCCTACCTCAACCTTCAACTGTTGTGTGCATCACTTTTGATTTCGCACAATATGCCGCGCGTGTCTAATCACACCAAAAAGAAAGAGATGCTAAAACCAACCGGCATATGATTTCATTCCTCCCTCAAAAGGGGAGGCAAATTGATTCCATACTCGAACACCTACATCCAATTTTATGGTTTCAAATATAGAAAAAGTGTCTTGAAATTATCCACAAATTTATCATGAAAAAAACTCAATTGACTACCACCCTCACATTATATTATTATCAAAAACCGAATGATTAGAACTGCATAAGTTTTTCTTTTATCAGGAAAACATTTCCCTACTAAATACTCGATGCTCTTCGATTAAAACTATTGACAAAGAAAAGTAGAAAAAAAAAGTCCTAGAATGTTCATATCCTCAACTCCAAGCAGGCTAAGAGTATTAATTATTCTCATCAAAACAATAGGATTGACACCAAAACGTCATATATATGCTTGCTAATCCAGCAGGCATAATAACATTGGAGGGAAAAGAAGTCAAACACAAGTTTATGCCTGAGCATAATGATTTACATCAAAGCATCTATGTAGCACATATTGGATGATGTTCTCCTCAATTTTTGGGATTCTGAGCAACACCTGGACGGCCATTGCATGTTCAGATATTATTTATCTTATCACAGAATTATTCCAAGTACGACTTTCTTGTAAACTAAAATATCACTTCCTAATTAACTACAACGTGGCAAAAATATATACTCGATCTAGTCATAAAAACTTGCTAGTTAGATTTTTTACGGAATCCCATAGGAAATTTTACTTTTATATGTTAACAATAGTTATAAAAATTATATAGTTATGAAATACTTTGACGGAGAGTGCATTTATGTCATTTTCGTAAGTTGAGAAACAATTGATTGTGGGATCACATCGACAAGTTTTTGCGGCCAGATGGCTGTACAGAATCAAATGTTTTTTAATTAACTTGGGAAGAACCACACATGAGGGGTACCTAATAAATCAGTTTCGATGTGTACCATACTGAAAATTTGATCCAAGAATACATGGCTTGCAGGTGTCTTTGTGTGGAGGGGATGTAGCAACAAATGCTAACTTCTGATAACACACTGTCTTAGGCCCAATAATTTTTGTCCTTTATAAATAACCCTTGTGTGTTTGAGGAAACTATGAAAGTGACCACTTAAGAAATTTTGCTCTATTCACAACAATCAAACCACATATACAAGAATAAGTTGTGGTTAATAAATACGACTAATTACACTAGAGATTCTCAAATTTTTATAACCGTTTAATTTAGGTTGTAACCCTAAAATTTTTAACTTGATAACTGTAAAAGCATGTTTAATTGAACTACTTAGATACATCTATTAAATGGTGGAAAAGATTAAGGAATAAAAGATCGACACATGTATGGAGTATGATCTATCATTTTAAATTGCAAATCAACTTGTGTTTCAAAAGAAAGATCAAAGAAATCAGTTAGGAAGGTGACATGCCCATGGAGAGCTCAGTGCTATCTATTGCTTAGATGTCAGATAAATTATTGACTTCAAAGTAACAAATTATTAATTTTTTCTTGATGAAATTGTATATAGACAAATGTTGCTATTGTAAATTGAAAAAGAGTCAAATAGACAATAACAGTGATGTACTGTTGTATGATCCTTATATAAATCAAGAATACTTCTTGCATAATAGTTATATTTATACATATAATTTATATTAATGACTCATAAATTATCGATATATAAATTCACCTATGAGTGACATAGACTGACAGAGACTTAAAGACATTACGTGTAATCATCACACAGAAACAGTATATATCACTGAATAGGACAAGCACCAGTCAGGCATGCACCTTTCAGATGGAAAAGAAGACAGGGTGACCTTGCAACCATTGTTAACAATTCCATTAGACCTAAGCAAATATTTTTTTTACATTGGTCCCATGAGGCACCCATAATTATGAACACCGACACGTGCCTTTCATCTCACACAGAATCTTTTTAGCTAGTACGTGGTTGGTCCGTTAAAGTTTTTTCATAAACTAATTTATTAGAGTTTTTACATCGATTTTAATTTATTTTGGATTTCTAGTTAAAAAGATTTTGTATTTATTGAATAAGTTCTAAAATAATCAAATTCTGAAATAAATCATATTCTGACTACTACTCTAATTTATAAAAATCACATATAAATTAAAACTTGATAAAACACAACTAACAAACAGAAACTGCATTTGCTCTCCAAGAGACCAACAGGAGAAGCAAGGTATTGTTCACCAATTAACTAACGTGCTTACGTCCATGCACGCTTGCTATTGCTTTAGCTTACACTATATAACTAAGACCTAGCCTTAAGCTACTCCACTAACCTCTCCATACATATATCCACATATCTACAAGCACACTGAACATAAAATACATATATACGTATATATCACCGAGAAGCTAGAAAGCATCAAGGGATGACGACGTACAGGGTGTGCTGCTTCCTCCGGCGGTTCCGGACGGCGTCGAACGAGCCGTCGGAGAGGGTGAGGGAAGTGTTCCTGGCGTACGCGGAGGACGACAGCATGGTCGGGGAGGAGGGGCTGAAGTGTTTCCTCCGGGAGGTGCAGGGCGAGGGCGACGCCGGCGTCGAGGCGGCGGCGCAGGAGGTCATCGCCTTCGCCAGGGACGCGAAGCTGCTGAAGAAGGACCGCCTCGCCGTCAACGCCTTCTACCGGTGGCTCTGCAGCGACGGGAACGCCGCGCTTGACCGTCGCCGTGGGGTAAGTTTGTGTGTGTAATTATGTCCGCCGCCGGCTTTCCTGCACCGTATTAGTGTAAGTCCGATATTAATTACTTTGCGGCATGCACTAACAACATGCTCTCTTCTTTTTACCATTTTTTAGGAAAAAAAGTCGTGACTAAAAAATATCATATGTTTTTGAGTTGAAATATTCTCCATTTGATCATTAATATACAATCAATGTATTTATTATGTTAATTATAAATATTTGAGATAGAATTATAATTTTATATTATTTTTTAAAAGATATGTAAAAACTAAAAACGATAGAGAGTAACGTGTGTTGTCTATGTTTAGATTTTTTTTTTCCTCATCAAACAACAATGACATACTGTAGCTAAATAGTTTTCCAATATGGACAATGTCTAAGTTACTGTAAGACAAGGTATACTAGATCTATAGTTATCAACGTGTACAAAACTATACTGTTCTTTCTTTCTTTTTCCTCTTTTATTTGATGGAATCTTAGTATGTTTTAAGATTTTCTTTAAAAAGTTCACAAAAGATAAAAATTATATAAAAACAGCTTAAGATTTTTTTTGGAGAGGTTTGTCCACTAAACCAACTGTTTAGCATGTTTGGCCAAACATAAGTTTTATGCAACTTAGCTTTAACTTTAGACAGAGCGTGAAAAAGTAGTTATAAAAAAGATTTGTGGTGAAAATAATATTGTGCCAGGGGCACGGTTTTTGACGAATAAATATCATTTGTATTGCAAAAGAGACGATGAAATTGGGAAGAGATAAAATCCAATAGACGTAAACCTAATACTGATCTTTCAGTTACTTTAATGATTGGATTTGTTCTTGTATATATAATTGGAATTATATATGCTGCAAGTTGTGTGTATTTTATGAAAGTTAGGTACAGGTAAGCTTTCTTCATGTGAGCCTTCCCTTTCTTTCTGTATTTTCTGCTGACAAACATTGATGTGGAACTTCTCATGAGGAGCAATTTAGCTCACCTACTGATATTAAACAATTCAAAATCTTCAGATTTTAAATTTTAAACCTAACTGATAAATTTGTTGACTGGAATTTAGTTAATAACTTTGTTTAATTGTTAAATATTTCCTAAGGTCCATAGGACTTGGCTGAGAACCAGCCTAATCTCTTCCTAGCACACGGTGGCACCATAAGGGATTTTGTGTTTGGTTAACGATGTGGTAATAATAGAAGATATTTCATAGATATAGTAAGATGGTTATTCTTTTTTTTTTATTATTTTGATAATTTTTCTGATTTATTATATCCTGGACAGTTTTACTTGACACATCACACTACACTAATGACTTTACTAAACACAAAATCTTTCTAGTAGTGTCAAATTTGATTGGTTAGTTAGCGCTGATAGGCGACCAGTTACGGGTTAGAATGACAGCATTTGAGCGGAAAAGAATTATTGGATGTACTAAACATGCTTGTGAATGTCTGAGTGAGCGTCCTCAATCCAAGAAACATATTAAAGTGGCTTCTCAACTAGAGTGGATCTAGGCACGCATATCTTTTATAAAATTTATTTTTGGCCATGCCTTGTCACAGGTGCACCAGGATATGGGTTTGCCACTGTCTCACTACTTCGTGTACACGGGGCACAACTCGTATCTGACGGGGAACCAACTCAGCAGCGGCTGCAGCGACGTGCCCATCGTCAAGGCCCTCCACCACGCCGTCCGGGTCATCGAGCTCGACCTCTGGCCCAACGCCGCCAAAGATGACGTCCAAGTCCTCCACGGCAGGACATTGACATCACCTGTGGAGCTCATCCAATGCTTGCAGTCCATCAAGGATCATGCCTTTGTTTCATCTCCCTACCCTGTCATCCTTACCTTGGAAGATCACATCACTCCAGATCTCCAAGCCAAAGTAGCCAAGGTATATATACCTATATCTCACACAAGCCAAAATTTGCACCATTTGTGTACTTATGTATGTTTGATCATACTGCAGATGATTAAAGAAACCTTTGGGGAGAACCTGTACATTTCAGAATCTGAATATATGGCAGAATTTCCTTCCCCTGATGATCTTAAGGAGAAGATCATCGTTTCGACAAAACCGCCGAAGAAGTATGTTCAAACCAAGACCAGCAAGGATGAGCATCAAAACGAGTCTAAAGAGGGTGTTTGGGGGGAAGAAATCTCTGGTGATAAGGCCCAAATAGGCACAGCTAATCAGGTCTGAATGATCACAATTCAGAGTTCAGACAGTCTCATACATATATATGTGTGCTTAGTTTTGTGTTTAAAGATTGCGTATCACTTGATCACTGCGCAGATGTCAGAGCAATACAGCGAGACGTACGTGGACGAAGGCGAGGAAGAACACGAAGGGACGGAGCAGAACGCGCAGCAGGCGGTGGACAATGAGTACAAGCGTCTCATTGCAATCCAGCTTAAGAAGAGGAAGCACAACATGGATGAGGACCTCAAGGTTGATCCTGACAGGGTGACGCGCCTAAGCTTAGGTGAAAAGGCGTATGAGAAGGCCATTGTTTCTCATGGAGCTGACATTGTCAAGTAAGTTGAGAGAGATCTTGTAACCTTCAGTGATGGAATACTAGATCAATGAACATGATAAGACCTTTTTATTTAGGTTTACACAAAGAAACCTGTTGAGGATTTTCCCGAGGGCGACGCGCATTACGTCCTCCAATTACAATCCTATGCTTGGCTGGATGTATGGTGTTCAGATGGTAGCAGCAAACATGCAGGTAAGGTAACTGAAATCCTGTCAGTTATATCACTTCGGCCATGAGCTTCTTATGCATCGTTCACAAGTTTTTAGAAAGTGCAGTGTGGTACATGAATACGATGATGTCTGTTTCTTCAGCAATTTTCAATCAAAACATAGCTTGCCTCAGTACCATTTGTGTTTCATACATAGCAAAAATTAATGAAGTTTGTGCATATGTCAAATCTAAAGAAAATTGACGTACTATGATTGTTTGCAAGGATTAGAAAGAGGAAACATTGTTTCTGTTCTGAAGTTGTTTGGCTAACTAGAAAGTACTGAAGAATCATAAAAATTGCACATATGAAATGCACACAACTGATGCTACAGACAACTTATTTTTCTGAAGATCTGAACTTTTCGCTCTCATTCTATAGGGCCATGGGAGGAAACTATGGCTGACACAAGGGATGTTCCGTGCAAACGGCGGTTGCGGTTTTGTGAAAAAGCCTGATATTCTCATGAACAGCGATCCAAATGAAATATTTGATCCTAAATCCAACCTACCAGTGAAGAAAACACTGAAGGTAAAGAAAGTAAAAAAAAATCATCATCTGCACCTTCTTCATAGCCATCCTCGATTGTTACAGCGGTGCATTTTTCGTATATGCCACAGTACTTGTAAGTTTGCACATTTTTGAGTTGTGATCCTCCTTGTTCATGTTACCATCTGAAGGTGACAGTATACATGGGAGACGGATGGCGCTTCGACTTCCGCAAAACGCACTTCGACAAATGCTCACCCCCAGACTTCTACGCAAGGGTAAAAAAAGAGCCTAGCTCAAGCATCAGTAGAAATGTTGCCATTCTTGAACAGCTTAAACTTTTGAGCGAAAGGGTTGATGTATGAAAATTGCATGCAGGTGGCGATAGCAGGAGTGCCAGCAGACACCAAGATGGAGCAGACAAAAGTGGTCATGGACAATTGGATCCCAATGTGGGATGAGGTGTTTGAGTTCCCCCTGACTGTCCCTGAGCTTGCGCTTCTCCGTGTCGAGGTGCATGAGTCCGACAACCATCAGAAAGACGATTTCGGTGGCCAGACTTGCCTTCCTGTATGGGAACTTCGGTCAGGGATACGCTCCGTCAGGCTCTGCAACCGCGAAGGCGAGCTGCTGCGCTCGGTTAAGCTCCTCATGCGCTTCCAGTTCACCTGATTCTTTCAGTACCTGAATTCTGTATTTTTCGGTACTTATGCTATCCTGCATATGTTGTATGATATGACTGAAAGTGTGCTTGTTCTTGTTATTGAATATTGAATCAATCAAAGATTGAAAATCAATAAAGATCACATTTTTTTTGAAAAAGATAATCCTCGCTCGTGTTTGCCTTGAATGCATGGGTTTAGAACTTTGAAAACTCAGATTGACAGAGTATTTCAATGTCCAAGCACCACTCCAAGAAATGCTTGAATTCAGAATTCCAAACTACCCTGATGTTAGATTGATTGACAAATTGAACCATCAAGGTTCACATCCGTTTATCTCACTTGTTTAGAGAAGATGGAGGAATTCAGGGTGTGATGTTACCATTTCAGAGTCAAATTCCAGTCCGCTGTTGACTTCTTCCTTCAGTCAAAATTGTCATGCTCCCATAAGAAAACAAAACGGTCAGATATGGCTTGCTACTTATATATATCCAGATGGTATGAAAACTATTCGTGATGCCTCTTTCTCTGAATTACATGTTGTAAATGCCTCTTTAAATCTTCCATTCAGGTTGAAATGTGCTTCCTTTTTACATGCTTCTGTGAATTGCCATGTGTGCATCTGCTTTCTGTTTACTTCTTTTTTCCTGTGAATGATCAGAAAAGTTCCAAACTTTCAAGACAAACAGCTATTGATGTCTGTGTCCTGATGCATAAACATGGCATTGCAAATGTGTGAGCTTGCATGATATGTTCTGAATCTTGTGATAAAAAAGACAGTGGATGCTGTTGAGCAACAGGAGGTTGGACACATACCAACCAACATCTTTGCAACCAATCATATTCTGTCCATGTCAATGTGTCATGGTCCATCTTAGCAGCATACCCAATTAATCCAATATTAATTTGGCTTGGATTCTGAACAAGTCTAATCTTTGACAACTCTGATCTATGACTCAGCCAAAAGCTGATGCATGCAATATTCTGATGCACATTTAGTACTGTCCACGTGGGACTCACTGCATCGTTGATTGTTTTGTACAAACTATGATAAACGTCACCATCATCTATCATCTGCTACTGTTTAAAAAGTCTGTATCAGAATAAGATTATATTAGCAAACGAGACGAATCATCCGTTTACTTGGACTAAGATTTCGCAAGAAACTTCCTATTTGGGGAGATTTAAGAAGATTGATTGGATGGTTCGAATTTAAACGGACAAATAGCTTGATAATGGTATATTAATGGGTTTTTTTTTGTGTTTGGATTTAATTGATCTTAGTTGTTTAACGATGGACGAAGAATTTATATTTGGTGAAGTCAACTGTAACTTAATAGATTTATCATTCAAAATTTATATATTATAATAAGTCAATTCTTCAAAATCTTGAAAATTTGACAGTTTTTTTTTATAAAATATAGATAACTTTGCAACAAGAAATGTATGATCACCTTGACCCTATAGCTATAATGCTCGTCCTTCTCTGTAGCCCTTCTTTTTCTATGATCAAATAGATAGAACCGCCTTCATATTGACCCAAAAATAAGAAGTTTCAAGTTTAATCTATTGAGTGTTTATTTCTCAACAACAAATTTTTTGTTACGATCTTGGTTTGAGTCGAAATTGATATTGTAAAAGTTCTTGAGTTGCAATCATAAATACAAGATTTAAAGTGATCGTGTGACTGATCACTTAAAGTTGAAGAGAAAAATGGCAGAAGGTTTACATAGGTTTGAGATTTGATGGAACCTGTACTTCTATCGATGTGCTCCAGATGTTGAGTGGATTGAGAGTTTCTCTCAAGTGTGAGGTTACTACAAAGCACAATAATTTAAAGAGGTTTTATTTTTCAATTATACTTAGGTTACAAAGGAGGGCCGCATGAGGCTATTTATAACCCTTCAAGGTAAAAATAAAAACCAAATTATGTTGCTAAATATAGATGGAGGGGCAGAAATATCCTTTGAGTTGATGACGTGCGAACTTTTTGGTTTGTAAGTTCTTGTTAAATGATCTGTTGTAGGTCTGTTTTTATGATATGTTGGCATGTGAAAGTGCTTTCTTCAACATTGAAGCCGATGTAATAATGATTGTTTTAGGTGATCAAAACCATGGATGATCAGTTGATCACAGTCATAATGATCAAGATGACTGAAATGATTTTGATTGAAGTCATTTAGGTTGAAATTACTCAGATCGAAGGGACCTCCGCTGAAGAGTGACCTTGGTCCACTTTCGACCAATATCTTCGAAGGTCGTTGGAGATGAGTGAGGTTTTAGTAGCTGATAATTGATCTAAATGGCCAAAAGCCGCTAGGGGTTACCTTTAACAATTGAAGTCGTCGAAATTAGTTTTGGTTAGGCTGAAGCCTCCTGGGATCTTTGGATGTGTTTCATTGCACATTTTGATCATCCCAAATAACATGGGACGGATGTGAGTGCTTGGTTGTCTTCACCCTAAACCATAAATTTTGAATGAGAGATCTAAAAAAAGAAAATATTCTCTCAGTGTTAGGCCAACCCATCTCTCACGCGTACCAGACCACTCATTTCACATTTGTTAACTAAGATGATTAGTGTTGTGTCAGTGTTGATTAATATTAATTAATGTTAGTTAGTGTTGATTAATATTATGTTTTTTGTGATTAGTGGTAATTGGTGTTATGTTATATTAATTAGTGACATGTTATTGGTAATTAGTGATAATTGGTATTAAATTAGTACTAATTAGTTGTAGTTAGAGTTGATGAATGTCAAGTTAGAGGTGATTAGTGTTATATTTGTAGTGATAAGTATCAATGAGTGCTATATTGGTACAAAATTAGTGTTAAATAGTGATTTCTAATCTTAATTTGTTACTACTTATCTTTTCACAGATCAATTTATCCTATTAACTAAACAAAATTTAAGATCATTCTATTCCACATCAACCAAAAAACACACCTCTTGAACCACTTTATGATACAACACCTACCTCATCCATTTTCATCCAATCTAGAATTTGGTTCAAGGAAACAAACACACTATTTGAGTCCAGGGTTTTATTTTCCGGATCCTTATCAGGATCTCCAAGAATTATCCACTTTGTAAGAAATCATCCCGCAGTGTCTTCTTTACTCCCTAAAGATTACCGTCCTGGGCTTAAATTTTTGGGCCACAAGTCTTAATTTGGCTCAAATTAATTACATGGTCAATTTTTTCCTAACAGAATTACATGGCCTTGTTTAGTCATTATCTATCATGTGTTTTCGATGTAGGATGCGTTTTATCTATAGACACATGTTAAAACTTCCAACATGATAGGTGCCTGGTCAACTATACAGGTAATCTTACAAATAAAAAATCAGATCAAGAACATAGAAAATTGTATTTCTTGACCAAGGAGGTTTGATTCGTTTGAAGTTCTAGATAAAGGAAGTTTGGTTCCTAATCAAGTTGAATATTCTTGTCAAACACAAGACTAAACAATGCGTGGTTCATTAATATTGCATGTTGGTGCTTAATTTTCCGTGACTGAATTACACGAGAAGTCGTCAAATTTGTCTTAGTGTACCACTTGAGTCCTTGAATTTTATTTTAATCCGACACATCCCTGACTTACTTAAAGGATATTTGTCTAAGATTTAATTTTGATTTATCAACTTATAAGTTGGAGTTGGGATTGAACATCAAGTTTATTCTAAAGTATATCCATTTTGAAGTTAATGGAAAGTGGCTTAGCTGAAGTCTTAACAAACCACCTTATATTGTGGGAAACTAAATTTGTTCAAAACACGCCTTTAAATCTTTGAAGTTGCTTAATTATATTACTTAGGTCCGGATCAGGTTAAATTTAGTGTTGAATTTTGATTCAATACCTACACTGTATGACATTAGTATACCGTTCGACTACGTCCGACCCATGTCCATAATAAATTCAGTACGGTTAGAATCACATGAATTTTGCGATGGCATAAGGCGATCGGGTATTTTAAATGCCAAGTAAGTGAGATTCGATTCGATGTAGTAGTAGTAGTAACAAATTTGTATTTAAATAAGTAAATGCCACCTCTCAAGATAATTTATAGTGCATTGGTTGATCCGTTCGGTGGCATATGGCGACAACAACTTTGCCACTTTCCTCTTGTTTTATTTTCGACACAAAATCATCAAGCATGAAGCATGGATTTTTGCAAAATGGATCAACATTTTTTTCCACATTAAAATAAAATGAGCACCAATAGTTTGTTTGGCTGGATTATATATCTAAAAGTTGAATAAAGTTTCAAGGATACTTATCTAGTGAGATAAATTTGAGATTAGATTGTTTGACTGATGTCTTAATTTATAAAGTGAGTATTTGAGAGTAGAACCATGAGTAATAAAGTATATCTTGGAGTACTATATGCTCAATCTTGGATTCATATAATACCGAATATGCTTTGCTAAAATTAGGAGAGGCACAATAAGACATGACAAAGACACTAAATAAATAAGGTATGATAAACTTATATTAAATACACGAACCAAATAGTTGTATGGGATCATATATTTAACAGTATATATAGGTGAGTGTCAGACAAGTAAATTTCAGAAGAATAGGAATATATATTGATCACACATGCAAGTACGCTGATGTAAAGTGTGTGAAAAGATCAAATCAACTACAACTACTAGTACCAAACTTAGCTGAGAGAATAACGAATTAAGCTGCCGATCTGAAACGAGATTATCTCATCAGAATTAGAATCAGAATCTGACCTCCAAATCTGCGGTAGGTGGATAGGCCCCGTTCATATGATCATATCTACTACTTTTATCCATTCTTTTCAAAAATTATTTATAAATAATCCAAAGTAAAAAAATAATTTAAAAAATGACTCACAGTTTAAACAAATTGCGAAACTAATCTGGTTGGGCGCGATAAATAACTTATCGCGGATGTGATGCGCGAGAGAAAGTTTTTCGGTTTTCAATCAGCAATATAAATTTTTTCTTTTTTGAAGCTGCGACAAAAAAGTACTTCCCCAATTTCTCCACTCGACCACGACCACGACCACTTACTCACTACCACGACCAAGGACGGTGGAGCGGTCGTAGCCCAAAAAATGAGCTCATAGGTCGTAATCGTCGGAGCCGCGATCAGAGAGAGTCGGAAAGAGAAAAAGGCAGCGCAATTGAGGCGGCGTCGAATCTGCGGGATCGACGGTGGCGAGAGGAGTAGATCCGGCGAGATGTGGCGGTCGAGCGCCAGCGGCGTATACGGCAACGAGGGCAATGCAAATCCGGGCGTGCGGTGAAGTAAAAGAGAGATGCAAATCTGGTGGAGAGGCAGCAGATCCGGCAAGGCGCAAGTTCGGAGCAGCGGTCGCGTGGGCGAGGAGCACCCGGCGGCAGCTCTGTCGCGGACGTGAGGTGCGATAAGTGGTGCATGATTCTGTCACGGTCATGACGCACGATAAGTTCTTGTCGTGTTTCCAGACCGAGATTGGATGAGTTGGTGGGTTAGTTTTGCTATTTTGGTACACTGTGGGTTAGTTTTCAAATTATTTGTTTAGTTTGGGTTATTAATAAAAAAATCTCCATCCTTTTCCTTTCTTCTTTCAGACAGAAAAAACAAAGAATGCAGCTAAACACAGTGTGTCGTAAAGAAAAAAGAAGCATAATTATCATAAGCCGACGGCTTATATTTTCTTTTTTTTTTTTGAGAATTATTGCATGTAACATTACTGCAAAGAAGATTTTAAGTTATTGACAATATGCTTTCTTGTCAGGTGTTAAAAAAACAGCTGTTTATGTACAAATATACAGAATAATCATATAACATTGTCTAAAGACATCTCCAACAGAAAAAAAAGAGAGATACTAAGATTCTACATTGACTTGGGTTGATGCGATAGCTTGCTATGCACAGTTGTCTGTCCAACATGAGAAACTAGATATGTCAGTCTCATGCACTTCTATCGATGACATCTCAACTCATGTTAGTAGTGCATATTGGAATTTTTGATAATTAATGTATGATATAAGGTGTGTGTGCACCTATCACCTACATGTGGTGGGTGGCTTCGCATCGCGTGCCCACCCGTGTTGTTGAGAGACGGAGTCGATGAGTGTAGAGGCCACCTATTAGTCAAGGGGCGGGTGTTTTTTCTCTTTATGTTTTTGAAAAATTTAAAAAAGAAAGTGAAGTATTGTTTAGATGAGGTGGGATGTTATCTCTCTTGAAATAGAGTGTGGTTTGGAGTCCATAAAAATGTTTTAAGATAAAGTAATTCACTCTTTCTATTCTTGGAGTCACACCTATGGGAGATGCCCGGACAAGCGGTTCTAAGATTGAAGGAAGTGGCTCGGAGGGCTACTTTACCCATTTCAAGTGTCTACACATGACTCGAGAAAAAATAAAAAGTTGTGTGTACATATGAATTTTCCTTTTTGTTTAGACGGACATATGAACTTTTACTTTCACACCTGCGTATACTGTTCTCGCCTTTAAAGCTGACTCCTCTCTTTTGAGGAGTTTCCACCAACAGAAGAAGCCGTCTCGTTTTCGTTGAACGCTCAAAGCCTGAAACCCAGATTTTTACAGCCTTTTCGATTTATCCCTCTGCTTAACAACATTTAACTTTCACTTAACTGATCGCTATGATATATGTAATACCGTTTTTTTCTTTTTACTCTCAAACTAATATCAATATATTTGCATTCAACATATAAAAATTTACACCAACAGATCTGTCG
The DNA here is from genome assembly GCA_019359835.1 of Pharus latifolius. Taxonomy (NCBI): domain Eukaryota; kingdom Viridiplantae; phylum Streptophyta; class Magnoliopsida; order Poales; family Poaceae; genus Pharus; species Pharus latifolius. The sequence continues at coordinate 82,161,998 of CM033323.1, read as the reverse complement.
GCAAAAATATTCTTATCATTAAATTTATATATGAACTTTATATTTTACAACACCGGCAACCAATATTTATCAAAAGATTTTTCAAACTAGCTTGCGTAATTTTATGAGACTGTTTAGAGTGTAAGTGTTTATTTTTTCTAAAAAAAATTTCACCATCATTACAACACATCTATATCTATACTTAAATTTAATCTTCACTTCATTTCTCCCATACACTTTTCTTCCCTCTCCTCCTACTCCTCCACTATCCACCACCGCCATTACCCCATTCTTCTCTCCATCAGTTATCATTGCTCAATCACTACTATTTTGTCATTGTCTTCTGCACGATCATTATTTTTTATTGTCTCTATCCACGATGGGTGACCCCACTGTCACCGAACTGACTCATTGTTGTCCACCACTGAGTTATCGTCACTGGAGAAACTACAGAAGGGGTTAGATGAAATTTAAAGAGTTAGATTTAAGAATAGAATTTGTTTTGAAGATGCAAAAAAAAAAAAAAAAAGTGTATGCAAGAAAAGATAAAATCAAGTATATCTGAATCAGTGATTCTCTAACTTTATTTTTTAACGATAGATTAAAGAAATGCTTACCTGGCACCTGACCGTGGCCGCGCCAACCAATTTCACACAGAACGTGACGCGGTCGTCCACCAAAACCCCGCGTTTTTCCCCTCTTTATTCCCTCGGAACTATCTATCTCCATGCGTCGAACTCCTCTAAGACCTATTCCTCACCTCCTTCCTCCCCACCGATGACGGCGGCCGTGCTCGCCGCCGCCTCCGCCCAATGACCCCTTTGCCCATCTTACACGTGGCCTTCTTCCTTCTTGTCGGCGCTGTCTCCGTCTCCGCCACCACCCTCGCCATCTCGGCGTCCACGGTGTGTGGCGTGGCCTCCAACGCCACCGTGTACTGCACCACGCTCAAGACCAACTCGTCTCCCGTTGCGGCGTTTCTTCCGTTTTCTCAGGTCTCCGGCGGCCGTGGATTCGTCTGCGCGCTCCGTGTTGGCGGAGCTGCCTTCTTTTGTTGGCCGCCCGCCGCGCCGCAGCAGCTCAGGCGCGTGTATAACGGCCCGGCAGCGCTCGCAGACCTCGCCGTGGGCGGCGGCCATGTCGCCGCATACGACAAGAACGCGCGACAGGTACGATGGTGGCGTGGCGGCAGCCGGTTCCCGCGGCTGGTCGATGGAGACTTTCGCTCCCTCGTCTCCGGCGAAGACTTCACCTGCGCGGTGGAGACCAACTCCTCCGCCGTCCGCTGCTGGGGCCCGCGCGGTAGCGCGGTGCAATCCGCGTTCTTCAACTTCTCCGCGTCCTCCCTCGCGGCCGGCGGGACCCACGCCTGCGCCGTGGACTCCTCCGGCACCGTGCTCTGCTCCGACGCAGGCGCCGGCACCGCTCCTCCCAGCGGCCTCTTCGGCCTCGCCGTTGCCGACTCCTACGCGTGCGGTCTCCTGCCACCGAACCACACCGCCGTGTGCTGGAGCCTCGGGGGTCCCACCGCCTCCTTATTCTATCCGGCAATTCGTACAGAGTTCGAGTTCTTGGTCGCCGGCGGCAACCTTACTTGCGGCCTCGTAACCACAGACTTCACCGTGCTGTGCTGGTCATCGAGTGACTTATCGATAGTGAAGGTGTCATTACCACCAATTCTCCCCGGCGAGTGCGTCTCCGACCGGAGCTCATGCGAATGTGGTGTGTTCCCGCGGTCGGAGCCACTCTGCTCCGCCTCTGGTGGCGGCGTGATCTGCGACAGGTGGTGCCACAAGTTGGCGCCACCGCCGGTATTTAACTCCCCACCTTCGTCCCTGCCGGCGCCGGCTCCGCTGGAGCCTTCGAAGGGCGTGTCCAAAGGCTGGGTCGTATTCTCAGTGGTCGGCGCGGTCGGAGCCTTTGCCGGCGTCTGTTCCATCGTGTACTGCCTCGTCTTCGGCTTCTGCAGCCACAAGAAGGTGCACAACTCCGTCCAGCCCACCATCGCCGGAGGCGCCGGGAACGCCGGCGGGGCAGCCAATGCAGCCGCCGCAGCCAGCAACGGCGGCGTACAGAGCCCCTACGGCTCGCCGAACGGCTCACGGTCACGGTCCCTCTTCGGGCGGCAGCGGTCGCGCGTCATGACGCGGCAGCGTAGCGGGCCATCGTCGTTCAAGGAGCCGGCCGAGGAGTTCACCTTCTTGCAGCTCGCAGCGGCGACGAAGGACTTCGCTCTGGACGCCAAGATCGGCGCCGGCAGCTTCGGGACGGTGTACAGGGGCAAGCTCCCCGACGGTCGCGAGGTGGCCATCAAGCGTGGCGAGTCCGGGCCGCGCACCAAGAAGTTCCAGGAGAAGGAGAGCGCATTCCGGTCGGAGCTCGCCTTCCTGTCCCGCCTCCACCACAAGCACCTCGTCGGCCTCGTCGGCTACTGCGAGGAGAACGACGAGCGCCTCCTGGTCTACGAGTACATGAAGAACGGCGCGCTCTACGACCACCTCCACCCGAAGGCCTGCGAGCCGCCGCCGGCCTCCTCGCCGGTGGCCTCGTCGTGGAAGATGCGCATCAAGATCCTCCTCGACGCGTCGCGCGGCATCGAGTACCTGCACTCCTACGCCGTGCCGCCGATCATCCACCGCGACATCAAGTCGTCGAACATTCTCCTCGACGCGAGCTGGGTGGCGCGCGTGTCGGACTTTGGGCTGTCGCTGATGGGGCCGCAGACGGAGGACGAGCACCTGTGCATGAAGGCCGCCGGCACCGTGGGGTACATGGACCCGGAGTACTACGGCCTGCACCACCTCACCGTCAAGAGCGACGTGTACGGCTTCGGCGTTGTGATGCTGGAGGTGCTCACCGGGAAGCGAGCCATCTTTAAAGAGGAGGGAGGGAGCCCGGCGAGCGTGGTGGACTACGCCGTGCCGAGCATTGCCTCAGGGGAGGTCGTGAAGGTGCTCGACGGGCGCGCCCCGGAGCTGGGCGCGCACGAGGCAGAGGCAGTGGAGCTGGTCGCCTACACAGCGGTGCATTGTGTCCGGCTGGAGGGGAAGGACCGGCCGGCAATGGCCGACATTGTCGCAAACCTCGAGACAGCCCTTGCGCTCTGCGAGGGAAGCGGCGGGCTCGCCGGTGGCGGAAGCATGTCCAGTGCCAGCGCCTCCATCACCTCCATGGAGTGAGGGTTTAGGAGTTTCAAATTGTGGTTAGCCCGGGAAGGAGGATTAAGGAAGGATCTTTAAATTTGTTTAGTTAATTTTTTGGGGAGGTGTGTGTGACTGTTCACACAATTTGTTCTTGATGACTGTAAATAATTGTACTGTAATTTTTTCATCAGAAAAGATGAGAATTTTCGCAGAAACAAAAACTTGTTCTTAAAGTAGTTCTTAAAGAGGCACAATAGATTCAGCAAAATTTGAGACGGCATGAATATAGAATTTGCGGAAGGTATGTTTCAATGGATCAACGAGATTAACCCACTAGTAAGTTACTCGTGTTTAAACAAATTATGCATAGACAGAGAGCGCGCGCTTCAGCTCAAGGTTTAAGTCTTCTAATTAATTGAGTTATGATTCAATCTCAAATACTTGAAACTAGTATCTTAAGATTTCTCTATTTCTTTCCCTATTGCAAAAACAAAATTTTTTTTCTCAAATGTTATGAAGTTTATGCACATCTTTTTTTGAACCACGTGAAGTGCACCCTGCAGTTGTATGCACGACAGCACCAGGGATGGATTAATATTTTCAAAGACAGTAATTATTAAAACATGTTTCGTCAGATACTTTTAGCTACACTAGGAGCTTAAAATTTTCTTGTTTCATCTAATTTTGGTGATATTAGAAATATTCTATTAATTTTGATCTCATATAAAAATACTCAAAATTCTCAAATTAATCTTAAAATTTTTTTTACTAAATTCCCACATTAATATAAAAAAATCTATTTCATTCATTATATTTATAACGGTATACATTCATTATCTGAAAAATCATATACAGAACTAACTATATCTTTATTATAATACAAATTCTTGTGAAAAATCGTATCTAAACCAAACTCTATCTTTATTGTAGTATTAAAAAAAAACATCTCTATAATACATAAATAAAATTTTAAATCATATAAAAACTAATCACGCAATTGCGTGAGATTTCGGTTAGTTTTTCTAAAAGACAGGGGTGATAGTCTAATTTTGTTTTACAGATTTTAGTTGAAGAGATGCAGAGAAGTTTTAATTAAGTAGTGTTGACAAATAGAAGATAAACATAAGCACAAGCTCCCTTCATGTGTTTTGCATGGCCCGAGTCAGTAGGACATAAGTAGTTAATAAGAACAATTTGTCAAACAGAGGAGTTAATTGGTCTAGTAAGATGATGAATAACAAGTAATAATATAATAAAACCGTGAAAAACTAACCGCAAAAAACTGTTATTTCTCATATTTTTCATACAATACCTCGTAGATGACTATATCGGAGCAGGTGAAGTCAGCCTTCAGAGTTAAGATAGGTCAGACCCAACCATAAAAGGCAAGGTCCTAGGTCTGGGTCATATTTAGATGCTCCAATGCTAAACCACCAAAGTGTAAGTTAGTTAACATGCAATTTCTTCAGTTACACACCGCAATAAAATGTTTTTTTTTTCTATATTTTTAAGCTACCTTCTTTCTATTTTTGAGATTAACAATGAGCTGAGCTTATAACCATGGGGCCTGAAAATACTAGCTTTAATGATCATGGCTTATTTGTGACATAACAAACAAAGTATTTTTGGCCAGTATGCTTTGACAGTACATTGGTTCTTTGACCTTTTAATAAATTTTCTCATGTTCATATATGGATGTGATTGTTGGGACCAATGCATCCATCAGTTCTCATGTGTTCTTCATGACATACAATATATCTATATGTGCAAATGTATGGTTCTTGCAGCATGCTCACACCTTGCCAATACATAGGGTTGTTGAGACCAACCCCTCGTACATCTCATAACAGATTTGCTATTGCGCCTACTACCTGCTATATATAATAAGTTTACTGATATCTATTTTCTTAAAAATTCTGAAAAATAGAGGATACACAGAAAGATATACAATCATTGTTTCTTGGAATATGTAAAGCATGTTCTTTCATATTTATTTATGCTCATGATGTATCATCTGATCATGGTAAGCATGCATATATGTGGATGTAAGAAATAGTGAGAGTCATAACTGAGATCGGATCTTATATCGTGATATACGGTTTAAATGTGCATAATAGTAAGAATGAGAATAAAAAGATCTAATATAAAAAATCCAAAATAATGTTGATGAAGCAATGCCAATCAGAGAGAGAATAAACTGATGAAAAAGACTATAATTTCTTAAATATAATTTTAAAAGAGAATAAGAGATTGACACTCTCAACAATTCTTGTATCTTTTGAATCTTTTGACTCTCATCATTTGTTAGAATCTATTACTTAAGAAAGTCTCTTGGGTTCTATATATTGTTCTTATTTCTATATATTGAATTTTATGCACTAATCATTTAACTCATTATCTCAAAAATTTAAATTATTAAGAAAAAGCGGATGATCTACCCATACTTTCATAAATTTAGTCTAAAGTAAGGAGATGATTTAGATTGAATTTATCCATCACCAACTTTCTTGCTTTCTTTTTGGTGCTTTATTATTAATTACCTAAGATGTGGGATCACACGAGGCCTTTTCTTGTAACATTGTTGTAATAATATAATTAATTTGGAATATTCCTTTACACTTTTACAGCTTGGGAACAGCTATGAGCAGCCGACTTGAGGCGGCTAAAAGTTTTCAGCAGAAAGCATGGTTGCCCCAAACATGCTAGTATTAATTAAAGTTTCACATGCTAAGAAAAATTAATACAAAGTCTTGACAAAACCTAAATACAGGGTGAAAATTAAGCGCAGGCATGAATAAATTAAGGGTGCGGATTAGTTTTTGCAATGATTTTAAGAAGTTTTTTAATTCATATTTTGTGTGGCACGTATTTTCTTAGGTATTATTTGGATTTGCGATGTAATTTTGTACGTTTGTGTTGTGATGTAAGATTTGATGATTATAAAAAATACTTTTTATATCTAATAAGATATTATTATTATCTCAATCATGATTAAATGAAGATCTACAAATAATATATTAGTTCCATATACTAATGTTAAAGGAAGCCTGAATACATTATCCAGATGTATTTGAAAAGTATTCTCTCACCACCATGAGATTATGTTAAGTTGATCAAAAGTTTCCTCAACTGCTGATGCATGTTAAATTTCCTCTTCTTTTAGGTGTATTGATAAGTAATAGTTGCTCAATTAAGTCAAGAGTAAAAAATAAAATATATTTCCATAGTGGGCCCGATATGGGCCGAACTGGGTTTGTTTGGGCTGGGTGGTGGTTACACCTAAACTGGGCCGACTTTTCGGCCTTAGTAGTTTCGGCCTGTGGGGCACCTTTCGGTATCTCCATGGTACTGTACTGTGGCTAAAAAACAACATAGCATATGTTGGTTAGTAGCCCTAATATGAATGCTATCTGGCTTTGGTTTGTTTAACGATCAAGTTTTGGCGAGTCATTGTAATTTGATAGGATTTGATCAATTCTCTACATCATTTATTATTAAATATGTGGTGAATGATATATTTGCCACATTTTAGTTTTCGTTTGATTGTAAACAAAATATATTTTTGTAACCCAATTTTTTTACCGTGAGGTACTACTATTAATTATATCACAAATTAATTTAATAAATTTTAATAATCAACCAAATATATTTATAATGTCACGCTCGGCTCCATACAACAAGGAGGAGAGTCAAGCCTCCATGAGGCTAGCGTTTGAATCTTTTGGTGAATAGGTGGCTGAATGAGTCCATTGTCCATAATTGTAGGCAGATAATAATTGAATAGATGTAATATCCAAGGAAGAGACAATAGAAAAATGATAGATGTTAAGTCATAAAAAATTCATAAATATACAGACAATTTAGATATAACATTAATTAAACAATCATAAGTTAACAAAAAAAACATATTTATTGGACTATGATAAATATGTTCATAGAAAGAGAAAAACAGTACTAAATATAATCACCAGAATCTCAACAACTAAATCTATTCTCCAGATCCTCTACATGTAAGCCTCAGCTTTTGGCATTGAAAATGTACTATGATTTCACAAACCATCTTATCTTGAATGGTGTTTAATACTTTAATCTAATCTATTGTTATCTAGCAAGTGTTGGATCCAAATATCCTCTCTCCAAGAAGAAGACAATTATAAATCAAATTATAACCAAATTTATCTATTCAGAAAAGAGAAAAAAAGGAGACATAAAAACCAGAAACAGAAAACAAAACAAGAGCAGAAACTAGAAAACCCTCCTCCCCTGCAAGTAAACAAATAAAAAAACCCTCCAAAGGAAAGAAAGAAAGGAGGCATGGGGGTGGACTACTACAAGGTGCTCGGCGTCGGCCGCGGCGCCACCAACGACGAGCTCAAGAAGGCCTACCGCCGCCTCGCCATGAAGTACCACCCCGACAAGAACCCCTCCCCCCAGGCCGACTCCCTCTTTAAGCAGGTCTCCGAGGCCTACGACGTCCGTACTTTCTTACTCACACTCTCCCATCTCCATCCCAAGATTTCCCATCTCATCTCCTGCTATCTCTTGATCTCCAGGTGCTCAGTGACCCGCAGAAGCGCGCAGTCTACGACCAGTACGGCGAGGAAGGCCTCAAGGCCGGCGTAACCCCGCCCGCCGCCGCTGCGGCGGCGCAGGCTAGCGGCGGCGGGTTCCGCTTTAGCCCGCGGAGCGCCGAGGAGATATTCTCGGAGATATTCGGGGGCGCCTTCGGGGGAGCTGGCCGAGGCGGCGGCTCTCCTCGAGGGTTCACGGGGTTTGGCGGCGGTGGAGGGGAGGCGTCCGGGGTGAGGAAGGCGCCGGCGATTGAGCGGCCGCTGGCATGCGTCCTGGAGGATCTGTACAGGGGTGCCACCAAGAAGATGAAGATCTCCAGGGACGTGCTCGACGCGACCGGGTGAGAGGGGTTACTTTTTTTGGTTCTTGTTGTGCCCTCTCGGTGCAATGCCGATAGGGGCGGCGTTGTGTTCTTGAATAAAGATGGGAACTTTAGACTTTAGAGTAGCTTAATTGTTGGCATTGTTGAAATCTTGATGAACCGGTGAATCGGCATTGCTGAGGATCGTAGTAACTAGTAGCTAGTCCTCGGTGTGGATCTTATATTCTTAGATTGCCCTTTGGACTAGAGCAAAGGGCGTGAGTATGCATCGTAACCTAGGTCACTCTGAAGTCTGAAGCATAGTTCTTTAGTGTGGGTTTTAGGTTAGTATTTAGCTTTAGTTCCATGCTTGATTTCTTTGGACTCATCAATAAGTGTTGTGCCTAACAAACAGGTGATTTCTTTGGACTCATCAATACGTGTTGTGCCTAACAAACAGGTGATTATACACATATTCAATCTACAGGGCATGATTTGTAACTTACACTTAATACAATTCCATCTCTATCTGATTTGGCTTGTTGCACATGTCCTCTAGTTGAATATGCTTTAAGTTAACTGTCATTTTTGCTGCAGTTTTCATTCCTGTTTGTTATAAAATCTCCTTTGTAGGTGTTTTTACGTTGTAATATGGTTAAAACCACACCAGCATGCAACAAAGTCAACAAACAGTGGTATAAAATTCTACTATTGCATCTTGATGTGCATTTCTGGTGATATTTTGTGGGAATATCCACTACATCATTGTCTGATGTGTTCAAAAATTACCTCAAAAAGAAAAAAGAACATAGTGCATCAATAGGCAGCAATCTTCCCCACTGTCACCTAAAGATCATTGGTGTGGTCTATGATAACAATTGCTATCTATTAAGTATGAGGCGGCATGACACCATGACAGCTATGCCGCTATCTATTAAGCATGAGCTGGCATGTACATCCAACTCATGAGATGGTATAATCATGAGTAGATCTTATATTGATTATTCATTCTTACCATTGGTGCAATCACAGTTTCTATTAAAGTATTGTTTCGAGGTCTTGATTTCCATATCCCCATTAGCCAAAATGCTGGATGAGGACAGCATGAGCTCCTCTAAACAGTGAAAGCTTAACCTTCAGTCATAAGCACGCATACCCGAAAATAAGACCTCAGAACAATTGAGGCATGCCTACCCGGCTAGCTGAGCTTGTGCATGTAACAGGACAGATGAAATCAGATAAAGGTTTTAGAGAAGATTATTGGAGCTGGACAATTGTGAGTGATGTCAGAATAGAGGCTCTGTGGTGCAATGTTTGTCAGTTCAACTTTATACTTAAGAGGTGTTTGAATGAAAGGTTCAGCATTATTCTAACTACCACAGTTGTACTGCCGCAGACTTTGGCACCTGCATACCCATGAGAGCCCTTGAACCATAATGTTGTACAGAGCTCAAGTGAAGCTAATAGGTGACTAGGTTGTATAGATCGTGTAATATTCAAATTTTGACAAAGGTTGAGGGACATGGGTGAATGTTTCAGTAGCTGATCTAAGATAACTATGGTAAGTTGGGCAGCAGATCTTACCAGTGATTGGTTGATGTTGGATGTGAGATGATCTTCTGATATGCAAGCTAGTATAGTTTTTAATGAGGTAGGAGTAGGATATATTTGCCGTTTGTGCACTAGTCTGTTTTAAGGTTGTAAAGACACAGACAAAACACAAACACAGACACGGCAAAACAGTATTTCTTCAAGAATTCCGACAATATATTGATTATTTTTTAAGTTAAACCTTGGTATCCAAATTTGAAATGAAGAAAGTATCATAATCACTTGCTTAGTTTTATATGCTAACACCAGAAGTTCAGCAACATAACCAAAATAAATTCAAAGTGTTCCGTACAACTAGAGAATACATAGCGTCAGAAAAAGGAGATGCCTAGATTATCTTGCTGTAATTTTCCTTTAATACATCGTGGACACAGTTTTGACATTGCATTGACAACTTAATATAGTGGATGCAACTCCGATACATGTTGGAGAAGTGTCTGTGTCCGATATGGTGTGTTGGTCACGGACATGCCACGTAGTAGTAGTAACAGTGCAGCCGAGGTCTGTTTTATGTGTTGGTATTGATTGAGGCTGGATGTGAGATCATCTTCTGATGTGCGGGCTTACACGGTTTTTAGATGACGTAGGAACAGGGGATTTGCCATTTGTCCACTAGTCTGTTTTGTGTCAGTATACGCTTTTTTCTTTTTATTTTCTTATTTATTGTAGTGTTAAATGACAATTGATTTGAAGTAGCTCCATAACTACAAAAGGATGGATGGTGAATCTATTGTCCTCTGAGAAAGCATCAGAAAAAGGGATAATATAAGCTTTGACAATTTATGCGGTTGGTTTGTTTGCACTCGTTAACAAATGCTATGAATAACACCCTTTTGGGTGCCCCTTTGTTTATACTGATCTATCATTATTGCAATCAGCATTTCGGCTAGTGATTTGATGGATAAGTTTGATTATTGTTTATGTCAAGTTGTTATTATGTATTAGATCAATTTGAATGCTCCATTACCATGTGTAAAGCTTTGATTTTTTCAGAAAGCAAGCAAGCTTACTTATTTTGTCTGTGCAGGAAGCCCACAAGTGTGGAGGAAATCCTGACAATTGATATCAAGCCCGGATGGAAGAAGGGTACAAAGATTACCTTTCCTGAGAAAGGCAATGAGATGCGTAATGTCATACCATCAGATCTAGTATTTATAATAGAAGAACGTCCGCACCCTAAATTCAAGAGGGATGGCAATGATCTTATTTACACACACAAAATCTCTCTAGTAGAGGCTTTGACGGGTTGCGCAGTCCAACTGACATCTCTGGATGGACGTAATTTAACTATCCCTGTAAAGTCCATCGTCAGTCCGACTTATGAGGAAATAGTGCAAGGCGAAGGCATGCCGATCACCAGGGAGCCATCAAAGAAAGGAAATCTGCGAATCAAGTTTCAGATCAAGTTCCCTACTAATCTAACGGCCGATCAGAAGGCCGGGATCCAGCAAATTTTATCTTGACTGGTGTTGTACAATGTGAAGTTATGTTTATTGGTTCTTTGAGCAGTTGGAAACACATGCTGGTGATCCTAGTTACAATTGCTGAAAGTACTAGCAATGTCTTCATGCTAATTTATGTTTATTCTCACATTCTCTCAACAGTTTTAAGTGCTAACATATTGCTGTTCATCTAATTTTCAGATTACTATAATGTTTTGTTGTTTGGGAAATCAACTTGTTTTCCAGTCATTTTTGTGCTATCCTGGTCCTGTAAAAGTTGAAGCTTAGTTTTTTCTGTCATAAATTCCAAAAAGAACATTTCATTCCACCATTCGTTTTCAGTGAAGGATTGTGGGATGTAGACTTTGATGCATGAGATTTTTCTGACTTGAACTGTCCATGTCTAGCATTGAAGCAAAGGGCACATTGGTAATGGTATCTGTCACTGCAAAATGGCACATTGCTGTGAACTCGTGATCTCCACACGGCCACCCCGCTTTGAATCTCGCCCTCGCTTTCGTCAGTTTGAGATCTCGTTTTCGGTGCGTGACACCGGAGCTGTCGCTGATGGTGGCATGGTGCAGAGAGCGGCCGGTGGCGACCCGCCGTCTTCAGTTGAAAAATCCTTCACACAATTGTGCATGTGTATTTGTTCAGTGCTGGCGTGCTTTCTTCCTGCAGCTGCCAGCAAGTGTTCCAGGTTCCAATTCTGCTCCTTATAATCAGATTTCTGTTTGCAGGAGTGTCTAAATTCTATTGTGAAAATTCCTGTGATTGGAAACATTCATTCTTCATTCTTGGTAGTTATGACATACTCTCTCTCTCTCTCTCTCTTTTCTATATATATTAGTTGTCTAATCTTCTAATCAGTCAGCTACACAATAGATTGAGAACAACGTGCAAGAGATTGCTAGTTTGAGTTCTCACCAGAGTGGGCTGTGATTTAGAGGCTTTGGATCGATGGCCCTTTCTTATGAAGGACATAGTAACCCTCCTCATTCTATGCCCACTCTTTCGCCAAATGTAAGAGTTTGAAGCCCTACTATAATAACTGTGGGAAATGCTTAACTGTGTTTTAAAAAGTAAACTGCGCGATGTTTAAAGTAAATTGATGGTTTGATTTGCAAGTACTAATTATTAATATTAGGGAAATACGGAAATACTGTTCTGATCGTCAATAGAAGTTACGGTGCAATTTAAATGTAACACCGACATTTTTGTGTTGGTAACAGGTGTAACCTAACTTATATTTTTTTTCGTTGTAATATATAAATTTTTTTGTTTGACGTATGAACCGAAAATTTTGCTCTATACAACATGGCATTGGCAAATGACAATGACGAGGTATCGTTTTTGTTCACGTGTGGAAAAACAAGGAAAGAGAATGTTTTCTTGGATGGTTGCATTTTAACAAATGAATGCATTGATGCTTCTCAGATTCGTTTTCAAACACCAATAATGGAGTTTACATTCCCCCCTGTGTTGTAAAACCATTTACAAACAATCAGAATCACTCAATAATAATATACCATCATTCAAAGAATAACAGGACGACACCTCACTATTGGATTGTCATGTTGGAAGGCTATGGTTGTACATGTGGTGAAACCATGGAGTGGGTTTTGTGTGTGTCATATGTTTCTATGAAATTGACTTGATAAGAGGTCAGGAGATGTGTAGGTTTGGATGGTGTTGGTGTAGTCATGGACTTGGCATCACAGAGACAAGGAAGAGAGAAGCCAGGGTATGGGGATTGGGAGTGGTCCCAGCTGTTCCAAACATATAATTAGAAGAATGAAGGTATGTCTCCCATACTGATATCAGTGTCATACATTTACATTTATCAAGAATTTCTGCAATTTCTTCTGATATGCTACAAAAATCACTCATTTATTTTGCTCAATCGCATTTTTCAAATAAACATAAATGTTTCTTTGTGGTGCCATATCATCTTTTGTTTTTTCCTTCCGATATCATCCATTTCTCTTGTTCACTACCAGTGTACAACAAAAGAAGAGGAAGATTCCAATATTTTGTGACAATGATATGATTTTATTTTCCCATTGTCCATGTTCATTAATTGCTATGTAATTTAATCATCCTCCCAAACAATCCTCACACAGTATAGATAAAAAATTGGAATGATGTGCAGACCTAGAGGTGGTAATTTAGAGGATAGTTCGGCGAGAAAAAATCAAACCCGTGGCTACGGTATACTTTCTCGTTATTTTAGATAAAATTAGTACATTTTTTTACAACATGGCCTGGATTAAACCAAAATATAAATATATAAGGAGTAATTGGAAGTGGTGTAAAACTTCGCCTCCTCAAATGATTGATGCTATTTTCATTCCCACGCTCATTTTTATTCAACATAGCGTAGAAATTGACTTATTGTACTAAGCTCTTGGCTTTTAGTGACTCAACTTGGTTCTTTCCACGAGGACCCTTCTGCCGGATATAGAGGCGGTACTCGTCGAAGGTCATCGGGTGGTACAACGGCGGCCTCTCCGGCGTCACTAGCTCCGGCATCGGTGACAGTGGCAGGTTGCTCTTAGGGTTGTAGAAGAAGGCGAGCGAGAGCCGTTCATCACTGGCGTTCACCATCACACGGTGTTCCACGCTCTTGTATGTTGCATTGCTCAGCACCTGCCGAGTAATATATGTGATTTATTCCTCAAAACTAATAAAATTTTGTATAATAGATCATAAAAAAAATAAGTAGAATGTTACACATGCATCTAAATGTTGGTCTTGTATGGTTTCAGTGGCGTGTGAAAACTCTTAAAATAGGATAATACAAATTTATAATCTAAACCATTTAATCATCATGATAACAAATCATGATCGTCAAATTTGCTTCATAGAATGCTAATATTACTAGTTTCCTAAGGAAAGTTTGTAACACTAGTGTCATATAATCAAATAGATAATAGTTTTCAATACAGTGATCGGACGGTGCAGATGTGATTTTGCATTTTTCTTAGTTTAAAATAAGTTCCCTAATTTCGGTCGCCAAATATGAAAATCCACTAGAGCTACAAGGTAAATAAAGAGAATGCAGCTCGATTTGAATGGCTCATTTTAGATCCAACACCCTCAATGGTGGATCTTAATTCCGAGCATTGAATCAGAGAGAAACTTGAGATGAGTAAAATGATGGATAAACAATGGCAATCCACATCATTCATCAGCCATCAGTCAGCACATCCGAGCACAAAAAGTGACAGCGCAAAATATTAATTCGCGGGCACCGTACCAAACATATTGAAAGTAATCTTGTCTGCTATTAAATGTGCATCCAAACAAACTCAACGTGTAGTGATGTGTAGATGAAATATTATAATAAGTGTGCATAAAATACCATTTGTGTAAGTAATTTTCTAAAAGAAGAAACGGTGTCTGTCGAATCATCCGTGCAACAGTCATCAATGGATGAAAAGAGTAACAGATTAGGGTACGGATATGGAAAAAAAGTTGGCACAAAAAACGTGCGAAATATTATTGATGGCAGTGGCACAGGTTGGTGGACCTGAAAGAAAATAATAATAATAATAAAAAGAGAAAACAGGAACTAGTGGCATGGCATGTGTTCAGACTCGGCACAAATTTCTTCGGGCTGGACCAGATGAACACCAAATATTAGTGTACAAATTGCACGTGCTTTTGATCCTCCACAATTTCTTTGTATTTTGTTTCCATGGTGTCCCCGATGGAGACGGATCATCTACATTACCTCATACTTTGTCTGTTTAGCAAGTAATCTTCACAATCCCCCCCAGGATGATTTGAAAAGTTTGAACCCTTTTTGTAGAGATTTGCATGGTGTTCTTACTCAGTGCAGAGGATCTTCGTGTTTTCTTTCAAGTGCATGACTCATTTAATGATAAGATGCATGTCATTTTCTTTGCATCTTTCTTTTTTGTTGACACCCTCAAATTGTGTCTTAAAAAAAAACTACTTTGCTCTCTCTCACGCACAAACCCCTAAGCTAATGAGGGTATAGTTTAGTTTAAATAGACAATAAATGTATCAAACAAGGGCTAGAGCTAAGAAAATATGAAGTGAGACTACTTTCCAAAGGGTGCACAAGAACTAAAGGGAGGAGGAGAAGTGGTCCGGGTTGGCTTGTTCCCAAAGCTGTCTCCATATGGACCAGGTTAGCTGGTCCACATGGTTGGATTGGCCCAATCGGCACCCAGCAGCAGCCGCTGCCAAAAATATGAACACATAGTTATTGCAATTTGGTCTTACTCGTTATTGCACGTTGTTATATGCCTAAAATAGAAAGCTTTCTGCTACCCATGAACAGGTTAAGATCTCAATAACTTGATTCTACTCTCACCTTGCCATCTGTCTACTCCATTCAACATGGTGCTCTTGTATGTTTCATGAGCATTATATTACATTTCATGATTCTTGTTCAGTGTAGCGAGATATATGGCACAATCATTGTTTTCTAAAATCTTTTCTTTCTGTCTTTTTTAAGAAAGGATTTGCTGGCAACAAACGGTAAACACTTTATTATCGTCAAGAAATTGAGCTCCTGGCAGTTGGCACAACCACTCTCTACACCATCTTCTTTCGTGTCCTTTTCGCGCATGTGCACTATATATTAACTGCGCCACAATGAAATACTTGCAACAGAAATATATATCTTAAACTTTTAAAATCTGTGCTCTTTTTGTTGTCAAAATAGAGTACGCTTTGGGTGAATGGTTCAGAGAAAAACCCCAACACCTGAGCCATGAAAAAGTGTGATGTGCCTTTCTTTTTCATACATCCATTTTTAAGGTCTGAACTGAAGAGACAACATAGTGTAAAAAGCTATGACCAAAAAAAAAATATATATGGACACCACAAGGTGAAATGGACAGATGCTTAGCTACTTCCAGTAAAACACCATGTAAACCTAACCATCTCCTATCATCTATAAGTTTTCGTAATAATATAGGTTATATATCGTGACACTGAAACGAATATCTGCTAAATTGATTGGTTGGGAAAAAATCAAGCACATTCATCGTCATATATTTCTACTCTAGAAAAAGATGTTATTTATGGATTCATGGTAAATTAAAATAGGAAAATATCCCACTCAGAAAGAGAGAGATTTATTATTTTTTTTTAAAAAAAAACCATAGTAAGCATAGCACCTTTGGCTAGTTGCACTCGTGAAGACAAACCATATACATAGAGGCTCCACGGTGCCTGACCACCATTATCATATACTGTCTGAGTTCATTAAAATATGTCATGTTTTATTACACTATCACATTATTGGGTATATAAATACATTATACAAACATAGAAATAAAAAAGATATCAACTTTTGTATATTTTTATTGATTAAATTAAGTATGTGAACTTTAAATAACAACATAATGCTAGAGTTAAAACTAACTTCATTAAATGAAGTTTCCGTAATTAGATTGAACTGTTTTCATTATAAGTCAGATACACGTGAAATTATAATTAAAAATTGTTGACATATGAGGTGAATTAAGGGAATTCAAGTGTGTGCTAAATGGTGAGCTTAGCTTACTTGGATTTGGTCTCCAACATTGATGATAAATGCGTCGGGGACGGGGTCAACAGTGACCCATGTGTCGCCCCGCCGCACCTGCAACCCCCTGACTCGATCGTCGACGAGCAACATGGTCACCCCACCGGGGTCAGAGTGCGATGACAACCCCAGCGTCAGCTCCGGCTGCGGGCATATCGGGTAGAAGTTGATCCGCATGCACGCTCCCGCCCCCTCCACCCCGCCGAACGCCTCCTGCAGCCGCCCCTCGCTGACGCCGAGCCCCGACGACAGCAGCCTCAGCACCCCCTCGCACAGCCCGATCAGCTCCCGGCTGTACTCGTCCGTTGTCCCCCTACACGTACACCGTACATAACAAAAAAACTTTACATCCTAACCTTAACATGTGACGTTTGGTGCACCCTAAACATGACACGTTCCGTGCGTACGTGAGGAGGTGGATGGGTAGGTACCGGAGGTCGGGCGGCAGGGAGGGCCACTTGTCATGGCTCATGAGGTGGCGTGGTCTGACGTGGAGGAAGTAGTAGTCGCCCCAGTCGAGGACGGCGCCCTTGACCACGCCGAGCCTGCTGCCGTAGCCCTCGTACGTCGCCGGCGAGTTCGCGTACCGCTGCTTCGCCTCCATGGGCATGTGGAAGAACCCGCGCCACACGGCGCGCGCCCGCCGCATCAGTTCCGGGGGCACCCCGTGGTTCACCGCCTGGAAGAACCCCCAGTCCCGGCACGCCTCCGCCACGGCGCGCGCCGTCGCCGGGTCCGACGGAGACGACAGGTCCACCACCGGGATGCCCGGGCCGCCTTCCGGAGGTGAGGCGGAGGTGTCGCGCTGCGACGGGCGGTCGGCGGCTGGCTTGACGTAGCGATCAGGGATGGTGCGCGCGCCGCCGTCGGACAGCGACTGCACGCGCACCACGGGCTCCGGCCAGCCGTGCGAGCAATCCATTGAAGCTTAGCTTAGTTACTAGCTACTACTTAGTAGTGAGACCAGTATACTGTGTACTAGTAACTTGGTTGGAGAGTTCATATATATATATATATATATATGTATGTATGTATGTATGTATATTTTTTGAGAAGGATTTATAGTTAATTACTTTGTGCTGCTGCAGCAAGCTGAAAGCTACGTAAATGCAAACGTGACAGAAATCCGCAACAGCTATGTATAGACACGAGACTTGGACTTGTACAGCAATACGCGATCCATTAAATTCACATACAGACCCAAGATTGTATACTTAGTGCAACTAACTCAAAGAGAGGTGATTAATCATACACAATACTTAGAATTTTTTTAAATAATCCATTAAAATAATTAAATCTCAAATTTAGTCCGATGAATATTCTTTTTTTTTTTCAAAAATGACGTTTAGTTGCTCAAAAAAGGAGCGACCAAAATCCAGTCATTGGGCTAGTCTGAGACTTAATGCACAGTACAAATAAAATTGCCAGCGAGGCTCAACCCATACCAGATCAACAATCAATTGCGAATCCCATGAGTTACTGAAAAGTGGATTCCAGACGCCTAGCTATTTGGCGACTGAAAAACAGTTTTGTATATTTTTTGTTTCATAATCTATTGTTTGTGAATATTTATTTTAAATAACTCAATAAAATAATTAGATCTCAAAATTAGCCAAGACAAAAAAATTTTGAAAAATGGACTTCAGTTGCTCAAGATGCGCACGACTGTGTGTTGACGTGCAGTGTTGTCCATCAGTTGCTCCAGATGCGTGCAACTTAACTCCTGCCCCATTGAGCGACTAAGTTTTGGAATTTTTTTTGAAAAATTTGGTTCTATGTCATTGGCGAAAGTAGAAATTCAAAATATGTCATAAAAAAAGACTAATTGGTCTCATGCTACTGAAATCCCAAAAATTTTCAAAAAATATCATTCTTAACTTAATTTTTTAAAATGGTAAGAATACTTTTGCCTATTACTTATACAGGTTTGGCACCAATTTTGTTGAGACATTTCATTGAACGAATAAGACAATGCTTATATAGATGAGTAGCTCGGCCGGCCATTGCCGCTGTCACCGCGCAAGTCGTGCAAGCCACTGTGATTGTTTGAGTTTGAGGGTAAAAGAGTCATTTTAACTCAAGTCAACTGGTTCGATCTTGTCAGAATGGCATTTTTCAAAAGTTTTTTGGATTCCAGTGGTTTGAGACCAATTAGTCTTTTTTTGATGGTATATTTCGAATTTTTGGCATAAACCGAAATCCCCCTTTTTTTTTTGTTTCACAATCCAATTTTTGTAGCATAATATAGCTAATATTCGTAGTATTGTACTACAACCATTTTGATTGCCTCTAAAACCCTAACATTAGTAACAAACTCTCTCTGCCCCCACCTCCACCCGCTGAAACCCTAATAGTGTTAGGGTTAGAACTACTCAGAGTTAGAGTTATGGTTTGGTTGACTTAGGATTAGGGTTACAATTTTGTCGTAAAGAGTAAGTGAAGAATACACAACTGTTACTAATATTTGAGTAGAAAAAAAGAAAGTTACACGTGTTGATGGTAGTTACATGAACAATTGGAGCCAGTACTACAATAGCAAAAGGTGACCAATTGTCGGAGTACTAATTAATCTGAGTAGAGATTGTCCAACTCGCATAGGAGAGTATTTATAGTGTTCTTCTCTATTTCATTCCACTCGGGATCTAGCCATAACATGCAATTGCACTTCTTCGCCTTATCTTTTCGGCCACAATGTACATATATCATGCTAGCATTGTCGTAGACCCAAGAAATATTCACTTTAATATCATCTCAATATCTGCACATAAACTCATCTACTTCAATCAAATCATTGGACTAGTTGAAGTACTTGAGAGGACGTGTTATTGAGAATGTGCATCCATGGCAAGAGCAACAATATGGGCGTCTGCAACAGCACATTTGTTGAAGATCATGGATGTTGATCGATATGCTCTCCATGCAGTTGACCTTCTCATATAGTGTCATCTTTCCGAAGAGAAGATAGATTATCGTACACTTTGCCTTTGAGTTCCACTCCGGGTTAAGCTAACGCTGGTAAATGCACTTCTGAGTATCTTCCCTATAACACTCTAGAAATCTTCTCCCGTAATCGTGCTTAAAGGAAGATGTAGTAGTCTTAGGCTACAAACCGCAGTTGCAACAACATGGCCCTGAGCTTTGGGTTTCATCCTAGAAATGAAAGAGAATAGGTAATATTATAAGCGCATGCAGAGCCACTTATTTGAGGCAAATCAATTTTTTATTTAATTTCTTGTGTCTTCTTCTTCGCCCACCACTATTCTCGCTCGCCATGTTCGGATAGAATAGTAGCACAAAGTAAGTTCAACTTCGATAGTCATATGGTGGAATTTATAGAACACTAGACATAAATAATCTAAATGTTGATTTGACGTCGGGATGTTGCTTGGACGTATTTGTAAAAAGCTATTATGTTATGCTGAAAGTTGATGCAACATTACGTTGGAAAGCTGGGTTTTGGTTGTGGTGTTCAATTTTTTATCACGATGTTCAATTTTCAACAAAATATGACAACTCGAGTAGACATTTCAGACTGGAAAAGCCGAAAAATTTGGAAAGCTGGAAAAGCAAAAAAGATAAAAAAGTGGAAAATTTGAAATGTGGACAGGCTAGAAAAAACTAGAAAAAACTGAAAAACTGTTTACCCATAAAAAGAGACCCAAAACACCTTCCAAATGAGTTAAAAAATTTGAGAAAATTCTATTAAAAGAAGAATTTTAGAGGATGAAATCTCCTAAAGGAAATTTCTTCATATCAGCAACCATTGTAGAGATACAAAAATGATAAATAAGCTAAAACCACTTAAAGATAGAGTTGATGCGCTTTTATATTGAAAAAGTTGCAAAGTCGAGAAGTTATTTTTAACTTCAAAATCTGAGAAGCCGAAATGCTATGCTAAAAAGCTGGAAAAAGCAAAAAAAAAAATGTTAATGTGAACCACATTTGCAGTATTTTCCTTATCCAACAAAACAATAGTTTGTCCAACAAACGATAGTTTATATACAAGAAATCCGAAACTATTGTTGCCCGCTCTTCCCCTGTCCCTGATGCTCTGACGGTGTGTTACGAATGGGCGGGCAACGCTTCCTTACCTGATGGCTGCTAACCGCAGGTGGCTACTACGTGGACTGTATCGCTGGAGGTGGCTCATGTTGTTGTGTTGTCTACATCACTGGAGGTGGCTGAGTGACCTGCTGCTGTGGAGGGCGATGCCATGTAGAACCACTTATAATGTCCATCGGGATCTACTCCTGTGTAAAACCTTGACCAACCTACGTAGCCACATCTTGAGCTACCCTTGGATGAAAGCATACCTACATGTGGCACTATCTAGCTCCTCGTCGGAAAAGGTGTCGTCTGGCAAAGGATGGGGCTAACGCGGCGGATGCCACAATGAAGGACGATCAGGTGGGGGTCGATGCGACGATGAAAAACGATCCTCGTGCGGAGGATGTGATGATGAAGGGCAGTGGATTGGTAGTGAAGCTCTAGGGAGAACCATCAATTGAGGTGGCAGGAGATCCCATAAGTCCACCAATATAGACTCAAGGCGCTGCACCATTTATGCCAAAGCCACCACTATCTCACCTCTGGGCACATCATCATGGTCGCGTAATCGAAGTCGCATCTCATGGAGACTCGCGGACACTACTCCAATAGTATCGAACTGTATAAACACAAATATTAAATTATAAGAAAAAAGACGACGATGCATGACGAAATAAATGTATAAAGTGTTATAATACTCACAGCATTCCTCTGTTTCGATTGTCAATTAAGCATAGACACTCATGATCCTTTATGATCTCATTCTTCAATTTGTCCAGGAACCACAATCAGCTGCTATAGTTCTCTTCCTTAACAACTGTATATGCTATGAGAGGAAGCTGATTGTTAGCATCGATTGAGACGGCAATCGTTACAGTTCCCTCATACTTCTCTATCAAGAATGTGCCATTGATGCATATTATACACTGCTCGAACGCCCAAAAGAATTGCCTCAATGCCATGCAGTCAAGTATGACAACCATTTGAGTCCACTGCCGGGGTATCTATAATTTCAATTAAGTGCTTGAATTGGCTATAACAATGTGTTGAAGCAGTCTAAATGCAAAGTTGTATGCCTCCTCCACAAAGATACCAAACAACTCCCCCAACACATTCTATTTAGCATCCACGTTTTTCCATAATTTATTTTTACCCATATTTTTTGCCACATGTATGATAATTTCTTTCAGTGGCATTGTATTATTTTGCTTCACAATTGACAATAAGACTAGCCACAAAAGCGGAGGTAATATTTCTGCGATGCGGCAACATACCCTCAGCTAGATATATTTGGTCTGCCACTCTAGTCACCTAGAAGGAAGACTCATCTTGTGGATGTGTCAAACAGATGTTCCACGGGGAGTTATCAACTAAACACTTTACAACTCATAAGTCAGAATTTGACTTAGCAACCTGAAATGCTAGATTTAGTGAAATGAGCCATGTAGTAATGGCTTTTTTGGCATCTTTTTTTGCTTCAAAACAACTACCCAAGTTGTACAGTAGTTTCATTATAAGATCATCTTAAGTTTAAATCTTCAGGAACCATACCTGAGACAAGTGCTGAAGCATCAGTTCATTCTCTTATAGGACCATGCTTTTATTTTGGTTCCTTGGAAGAGTCATACATATCTGATGGATCAGTATATTTTTTCTTGTTAAAATTCTCTTATATCTCGGGTACATCATCTGCTAAGTCTGTTTGACGATTAAGGAAAAATTTCGGGGTATAATATTGAGAGTTTGTATGGCTTCGCTGTTGCTAACCCCTACACTGTCACTGTTATTCACTCCTGAACTATTATTGGCAAATTAATGTCGTATTGTCTTTCCTTCCTATCGAATGGTTGCTATCAGAACTAACACAAGCAAAAATTTGCGCATAAAGTATGAACACACTTATTCCATTAGCAGGGTTTTTCAAAATCATGAGAAATGAACCTCATGACTTGCCACCTTTCAATTTTTTAAGAATCCAACAATTTCCTTCTGGCAATTGACCTTCCAACCTAACACTGTTTGTGGCAGAATTAAGTCGTAATAACTCTATCAACCACATTTCTAGGTTGTTGAAAGACATTGACAGTGATTTTAAAATTTCACCATATACATAGGTACATCCACTGAGATCATCACCATTTGATCTATTACAAACTAAACCGTCCCTATAATATACACAAATTATATCAGATTGCACCATAACCTAGTCCACAAATTTGTAAAGTTAGTTCTAAACATTATCGACATGACCAATAATTATATAATAGACAACATGTCTAACAAATATATCTAAATAAGTCACTATGGTGATATGAATTAATTAGGTAGACAGAAAACTAGGTTGAGACAAAATTTGTTTGATATGAAACCCAGAGAAACTTGTCTAATAAATTAAATTCAGACAAAATTTGTTGGATATGATTCCATCCTTTTTTTTTTCGTTCTTCCTTTCTTTTTTTCTCTTTCCTTCCCTCTTTCTTCCTCTCTTCCTTTCTTTCCTCCTCTCTCGCTCTCTCTGATTTGGGGCTCCGAGTGCTAGGGTTTGCAAATGAGTGAAGGAGTGGCCAAAAGCCGTTGTTTGTTTTATATACAGTTTTTAGTCAGTCAAAGGGCATCGCGACTGAAAGGTGCTAAAGTTTCAGTCGCCCAGGGGCTAGCGACTGAAACCGAACGTGGTGTGCAAATTCCAATAGAGCATTTTTCTTGACACCACACGTTCAATCGCCCATCTATTGAGCGGCTGAAATTAAGTTGCTTAATGTTTGAGCGTTTGAAACTCATTTTAAGAAATATATATAACTTTGGGCTAATTTTGAGATTTATTTATTTTAACGGATTGTTTAAAAAAATTCCAATACTTTCGATAGCATGATCCATTATTTTTTTTTTCATTTGATTCTTTTTTTACTCCTCTTTTATCCTAGTATACAAGGTGTCTTGGACTCATATGATAGAACGGAGAGTGGAAGAATTTTCATACACAACTAATGTTAGAAATGCATGCACTTAATACATCAAGATATGCCGGATAAAACTTTTATCTGAACCATTCTTAAATGCTAATTCTGACACTGGTCGGCTGTCCTGACCATACATATGCCCTCTCGCAACAACTTCAAAGTTAATTCTGACATTTCCTTTCGTACATTAATTAGGAATTACAGAATAAATCAAAACTGTGCAACTAATGATGATGCCCTGACTCATGCAGGTACCATTAGCAGTCTAACGTATACGTGGATCAATCAAATTATCTAATTAGTGAATCCTACAATATGCGGAAATAATAAAGAATTTATATCCAAATAACAATTTTTTTTGTCTATCCAAATCCTTATCCGATTCTGAATGATAAAATCTGGTAAATGATATATTTGTATATTCGAATTCAAATTTAGATGTTATTATATATGAAATAATTGTCTAACTTTGTAGTACGGGAAAGTTAAATTGTTTCATGGATGGTACAAATGTAGTATAAATTCGTTCGAAGTGTGTTATTTATGGATTTAAAATGAGTAATTTTTAAAATAAAAAAATATTTGTAATATTCGATAGAATTTGAAATCCAATACAAATAAAAAATAATTCAAACCGTATCAATATTTATCTGATTCAAATCTAAATTCGATCATATTCGAACCCAACTTAAACTTAAATATATGAATACATATGTGGCCTGAATATTCAATCCAATCTGATCCATACACCCTAGGTATCCGGACATCAATATTTCGTCAAATTTTATCTTAATTCGTAAGAAAAAAATCTGCGCGCAACAAATTTGTCTTTCTTCGAATTGGACTAAGAATATATCACTTTCAGTTCATGATAGTTGTTTAATTTCTTGATTAAGTTTCACGTGGATAAACTTGTACCGTTCCAAGTGCTCTTAATTGGTGTTAGTTTCCGAGTCAAAATTCGCCATCTCATTTCATATATCCCATCCTTATAAATATATATACATATATAGTTGGCACAAAGTGATTTGACTTGTGAGACCACTAAAACTTTACTTTAATTCACTCAGGGTAAACGTGCTTAGCAAATATTTAATTTGATTATTTTACTTAGGGTCTTTACTTACAAATTTTGGATAACAAAATTTCTTTTATATATTTAAGAATCGAGAGTCTACTTTGTATTCGAGTTGTTATAGATGCGATTCAAGCAAATTAATGAACAGAAGATGCTACACATAAACAAAAATGAATTAAGTTTGTCGCTTCATTTTTGAAATATATAAAAATCCACCTGATAAAATTACTAACTTAAAAACGACAAAATACAATGTAGAATACCATATGTAAATATGGAATTGTCTGTATAGCTAGGCATGTGGTTTTTTTTCCTCAATTGCGGATCAGAAATTAAGTTAAGAGTTAAAATTTTGGAAAACCTCACCAACCTTTGTAGGCTTAATAAAGTGTTGCATGGAATACTGGAAAACACTTGCATGCTTGTTAGACTAGTAATGGTAACTTCATACAATATTAGGGGAGAAAACAGCACAGGCTAATTTTATATCCAAAACTATCCATTTCCCCTGAAATTTGCATTCCAAGTCTTGTAATAAATATGGTACCTAAAATGGAGTTAACATGCTCAACAAAACAGGTTGGGAATATGATTGAGTTTTTAGCACACTTTACTTTAAGCATTAGTGAAATAAATAATTCAAATTTATGGTAGAGTATATTTGAGCAATAAATCTAAACCAATACATGGTAAT
Organism: Pharus latifolius; assembly: GCA_019359835.1. Lineage (NCBI taxonomy): Eukaryota > Viridiplantae > Streptophyta > Magnoliopsida > Poales > Poaceae > Pharus > Pharus latifolius. Next base: position 82,136,605 of record CM033323.1, on the reverse strand, counting down.
TTGTGGTAATCAATCAAACATGTCATAAAATTTTATTATATGGCTGAATAGAAGGAGGGTAGATCAAAAAAATTCGGTGCAAATCAAAGATAAGTTTTGATACGGATGGTTACAAATATAGTAGATTGTTTCTGTGAAAAGTTGGTAAGAAAAATTTAGTACGCAAAGTAGTTGCATTTAGAAACGAGATTATGCAAATATGCTTGTCCATGTCATGACATGTGCAAATATATGACATTAACCAAGCTACGAATTTGAACACGTCACCATTTCCCAAATGAAGCATCGACACTGCTATCAGATATGAAAGCGTGCTTTTACAGCCGATAAAAGCAGCTTTGTATGTGTGGAGCACAGTTAATTTGCATATTTCTAGCGTTACAGCTGCTTGACACGCTTTTAACCCTGTTCCACCATATCTAGTTGCACATAATTGGCCCTCCTTTCTTTTCCGGGGACAATTAGAAAAAGTTTATTATAGCACCTACTTACGGATGTAAGACGCAACACAAAGCTGCGAACAATTTTGTTTTCGCTAAATTCAATCGCGACATTTCGAGCACACTTAATTACTTCTCTTTAGAAAACCACTTTGCCACCTCCTATGAAATCGAACCGCTGATTTCTTACACCACAATACTGATTGGTTTTCACTGCTTTGCCATCACTTGTTTTCGTTAGGGGCCATGGCTTGCAATTATCTCCTATAAAACTCTGGCCCAAATCCTTGTATCTTCAGTTTTTTGAGAAAAATGTGAGCAGTATAAGTTTCATGCCAAAAATATTTGTGTGTTGTTTCATAACTTACCTGTCTAAGAAAGGAAAGAAAAAAATAAAAAATTATTCTACAAATGGCGTTTTACGTGAATGGGCATTAATTTCCACTATTTTGTTTGTTTATTGTCTAATGGGCCGGACCTCATGTCTTCTCTTCAATTGTTTTCTTCTAGAGAGAATTTTTAGGCCACTATAACATGGGCATTATGTAGCCCAACAACACATGTAACATACAGATTGTATTTTTATTTCGGTTGGATGAGTGATATGTGATGACCAATGGAAGTCGTCTGTGATCTTTAGATGAGACAACTAGTTATCCCTTCCCAGTGAAGGACTGTTCATGGCTAGATGCAAACACTTTTGTTATACAATTTTTTCACAAAAAAGGTGGATCGGACTTGTCAAAGTTTTTATTGGGCTAGAAATGCTTCTTTGGGGGGTGACTGTACAGTGCATGTGTCACTGTCTAGTTCCCATCTCATGTACACAGCAAAAGTACAACATGCCATGCCTCCAGAATTTCTTTTAGAACAGTGGGATGCCAACTCGTCATCGGAGTCTCTTAATTAAATAGAAATGATTGCCGTCTGTTTCATCACAGAACATTAGTATTGTCATTGTTTTATAGAAAGTTAACAATATTTGTATCTCAAGAAAAATAAATACTACTAGTTTCTCATATTATAGGTTCGACGAATATAATTTTTCTCATATTGAACTAGAGATTTTGAGTCCACGTTCTCTTATTTTAAACACGAGTTCTAAAATGATGTGTTCCTCCTCAGTATATAACAAAAGTATATATCATGTACTGGATACGCATCAAGTGAAAACTAAAAATAAGATAATACAAATTAGTAAAAACAAATTATCGTTCTTTTAAATGTGGAACATTAGCATGGATTCTAGCTTCTCATGCTACACACGTTTTGTTCTCACATCACATGATGAGTAGCTGATTGAGTCGTTGGTGTGCCCATATGAAGTGTGGTAAAAGCACAAAGCACAAAGTATGCTCTGAAGAAAAGAAGGCTGACTGACAGCAGGCAAAGTCGGAAATAAATCATGTCTTTTAGGCTACATTTGTCAACCTCGGGTTCAGGAGCCACGACCTGGACTCCTTCCATTTTATCCATCACCCGAATAACTCAACTTATTAAGCTGAGCGAGCGTCAGCAACATTGACCAAACTACACCGGCTAAGCCTGACACACAGGACTTAATGGTAGCACTTGTACTATGAGAATCCAATACAAACATAGAGTTTTGCTAATTGAGTGGTTATTATATATATCTCTCTAATTTTTTTATTAAAATCTTTCTTTTTATATCAGAAATAGCCTCTCTAAAATTCACCTAACTCTCTTAATTTTTTTGACAACAAAAGCAGCACAGTGGGCGGTGGAGGAGAAAATGAGGGGTGCGGCGAGTTGGTGGTGGCTAACGGAGAAAAGAAGTTGACAGTAGAGGAGAAAGAGAAGTGATGCAATAAGACATCAGTAACCAATAAGGGAAAAGGGGACGAGGAGGAAAGAGGCATCAACCACGACAGTAGTAGGAAAGAGAGAGACAGAGGAGGAGAAAGATGAGAGATGGAGGGTGTAGATTGGATTTAGATTTAGATGATGTAAATTTTTCAAATATATATATATATATACTCCCTCAACAGCCCAAAATATATTATGTGAAAGGAAAATTCATGATCAACCTCAAACACTCCCTATATAGAGAGATGCAAAAATTTATGCTTTCCCGGAAAATTTAGACTGGGGGAACATTTTTGGAAATGCCGCACATACTAACAAACATACAAAAAAAAATGACGGCTATGTAATAACTCAGAAATTAAGATTATCTATTGTTGTATGAGAAGTTACATGTTTGAGTCTTCACTAAAGTGAGTTAAGAGTAAGAGATTTTATAGAGAGAGAGAACTTCAAATGTAGCCTGAAAACTCTCAAAAACATTTGGAAAAAATGTATCCTAGATGAATGCTATCAGTGATCAGCACCCATTCATATCTAATTTGCACACACTTCAATCAAAGTTTGTAAAAGTTCTATTTCAAAAATTGTAGACAAAGTGTTGGTGAGATGTAGAAGACCTTCCGAAAAAACTAAAATTTCGTCAATCGGCACTTCATTTTGGGCCTACGACATGTCCATTTCATGCAACATCTATATTCAAAAATGGAAAAAAACAATTTACCCCAAATAACTAAGATAACTTATATTGTACCTTCACCAAATTAAATACTATGTAATGTATCAAAATCTAGTTTAATTCTAAACCGATTAAAAAAATTGCATTTAATAAACATCGCAAATTTTTTTCTTGACGCTGATATTTCGTAGAAGTCCAATATGAATGCATAAAACTTGATTTGTTTTGACGATATATACACCAAAAATCCATCATGTATGCAGTATACATGCAGAGCAGTCTACAGTCAACGAGCCGAGCTTTGATTTTTTTGATAGCCCACTTCCACAAATTAATTAGAGATGTGATTGAGATTTAGCGATCAATATATACCAAAATTCCATCACGTATATAGTATATGTGTTAGGTCATCTCTAACACGGTCGAGTATTGTGCAGACCGCTCGACATTTGTGAGCTATTCTGATTCAGACTTTGTTATGATTAAAAAAAATAGTTGAATTTGAATCAAATTCTCAACTCATTTTTGTTCATGAACCAAACTGAGTTAGCAGTCAAATCTCTTGGACTTGACCCAACTAAACCTGTTTATAAAAATATTTTTGAAATAATTATTATTATATTTAATTATATCCCCTAAATAAGGAAAATTTCAGTTTTATTCTATGAATCCTTACATCAAATTTCTTAATCACACCCTTCTATACCAAATTACATGATCACATCTCACCTAACTAAGAATTATTATTGTGAATACCGCAAATTAACTCATATATTCATATCTCAATTTCTTTTAGTCTAAATGATAAAACAATATATATTTTTTGAAACTTAAATGATAAAACAATATGACAACACTATATTCTCCCTTTCTCTTTCTTAGGTGGCCCCACATGCATCAAGCCAAACTAGTGATGCTCAATGCGAGGGCATCTGGTTTGTTGGCCCGCCTGCCTCGCGCCATGAGCCAACAGGATCCAAACCCTTATCCCCGACCTTTCTTTCACTTTTCGTCAGGTGCATCAGTTAGTGATATGATGTTAAGCGCATGTAGTGGGTGGTCTCATGTCATGTGTCCATGTGTTTCAAACCCGGTCGCTGACGAGTGGGTCTGGGGTTGTGGCCCCTGCATGTTAGTGATATGACTATTTGAGCATATTTTGCACGTTAGTATTCTATATTTTTTTTAAAAAATATCTAATTAAGACAGGAGAGTTGTTTGGATGTTATGGTACACTATCTTTCCTTTAAAACCTCTTACATCTAGACCCTTATTTTGAATTTTGATGATTAATGTCTTAAAGATTTTCAGACTAACGTATTTGCTCAGTATGATTAAGGTTCCAAGTTTGAAAAAACTCTCACAAGCTAACTCTTCGATGTCCGTGTCATGATGATGGACTCTATCAAAGTTAATCGAGACTTTTCAAGGTAAAATCAGGAATATTAAGATCACATTTTATGGATTTTATCGATTTTGGTGTAAGGAGCACGGTCGGATTAATTATATTGCTTTTTATAATTTTAGTTTTATTATTAAAAGGAGTTCTCGATGATTTATTCGAGTTCAAACTTGTATCAAGAAGCTCATATTACATATCTGCTTTTAGTCATATATTCTCACCTATTTATGCACTTATATCAAGTCTAAGTTGAAGGTATTGAAAATGTTTTCAAACTAGACTTGCATTTGTAAATTTGAAAAGTTTCAGTACTCCCAAACAATCCAGAACTTAGATCCTGAGGTTTCTTTGGCATGCTGTTTTTCAGCCAAAATTGTCAAGTTTATTGGATTGTTCGGCCAATTGAACTGAACAATTTAACTGTAGAGTGTGTTTTTCTATCTTTGATCTTTGTATGCACCAAACTATTGTACCAGACGTTTTAACAGTATGGTGCATTTCTTACCTCTCAGTGTTTGTGTGCCTCGACTGTCCGCTTGTGTTTCGACTATCCGCTTGTGTTTGAATTGTCTGGTTGTGAACCCGGACTGTCTGATGTGACTGTTTTCAACACATAGCTTTTGCAACAGCTAGAATCTCTAGAAGGGTTATATATTCACCCCTTGACCTGGTTTCTAGTAACAATCTGAGCTTCTATTGCATACTCGAGCTAGAACTAAGCCTTGCACTCTTGAACCTCAAAAATCTCATATTTCACTCAAGCACTTATGTTCATTGCATTAGAGAGTTGAGCGCTACTAGATTTGTATGTTTCATCTACCACTCGAGCTTCTGAATGCTTGATCGAAGTCTAGTGACCTTTCCGGGTTTGTTACTCTTGGTGTTCGTCGACACCTGGACGGCTTGGTTAGTCCAGTGATCTCTCCACCATCAGAATTTGTTGAAGAGACCCGAAAAGAGATTGTTAAGATTAGTACTCACCTATCAAAAGCGGAGAAGAGCAATCTTAGTGTAATCGAAGTTAGACTCGTGTGAGAGCACTTCAATGAAGAGTAAGACAGACTGTGAGTCTCCAAAAATTCAGAACACCTCTTCGTGTCATGGGCTAACTCTTTTTCCCTTATCTCTTGTGGTACTCGATTGCATATCTTTTGAGTACTTGATTTTTAGTTTGTTTTAGGTTTTATTTGCAAAACTTGATTTGCTTTCATGCTTGCAAAAATTATTTTAAGTTAAAAGAATTTTTAAAAACCTGCTATTCATCTCTCTAGTTGATATCTTCGATCCACAAAATTTATTTAGAGACTTTACAAAAGACTGAAGATGACATGACACGTCTATCTTCTCATAATCTTTGTAAAACTAAACATAGTTGGTGATGGCTATAAGCTGTGATTGAAATTAAGATAAAGTAGTAATAAGTATTGTGATAAAATATTGTAAAAAATTGTTTTTGGAAAACTATTGTGAATAAAATTCAGCTTGGTAAAAAATGTATTAGACTCCGCTTTCATATACCATGATTTTTTGCGGTTACTTTGTAACAAATAGGGGTAAAAAAAATATCAAAAAGAAAGATCAAACAAAATCGTTTTCAGCACACTCCCAGACACAAGTTTAGACGCGTACATTAGTGGATTGCTAAATCTTAATGACGTCTCTAATTAGTTGGGGCCACACCTCAAATGAAAGTAATCATAACAATAGAGACCCTGTAGGTACACTGGTGCCCTCTGGAAGCCTCCAAATGGATAGATTTGTTTCTTGCAGAACGCAGAAACCAACGCTTCTTGCGAGAGGCCATATGGAACGCCAAATTTTATTTATATACGATTATTTATTTATTTATTTATTTGTATTTGTATTTATCTATTTTGCAAATGCTTAGCAAGCAAGGCTCCTTTTATTTTTGTGACGCCGTGGTGTCGTATGCGTGACTTCACCCCCGCAATGGCAGGCCCTCACCCTCTCATCCGGCCCCACTTATAGACGCTTGCTGATCTTTTGTGAACGCTTCGCCGTGCTGCCTCATGCGAGGCCAATTCTTCCTCTAGTGGTATATACTATTCTCCTTAATCTCCTCTATCTAGATCTAATTTGATGGTAAAGATTATCGATAGTTCTCATTCTTCTACTTTAAACATATATATCTAACTTATTTATTTTCATGATCTAGTTACATATATAGGAAAATAATGCACCACAAATATGAAAAATTTGATTTCATAAGTAGCATAATATTAAATGAGATCTCACAACATTAAATATTATACATATCTGACCTACCACCGGTCCTTTTCAAAGTTTAATTCTAACTTATTCAAATCTTATGCTATTTTTTGTCAAATATGACATGTCATCATTTCTGGAAGTTTTGCTTCTCAATTCTGAAGTGTTCAAACTTTCAACAATGAAATATTGATGTTCATATCACAAATAACTTCAAGTTTGAACTAGCTACACAATATCTATTTTTTTTCCTACAAAACATACCAAACCAAAAACATATTTTTGGAAAAAACATATTTCATAATCATTCACAGACAACTGTCTTAAAATTCCATAAAAACCAACACAAAACCAAGATTATAAATGATTTGTCTACTTCTCTTACATTTGAACTTGCAATCACTAAGAGATCTAGAAAAAAATTCATCATGACTCTTTCAATATAAATTTCTTTCGAGTTTGTTCCCCACTCTTACTGTAAAACTAATTTTTTAGACTTAATTTGCAAATATATACTCCATAACTTAAGATTAATTCTGTAAAATTCCACCACATACATCTGCCATTAGTTAGACTTACAGGCTAATAAATGGAGGAGAAGTATATGAAAAGGCGGCACAGAGGATCCAGATCTTGGAGGAAAAAGCAATGGGAAAGCAAGCCGTTTCCGCGTTGAACCTCATCACAGATTTTCTCTCCTCCTCCCCTCCCTCTCTTGACTTTCAATTCTATTCCATTACCCATAATTCACACTTTGCTTTCCTTTGCTTTTGCAAGTTGCACCCTTCCATGGATCCCTTCCACCACCTCAACACCTCCTTCTCCAACCCCTTCCACCCTCTCCTCCCCCCTCCTCCCCCTCTCCCCCCACCTCCCCCTCAGCCACCCTACGCCGAGCTGCCCTTCGACCGCGACCGCGAGCGCCTGCCGCAGTGGTCGCACTCCGAGACGGCCCGGTTTCTTTCCATCCGCGCCGAGCTCGACCACTCCTTCCTCTCCACCAAGCGCAACAAGCCCCTCTGGGAGGCCGTCTCCTCCCGCCTCCTCTCCGCCGGCTTCTCCCGCACCCCCGACCAGTGCAAGTCCAAATGGAAAAACCTCGTCACCCGCTTCAAGGTTGGTACTTAGTTATATGCACATCCATTTATATGTGAATGTAGTGTACTGTATGTGACGACGATCGGTACATAGGGGAGTGAGGCCGTGCCGGAGCAGGACGCCGGGAGGCAGTTTCCGTTCCAAGAAGAGATGAGGCGGATCTTTTCGGTGAGGATGGAGAGGGCGCGAGCATTGGAGAAGAAGGCGGCGAAGGGGAAGGAGGTGCAAGTGGATGACGACGATGGCGACGGTGGCGAGGAGGAGGAGGAAGAGGAGGAGGGGGGTGACGACGAGAAGGTTGTGAAGAAGAGGAGGAGGAAGGTGGCGGCGGCGGCGAAGAGGACGGTGGAGGGGGAAGTGGAGGCGATGCTGCGGGAGTTCATGCGGCGGCAGCTGGAGATGGAGGAGCGGTGGATGGAGGCGGCGGAGGCGCGGGAGGCGGAGCGGCGGGCGAGGGAGGAGGAGTGGCGGCAGGTGATGTTAGCGCTCGGCGAGGAGCGGCTGGCGCTCGTGCGCCGGTGGCGGGAGCGCGAAGAGGTGTGGCGGGCGCGCGCGGAGGCCCGCGAGGAGCGCAGGCACCAGCTCGTCGCCGCGCTACTCGCCAAACTCGGCTCCGGCGCCGGCAACGCATGACACACTTCACCGGTAATGATCAATCATCAAATCACATTTTTCATAGAACAAGGAAATCGATCGATAAGTAATGCAACTTCCGAGTCTCATGGAGAGTTCGATTCTGACTCAGGATGAATCAATCGATCGATGAACGCCACCAAGATCGCGCCGATCGAGTAGCTAGCTAGAGTTTTAGTGGTACTACCATGTGTCTCCCCTTTTTTAGGGTTTCTCTTTAGCTAGAGATCAAGAAAAGAAAAGAAAAGAAAAAAAGAGATGGTGGAAAGGTTTGTTTGCAACTCATGCAGCATCAATCTTTATCTATGCTCTAGTCTTATCAGTTTCTTTCCAATTTTCAAAGCTTTTTTTTGTCCAATGCATGCATGCATGGATATATGCTTTCTTGCATGGCTTTGCACGATGTGCTTTCTTCTGTTTTTTTAAGATGATCTATAGAATCTCATGGCATACATAGCATGGGTTCCTTTTTTTTCAGTGATATTTGTGTGTAGCTTTTCAGTGACATGATCTTGATCTTTCTTTTTGAGTTGGTAAAGAGATTTACATCTGAAAAGTTTGTGGAGGGAGAAAAGCTAAGTCACGGATGCACATGATGGTGCTTGCTAGCTTTGCTTATCCTGTAGGAAGGGTATTGATGCCCCTGTATCTGCATGTACCAGATGTTCAGAGATGGCAAGGCACTAGAACAATGCACAATGATGCTAGTGCCTTAGGATTAACTAATTTATTAGTATTAATCTAGGATTAACATGGCATGTAGTATGGAACCATAGAGCTCATATGTGCATGCTTTCATTTCTTTGACAAAAATATTGCAAACCCTATTGTGTAGTTTAACTGACTGAATAAGTACTGTAGCTAATGTTTGTTTTCTTTTCTTCATTAGCATATGGAGACTGTATACTTTCTCTGTGGAGTCCTAATTAATAAAAGCAGTTGCTGAAACTTATAGTGATGGTTAATTAGTAGCAAATAAGGTTCTTGATTGGTTTAGGACTTGTGTGGTTTTCTTTTGAAAACCGCAAGTTCAGCACCTGTGTTTGTACTCATATCATCAAAATATTTTAAATGCAGCAACTGCTGCATGAAATCTTTATCTGAAAGCTAGGTCATATCAGCTGCATTTTGGCACTTTTTAAGTTCAGCACCTGCAAGTTGTTAGCTTTAGTGCATGAATGCACATTGATCCTTAAGTTTCTTCGAAGAACAATATGATTTTTTTTTTCTTCCTATTCAGAAATAATTGATGCCAGTGTATGATTTTGCAACAACTAATTGTGATTAGAATCAAAACAAGGAGTAAAGTGAAAGTAGCATATTGTCAATCCATAATCTAATTATATGAATGTGCTTAAAATACACATCAGCTTTTATGTAGAGTATTACATAAGTAAACATAATGTAAGCAAATAGATCAGTACTACTTGTTACTTTCTTGACTTGTCTTGATCAATAATCACTTTTTAATGCTTGTGATCTTGAGTGTTCACAAGGGCAAGATGCAATTAAAGAAGAGAGTACTACCACATACTTTCATTTTTTTGGCTTTTACTCTTCATTCCTCTTTTCATTGATTGCACGATCGTGCATGGAGTATTGTTTTTGGTGGCGCAAATGATGATCAATATGACTAGCTTGTTTGGTTCAGTTTAATTTTGTTTTAGTTTCTAAGACAGTTATAAACTCAATAAGTCGGTATAAAAGAGTTTAAATTTTTTTGGGATGAAGTGCTTCAATTTAAAGAATAATCCCAAAATTTAAATCTTCCGGTTGATAATATACGCTTGATATGCTTACTTCATTAAGTTAATATTTTTTTCTCACCTGGAAAATCTTTTGTGCTATAATAGAGACTCTGTTGTTCTTTTCTAAATGATGTTTTTGACTTTTTAGAGTCTCAAAAATACAATTTTGAGCACTAATTTTTATAATTTTATGTTATATGGTTGATCATGATATATATATATATATCAAAGTGGTCAAAGTATAAACATTTTTGTTTTATGTGTTAAAGAAAAAAAGAAGAGTAGCATTTAGACCTGTTTATTATGACCACTTGCATATATAAAACAACAATGGCTATAACAAAGATTAATTGCAGATGATTAAACCATAGAATAAGCTGTTGGGTATGAATTGCGTGGCAAAAAATTGACAACAGAATCGATCTATTTTGTATTTTGCCATAATTTATGTGCATGCATGATCAGGTAATTAAGGTCAATCTGGCGCAGGTGTGAAGTCATCACATCACATGTTTATGCCCAAATTTATACAGAAAGACAATTTAACACACAATTGATTGGACGCGGAGTTGGTGTAGTACCCCTACACATCATGAGTTCATACATCTTTAAATTTATTAAATTATAAATAAAATAAAGAATATGGAGGAATGTATATTATAAAAATTTATGAAATTTCATAAACAAACAAGATCATATATAAGAGAAATAAAAAAATAAATTCAGACTTACATATATATTTGTCGGTTGCTTTTTTTTCTCTTACATATAGTTATATTTTCTTATGAAATTTTATGGCGTGTAATAATATATTTTTTTCTATATCCTATAGTATTTCAAAAGAAATTTAGAACTCGAAGAGTTATGATCTTGTTATATTAGTATTTACTAATAGTGCAAAGGAATTGCCCCAACTAATCAGTGCTCATATATTCTGCAAAGCCATGCTGTATTCATGTGTGATATTGATGTGACTTAGAAATAGAGACAAGATTGCATGCATGGTTGCTTAGTTGAACACAGATGGGACATTAAAGAACGACTACGTATCAAATTTTGCTACTTAGTGATGTAGCATGCACAGAGATATACATTGGAATCTTCATGTACTTATACGTATCAAAATCCACTATATTATAAATGTATATCTACTTTATGGTGGTATAGTTTTTTCATGAACAGTTTGCTAATGTTACCATCTTTCTTGTAAGATTAATTGTTTCAATTAGAACATACTTGAAATGCAACAATTTTAAGAAATTTTAGAGAGAATTCTACATTCACTATCCACTGAGAGTGAATATTTTCCTTCCTTCAAAATTTCTCTAAAATTTAAAACTGTGCTATAAACAACTGTTGTGACAATGTCATTTTTGTCGTTGCTTCTCATATTGCTGTTGAATGCTTTTGTGTAATAGTTCTTTGGTTTGTAAAGTTGATCAAGAAACTACATTGCAAAAGCGATTCCGTTATCCATTATGTCAGCATGCAGTATGCCTGTATCCATTAATTGGACAATCTCACAAAAAATATGTTTTCAGGGATGAAAGTTTTTATTTTATATACTTTATGTACAAATTTGCTCACTTTTGGATTTGAATTTAGATATATAAATGTGTTGTTTTGTTGGATTTTGATTGTATCCACTTTTGGATCCATGTGTATTGGATATATATCTATATATATATCAAGTGGCAGATTCAAATATGAATTCAAATATAGAAAAAATATTATCCAGATGGTCATTTTTTATTCAAATATGGATTCATCAATAGGATAAATGAAATAAAACCATATATGCTTTGTTTAGAGTCTTAAGTAACTGAATAAATACAAAGACAGCACTTGCTTAATTGTTTGCTTGCATTAACGTTGGATTTGAAATTAGATTACGCATGCAATGCATCTGGTTTGAAACATGAGCAAAAACAAAGTTGGGAGCCGACGGTAGAATCTGATCAAACAGTGTGAAAATTTGAAATGAAATGCTGTGCTTGATTTTATTTGGTCAAGTGGTTCACATTGTAATATTTTTGCAGCAGCGTGTGAAATCTTGCTGCACCATGACCATGCATGAGTGTCGTGTTGAAGATGTTGTTGACGTAATACTACTAGCTACATTCCGTTTGAGAGAAGAAATTAAGTAAGCAACATAGAAATTTAGATTGACATATATATGAACTTGACCAACAAATATTTATCAAAAATACTGATGACATGATGTTCTTCCTTCACTTTCAGCCACCTGAAGCGCAATTTACAGAGCACCTGGTTGCTTAACTTGCTTTTATGGTGGTCAGTGTTCAAATCCAGCACGTCATGGGAGAGAGCAAAAAAAAAAAAAATACGACTAAAAATCTAAAGCATACTATTAATAAGGTATTAGTGTTAACTTTGTCAAGTGTATGTTGCCAGTAAAGAGTCATGATGGTGAAACCTAGAAAATCTTTGCTGATGCGAATGGGGAGAGGAACATCCTTGACTTTACTACATTGTCCTATTGTGAGAAATATGGGAAAGAAGTCAAGCCAAATCAGTCCATTCCTATGCATGACACTGACAACAAAAGCATTCACATTCTAGTTTCTAGAGAGATTACGTTTTTGGGCTTCTTCGGTAGAAATTAGTATTGGGCCTTCTTTAGGACTATCAAGTCCACATCTAATATGATATTCTGGGCTTAAATATTGGGCCTAATACTTCTTTGTGTGATTTTTTTTCTTTTTTCTTTTTTTTGGGGTGATATGTGGTCTGATTGACCACCATGCCATCCTGTATAGTTTCCGACAGATGATATTGAAGCATGGGTGGTGTGAGAGGTTAAAACCTCTCGACGTACATTTGATTCACCTTAAATTCTTGCAAAATTTTATATATCAAATCAACTGATTTACGATTGAACCACCTTCCCAAACATCTCTTCCAAACCTTTTGATTTAAAAATCTGGGATCCTTATCTCTTGAAAAGAGCAAGAACAACACTTGAATGAAGGAAAAAGCGCAAAGTGTATTTTTAAATTATAGAGGCCTAAATGACGAAATTAAAAATGCAATAAACTTCATTAACTGTTTTTTCAAATTCATAGATCTAAAGTACGACTTTGCTTATATAAGGTTTATGGCTATAGTTGATCGGTCGGTAGGTTGGACAGTTCGCTAGAAATCAGCACTAAAATAAGGCCATTACAACAAATTAAAAGTTCAGATTGTTAAATACCACAACCATAAAATACAATTAATTCCTTCCTAGTTTTATAACGAGTTGGTACCACATCAAACACTTCAGCAACTCTCTGATCAACAAATCCACGTATGCTTATATTTATTTTTATATATATGTTCTTGCGGTATGATTCATGCATGCAACCTTAAGATAGAACTCATAATTGATTGAAACTAACCTTAATTTGATGGTGACGAATCGATCGATTCTGCATGGATTATTGGATTTAACCGATCGACGGCCAACATGGCCCCACGTCAGCGCTTATCTGAATGCATCAGATTCTCTAATCATAAAACATGGTCAACCCAATCCCTCCTTTCCATGAAATATTCTTAATTAATTAGTACTGACCTCTATATAATACTAATCCATTAGTACAATCCAGGAACCAAATCACATTCCTAGTCTCCACTTAAGACATGGGATCAGGACACAACGCGTCCAAGATTAGGCTAATCAAAGTGGTGTCCCCCGCTACCTAAATTAATGCGAGATAAAGTTTGGTCCTCTTGATTAATTATAAGCCTCTAAAAGTGCTCAAGTCTTGCTTATCATTTTAAGATCCAATTCTCTTGGATTTTTTCTTTGGGTACACAGTTTGGATATATTATTAGAGTAAATTTTCACTCTAATTTTATCATAGAAGTTAGAATTATGCAACTTCAATTTTAATTAAAATGTTGAAACCCAAATCTTCAGCATATAACTCTCGATCGAGGAGTGAATATGGTGGGAGTGTGATAATTGTGTTGTAATTTTAGATAAATTCTGAGGTAATTAACTAATTGTAGATTATAGAGTTATTATAAAAGCTCAAAGAGAAGTCCAACATTTATAATGGAATAGATTTTGGTTTCGTTAAGAGATTTTTGGAGCCAAGAGGTAGAACGACTAGTTTGACTGTCTAAAATCTAACCAAACAACCCCTTATATCTAAACTATTTATTTTAACTCTAATGTTCGATAAGTTATAAAAAAAAAATTTGAATTCAAAGATAGTATCATATTAGAAGGGTAAATTCAGAATAAAAAGATGAGATCGTAAAAATTCAGAGGTAGATTTAGATGGATCCAACTCATGGGGATTGCTGAGCTAGTTTTCAAGTGTGGGGCCCTGCCATCATCTTGTAGTGCAATGCTTGCAGCCACCCAACAGACTGCAAGACAAAACTTCTATCTTGTACTGCAATTGTTTGGCAGCCACATAGATCAACACTCCAAGACAAAATGTGCTATCCAATGGCTAAGTGCCTGAACTAAACCCTCTCAAGAAAAATCAGACAGTACTGAGCCAGCAAAGTGCCTAAAACATCTCAAGAGAAATCCATGGAGGCCGCGGTACAAGCTCAGTACTCTCGTGCTGTTACCGTTCACGGCCCTCGGAGAAGCAATGTTGCACAGCTCGGGCCACGGCAGCACCGGGCACCGTGCCCCCGCCTTCGCGCGACGCCGGAGCTTGACGCCTTCTTGGCGCCGAAGCTGGTGCCGGGTTCGCCGGCCGCCACCGGCGACGTGTCATCCTTGATCCCAGTGAGGCGAGTATAAACATTTGTATGCATGAGTCGGTTGCAAGCTTGCCACATGCAAGTTTCGGTATATATCGTAGGACAGTTTTTAAACAAGAGTGTTTTGACTAGCGTAGGAATAGAAAGTTTTATGCTGAACATGTTGCTGAGATAGAAATCTGTTGCTGTGAAAAACTGTAACTTTGAAATATATTACAGTGTTTCAATATTACTCTGGTTTATGACAACACTTGTAATAACCTTTATAACGACCTTAACTTATATATCATGCATGGTAGCTCAAATTTTGATGGTCAGTCCATAAAACTGGATACATTGTTTCGATCAAAACCACTAGTGAATATGCACCATAGCAGCACAGCTGTCATTACTTCATGTTGTTTTGAGACACTAGTCATTTTGCTGAAATATCTATTCCCTTCCGTCACAGACACTTATTGCCGCTGGAATCCATATATTCAAACTTTTCAAGTTTGATGGCTGATATATTTATAGTATAATATTTTTATATTGCCTTATGTTATTACACATTAAGAGAGTATTTGAGTTGGTTGTGACTCTAGCTTCTATCTATTTAAGCTGAAAATAAAAAAACTCTTAACTTTTGAAACCTAGAAATTGAAATCAGAAAGGTGTTTAGTATTTTAGCCTAAATTTCTTTATTTTAAATATAATCTTATAATAAAATATAGTGTTGATTACTACAATAAATGACAAATTATTTAGTTTGGTATGATATCATGAGTAAATATATCATTTTTAATTTTTGGAGTTTAAGAAATCACAAAAAGAAACTCCACAACTTACATAGAAATATATTTTAGTTTTTTTTGGGACTGCAAAGAAACTTAAACCTAGAGCTAAGGTGTTAATTAAAACTGCTGGGCCAGACAACCCTAAGAATTTTTTGTTGAATTATCCGTGTGTGCAGTGCTCTGATGCTGGTCTTCTACTTCGTGGCGAATTGGGTAGTGCCTGAGATGCTTATGAAGCGGCTGCAGCCCAAGGCTGAAGACGACGCCACCGCGCCGCTGCAAGAGGATGTCACCGACGGCCAAATCGACCACGACGCGGCCGGCAAAATCCAGCTCAAGGTGAAGAAGAAGAAGAGAAGCAGAAAAGCCATGAAGGTGTAATTAATATTAACATGTTTTCCGATAATTAAAAGGGGTCTGTGAGGAGCACTAGCTTGTATGTAGTGGTTGAACCTAATTAAGAACCTCCGAAGAATAATACCATCAAATTGTTTTACTTGATTGAAAAAAGGTGCGATTTTGATTAAACCAAAGCTAGCATCTCTGTGAACAAAATGAAATTATTTTTATCACCAAATCATTGAAGAAATAATTCTATCAAACAGATCAAATTTTATTTAGTAGAACCGAGACTAGCATTTGAAGCGAAAGAAAGAAGTGTTTCTTGCTTTGAAGTAACATTGGTTTCATGTCACTAGCATTTCAATTAGAAATGACGATTGTTAAAAAATTGGTTTTAAAGGTCACGTGTAAGGCCCAAATAAATTTTGTAGTTTTGTTTTTGCGTGCAGTAAATAAAAAATCAATTTTTTCCTCAACAATATGTAGAAATTTGGGGAATGGAGTTAGTTTAATAAGTAAAGAGTAGAAGATAAGGCAAGTAGTAGAGGCACGGGGTGAGTTCCTGTAGCTACATGGGCCAAAGGGGCACACGGGTGGCTAGAGGGAGCCATGGACGTGCAAGGGTGAGCAAAACTGGGAAAGGCGCGGATGCTGCTATAAAGATAGGTAGGTACTCGTGGTGCCTTTTTTTTTTTTTTTATAAAAATCATGTGTCTACTACGCATTTGTCCCCTTTAAAAATATGTAGCAAACATGCTTATCTCCGACCACATCAAACAATTTCCTTAAATACAACAAAATAGATGAAGAAAAGATAAACAGATAGTCGTAAAAAGATGTACTTATTTCTTTATTTTTGTGGTTGTGAAGGAACCAGGAATTAGAGGGCACTAGAAGATCTAAATAGATCTGTATGGCATAAAATTCCACAAGCGTGAAACAGAAAAAAATAGATGAATGTTAGTAGTGTAGTGATGTGACAGGTCTCCCTTCTAAGCCGCAAATAATAGCAACCATGACATTAGCATTCTACGCTGTTTGTTAGTTAGTGGACATCCCTTTCATGCCCTAAAAATTCCCCCCCGTTCGTGCTAACCAGCCGTTCCTCGCTAGATCTTCTCATCTTTTTTTCTGGCGGTGACTGCGACAAAAGTTTTAGTACCATTTTTTTCTTTTCCTTTTATTAAAGTAAGCAGATTTATTACACCGTGGAATAGCCTACAACAGTTAACTAAAATTCCCTACGTGATTGGGTTGGAAAAAGCCCATTTGTGCTTTAGCCAGTCGTTGCTCACTAAATTTTCTCCTCTTTTTTTTATGGTAAGTGTGACAAAATTAACTCATTTTATTTGGCTTTTATAAAATAATAGATTTACTATGATATCTAACAACTACTGCAATGACCGGCGGATATACATCATCATTTTACAGGATGAGCGTGGTTGACTATATTAACTACAGGTTGTATAGTGTATTTTTTGTTTATAGAATAATAGAATGCATATTGATCCAAAATGCAATTTTGGCTAATTGAAATTTAGATCCGAGTGTCTGGCATTTTTAAATTTTTTTTTCAGCCTTCAATCTTGTCATATGGAAATTGAATACCATCATTGTTATCATCCATAAAAGTAGTATTTGGCAGGAAACTTAAGTCCATTAGTATGAGAAATCATATGGGCACCACATATTCTTGCAACCAACCTTGTTTTGCAACTTTTTTTAGGAAGCAAAATCTTAGCCAATTCGACCTCAGACAAAAAAAAATGAAAAGGAACGTGTGAAACAATGAAAGAAAAGATAGGAAGATCATTAGTGGATAATATTGGAGTGTTGACTCATGAGACAATTTGAAATTTTTTTTTTATGGGCACAGTTCTCGCAAAGATAACACGTCCCCGTCCGTCGGATCGGTATATATCATACTAGTATAATAATTGACAATTATATCCATAAATGAAATGACGACCTACATAAATTATTTCGCAGCAAACTTACCAGAAAACAAAAAAAAAAAAGAAAAGAAAAGGCGTACTGCATGAAATACAAAAAAATTAGGCCCTGGTTTGCCACAATCCATGATGGGTTAGGAGCTAATTAACAGGACTTTTTCCTGTAGGCCAATGATGAATTCATGAAATAAATATCTGAATAAATCTAGTTTGTGGACAAGATATTGGACCTGTTCTTGTGGGGCCAAATTTACATTTTGTTGCTTGCAAAAATTGAAGCCGACCACAAAACAGGTGACACTTTTGTGTGATTGATTTGAAAAAAAAAAAAGTTAATGATTGCCAACATGCATTTATCAAATTTAAGTTTGTCGTGCACAAAACGCCCAAAAATCACGCTAAATTATATAGATGTGAACTATAATGTGATCATACTATGAACTGTAGAAAAAAGGAGAAAAACTTTTCTTATCTAAATTGCAGAAAAACAAAAAACACAAAAAACCTTATGGGAGCCTCTCCTCGCAAAAGATGATAAGACCTCAGCAGAAGTAGTTCAGTTAGCAATTCAGATTACCATTTGATAAATTTTGAGTTCACTAGAACTCTTACCAGTATCACGTTGAGATCCTCGTAAAAGATGTTTATATCTGTATGTGTCAAATATCTAACTCTAATAACTTCCGAAAATCAAAATAATTTCAAAATTCAAATACAAAATTAATTTGTCTCGCTTCAACTATAGTCAAATATTTAATTTATTTCAAGACTTATTCAATAAATATAAAATTTTTTATGAATTAAAAATTTTAAATAAATCGAAACCAACAGAAAGAAAACATCGAACTGCAATTATAGACAGTCACACTCCTAATGAGAAGGAGAAGATAAAGAAGAGCCCAAAACTATGGTTCCTTCCAACTTAATTAAAATTGACTTGTTGAAAATATATTAAAATCCATAAGCCATATATGCAACTTGTGGTCGGCTAGCTTCTGCTTCTGCTTCACCGCGAGTTGGTGGAGCAAAAAGAAGTGGTGATGTGGATGTGCACCGCTCATCCTCCATCACCATTGCTTCAACTGCACTACAAGCTCGAAGGTACGTGCTGGACTTTGGTTCTTCCCTCCTCGAGCTTTCCAGCACTGTTCAAAAGGCATCAAGGTGCAACTGAGAAACAGCTGCATCTATCTTTTTTTTTTTTTTTTTTTTTGAAAATTTCTTGACCATCGCGTCGGTTGTGGAAGATATCACATATAAACTTAGTAACATGCAATAAATTTTGATGCAGTTGAGAAACAACTACACTTTTTTACTGCATGCATTGCATAATTGAATTCTCTTACCATCGTCTAATCTAAAACTATATATTTCAAATCGACTATTACAACACCTAAACAATATTTGTCTGATAGTATTTGAGTGCAAATAACCCTGAGAAATCTGGTTAACCACTTGTTGAACAATTGAAGAAGCTACCACACATACATTTCGGCTGCAACAATCATGCAGTAAGCTTCTATAATATAGGAATCACGGTCAATTTAAAAACCATGCATGTGAATGTTTGTTCTTCCCTGAATTCCACGTGTCAGTGGGGCTCGCCTCTTAATTCTTGTTTGAAAATTTTTCATGCATGGTTTGTAAGAAAAGTATTCGCACGCATAGCAATCACTCGTTCACGGTTGACCGTTGACCAGATGGTGTTGACCATTAGACTTTGAAACATCTACATACAAGTTGTGTGCTTGCTGTAAGTAACCTGTAAGCTTAAGCTGCTTCTTATTACTTTTAAGAGAAGTGCTTATGGCACAAGTCACAAGCTTATATAGTTTACAGCTATGAAGAAAGCAATGGTTGGTTTTGTTTTGCCTGGAAACTAATAGCATAAACTAATGACATCTTCTATCTCATAAATGGTTTTGCGAGGCAATTTAATTTTTATTTTTTATCAAAAATGCCGTAGACTTT
The DNA here is from genome assembly GCA_019359835.1 of Pharus latifolius. Classification (NCBI taxonomy): domain Eukaryota; kingdom Viridiplantae; phylum Streptophyta; class Magnoliopsida; order Poales; family Poaceae; genus Pharus; species Pharus latifolius. Next base: position 82,116,780 of record CM033323.1, on the reverse strand, counting down.
AGGTAATCCTTGTTTCCAGTTGCATGAGACGGTATCGACCGGGGTACTCATTAATAGGCACAGCAATTATTCAAAATATATACTAGTATTTGCATAAATTAATGTTTTGTTGGCCTTTTTTGAAAGGGTGCAGTGATGTGCGTACTAATCGTCCCTTGATTAATGTCTGGCTGGTCCTCTATTATGATGTGTTTATGATCATTAGCCATAAGGATATTTTTTAAGAAAAAAATTAATAAAATATTATATTAGTAAAATATTATTGACTACAAGACTGATATATACAATCCAGAGCTACATGTCATTTTCAACCACAACTAACCAAAACAATCTCACATAATTGAGTGATAATATATAAAAACATTTAAATTTACAAATTGTTAATAGTTTGAAAAACTATAGGCATTTACAAAGCTCAATTTACAGGAGCTGTAGAGAAAAGTTTTATAAATAAGAATTTTAAAAGCTTAAAAGTTGTTCTGAAGAAATAAGTAGCTTATAGTAAGATTTTTTTAAAAAAAATCAGAATAGTTATGGTACAAATGTTTTTTTTATCATACTTTCAATTTTTTTTTGTCATATTTTTTTATTCTCAGTTGTTATATTTTTTTTAGAAAATATTTTATATATAAGAATTATGAGAACCTTAATCATTCCCAAGAAAAATTATATATGCAAAATTTCCACTTAAAAAGCTAGCTCTTCAAGCATATTCCAACAAAGAAACTGCTATTCCTAGTAAACTACATCAACATTGAACATGACCCGAGTTCGAATGAGCAATTCCTACTAACTAACTTCGATACTATGATCCCAATAAGTTTTAGTGCTATGCTTGGACCAGTTTGAGCTTGAATAAGAAGAAATTAGTAACTCAACGAGAACACAAAATTACCCAGCTAAAAGCTATTTTACATATTGTTAAAAAAATATTTTACGAGTGATAGACCTTAATCAAAACATATGTAGTATGAAAATAGAGTTGATCATAGAGGTCTACATGTGACGGGGCTGGGACGGACTTTGATATCACTTGAGGTTGAGGTCGATTAGTCAATGAGTATCTATTAGAATTGGACAAGTTTTAAGTTTTAGTAAATAAAATATTTTTTAAAATAAAAAATAATATTGTAATAAGTTATAGTAGTGCTATTACAAAGCTAACTAATTAAAACTATATTATATTAGTAATAAATGAATAAAAAATATTGTAAAACTAATTAAATTGAGGTATCCATATTTACAAATTATACTAATACATTAAAAAATAAATGAATTTATATATTTGGGATATGATAAGTTGACTTAAAACTCAGATCCACCTATTCTTGTCTCAGAGAGGCATTCTAATTAGATCCGATCATATGAGTTGGGTCGAAGTCGAGACAAAATCTAAAACACCAGTTGATTGGGAGTTGAATTTTAAATCTTTCTTTGTTTGGTAATGTATTTTTATTGTCTGGGTGTAGATGTGATTGCTAAGAAATCATAATTATAGCTACTAAAACATGTTATTAACATCTATTAATTAAAGTATTAAAACCGAGCATCTCAAGATAAGCCAGTGTTGTCAGAGATACGCAAGAAAAGTGTGGACGCGGTCTGTTTTACTTATTTATTTGTTTAAAAAAAGAGAACACCGTTCCCTCCTTAACTGAAAGCACTAACGGAAGGAGAGTGGAAGACTGACTCGGAAAGCCGCCCCGCAGGACCCCACCACTGCTCTCTATCACAACTCACACGCTTAACCGAGCAAGCCCCAATCACTGACATGTAGGACAAGATATCGTACTTCCTTACTGTCAGTAAGTTACGTGGTGAGAATATGAGTATCCATGCCGGCCTATCGAAGTCAGGACGCAGAGGCGCGTGCCACGTGGCCGGACGGGCGCGGCAAAGAACGGTGACGTGCCGGTCTCCCATTCCGCTGTCGGCATCGTAAGTGGGGCCCGCCACGCGCGAAACCGTCCAGGGGAACACGTCAGCATCAACGGATGGTTGTCGTAACGGCGTTAGCACGCGCCTGAATCTCGTTGGCTTTTTGGGGCCGAATAATCTCCGCTTTCGAGACTCGAGGCTTTTTTATATGGAGAAGATTGCGTGCGTGGGGCATATTTGCTAGCAATGCTAAGTGCACACACGCTAGTTTTGGGACAATGGATTAGCTCATGTCTCTTTAAGATTTTTATTCCTGGGATATGTGAGCAACACCCTACTTAAATAGTTATGTTTATAATATGTAAATATTAAGATTTAATTGTTGGTATAAATCTTGCTAGTTGAATTAAAATTAGTTGATAAACACGTACTTCATAAGATATTAGTCATTGTCATGCTCTTTGTTTTCTAGGTTTATCTTTTAAAAAATAATAAAATAGTAACTATTGTTGCACTTAGATATGTTAAGAGGTTATTCTCAAGAAAAGATATACGTCTAAATATTCTAATTAAATACAAATCAGTACTATTTTTTGATTGGACATTAAATATATATATATTATTATGTCTTAATATATATTTGTATCAATCTATATTTTCAACCTATAACTATGGTGTTATATTCTCAATTTTCTTTTGAAACTTCGGTGATAAATGAATTTATTGATTTTTTTGGTATTGTTAATGCCAACAAATATCAATTGGTGTTGACACTATTTTCCTACAGTTTATATATCAAATCAACGGTCTAATTTTTTATGCTCATAATTTACTAATACACTTTAAAAGTTTATCAATCTCTATATTTTAGAAACAAAATCATATAAATTTCTTAGAAACAAAATCCGCAACAGTATACATAGTAACCACAGACTAAAAATGCCTCCACCTTAAAAAAAAAAACCCAAACCAAAGAAAAAAAATTGTAATAAACGAAAGTGGGAAGAAGCAACCACTCGGAGGCGCGTTCTCTTTTTGACTACGCCAACACACACAAAAAAAAAAAAAAAAACACAACAAGAAACCAAAGCAAAAAAAAATATTTTTTCTGTAAACCATAGCGATGGACAGAAAGAGGCACAGAGTGAGACCATCTTCCTCTCCTACTTCCCTTATCTCTTTCCATTCCATCCTCCATTATTATCCCCTTCCCTTCTCCTCCTCCCCTACCTCTACTTATACCCCCTCTCCCTCCTTACTCACCTCTCACCTCACTCCCCATCCCATAAACTCCTTGAAGTTGGAAGCTGCAACCAAGAACCAAGAACAAACACCTCACTGTCTATTTAACAACAACCCCTTGGATTCTTTTAACAAGAACAAGTACCTTTTATTTATATCATGTGCTCTGGGCCGCGCAAGCCGTCGCTCGCAACGACGGTGGTGGCCGCGAAGGGGAAGGAGTCGTTGGAGATGGAGATGGCGTCTGTTCTTTTGGAGCTCGCGGCGGCGGATGACGTCGTGGCGTTCCGGCAGGCAGTGGAGGAGGAGAAGGTTTCTTTGGACGCGGCGAGCTTGTGGTATGGGCCGTCGGCGAAGGGGACGGGACAGCTGGGGATGGAGCTGCGGACGCCGGCTATGGTGGCCGCGTTGTACGGGAGCACCGCGGTGCTGTCGTATGTATTCGCTGCCGCGCCGTCCGAGGCCGGTCGCGCCTCAGAGACAGATGGCGCCACCGCACTTCACCTCGCGGCGGCCGGCGGCGCGGCCACGGCGGTCGCGGCCACGCATCTCCTCCTCGCCGCGGGCGCGTCCATGGACGCGCTCTCCGCCTCTGGCCTCCGCGCCGGGGATCTCCTCCCGCGCACTACCTCAGCGGACAAGCCCCTACGCCTCCTCCTCAAATCTCCGGTGGTCTCCCCCTCCTCGTCCCCGAAGAAATCGACCTCGCCTCCAGCGACGGCCGCGGCGGTGCAAGAACCGAAGAAGGAATACCCGCCGGACCTGACGCTGCCGGACCTCAAGAGCGGGCTGTTCAGCACCGACGAGTTCCGCATGTACAACTTCAAGGTAAAGCCTTGCTCCCGCGCCTACTCCCACGACTGGACGGAGTGCCCCTTTGTACACCCTGGCGAGAACGCGCGGCGCCGCGACCCTCGCCGCTACTCCTACAGCTGCGTCCCGTGCCCGGAGTTCCGCAAGGGAGGTGCTTGCCGGAAGGGCGACGCCTGCGAGTACGCGCACGGCGTCTTCGAGTGCTGGCTCCACCCGGCCCAGTACCGGACGCGCCTTTGCAAGGACGAGGTCGGCTGCGCGCGCCGCATCTGCTTCTTCGCCCACAAGCCCGAGGAACTCCGGGCAGTCAACCCCTCCGCCGTGTCCGTCGGCATGCCGCCCGTTTCTTCCCCGCGATCGTCGCCGCCCAACGGGCTCGACATGGCGGCAGCAATGCTTAACTCGTCGTGGCCGTCGCCTCCGGCGAGCCGGCTCAAGACGGCGCTTGGCGCGCGGGACCTTGACTTCGATCTTGAGCTGCTCGCGCTGGACCAGTACCAGCAGAAGCTGTTCGACAAGGTGTCGAACGCGCCGTCGCCGAGGGCGAGCTGGGGCGCGCCCGGCGGCCTCGGCTCCCCTCTTGCCGCCGCCGCCTCGCCAAGATCCGTGCCGGACTACACGGAGCTGCTCGGCTCCGTCGACCCGGCGATGCTGTCCCAGCTCCACGCACTGTCCCTGAAGCAGGCCGGCGACATGCCGGCGTACAGTTCTTTGCAGGATACGCAGCTGCACAACGCTCACATGCCGACCTCTCCGATGGTGGGCGCGAACACCGCGTTCGGGCTCGATCACTCCATGGCAAAGGCCATCATGAGCTCCCGCGCCTCGGCGTTCGCCAAGCGCAGCCAGAGCTTCATTGACCGCAGCGGCCGCGCCCCGGCCGCGCGCTCGCTCATGTCACCAGCCACGACAGGCCCACCATCCATGCTATCCGACTGGGGCTCGCCGGACGGCAAGCTAGACTGGGGCGTCCAGGGCGACGAGCTGCACAAGCTGCGCAAGTCCGCGTCTTTCGGATTCCGCACTGCACAAACCGCCACGCCTATCGCTCCAGCAGCCACCACGGCCGAGCCCGACGTGTCGTGGGTGAACTCTCTTGTCAAGGACGGCCACGGCGGCGGCGGCGACATGTTCGCGCAGTGGCCAGAGCAGGAGCAGCTTGTGGCCTAATTGATGGATGGCTCATAGCACCTAGCTGACTAAAAGTTCTTTCCTTTAAATTATTTCTTCTTTTGTTTGCTTAATTTGATTCATGTGAGAAGTTCTTTAGTACATATTAGGCTGTTCACAAATATTGTTCATCATCAGGAAGCATGGATACCCAAAGGGAAAGCTCTAGAATGATGAAGAACAGCCATTATTACTTTCAAATTCTCCCCTCGGTTTATAAACAGTTGTATACAAGATCAAACATGAGCTTTTTTTAGCAAGAATTTGATTCACATGTATCTGTTCTTGGTTGTTCGATGCTTTTGTTTACAGATTGGTCTTAATCCACTCGCTATTCAGTAATTTGCTTCTCATTCTAGAGTGGTTGGTGGGTCATAGGAGGAGGCAGCACTCAGGTAAGTTTAGTGGAGAGGGGAGGCGTCATGCACCCAAACCAAATCACGATTACTTATATCATTATGGTGGTGGGTTAGGCACAAAACACAGAAATCAGGCTCCAAAACCAGGGCATAAGTGCTGTCATAAGTCAGAAAGGCACCCAGGCAAAAAACAGTTCGATAATGGATCATCTAAACGGATGAAGGTGTGCGAGACTAATATATTTTGAAATTTTCTGTGTGATGTTTATGTTTCTTTGGATTTCAATTATCTAAATCTTAATGGAACAATTTATATACACTAAAAGAGATCCCATATTTTTCGACTTCAAAAAACAGGGAAGCAAATCCACTATCAAGGATAATCTTTACTTATTTACTCTTAAGGTGGCCAATGTTGATTTTGCTTTGACTATCACAATTACATTTTCATTTTCTTCTAGAAAAGCGGACCTGTTCCTCCTTTCGTGAACAAGAGGTTTTTTTTTCATCCATTCATTTTTTTTCTAGTTTTAAAGAACATGACAAACCAAATAAGTATAGTTGCCCATGCTGTCTCTCGATTTTTTTTTTCAATGTGGATGCTGTTGTTGTGTTTGGATATTCCCAATTATTGTAGCTCTATTCAATTCCTTATCATGCTCAGGTATTATTTTAGCAGTTAGGAGCACATTTTTGGAGTACTTTAGTCCTATCCAAATGTTGAGCCATCAATTATGTGTCTATCCAACCTCACATTGTGGTGATCGTGTTGTTTATTTGTGCATCATGAAACATGTTTGTATGAGTCTGTCTTTTCTTAAAAAAATTAGAGATGTGCCTCTCCATCGACTCAACCGTTCGATCAAAATACGAGGGATTACATCAAAAAAATCGGGTAATTATTCATCTCGAGAGAATATATGTCTTTACCCATTTTGATTGAAGTTCACGAGGAAAATACATATTCCTTTTATTCTTAGAGGTTGAGGATACAAATTTCTGTTGAGCATGCTATTAAGAATATAACCACAACGAAATCTCAATGGCAAACTACCCACCAGTTAAGGATCTAATCTCTATGTTTATATGATAATGGTTGCTTAATGGGTTAATCTGGAGGACTAACACAACAACTTAACACCCTAAAATAATATCAGGGTTTAGTAAAAGTATAGCCAACTTGCCTCACCAGGAGGTTTATGGTTAACTAATTAATTGATTAATAGGGACATTTTTTTTTTTGTGAGAATAGACCACGAGACATTCAAGCCCTCTTCTGAAAGCAATCTGAACTATTTTATGAGTTAGATGAACTCAGACAACTGCTGCTGCAAATTGGTTTTAAATGATATGACACATGAGAATGCCAATATGCCATGTCCCATCCAATGTCACAATTCTTATCTCCAAACACTAGATTAAGAAATGAGGGTGCTGCTTTCTTCCCTTGATTAGAATAATAAGACTTTCATGTTCACCTGACTGCTTATGGGCATGTATTGTCATGGATGTTGACATAAGGAGACCTTTCTTGTGGATGGATACATCATTGACCTCATTTTTGTTGAAATTTCATGACAATCTCTTTGTTTTTGTTTGTCTAAAATCAAGCAAATTCCCTGACTTCTCTAAAATTTTCTTTCCCTCTTGCACCTTTCAAATGTCCTTTGTTTAGACTTTAGAGTTTAGACCCCCTCCATAAAACTTTCAGCGTCTTATCAAGAAGCTGTTCATTCAATATGATCTGTTCTAATCCATGGAGTCGAAACAAATCCTATAATTTCTTTTATTACTGATGAAGACTCAGTTTACTTCAGTAGGTGAAGACTGCATGTGGCTCCACATTAGCTAAAATTTTACACAAATTTTTATCCTCTAAGTCAGAATTTTAGGTAGTTTGTATTACATTATTATTGTTGTCAAGGCTAGCTAAGCTAGTACATGGAGATGAAGAAGTAGAGGGAAAAGTATGTACAGTTTGATGAATCACTTGGCATTGTGAAATGAGATTGCAGGTGTTGCCTCATACATCAGCTGATCAAGAACTTCTGAACCTATCTCAGCCGCGATGTTTGCACCATCGCCATCTTTGTCGCAGGGTATCCAATTCATGTTCTTGAGATCTTCCTCAACCAAATTGCAAATGTGTTGCCAAATGCCAGACCCATCTGGAGTGATCACTTCAGCCTTGTTCACCACTCTCCTGTTCCGCCCCTTGTCTGAACATTTAGAAGCATGGCTGCTGAAATGGTCAAATTCTGAAGACAATTTCCTTCTTGAGATCTGCTGCTTCGGTGTTGTGGGCTTAATTTCTTCTGCAGCTGTGTATATACAGTAATGCTGTCAGTAACAAGAACAAACACACAGTTGCCTTCTAGCCGCAATAATTGACGAACGCAGACCGGTCTCGAAATCATAACCTCTTGTTTGGTATCATGCATACCCCAACTAGTGAACCCGAAAGCTTAAACTTTTAGGAAAAAGCAAGCAATCTGCGAATACTTCGACATTTGCAACTTTTGTATTGTCTGAATTCTAGGCCTACAGTCAAGTTACTATCAGGGACAGTTGCTGCAAGCCTTTTTTGTGTTATGTAACTATCGAGGACTGAAATGTCATGTAACTTTTGCAATTTTTTGCAGGGGCAAAAAACTTGATCAAAAGACAAGTTTTAGCATCTTAGATCAAAATTAATCTATAAACTTGTAATGTACCAAGAAGCAACGCATGCAAGAATCAAGCATGACGAACCTGAGATGGGCGAGCTGGGCTCCTGTTCTTCCAGGGAAGATGAAGTGGAGGACTCCTCCTGCACATCTCGCGACTCCAACACCGACACAGGGCTCGAGTTCTGATCACACCCGCCAGTGCATTCCATTACCGCCGACCTCCTGCTCCCACCCGACTCCACTTCGTCGCACCGGCACCTCCGGCATTGCTTCCTACGGCGGCTGCTCTGTTTCTTGGCTCTGTCTCTCTTCTTGTCGCTGGTTCTTGACGCCAAGAACTTGCCCTTGTCGTGCTCCTCCGGGCTGAAGCTGAGGAGCAGGAACTCCTCGTTCTCCTGCCTCAGGTACGTCGGCGCCTCCCGGAACGACGCCGATGCCCTGATCGTCCTCGGCGGCGGCGCCTCCTCGTAGCTCACCGGACAGCTCTCCACGGAGCTCGCCGACCGGCTACGCCGCAGAGCCTGGTCATAGCTGACCGGCATTGTGTCGAGACCCATCAGCCTCACCACAATGCCAGGATTCGCCGTCGCCGCTGGCGGTGGCGACGGCACCGGATGTTGAATTGCACCATGCTGTGCAATGCCGGCACTGCGGTCGTCGGCACTGCCGGTGGTGTGCGCGCAGAGAAGGCGGCGTAGGAAGCCCAGAGCAAACGTGGAGGACGGGAGCTTCGCCATGGCTGGCGGGGAGCTTAGGGTGGGGCTAATGGCGGAAAGCATCAAGAATAACCATTTTGGAAGCCAAGAAAGTGGAGAAGAATGTTTGGTTGCTCTGTTTGTTCTTGTTTTGAAATGGAAGTGGAGGGAAAAAAAGTGAGGTGGAATGGAAGAAGCTAAGGAAGGAAAAGAGCTAAGCTAAGCTTTGGGAGTTACGAGTATGGTTTATGTTTCCATACCCTTTGATTCCAGTGACGTGAGATAAAAGTGTGCCACATCAAATTCTTTTTTACAGTTTTACTGCACCAATGTGAAACTTTTATCTGAAAAAAGTGCAAGAGTCCAATGTGTATGATGTCCAAATAAGCATATCAGTTCAGTTGTTATGGTCTATCTTTCATAGACGTAATACTGTAACTGAGTATTAGTGATTTCAAAAGGCTACAGGTAATTATGAAAAGATTCTACGTCAGTTAACCCGAATTCCTTTTGTCATTGTGTTCATGAAAATATACACTAATACACAGAGACAGACAGAATGGAAATAAAAGATCATGAAATTTGACAAGTGTGAAATGAGTAGAGAATAAAAAGCCGCAATAGAAGGTGGGCGGGGGGAGCATTTGAAAGGGAGGTAACACTAAACAGTCTAAAACTGCTTTGTTGTGCTTCGCTTTGGGAAAAAGAGGGTGATGTGGGCCCCATATGCCTTGGACCCACACGCAAGGTTTTCAAAGTTGGGTCCCACTTGCTGTCTTGCCACCTTTCCTTCCGTATTTCATTTCGCCATCCATGGCGATTGGTCAGGGTCAGGCCTGAAAACTGAGCCCATTTGATTTGCTTGGCTCGCATTGGTTAATTTTTCTTTCTCATTTAGGGTTAGTCTGCTCTGCGGGTCCACATCTTAATTGCGCGCGAGACCAGATTCCTGGGTCGGGTCTTCCAGTTCACATCTCCAACCCGGCTTTGAATTGGATTTTACCAGGGTTGGGCCTTTCTAACAAGAATTCACATCTTTTATATTGTAACAATACCAGATACACCTCGCGACTCTCGGTAAAGAGGGGCCCATTTCACCCGGGGAACCCTTAACCCCGTCCTCCAAGGAGACTATTGCCTCCAGGACATGTGCTTCCGAAGTAAAGCAAAAATAATGTGTAATACATTGTTGGAGAACCCTGTAGCCTGTAGCCCTTAGCCTTCACCCCATTATGCTCTTGAGAGCTATGGAGCTACTTCATTGACAAACCATTGTCCTGGTGTTTGGTTGCCTGCATTGGTTGCTCTAGCCTGGCCCTCACAGTGCAAATCGTCCCCCGGAGCCTGGCCAGCATATACGCCCAATCCAGGTATTTCCCTTGGCTTGGCCTGCGGATATGCGCAGTGCTCGCTTCCTCACGTCCTCGTCGCATCCGCCTCCACCTCCGTCTCCCCGTCCGCATCGCTTCCTCGCGTCCTCGCCGCCTTCGTCTCCGCCTCCGTCTCTGCTTCTGCCTTCACCTCCGCCTTCATCTCCGCCTCCGCCTCCTCTACAACGACCTCGACTACTTCGCCAACTCCATCCTCGACCTCTACGACGTCCTCAATCTGGGCAACGATTTCTCCCCTTCAATCTCAATCCCTCCTCACCCTATACAACCAACCAAACAAACTCAACATTCATCCAGGATTCAGAAATTCAACCAACCAAACAATATCTCTACTGCATCTCACAGTCTATTACATTCCGCCTGTCCCACTGATACGGGCCAACCTATTCTCATACAAACAACACAGCACACTCTAGGAAGCACCAAACAACCTTGGGCTCTAGTCAAAGAATTTCCCAAGAGATCTGGGGATCCTGAACCACAAAGGATCCCAGTGACTATTCCTTATTATGGATCACAGTGACCCTACTTCACTGGGAATAGTGGAGACCACTTTCTCAAAAATACTACTCTTGTCTCCGATGAGCCCCCACTATGACACGTGTAAAAAATTCAAGTGCTCGATGTACTTGAATGGTCATCTAACCCCCCATCCAAGGGCTCTAGAAGGATTGACTTTGTCAATCACGACTTTACTAAACTATAAATATCTCATTGTAATTTTTCATTTGGAACTCTTGATTCACTAAATTAGTACAAATCAACTCCCAAATAAGTACTCGAAGACTTCTCTCCTTGAAAAACCTCCTAAGTCTAAGTCAGGGGCACACTAATAAGATTAAGATTTTATTCGAGACCCCGACTCGCAAAATCTCTTGTATTTAATTACTTTTCCTTCTAAAACTTGGAGTGACCCGTGACGCAAACACGTTGAGGATTCAACCACTCACAATACGTTAGATCCCGCTATTAGGAACTTTATCCCACAATAATATTGTAGTTATCAATATATAGTATTTGATTTATTGATCAAACAATCGGGATAAAAGAAAAGATAGAGCATGGAGTACTGTTTCCCCCCCCCCCCCCCCCCCCCACCCCACCCCACCCCCAAAATGTTGAAGGTTTGCAGCGGACAATTAGGCACTGCACCTTCTCCTTGCTTGGACATTGCTGATCCAAGAAAAATATTGTGTACGAATTTTTAGAGGTTTGGTTTTGTTTTAAGTTAAATCTGTTAAAAACTTAGATACTGCCTAATTAAATAATGTTAGTGTAGTTTTTTTTTTGTTGCACGAACTGAAACCTTATATGTATTGGGATGATAAAATTCTTCTACATTGATTTCTCTAAGAAACTAGTTTTTAAAAAAATGAATCCCCTCTAACAGAGCCTAAATTTCACGATTTAAATATTTTTTTCAGTCTCGGCAATTTTATCTCAATGGTTTCAAATTTCAATCAAGTTCTCGTCGATAACTTTCATCAGCTTTTCATAATATGAAAATTGAACCGGAGATGTTTTGACATTTTAGGATAAGGCACATACAATTAGGGATGGAACTTTAGTTCAAAACTTGTGAGCAACTCGGGCTTGGCTTGTTCACAAACAAGCCAAGTTCGAACTGTCCTCATAGTTCGGTTCAAAAATGAGTTGAGCATGAGTCAGACCCCAACTCACTCGAGTTTGACTCGGTATATATAAACATATAAAAAAATCCCGTCACTCACCCAACAAGTCAACACCTCCCTGTCGCCGCGCGCATCCGCCGCCTCCTCTATCACCTCCGCTGCCCCGCGCCTCCACTGCCACCTCCTTCGCCCCGCGCGATCGCGCCCCTCCGCCTCCCTGGCCGCCCCGCGCCCCTTCGTCTCCCCGGCCGCCCCGCGCCCCTCAGCCTCCCCACGCGGTCGCCCCGCGGCGCCTCTACCCTCCCTCTCCCCCCGCCGCACAGCACCAATTCGCCGCCCCCCCCAACCCCTCCGTCATTGTCAGCCGCGCAGTGGCACCTCCGCCACCTCGCGCCCCCGCCGTCGTTATCGGCCGCCCAGCGACGCCTCCACCGCCACACACCCTCTCCATCGTTGTCGGCCGACCGGCAGCTCCTCCCCTGTCTCCCTTGGTCTCGAGTCTCCTCCTTTGCCCCCGACGTCCCAGTATTGCGCCGCGAAGACAAGGATCTGTTCCAGCTCGCGAGCTGAACTGATCCGAATTCGAATTGACTGTTCAGCTGAGTGAGGTAATCGAGCCGAACCGAGCCAACTCGTCAGGTTGAACGAGACCGAGCTGAACCAGGACTAACTCACTCAAACTCAACTTGTCTCCACCACTACATACAATGTGTTGATCGAAGGATGCCGACTAGAGGGGGGTGAATAGGCGGTTTTTCAATTTTTACTTTTAATCTAGTGATTAACAACCTAAATTGCAATATCAATACTCAAATGATATGAATGATAACACAAAGCAAGTTTTGCAATTACTAAAGAGTTAAGAGCAACAATTTCAATCTCTAGAAGTATAAAGCAAGTAATAGAAGTAACCGAAGAGATTGAATTTTTCCCGAGGTCTCGGAAATTTGCCGATTTTCACTAATCCTTGTTGAAGCGCTTTTCACTAGAGCTTATGCTTCGATTCCACTAGGGGTAGCCCTTCTCCTCTCCGGATAGGCGAGCTCCGAGCCTTTACAACCAATTGCCGGGCCTCTCCGACACACACCGTCGATGGAGAGATCGCCGGACCTCCCGAGTCGTCTAGGTGACAGCAATCACCAAGAGTAATGAGCCTAGCACCTTGCTTGATCAACCTCAAGGCTTGAAGAACAAATATGCAAATGCAAATGACTCAATTTTAACTTCTCTCAACTAGCACTCAATGTTTTGCTAAGGATTTGACTTCAAATGCAAGAGAATGAGTGTGAGAGGCTTTGCAAGCTGTTACACGAAGGTTGAGAGATGAATTTCGTGTGTGTGCAGCTTCTACAAACAGTAGGGTTTATATAGTCCCAGCAAAACGGTCGTTTTCAAGAAAATTGGGCGAAAGTTGTACTGGCCGAACATTGTCCGGTCACTTTGGACAATGTCCGGTCAGTACAAATAAATTGATCGTTGCTCACGAGAGCTTCAAGTGTCAGTAGCCATTTGAGAATTTTTGTGAAGGCCGGACGGATAGATTTGTCCGGACAAAACGTCCGGACAAATGTATATGTCTCTGTTAACACTCATGTTTGACAGCACATATACATGCCGGACAGATACGATTTGTCCAGACAAAAAGTCCGGACAAATGTATATGTCTCTGTTGACACTTGGCTTAAAACATCACAGCAAATATATAGGCCGGACGTATGTGATTTGTCCAGACAAAATGTCCGGACAAATGCATACGTCTCTGTTAACACTTAGGTATTCAACTTCTCAGAAATTGTATTGGCCGGATATTGTCAGGTCACTTCGGACAATGTCTGGTGCGTTTCAGACAAATGCCTTCGGACAAATTCATTTGTCTCAACTTAAACTTGCCGTATGAAATGTACTGGCCGGACATTGTCCGGTCATTTTGGACAGTGTCCGGCCTAAATCGGACAAAAGCTCCGGACAAGTTTATTTGTCTCTGTTTATCGTTTTGCAATTTTCAGAAGACATTTGTATTGGCCAGACATTGTCCGGTTACTTCAGACACTGTCCGGCCAGTTCAAAACAAAAACAGAATTGCTAAATTTTACTCAATTTCAATTAGGGGCTAGATGCATATGCAAATATATTTTCAAAGACTTCGAGGTTGATCAAATGACCTGTGTTAAGACTCTTCTTAATAGTACGATCATCTAACCTAGAAATTTTCAAAAAATAAAAATGCTAGGTTTAGATACTTGTATTTTTGTCGAAGTTTTCGTCATTTTTGCTTCATAGAGTCTTGATAATCTTGATTTGTATTTTTGTAATGCTTTCTCCTATGATTAACTTGAGTCTCAAACACATAAGTTAGTTATATATATCATAGATATCATTAATCACTAAAATTCTAATTAAGACTGAAGATTCAACACGATGTACTATCAAATTCTGAGCACATCTAACCTCATATCAGTTTGTTGCAATATTCATCAAAACAAAAAAGGATTCGAAATCTCCTAAAAAGTGGTGCAAGAGCAAAAGGTGAGTCATTATAAGCATGCATGTCAGAATTGAAGTCTCCACATGCATATTAGATTGTGACCAAAGTAGGCCCACCACCACCAGCCGATGTTTCTGACCCGTCGTCTCTCTCTAAGTCGACAACTCTGGGACCCACTCAACCTACCTCACTCTACAAACATATCCTCCTCGCTACCGAACAAAATTCACATAAATTTACCATATTGGATCATGTCTCGTACAGAATGAGAGGAACGTGAATGTTTGATTATCTTTTTCTGTATTATACAGAATAAGAGGAATGTGAAATGTATTATGAATGAGGGATAAACAAATATTCTCCTAACATAGTGAGATCATTTATTCTTCTATATAGTACGCTCATCTTCAAGATCTTTTGTGACTTCAGTTTGTATGTGTTTAATTATTAGTATTCATTTCTTGTTTATTTCTTGTGTTCATTTGCTTGTGTTTAATTATTTATGTTCAATTATACTATTTTTATCTCACTTTAATTAATTTTTTTGTGTTCAATTGTTTATTTATCTTTGATCTCGTCAATAATAATATCAAAAAATTCTGTCATTTCATTCTTATTCCCGTTCCATACCAATCAAACAAAATTTTAAACTATTATATTTCACACCAATCAAACCCCACCATAGACTAACTCATAACATACCATTTATCCCAGTCCTTTTCATCCCATAATAGATAATTGATTCAAACAATCAAACACTACCATAAATGTCCTAATATGAACACAATGACCAATCTCAAACACATTGATCAATTTAGATTATTCAAATTTCAATTGAAAAAATTAAAAATGAGAAAAATATACAACTTTTTACTCCATATTTGCTTACATAATACAGAGGAGGGCTCCCCATCTCACTGTATATCCTTTGATGAAAATATGACTATTTGTACAACCAATTCCAGCTAGTGATTAATCTCATGGCAAAATTGCTGACGCAATATCCCAAAAAAAAATCCACTTTTATTGAAAACGAATCCCTCTAACACTTCAGTTCTTGTTTTATGATGAAATCTTTGCAGTCTAGACACAATAAATGTGAAAATCTTTAAGTTGTTCAATCTAAGATAATAGATAGCTCAAATCAACTATACTCACATAAGAAAACGATTTGAACCATTTATTTTCAATCTAACAAATTAGAATAGTTTCTTTTACACTTCAAAATAGAAGGCTTTCTAACGAAGAATTTTTTTTGAATAATCCAATAAATTTTTTTTTCAAATCTAATCCAAAATTTTTAAAAATTTTAAAACTAACCTTCAGTCGTGAATGTGACACGTGACTAGGCTTCAGTTGCTAACCCAGCTAGCGACTGAAAACGTGGCACGGCTCATATGCGCCCGCCGGACCAGAACTGTGCCACGGTGACTGAA
This sequence comes from Pharus latifolius, assembly GCA_019359835.1. NCBI lineage: Eukaryota > Viridiplantae > Streptophyta > Magnoliopsida > Poales > Poaceae > Pharus > Pharus latifolius. The sequence goes on along the minus strand of CM033323.1, from coordinate 82,101,011 downwards.
AATATTTGGTAAAAAATTGCAAATGCGATTCGAACCCTGGTCTCTTAGGTGACAGACCAACATCACAACTAACTAGACTACGAAACATTTTTGAAAAGTATTGTCATTGCATAAAGTAATATTTTACTTAATCATTTGTGAGCTGGGCTGCCAGGTGTATATAGGCCGTGCCACGCCTTCAGTCGCTAACTGGGTTAGCGACTGAAGGTTAGTTTAGAAATTTTTAAAAATTTTAGGTTAGATTTGGAATTTTTTTTTTATTGGATTATAAAAAAAATTATTCACGAATCTTACATAGGTAATGACAGGTGTAGTGTATGATCACAGCAAAACAAAAAATGTGAGATTAGGTGTATAGTGGGTTTCTTGGATTTGTATTTGGATTTGGACTCGAATTCAGTTTGGTAGAGGAATAATTGATTTGCTCTCGTCGTCTTTAAAAGAATATTAGAAATTTTCAAGTATGCTTGTCTATTTGTTGGCGCTTTAAAATTAAAGGTGTGATTATCTGCTGATCCACTAATGTATCGATCTTGGAACACGTCTTTATTCGAATCAAAACATTCTCTTTGTTGTTTAGAGTCCACCACAGAAATCCATGGGCTCCGTCAAGTTGTTTCCGAGTCAAAACATTGTGGTATTATATTACTCTCATGTAGTGCTATTAAACTCTCACATTTTCAAAGCCAAAAGATCTCCAATGCTTTAAAAAAAAAATAAATTAGACAATTTTTAAAACAATTAAGAATCTAATTTACAACAACTCACTATTCTTTTATTAACTACATCATTTTAAAATTTATATAATTTAACTTTCAAAAATATAGAAGCACTACTCTTTTAAAGCATTTAAGAACTTGATTTACGTACATGATCAAATACGTTTTACTATCATATATTTTAGAATGGAGGGAATAATATAATTATGCTGTGCTAGCTATTTCATGAATCATCATGTGCTGCGAAACATAATTTCTTCTCCCTTGTCATTAGTTCAGAAGGAGATATTCGATGAGAATATCACAAAGGGGACTATCTAAATAATTATAAGTATATAATATAACATGCAAGTTGTAATTTGCACCTTAGCAAAGTCTTCAAGAAATGTGATTAAAATTTTAAATTATATTAAAATTACCCTTGTGATTGCAGTTTTCGGGACGTTAGTCCAGCCATGGCCCACGTACTCCTGGAATCCTCTGGGCCCAGCTATTTGGTCTGGCCCACTAATTTCTTGGACTCTGGACCATGGCAAAGTGGACCCTACTGGCCGGTCAAACTCTGCAGAAGTACTGATCTAATCCTACGTCACTACAAGATCGTGCGTGCAACTCAAGAAAGCTCCAAAGAAAAAGACAAAAAAAGATGGAAGAGATCTTGGGCATGGCGGACGGCGGTGATGCGATGTCGGCGGCCGCGCCGCAATTGGACGCCGGCATCGTGTCGGAGATCTTCCATCGCCTGCCGACAAGGACGCGTACCGCCTGTCGGCCGTGTGCCCGCGGTGGCGCGCTGTCCTGTCGCAGCCGGCGTTCCTCTGCCGCCACCTCTCGCCGCGGCCGCTCCAGCTCCTTGGCCTCCGCCCCTACGCGCTCATTGTCCAGCCGTCCCGCAAGGTCGCCTTCTCCCACCTCATCGTCGTCGCCAACGACCCCGCCGACCGCATCGACGTCTCCGTCCCCGTCATGCCCTGGTACAAACCCGAACCTCCTCGTAGTCGCAACACGCGCAAACGCCCACCCCCCGACTCCCTCCTCGACACGGTCACCGACAACTCGGTTTTCCGTCGTCTTTACGCCGCCAACGATGACCCTGATGTTGCTAATGACGACGACGACGACGACGACGACGTCAGTGAGCTCAATGGCAATGTCGATGACAGCGTCGATGATGGTATTGCCGAAGTACCTGAATCGGCCGACGGCGGCACGCCGGATCCCTCTGTGGATGCTGCCCCGATCGCCGTGCCGGAACCTGCTGTGGAGGACTACATCGTATTCTTCCAAGAAACCATCCCCAAGCTGAACATCTCCATCGTGGCCTCCCACGGCCGGCTCCTTCTGTGCCGCAACACGCAGCGATACTACGTCTGTGACACGGCGGCCAACCGCTGGCTCGCGCTCCAGCCGTCCACCATCCCCCCAGTGCGCTCCACCAACTCCGGCCTTCAAGCGGCGACGGGGCGCCTCACCTTCACCGTCGTGCTCCTCGCTCGGGTCAGACGACTGCGCGGCCTCCTCCGGCATCTGCGTTGACGGGTCTTTCTACTGGCTCAGCCGCCGGAGTGGCCTCATTGTCCACTACAACATGGCCACTGGGCACGCGTCAGTGATGGCGAGCCGCCGGAGGAAACATGGTCCAATCCCCGCGTCGGCCGGGCGCTCGGCGAGACCGGCGGCCGCCTCCGTCTCTGCGTGTTTGACATGAGGGACAACAAGAGCAAGTGCATGCTCCCGCACGATGGCATCGAGGGCGAGCACGGCATATGGCTCATGGACAGCTGCGGCGCGTGGCGGGAGGTGCACCGTGCCGTCGTCGACGACATCTAGACATGGTACTTCCTCATGCTGTTCGACCACGAGCCGTTCGACTTCGCTGGCGGATGCGACGACTTCGTTCTGGTCGAGAAGAGCACCAGACTGCTTCGGTATGATTTACACACCGGCGACAAGGTGCAGCTCTCAGACTTGTACTCGAATGATGCTAAACTTGGAGGTCTCTATCGCCGCTTCCATGTCTTCCCCTACTGCAGATCAGATTAAGATTACTTAGCTTTAGAGTTCCCTGGTTTAATTCTCAGTAGTAACTAGTAAGCGTATGACATGCAGCATTACAGTTTGTTTAGGGTTTATGAGATTGAGGCTTTTGAACTGAACTGTCCTTAATGAGTGGATCGAACTGTTCTGAAGCTGTGCTTTGATAAACCACTTTATCATCTCATACAATGGATTGTGTTTTGATGATTTTGATACACTTGTGCTCCTAGAAATCTCCTGTTCTTGCATAGTTATTAACGGGGCTTTCAATTTGCACTGTGCTGATCCCTATGTCTGATGTTGTTTGTTTTAGCCATGCTGGTACTGATGAATTTTAGTACTATCGCAACTCAATTTTGTGTGCGGTTAATTGGACAAGTGCATTGCATTGCCTTCTGATATAATTGTTCTGTGCTCAGCTATTGCATTTATGAGAGACATTCTTTCTTTCTTACTTTATTTCTTTCTTCCAAGATCGTAGAGAACATCAGCTACGGAGCCACGAAATAAGCATGCATAAAAACATATATGGCTTGGAAAACTTGCCTGTCTACTGCATTCCATCTTGTAGAATCTTGATAAACAGATAAGAAAAACAAGCAAGATGTTTGATAGTAGTACACTAATACCTGTGTAAATTTTAGCATTTTGAATTTTAGCATCAGCTCTGTAGTCATATACTTACCAACTTACATAGACTGAACAGTTAGTTGTCTTTATTCATCAAGTGAAGCAGGCAGAGGTAACAAAAGTTCAATTAAACATTCAGTTCTAAAAGAAAGATTACCTCAACTCATGGAATTAACCACATAAATCATGTATTTTCATGACTTATATTGCACATAGGGTTACTGAACCTGTGTTGATAGCACATACAGCATAACCAAAGTTGGCAATACTGTAATGTAATCTTGTGATGCATATAGCTCTACAAATGACATATAACACAGACAGCTAGTAGATGTGCATCGGCTAAACAGGGCAATTATTTTGAAGAAACTGTTGCAGTGTAATTGCACAGACCATTCTGTAACGAAAATAATAAAGAGATCAGCAGTCATAGCATCTTGGTTAAGGATACCTCTGAAGGATTCTGTCAGTATCATTCCATATAGTGACTATATACGTACGAAGCAAACTTCGGTATTACAGTTGTGTATATCTCAACATTGCTAATAGGGATTGGACTAGTGTCTTTTCTAATACCTGAAGAAATCTTCACTTTTTTCTCAATTCGATTCGATTGGTGCTCGGATTGTTTTGTGTTTGCTTTGGACCCTGGTGCAGAGACAGGAGAGCAGTGCGAGAATCATGGCGGTCCTGCCTTTCAAAACAAGTGGATTACTTGGCGAAGACTTGGATAGTTAAGATTGACAAAGGAGAGAAGCTCAAATGTCCCGCGAGAAATTTTGAAGACCTCAAAATCTCACACACATTTATTCAAATAGTTCATCTATTTGATTAAACAACTTTTTCATTCGTGCCTTTCGCTTCATTCCTTTTGACTTTAAAAGACGGGATTAAAATCCATCCTGTACGAGGTATATGATTCATGAATAGTCCTGAATGCTTTGGTGCTCATCAAGCAATCTCCTATGCCTGCCTGATTGAAATTTATTTCTGTAATTTTTCATTTCAGTAAACCTCAATTGATGAAAAATCGCAGGAATTTAGGGTACCTCACATGTATCTCCTTAGGATTTGAGGCATGAAGTTGCCTTGTTATTGTATGTAAAGAAAGCGCGTGTAGATCTCTCAAAGACATAGGGTAAATTTTTTTATATCATTATAAAATTTTGATATTGTGTATGTTCTCAATGATACGTGAGTTCAATCTCACTTTATCAGCCTCAACAACTATAATTTCAGAACTATTAAAGCGGTATGAAAAAAAATTTCCCTTAAAAAAGGCACAGATCTACAAATTCATGATAGCCACTAAGCAATGTGACATAATAAACATAATAGACTTAACAGGAATGTTACATGTTGAATGTCAAGAGAGATCTCATCTACATAACGCAAGCGTCATTTAGCAAAATGTGGTTCTAAACTACAATTTGAAGATTGCATCATGAGGAAAATATGGAGACACTGACTAGACACCGTTGAAGAATTGATTCAACTGAAAGACTGAAATTTCCATATTAACCAGCATCAAAGCATCCATATGAATCTGCAAGCCTCGAGGGCTCATTAACCTCTTCGAATGCAAAGCGATCGATATATTGTCCACCAAATTTAACCAAGCATAATACCAGCAAACAGATGCCTAAATTTACCATGAGCTGATATTGTTTATCCCTTGCTGTCTCACAAAAGCCTACTGGCGCTCGATCTGAATGGTCACATGACTGATGTTATACTCCCTCCTGATGTATCCAATGACCTTGTCGAGTATTTGATCAGCATCCGCCCCTTGTGTAATCGTCACATGGCATGCCAAGAGCACCTTCCCTACTGTGATGGCCCATATGTGCAGCTCATGCACAGCAATAACACCTTCCATCTCACAGAGCCCCCTCTCAAGCCTGGTTGCATCGATCTCGCGCGGCGTGCTTTCCATTAGAACTTCAAGAATGTTTCTTAACATCTTGATTGTGGTAAACAGTACAATTACCGAAAATATGAGGGTGCATATGAGATCAATAATCTTCCATTCTGGCTTGTACCAGATGATAGCCCCTCCAATCATCACCCCAATGCTCTGGATGGAGTCTCCGAGCACATGCAAATAAGCACTGTGTACGTTGATGTTCCGTCGAGCCTTCTTCTTACTAACCTTGCCACTCTCGCAATCAGTTTCATGCTTAACCAATGGTTCCTCAGCATCATGATGTTGTCTCTTGCTTGATTGGTAGTGGTGATGAGTTTTGATGGTTATAGAACTGCCATGGCTGTGCTCTTGGTAATGTGCATGGACCTGCTCTTGTTCATCATGGTGGGAGTGATTGTCATCTAAATCACCATGATCATGGTCATGTGAATGTCCATGTCCATGGCTGTGCCCATGATCATGACCTAGCAGGACAGCCATTATAATATTGACGAACAAACCAAAAGCCGAGACAGCAAACATGAGGGAACCCAGCACCTCACCACTCTCATGAATGAGCCTCTCAATAGCTTCATAGACGAGTATGCCAGCTAAGAGCCATATGAGCTGGATGGAAACCAATGCACCAAGAATTTCTATACGAAAAAATCCATATGATTGCTGTGGTGTTGCTTCCCATCCAGCTGCCCAAAGAGAGAACAAGGAGATGGCGAAGGCTGCAACATCCGAAAGGAGATGGGCAGCATCAGTCAAGATTGCAAGGCTGTTTGCTTTGATTCCTCCAACCACTTCAACTGTCATGAATATAATACAAAGGATCACAGCAATTAGGAGCTTCCTCATGGATGCAGATCTCTCCTTTGCATCTTTTGAGCTATTCTTGGAGTCAGCAAAATCACAAACAGCACCCCTGCAAATTTTGTTCCCAGCTGCTCCGGAAGCACATGGTGGGATATCCATTTTCACTTCAGTAATTTGAGCCGATGATGAATTCTGTCCTTCCATCTAAAAACAATACCTGAGTTAACATACAAGTACAAAGATGATATTAGATACTATAAGAAAACTATGCAATACATTCCCTGCTAACTGCAGAATGAAAATGAAACAATATGCATATTTTGCATCTCCCAAGAAAAAATAAACAGAAGCAGCACACCTCTGCATTCTCAAACAGTATGGACATTCTTAAACATCAATTTTTAAGAAAAATTAAACAAGTTAACCCACACTTCACAGAAAAACTAGAATAGAACTACAAGACTTCGATGGGATCAGCATTAATAAAACATACTAACATCTATCTTTATAACAATTCATATAAATGGGACCCCCTCCAGGGTTCCAACACATTTTCACTGATTAATATGAAGTAAGAGAAATTTACCAAGGGCTGACAGCGCACATTAAATGGAAACTTGTGAACCAATGGAGGGGCAAAATATGTTAGTTCATCAATACTCAAACCTTCAACAAAACTAAATGTTCATGCATAACCACGTTAGCCAACCTAACAAGATCAGAAAGTGCAGTCAGTAAAAACCCAATAAACAAATTAGCTTAATAAGATTCTCCTTGAAGCAATAGGGTAGACAAAATTCCCCTCCGCAACCAAGGGCAACCGACAACCACTAAAGCCCCATCCAGTAATGGTCGGATATGCTAATAAGACGAGGAGGAACTCAAGAATGCTACTCGACATTCGTATCCATTCAAAACTATATTGTCCTACTTGCAAGTCGCAAATTTCATCACAACGAAAACTTGAGGACAACTATCATATCATTATAGTCGTGCACACTAATCTTCAAACAGAAGTGATAATCAAAAGTACAAAAGAAGTAAATTATCTGATATGTATTACCCAACAGTCAGCCGTGATGATGTTTCTGTTGTCGGCTAAGATCCCTATTCTAGAAAGTTTCACTCAGCTTAACAGACATGCAGGAACGCTAATACAAGGACAGGAATACACCAAAAAAAGTGTGTTAAAACAATTTAATGGAATCAGAGAAACATCATCATATATTATTGATGATTCAATAACCATTCAGCAGCAAAAAAGAAATATTTTGGAAATCACAATGAGAAAGGGTAAGAACACACATTGCAATCACCCAGTTCCTACTTTGGCACCATCAAGAAAGCGACTCCTAAATTTTTCTTTTCCTCTCGCCGGTGGAACAATTTTCTTCGTGTGACCCAAAACACGCAACCCCAACCCCATCCTTTCCTCCCCAATCCATCCGAAAGACCATAAACCCCATCACCAATCCTCTAAAAAATTTCAAGAAACGTCCAAGTAACGAACGCGACCCATACCGAGATCACAATCCAAAGAAAAACAGTTACAATACAAAGATTAAGATCGAGGTGGAAACCTGGAGGAATCCGTCGCCGCCGCGAGAGGAGACCAAGAGGAGGAAGAGAAGGGAGGGTTGGATTGGTGCTGCGAAATTTGCAGGTCGGAAGGCTAGCTCGGGGTGACGTGGACGTCATCCAACGGAGGAAACGAATTAAGTTGATTGGACGCTTGTTGCGTGGTGACGTGAGCAACATTTTTTTGTGTTAGAGTTGAGATTTTTTTTTTCGTGTCTGAAATTGGATTATTCGGTTAGTATTGGTATCCCGTATAAAAATAGTGTTTTGGAGTATACGTGTATTGCTTGGCATGTCTAGCAGTTTTTATCAGTTACTCCATTTTGAGCGCACGAAAATAATGGCGGACCAATAATTTATGCCACCAATGTCCTTTTTATATATGTTTTGAGATTTGTTAAAGGGTATGTAATAGTTTTTTTTATCACATCCTCGTTCTTATATCTAATCTCTTCTAGATTCATCTAATTTCTTCTTTAGTATCTCCAACAGTAGTGTGGTAAGACGTCGGAGGCACTGTCAATTATGAGTAGGCAGTGGCAATTGACGAGAAAGACGAGTGACAATAGTGTCGGTGGTGGGCAGTAGTGAGGCAACGAGACAACCATGTCGTTTGCCAATTGCCGGGGGGAGAAGATGGGAGGATGAGGAGACGAGGGAGGAGTGTAAATGGGATGCATCATCTTTGATGTCGACGATTGTGACAGGTGTAGCAGTCGCTAAGTAGGAATAGGAGTGTCGCCGGTGTGGGTGTAGAAAATGAGGAGGAGTAGAGCGGAGAGCAAAAGTAGAGATGTATCTAGATTTGAATGGATGATACAAGTGGTATAACCTAGAAGGAGGTGGGGGGGAGAAAATAAGAGTAGAGATGTATCTAGATTTAAATTAATGATATAGTATGTATAAATTGTTTTAAATAAAGAGATAGCACGATATGTATTTATGGCCACACATGTGTTTAAAGTCATGGCTTAAACGATTAAAGCTAGTGAATTAGAATTGAATTTTTTCAGCAAGGCAAGAAAAAGAAAAAAAAAAGATGACAGTGAAAGGGATGTTTCATACGTATACTACAGTAGTTTCTCAATGAATTTCTGATTAGAACGAACATTATGTATATCACACTTACATCGAATAATTGACTACCTGTTGAGGGATAATATTCTCTACAGTGATATTTTACGTGTCATGAACAATAAAGACTCGAAGTAATTGTGTGACAGATCATTCTAAATTAAAGAAGAAAAGCAAATAAGTTAAAGAAGAAAAGAAAATGAATACGAGAGATTTATATAAGTTGCAGGTTTGAATGAACCTTAATTTTGTTGGTGTACCCATCACTTAGAATCAATTGGGAGGCATGGGGAAGTCTCCAAGACATACCCTAAGTGGAATATTTTTTTGTATTATCAAAGGAACTAGAGAATTATAAATGAGGTGATACAAGTGGTATATATAGTCCATGAGAATGCTAAATGACATAGTGTCTATCTTTGAACTGTTGGATCAAGCGCGGAACAGTCTTTTCAGCACTTGGATTGTAGTAGATTGTTGACAAGTGTTGTTGTGATCCCATGTGGAGTATAGCTCCACTTTTTATGTGATGGACCACGCAGTTCCAGGGAACCCCCAAAGGCTCTAGAGATCTTGAAGGTCTCGAGCCCACAAAGTATCCAGGGGTTATCTGGGTGTGAGGGGCTCAGGACCAGGAGCCTGTGACCCAGAAAAAATACTCTTGAATACCTTAGTTTCTTGAAGACGTAGTTCCTTCCCAATAACCTTAGATCCTAGGTACCAAGTTTTTGTGGCCCTCGAGACTTGGGGCCAAAAGACAACATTTCTGGGAAACCATGGCTCCTTAGAGATGACATCTCTTTCCAATGACCTTGGTCATCCTAGGAGTCTCGGGGTCTAAACTGTGGTGGTTTTGAGGACCCAAACCCGAAAACAACTCTCCTAAAATATCTTAGTTTCTCATAGAAATCCCTCCTCAAGGACCTTGGATCTCAGAGATCCCGAGAACCAAGGTTTAAAGACAACTCTCTAGTATGGCTTTGGGTTCTTGTAAACTATACCCCTTCCAAGGGATCTTAGGTCTTAGAGGTCATAGGGACCTTGGCCCAGAGACAATAAGAAATTGTGACTTCTTATAGATAAAGTTCCTCTCCGGTGACCTTTGGTCTCCAAGGTCCCAGGGACTTGCGCTAAGATCCACTAATTCTTCATCTACTTTCGCTACTTGAGAGAATTAACTAAGACCTAAAAATAATTACGGCTGCTCAATTACTTTAGTGATTCAAACATCAATCAAGAGATCACCATGTAAAATAAATCAATTCATCAAATATATTAAACGTAATATTGCAACAATCAAAGATCCCTTGTCTCAAGAATTGGATGTTTACCTCATCAAAAAGAGATTGCAAATCATCAAACACAACGAAATTGATAAAACATGAAGAATAATTGAGAAAGAAGAAGTGTTTGATCTTCTTCAAAGTGGTGTTTGATGTATGGTTGTTTTACCCGATGATGGTGGTAGTCTTCAACTTTGAGATCTTGATTTGAGAAAAAGAGAGATGTCTCCAATGCAATTAATTCTTGATCTCTTTCTGGTCATCTCTCTATTTTCTATTCTCTCCTAATTGCCTCTAATGTTGTGGGATCGTATCATTCTGCTGTTTTTCTTTGTTTTTATAGGGTATGAAGTCCTATTTTTCTACGCGGCCATCACCATGTGAAACTATTTGATAAAACAAAACCCTAAAAGAGTCATACGGATTACCAAAATCATATGTTAACTTGTATGTGGTTCTGTTGACTTGTGTTTCTGTTGTTCAGGACTCCAGTGCTCCTACTATTTACAATACTAGTTGTAACTAGTATAAGTAATATTCTTTCAATTTCTTCCAGTTCGTCATTTTATACTCATTTTGCCTCCAAATCTTCAAAATAGAGGATTAGGATGGATCGAAAACACTTAAACTATATTTTAGACAATATTTAAATAAAAGCTAAGTACAAGTAAAGTGAATTAGTTAAGAATATCATGATAACTAGCTATGAATGTGGGTTATTAAGACTCAAAAACCCCTGTAAAAAAAAAGAGATCACCACTTCATTTTTTCCCCGATGTTAATGCAAAAAACCAGGGAATTCTAATTCAAATACCAGCCCACCCAAACTGCAAATCTTGGACCGACCTAGATATTTTTCTGGTCCAGAATTTTACAAGTGTATCTGTCCCAAAACAAGGCATCCAAACAGATTCTAACTGTCAAGTAAGTTGGGTCAGATCAATATTACAGCCCAACAGGCCCATGAAACAATAAATGGGCCCATCAATTTGGACTCGACTTAGATGACTACATCGCTCCATTTAGATTCTGTATATTAAAAACTTCTTAACCTTTTGAAAAAAATAATCTACACTCACATCTATACTATCTTTGATTCTCACCCTCCACTTATATAAGAACCAATTAGTGAAATGATGGTGGCATTTAGTGGTTGATTCAAACTACTCAGATATCTTATCTTATGGATAAAATTATCAGTTCTCAATTTCATATTTTCACATATAAACTATATAATTTCGATTTTGTAAATGACAGACTATATAATTTTATAAGTCAATAAATAAGAGAAATTTAAGCCATGCGAAATGAGATCAATATCATCATAAAATCGGGAAAATCGACCTACACAAGTACAATAAGAACTTTATACAATGCAAAACCTCCATGAAACACATACAAACAAATTTTGTCAGATGCAACCAAACTTTTGCACATGTGCCCAACTAACTTGTAGGTTTATAACAGATAAACAAAAGGAACAACCACTTAGGTCCCACATGAGCTGATGTACTAATAAGCTCTCAAAGGCTCATCAAGCAGATGAACCTGCCTAACAAAATGAAAAAGGTTCATTCACCCTAGTTGATCATGCCAACCACCCCCACCCTCCTGTACTGAAAATACTTTTAGTATTTTTGTGATCTCACCGTAGACTCATGTATAATACTGTCAAAATAGTTTGAGTTGGTGAATGTTTGAACTCAATTTGAGCCAAAATGACATTAATCTCAAGCCTAAACCTTAGTTTGACCTAAAATCAAGTTTATACGAGCTTTGATTCGATTATACGCATATAAACAATATTACAAACAACCCCCCTAGGTCATCCTCTATTTCCCTCTCTATTCCTTGTGGTAGCCGCAAATCCCTATAGATCATCTATCTATTATCGAGTTTAAGTTGAGTCGAACTCATTCTCACTTAAGTTCAACTATATTATTATGGATTTTGAACTATTGCCGAGTTTATTTAAGTTGAATTTGAAACATATTCTAAACTTGTTTAAGCTGAATTCTAGTTGTGTCATGAGTAAATTTGACCTCAACTTTAAGATAGAACTCTTATTTGGACAAACTAGAACTAAAACTCAAACTAAACTTACAATCTTAAATGGCTCGAGTTCGGCTTGTTGGCAACTCTGCCACTATAGAGTACAAGAATCACTAGTAGTGTGTCTGGTTGTCTACATAATATTGAACATGATTTGTATGCGTGGGACATGTTGAGTAGGACAGACTATGGAGATGCAATTGGATAGTGTTTGATTAGTGTATGAGATTGTGCAAGTTGAGATGAGATGTTGGTTGATTGTATGATTGATGTAAGAAGAAAAATATATAAGATGAAAAAAATACTATCAAAACTAGTTAATGTTTTATTTCACTTTAATAACCTTTATTCTTAATCAACATTAATCCATACTAAGATTCATTATATACTAATCACTCTCTAATCATACAATACTAAGAATCATTATTATCTCATATTCCACTTTAATAATCCCTATTTTGGATGAATAGTCTTTCATCAATCTTAATTCATACTAAAAATCATTAATATATATTAATTATTTTTTAGTTACGCAACTAGACGAGTCAAGGTGCGGAGAAACGGCGAGCGGGAGTATATCCAACGCAGGCTAGGTTCATAACCACTTTTTGCATCTACTCCTTCAGACTCAAAATCGTGTATAAAAAACTAAACAAACACCAGATAATTACACCTCACGAATCATATCAGGTCAACCAAACACATTTTTCTTTTAGTGCTCCACAATGGAAAAAAAACCATTCTTTCAGAAATGATGAGCAGCCTCTCCTGTAGCAGGAGAGGCGTCACGCACTCCAAGATCCAAGTCGTTGGCCACTGACGCGCGGGCCCCACATCCACCGCTTTATAAAAGCCACCCCCCGCGGCTCTAGTCCCAGTAGTAGAGTAGTAGCGGTCGGCGTCCTCTTGTGGTGCTCGCGTCCGCCAAACCCTAAGCCTCCAATCCCAATTCCCCGCAGGTGAGCTTGAGCTCGATCGCGAGTTGTCGTCGTCGGAGTCCTCCATTTTTTTCTGAATTTTTTTTTCGAATTTTTTGTGATTTTTTGCAGATTTTTTGTGGCCGGATTTGATGGCGGTGGCCTCGCGCCTGGCAATTGGGCGGGTCTCGACGGAGGGCCCGCTGCCGGCGGCGAGGAGGGGGCGGCCAAGGTTTCCGGTTGTCGGGCTCCCGATGGGGGCGGCGAGGGGGCGGTGGCGCGTGGCGGCGAGCCCTCCCACGGAGGAGGCCGTGCAGATGACGGAGCCGCTCACCAAGGAAGACCTTATCGCCTACCTCGTGTCCGGGTGCAAGCCCAAGGAGAACTGGAGGTGAGAAGCTTCGGTATGCTCTTTTTTATGCTTAATTGGGTGGTTTTGGTGCGGTGATACATTTCACGTGGATATGTGATGTAATTTGAGTGGTGGGACGAGGAGAATAATGGGGTTTTAGTACTAAAGTTGGGGTGAAATGCTGGTTTTTTAAATTGGAGCTGGAATGAAGTTTTTACTGTGCTGTAATGGCTGGAGCTGGTAGCGATGAGAGGATTGATGCATTGATATGTGCATGTGAATTGTAATTGTGTGTGGGTTTGGAAAAGGAAACAGTGAAACATAATGATTGTGCGTGACATTGGAAAACTTATCACAATGTAGTGGTCAGCATAGGCATTGATGAAAGGACCGGATAGACTGTGTATTAGTTTATAAAGGGTAGTAATTTGTTGTACTGATTCCAAAAGGTTCTGCTTGTGCACTAGTGGTGTGGGCAATGGCTGTAATCCTGAACTTTAGGGTGATGCTTGGTGTTAGCATGGTGGTGCTATCTATACTTCTAACAGTTTTGTGCACTTTAATTTATATGATGTGTGTTTTTGTGCAATTACATGATCTTTCCCAATGTTGTTTGTCTACTTTGGATCATCGAAATGCTTGGCTTGAAACTTCTAGTAGTCACCCTGTTTAGGATGGCTTTGATATTTCATACGTCATGGACAGTATGTAGATATACTTTGTTGTGCTGCCTTTATCTCAGTGCTTCTGTGCACAACATGACATGAACAACTTCACTGATATTGCATATTAGTTCTTAATCTTCAGCTTCGTCAGTGGCTTATATGTTTCTTCCATAGGCACTTGCATCTTTATGTCCATTGACATGAGAAATCAACTCCTGCTATCCAAGTCAATATGGAACACCTTTTGTCTAACATGTATCTATGTGATTATAAATCTGCAATCTGCATCTACACGAATCCTGCCAAGCCCTCTAGAAGTTGCAGTTAACACAAAGAGCAACCAAAACTGAGTCTAGTCCCTTGCCTAGTGCCTCCCATTACCGTTCCGGAGATTATTAGTCAGATGTAGAAGCAGTAACCTAAGCTATAAAAAGATGTTCTTAAATGGTTGAGAAAGGAATTCTTTAGCATGCCTTCCTTATTGATGTAATTGGCATGCTGTCTTTATTTTCTTTGGCTTGGTATACTCCAGAGGTCAACCATAATTCCCTTCTTAACATGACCTGATGTCCTGATCTGTTGGTGATAGTACCATTTATTGGAGATTATCTGGTGCTTGTGTTCAAATTGTTTGAGACCTGGAAATCTACTCTTGTATGTGTTTAGCTTATTGCTTTTTGGGTGTATTTCAAAGAGTGTCTCAATTAATTAATTACTTTGTCTCGTAAATGTTTGATTTATCAGAATTGGCACTGAACATGAGAAGTTTGGCTTTGAAGTTGAAACTTTGCGGCCCATAAAATATGATCAGATCCGGGACATACTGAATGGGCTTGCAGAGAGATTTGATTGGGACAAGGTAGTGGAAGAAAATAATGTAATTGGTCTCAAGCAGGTATTACTACTACTGTCATTTTTTCTTCATGATATTGCTCTTTCGGATGCTATGGAATACCAATCAAAGAGAGAAGACAATAACCATGCATTTTCATTGGATGACTTGCTATTATGTTGTCATAAGTTAAAAAAAATCTCTAACCATGTCATTTAGACCTGTAACTCATGATATGGATGCAGGGGAAGCAAAGCATTTCATTAGAACCTGGTGGCCAGTTTGAGCTTAGTGGTGCTCCTCTTGAAACATTACATCAAACTTGTGCCGAGGTCAATTCACATCTTTATCAGGTAACTTATCTTGATGAGTATTGTATTCCTTCTAATAGTTGCATTCGCGATGTAACTGATGTTGTATTCAGTTCTGAGCTGAAACTTTGTGCCATCAGATAATTCAATCCTCACTGTTGTATCGAGCCCATACAAGGCAAATGCTTATTGACATCCCAACCATCATAATCTGAGAACTAAGCAGCTATCTTGAACTCAAGCACCTAGTTAGAGCTTGTATGGCTATCTTAGCAAGAAAATTGGATTCCAAGTGCATGGTTACAGAACCTGTTTTTATCCAATTGTCTAGGGTCTCCATAAAAGCAATCAAGCTGTTTCATATTTCATCTTTGTTGGTTCTTGCACAAAAATTTGCTAACTAGGTTTGAGCTGCTCTAAGTAGAATTGTGTCAAGTTGTACAGTTCATATAATAAATCTATGCATTTCTAGAGTTTGACTTAAATAAGTAACTCCCTCCATTGCAAAGTATAAGGCATATTTGGACCATACACACAGATTAAGAAAGTTATAAATTCATGAGAACATGGAGTTAAAATAACTAAGCTATCATCATTCATAAATGTCTTGGAGTTAAGAGAGAAAATACTAGTGTGAGGGATTAATCATAAATAACATAAAAAGTGAAAAAGTAAATGAGTATAATAGAAAAAATAGTAATAAATTTGCATACACGCTTTATATTTTGTAACAAAATTGAAAAAATTATATACCTTATATTGTGTAATGAAGGAAGTAACATTTGCTTGTTCTTGTAGGTAAAAGCAGTTGGAGAGGAAATGGGGATAGGATTTCTTGGAATTGGTTTTCAACCAAAATGGGCACTGAGTGATATACCAATTATGCCAAAGGTATTGTTGTTTTCATTGAATTCTGGCCTTGGACTTCATAAAACTTCAGTTATTTGAAGTGTGCTGTGGTGACAAACTGTTAATGGCCTTGTTTCATTTGTATCAACCTAGCTAATTGTAGAGGAACAGAACTGTAAATCTGTAGTACATACTTTTATCGTTTCGAACATTAGTATAACTAAGTACCATGAGCGAGTGGTATCACAATCTTTGGGGGCATCTCTGCTTGCTTGGCACAACAATATGCACGCACACTCCCTCCATAACAAATGTATTGAGCACGTTGCACCAAAATGAAAACAGATAAACTCATATTCAAGTCTGCATGTCCCTTCCCATGCAAAATGCATATCTCTTATCTTATGCAATGAATTTGTTGAATTGTTTGGCTTCTTGTAAAAGCTGACAATGCAGTTTGTTTCTTTGTAGGGAAGATATGAAATAATGAGGAATTACATGCCCAAAGTTGGTTCTCTTGGACTCGATATGATGTTCCGAACATGCACTGTACAGGTGAGTGTATTTTATGCTTCATGTGTTGTATTTGTGCTTCTAGCCTGTACTTTTTCTTCAAGTTCATATAAACGAGACTTAAAAAACTGCATGTTTTCTACTCTTTCTTCAAGTTCATGACCAATAAGTTTACTGATTTAGACATAACTCTTCTGGTGCATAGGTTAATCTTGACTTCAGTTCAGAGCAAGATATGATAAGGAAATTCCGTGCTGGCCTTGCATTGCAGCCTGTTGGTATTTTTACCATCTTTTCCTGATCATCTACTTCATTTCTCTCACATGGTCCTGGATGGTTCATTGAACAGATTGCAACAGCAATATTTGCTAATTCTCCCTTTAAAGAAGGAAAGCCAAATGGCTTTCTCAGCTTAAGAAGGTATTGGCTTTATTGGTTGTCATAACTATGATATGCTGTTTCGTTGTCTAGAGTTGCTAACATAATTACTGCATCTGCAGCCATATCTGGACTGATACAGATAACAACCGCGCAGGAATGCTTCCCTTTGTATTTGATGAATCATTTGGGTGAGCATTCCTGCAACCCCCTTCCCCTCCATTCACCTAGAGTGCGCCAGTCATTTGATTGATGGCCTCGTATTAATCAAAAAAATTTCCCACATGCAATAAGGACATTCAATTTAATGGAGGTTCTGAATTTCTGATCATTGTTTGTTGTCGGTTGCAGATTTGAGCGATATGTGGACTATGCGTTAGATGTTCCAATGTATTTTGTCTATCGGAATAAGAAGTACATCGATTGTACTGGAATGTCATTTCGGGTTTCTTTCTCTCTGATGTCTTATTACTTCTGTAGTCCTGTGCAGCAAATTTTTAAAATATTTTTCTTTTGCAAAGCTTTTGTGGTAATTGACTCTTGATGAGTTTATTTTTATTTTGCAGGATTTTATGGTAGGAAAGCTACCACAAGTTCCGGGGGAGCTGCCAACTTTGAATGACTGGGAGAACCATCTGACAACAATTTTTCCTGAGGTTTACACTTCATTTTGTTTAGCACAATAACATGTTAGTCATTCTAGCTTATGCAACAAATGGATGTTCTTTTGGATTCCACTTGCAGGTCAGGTTAAAGAGATACCTAGAAATGAGGGGTGCTGATGGTGGCCCATGGAGGAGATTGTGTGCTTTGCCTGCATTTTGGGTATTTTAGCTATATCTTTTGCATTTGTGTTGTTTGGAACTTTGGATAGTGTATTTCTTGTGTCCATCAGATATACTCTTTGCGTTACTAATTTACCATAGACATGACGCCACTAGTAAGTAAATAGTACATTCCACTAAAATTTTAATTTAGGTTTGCATATGATCGGTACTTTTGTGCAGGTTGGGTTATTATATGATGAGGAATCGCTGCAAAGCATTTTGGACATGACTGCTGATTGGACAAATGAAGAGAGAGAGATGCTAAGACGGAAGGTATCTTACAGAATCCGAGTTCACTGTCAGTGATATAATATCTTTTTGATTGGACTCCTACATTTGTTTCACCCCCAAATCTCTTCACTACTGTAATGAAATTTCTTTTATTCTTTTGTTAAAAATATTTTATAAGATAGAGAAAAGCTCTATGCCAGATAAATTTTTTTTTCAAACGTTATAAATGTGGCATGAGTTCTCATAGTTGTTTTTATTTGATCAGGTACCAGTGACCGGTTTTAAGACACCATTCCGGGATGGCTATGTCAGGCATTTAGCTGAAGATGTTCTAAAGTTGGCTAAGGTACTTGAATACTAATTTTTGAAAGTCCAAGTGTATATATAACTCAATATATTGTTTGTTGAAGTGCTTATAACTTGATATATTGTTTGTAATCTCTCCTGTTGTGGTAATGCAGGACGGATTGGAAAGAAGAGGGTACAAGGAGGTTGGCTTTTTAAAAGAAGTCACTGAGGTGGTTAGAACAGGTGACATGCTCTTCACAGTGTTGCCAATGAAATTTTCTTTTTTTCAAGAAACCTCAAAAAGAACATTATATACCATGGTTTTGCTTTGAGGCGATCTTTTAATCTGTTTTCAGATTATAATTCTCAACTTATTTTGTGGCAGGAGTGACACCAGCTGAGACACTTCTCGATCTGTACGAGACGAAGTGGCAGCGCAGTGTGGATCCGGTTTTTGAAGAGTTGCTATACTGAGGTTAGCAAGCATCCTTTACATAACCTTGCTGGACGGAGGATGTGATGTATTTGATACATAATTCCATGTCATTCGATTCCAATTCCATGCCTGCCTAAGAGGAAGGCCAGCGCTTTTTTGTCGGGCTCAACTCGATTACTCGATTGCTGTTTGTTCTACGGGAACGCCGCCGTGCAGAATTGTAGCTATAATGACTGTTGTTGCTGTTTCTGCAATGGAACTTTACCAGCTTCTTTCCCCTATCGCCCATCACCACTCTCTTTGTACCACCACTCTCGTTCAGTTTTGCCCTGATGTTGTAAGAAAATAAGCCCATTTGGTGTGAGGGAAATGTTTCTATTCCACAAGATATGTCGGAATATCTCATATTTGTGTACAAGCTGCATCATGTGCATCCAATCTTATAATAATGTTCCATGTGCAACGTGAGGATGAGGGTGCTCCCTCCCTCCCTTTTTTTTTTTTTTTTGACTTTGCTTGGTTTCTGTTAAACAACTAGACAAAAACAAACGCGCAGCGTGCTGATCTCGAGACCAGCCCATTCTTTCTTCTCTTCGTTTCGTTGCTGTACGCCTCTACCAACCTCGCCCACACCCACTCCCTTTCTCACTTCCCTTGGCCCCATCACCACCAAATCCTCATCTCGAAAAAAAGGTTTGTTTTATGCAAATGTATCAAAATCTACGTGTTTTTGTGATGCTGAGTCTGCTTTATGCGCTGTGTTATATCTTCTGTCTCATACCAAATAAAATAAAATTTGGATGAATAATATTTTTTAAGAAAATGCCCTCTTCAGCACGTGACCCTTACAAAGTGCAAATGGATACATTCCAAAAACACAAATAGGAAGATATGAAAAAAAAAACACCTCAAACTCTAAGGTTAAGTCCACTCCGGATGCTTGGACTGGTGTCCTACTATCACATGGGATCCACGCGGACAAGCGAGTTGTATTGCAACGCGTGGCGAGACAGTGGCCACTTCGTGAATTGATAGGTGGGTCTCAGTGGCGCTCGGGTATGCGTAGCAGCAATGTTGGAGAATTTAAAGATGCCTGACAACGCGTTTTGTAGACCCCACCATTCGCGAATCGTACTTGGCTAACCTGCCGCGAAAAAAGCAATGACAGATGGGGCCAAAAAAATTTTGAGCCCACTAGTCAATGGTGGTGTGTACGATTAATGCGTGCACATGTGAAGCAACACAAGAGTGGTGGTCCCCACAAAATGCTTGAATACTGTGAGTGTGTTCGCTTCGCATGTTGCGCACACTGCGTAATAAACTACCCAACGTCATTGACAGGTGGGCCTAAATAGATCTTGAGCCCATCTGTCAATCTGAGAGTTGAATTTTTTTGTTACCATTAAATTTTAATTGAAATTATTTATTTTCACCTCTGTTTTGAAGGACAGGGTGGTTGACAGTAAGCTCAAATTTGACTTGACCCATATGTCAGTGTGTTATTGTGTAGTCTAAAGTAGCCATTAAAAATATTTATTATTTGAGACCCATATGTTAGTGATTTAAAAAAATTATCGTCGGGACAAAAAAATTAATGTTTAAATAAAAAATATTGTTTTCTAAGAAAAAATTACTATTTTCTTGGGAAAAATAGTAAAAAATTACCAAAAAATGAGAATTTAATTTTAATTTTTTTTGTTGTATTCGAATTATCCAATTTAATTTTAATATTTTTTAATCATTAATAATTATATAAATATTTTATACATGAGTTTTATCACTCAAACATTAATGCATTTGAGTGTTTGGTGTTTGTGAAAATATTTTGTATGTGGATCCATACGAGGGTCTTCTAAAAAAAATGTTGTATTGAAGTAATAAATATTTCGAGTAACAAATGACACAAAATACTGGGAACCCAGAACTACATCAAATTTTGTCCAAAACATCCTCCGCTGCAGCACGATGAACTCGCTCCAATCCTTCCTCGCCGTCACAACCCTCGAGCCAGCAGCCGCGAGGCTGCCGCCCCGGATCCGCCACATCACCGCCTGCCTCTCCACGCCGCCGCCGACCGCAGCCGCCGCGGGGACCGCGCGGCGGGAGCTCTCGGCGGCGAGCCGGGCGGTGGTGGACGACGAGGCGAGGTACCTGGTCGGCACCTACAAGCGCGCCCCCGTGGTGCTCGTGGCCGGCCGCGGCTGCAAGGTGTACGATGCCGACGGCCGCGAGTACCTCGACATGGCCGCCGGCATCGCCGTCAATTCGCTCGGCCACGCCGACCCCGACTGGGTCGCCGCCGTCGCCGACCAGGCCGGCACCCTTGTACACGCCAGCAACGTCCCCTACACCGTCCCCCAGGTGTTCGACGCATTGCCCCACCCATCTTTCCCACACTTTTTTGGACTCACCGTAACAGTCTTGGGCACAGGTGGCGCTCGCGAAGCGGCTCGTCGAGGCTTCCTTCGCCGACCGCGCCTTCTTCGCCAACACCGGCACGGAGGCCAACGAGGCGGCCATCAAGTTCGCCAGGAAGTTCCAGAGAACCATCCATCCCGACGGGGATGCCCCTACCGAGTTCATAGCATTCTCAAACTGTTTCCACGGGAGGACGATGGGCTCACTTGCGCTGACCAGCAAGGTGCAGTACCGCGAGCCCTTCATGCCGGTGATGCCCGGCGTGACGTTCTTGGAGTATGGGAACATAGAGGAGTCCAAGAAGTTGATACAGTCCGGGAAGATTGCTGCCGTGTTTGTGGAGCCTGTCCAGGGCGAGGGTGGGATACATAGTGCCACCAAAGAGTTCTTGCAGGCGCTGCGCGCTGCTTGCGATGAGGCTGGAGCTGTCCTGATCTTCGATGAGGTATGGAGCTTGCGCACTTCGATTGTTATATGTATTATGGATCGCATAATAGTGAGGCATTTTCGTTTTACAAGCTGAAGATAACTACAGTTAATGATGAAATATTGGAAACACGGTATATATAGGATAAAAGATTAGTCTTTGTATACATGTTGATATACAATTGTGCATGTGTATTTGTTTGTCCCAGTGATTGAGCATTTCGGATTTCCATCCCCAGCCAAGGACAATTTTTTCTCAGTAATTCTCCATCGGTAAGTAGGAATAGGAGGGCCAAGTTCTGAACTAAACAAATTGTCCTGCAACACTAGATAAAGATAGATAAGGATTGCATTTTAAAGTTCTCAAGTTGCATCCATCTATGAATTGGACAGGCAAGTTGGCCAAATTTGATGTCGAATCTTTTTGGTTTATGGTTATGAAACATAGGTACAATGTGGTATAGGACGCACAGGTTATCTCTGGGCACATGAGGCTTTTGGAGTTGTGCCCGACATCATGACCCTGGCCAAGCCATTGGCCGGTGGTCTCCCTATCGGTGTTGTCTTGGTCACCGAAAAGGTAGCTGCAGCCATAAACTATGGTGACCATGGCACGACATTCGGTGGCGGCCCTCTGGTGTGCCAAGCAGCATTGACTACATTGGATAAGATTCAGAAACCTGGCTTCCTGACCGAGGTGTCCAAGAAGGGGGACTATTTCAAGCAACTACTCACCACGAAGCTGAGTGGAAAGCAGCATGTAAAGGAAGTCCGGGGATTCGGCCTCATTGTCGGCATCGAGCTTGATGTACCAGCTGGTCCTTTAGTCGATGCGTGCTTGGATGCTGGTGTCATGATGCTGACGGCCGGGAAAGGGAATGTTGTGAGGCTCGTGCCGCCACTAATCATCTCGGAAAAGGAGCTGGGGCAAGCTGCTGAGGTGATAAGGGACTGTCTACCTGTCCTTGATGCTCCTACCTCTTAAAAGTCAAATTAGATGCCTACCTGCCTAGATAGAATGAACCTTCCTTTTGGGAGGTTCAGATAAAAACGTTGCTCTTGTTTGCATTTGGAAGCCAAAAATTTCATGTTGTAATGGTATTATTGTCAAATTGGGTGATTTATGGATCGTTTATCTTTCAAATTACAAGTATGTGATTGAGCAACACTTGAATAGAGTTGCCGCTTTCCTCTTTTACTCACTCATGCGAGCCTCGCAAGCACTCCGACGATGGGTGCAACGGTAACGGTGGTCGGCTCAGTTTGCTGATAGTTTGACCGAGAATCGTTGTATTGGTCGTTCGCGTCGGGTCCGCCTACAATTGCACCGATGAGCATGTTCGGATTCGTCGTGCTCTTGCGGAAGAAGTCGTACCCGCCCATGCACGTCACCTTCCCGGGGTTCGCCTTGATGGACGGCACTGACGAGCCACGGTGGTGAACATACCCTGGATAGAACCTTCCATACCCTACCATATAGCTCATCTTCTTAGGGTTCTCCCCAAGAATGTAATTTACCTGCAGCCAGGTGAAAATGTATTCAGTCTTCAGTCTTACTCTTACTCTTTAGAAAATTAGATCTGGTGACCAAACTTTATATACTTGTGATTGTACGAATGAAATGAGTTGTGACGGCGACAAGCTTGCGCCACCGCACTGGAGCGAGGACCCCGCCGCCGAGAGGTGGTCGGAGTGCGCGGAGAGCAGGAGCATCGCCGCAGTGGTGTACTGCAGGTTGTTCCATGGCTGCCACCACAGGCCTCCGCCGGGGCTGAGCTTGACGTTGTTGCTGCCTCGCTGCACCACGTTGCACAGGAACTGCTCCAGATTGCTCTTCATACCACCATAGTTTCCATCGTTCGGCAGCTTCCCTTCAAGGATAAGCTGCAAGAAAACCACTCTAAGTTACTGTAACACAATGGCCAAATTAACTAATAGTTGGCATCTGATTAACATGCTGTAGTTGCTTGCCTTGGCGACCAGTGTCTGGGCGCCAGCGAACTTGTCGTCCCAGTTGAACACCGCCCGGACGCCGCCGCTGTTGGCGTTGCCGATGTAGGCCTTGTACTCTTCGCCGCCGGTAGCGACGAAGAGCCAGGTTGCAGCCCAGAGTAGTTCGTCCTGTTGTTCCAACATATTATCCATGTGTCAAAGATTTCATAATGTTGGATGCAAAAAAAAAATTTTGGTCAAAGTAGCCATTAGAATACCTCGTCATTACTGCTACCGTAGAACTTTCCTGCTGGTACGCTGTTCTGATACAAACCACGATGTTTCTTGGCAAAATCAAATAACTGCAAATAGTAGTAACTTTTGTAAAGAAAATTCTCTAAGAACAGCTAAGGCGTGAGACCTAGATTATAATATAGAGTACAGGTAGATCATTATAGGACGGCTTGTGACTAGCGTGTCATGTGAGAGAGTCCTTTTGCATGAGTGCTTTGCGTATACCTGCTTTGCATGCGTCAAGAGCATAGAGGAGAACCGACCGTCCGATCCTGCAAACGCGAGGGACGCCGCGGCCAAGGCCGCCGCAGTCTCCCCGGCAGCATCCGAACCCGGGTTGGCAACGTCGATCTTGTAGGCCGTCCTGGGCGTGTCCATGTCCTCGGGCCGCTCCCAGCAGGCGTGGTCGGAGTCCCCGTTGCCGACCTGCACGAACAGCGTCTCGGGGGCGGTGTGCGCCCTGGCGAGGTAGTCGGCCCCCCACTGGACGGCGGCGAGCGCGTGGCCGAGCTCGCCGTGAGCGGCGAGGCGCCCTTTGTACTCGACGACGCTCCATGAGAGCAGTGTGACGGTGAGTGCCATCGGGAAGCCAAACTTCATGTTGTCACCGGCGTCATAGTATCCTCCAGTGAGATCTACCTGTATTTGTACGCATATACCTCATCAGTGAACTGCAATAAACAAATAAATGAAAAATGACAAAAAAAATATTCAGTCTTGATTTTTTAGGAACTCCCAGTTTTGTCATAAATATATTTTACTCAAATAATTTTCACCACTAATTTTTTTTTTATCTCAAATATTCCATACAACTCTCTCTTTTATTATTGTCATTTCAAATAACTCCCCACCATCATCTCCAATAATAAAATGCATCAAAAAACTTATATATATATATATATAACTATTTTGTATCAACTACTGCAGAATCAGATATTTTATATTTATCACTAAAAAGTGTACTAATCTTTTGTATTTACCTTTGTTGTTACGTCAACTGCTATTTAATGAAGCAAATAATATTTTTACTGTTATTAGATGAAAAAATCTCGTATTTCAATGGTGCGATGAAATATATTTTTGATATAATTAAAAATATTAGTTATTTTTTATAATCCTTCATAAGGTATTAAGAAGTAGAAATATATTTGTTCCACAGTCAAGAGTACATGTGTCACATGATAGAGATAAGAATGTTATTTGTTTTGTTTACTAGTAGTTGAATTAACGATGATGGTAAATAGAAAAACTAGTGCACTCAAACAAAATACAGGATTTTGTAGTAGTAAATATAAAATATTAAACTTTTTTAGTACAGATGAAATTTTCCTAAATTAATTTATCTAGTGGTGATGTATCGTATGGGCATAAATTAACAAAAATAGGAAATGTATATTTATTTCCATGTGCAAAAAAAAATATTTTATTTAATTGTTGCAAACGTAAAAAATATTTTATGTTCAATGTAGACTCATTTTGATGTTGCAAGTGAATAGAAAAAGAAAACTCCGTGAAAACTAAGTCAAAGAGTGAGTTTTTTTTCCAATGCTATATTACACACCATTAAATATTAAAGCAATATTTCTTCATTGTGGAAGACGATAAAAAGAAATTATTTGAAATGATTATAATAAAAGGAGGAGTTTATTCTTAAATTTTAAAAAATATGAGTTGTATGAAATATTTGAGACAAAAGTGGGACTAGTGATGAAAATTACTCTATTTCATTATTTTAATTTTTGAGATAGAAACTAATTAAATTTTCACAACCATTGAATTACATGCTAGGCCACCTGATAGGTGGGCCTAGCTCAAACTATAAAATTGATAGTTTTTTTAGAAGGATCAGTTTGTTATCTCAAAGTTATTTTGAGGAAAATCACTATAATTCTTACATAAATATCTACTTCTCTACCATCAAATCAGCATATAACAGTATAAAGTTATCTCTAATGAGAAGAGACTCTTAGAAAGAGAGTATGTCATGTGTGTGAAGAGTTACCTGAAGAACTAAATACTCTAATAATTTGGTTCTTGAGTAGACTTTTAGAGGAGAAAGAGAACAATTCTTATATTTATTAGAAAAGAGTGGAAAGAAGTTAGAGAAAACTTAAGATGAGAAGACAACAAATAACAAGAAAAGGAGAAAAATCCCAAGCGACCATTGCTCCACATTGTGTCCCATGCCGAGATGCGCGCACCCTGAAATTTTTTTTTTTTGGGCTATGTGGCAGACGTGCACCACGCATCGGAGATGGTCACATATTAATTTGATAGTAGAAGAGAAGGTCCATGTAGATATTCCTTTTGTGTAAATTATTTTTTTTTTCTTTTTTCATCTACCCTCAAAGTTTGGGATTTCAGGCGGCCGACATGTATCTCCTACAAGTTTAGAAATTAAAAGGCTCCCGAAAACAAAATAGAAAATTTAAGAAACAGGACCTTTCGAAAATGCAAGAAAAGAAAATAAAGGTGGGACGTATAATTTTTGTTTCTTCATGGAAGGGATATAACCTCATCTCGTCAAAAGCAAATTAATCTGGGTAACAGTGGCGACGCTTGGTGTCACCAGATTCAAGAAAGGTAGTATGTGTATGTTGTGTATATAATTATAAACAATATACTTACTCCATGATCACTTCCATCGTGGAGAGCCGAGTCACCTCGCCAGTTAACTCGCTGGTAATCAGGAGGCAGCTTCCCTGAACGCTGCAGCTCCAAGTATAGCAGCGAGTTGGTCAGTGCAGTCTTGTAGTCGTATTGTGCCTCGCAGCTCACAGACCCTAATGCTGCAAGAACCACCAGCACTACTAGCCTTCTTCCAACCATCTCTATCTATCTCTGTCTCCTAAGTTTTTACCCGCTGTTAATTAGTTCTGGCTAGGTGCAGTAGTATTGATGTGTGTGCGTGCGTAGTGAGAGGTGTATGTACATTGTTAAATCTTGCGTGCATTAGTTGTTGATTCTTTTTGGAGATTTTATGATCCTTCCAATTAATAATGAGCAATACTCTCTCATTATACACGTGTATTGTGGAGGTATCAGTTGCTTACTTGAAGGGAAAATAGTTAATGCATACCGGAGAAACAAATCTCCTGATTAAATTTAACGATCTTTATTTTGGTTTATACTTATATTTTTTTATGTGTTATTCAATGTTTTCTTTTCTATGATTTGAGATCCTCCATTATCTGCACCACATGTTCTAATTCATACTCCATAACACAAGAAATACATACAGACATGTATAAAAAAAGAACAAGCAAGTCGCATCCTATATTTTGAACTCTTATACAGGAGATAAAGGGAATGTTGTATTATTTATTTTGATAATCTCGTCAAGAAACACTGGGATTAAGATCGTATAATGGTACTGAATATGAAATCACCATATCCTGAAGATTTAGTGAATGTGATGCGATTTGAGAGATAAATCACAGTAATTAGTGAGGAAACTAATTTGGAAGAATTAGAACATGGAGGAAATATTGGATAATCAAATTGATAGCGTTCTAAAGTTGGCTGCTTATAATGCTACAGGATCAAATAAAATGGGAATTTATAACTTGGTTTGAAAATAAATGAACTTTGTACAATGCTACTATGCTAGGGTAGGCCCAGACAATTCGAACCGGTCTATTGGACCGGGAAGGTTCGGCCCAACCGGCCGTAAGAACTAGGTCGGATCGGGCCAAACTTGGGCCAAGTCAGAAGTGCTTGCTGCAGCACAATAAAATGGGCTAGAAATTCTCTCTCATTTCTCACTTCTTTTCTTCTCCCATAGCAAAAGATCTTAACAATCTCTATTTATATTTATATTGGTTTTTATTCTCTCTCTCTAGCTGAGCCTCTATATTTTAAAAATACTGTAATCGAGTCCTTTTATTGTGTTCATCGATGAATTATAGCCTATGATGACATGATTATTTACGTACAATAGAGAAAAACTGTTACTAATATGACAGTATTTGACAACCATGATTAGGTTTCGACTCAACACTTCTCTGGACACAAACCAATGATTAGACAAGATTGTAACTTTTGGACTCACCACTTTCATGAATCTCGACTATAATACAACAATTGACTCTCATTCTAATCGTGTTTGCAATCGTACTTGATGATGGACATTTGATTGTATTCTTTTTACAAATTAATAAGGGAATCCAATAGCAATAAATTTTAAAAAAATGTGATAAAATTAGCACAAATGGAGCAACCTATCATGAAAATTATTTTATACACAATTATGTTGCAGCATGTGTCGTTATGTGGTGATTTGTTAATCCAAATGAAAGATGTTTGGATTATAAAATCGACAATAATTTCCTCGTCCTCTCGATAAGAAAATATAATATCTGTATATATATATATATGGTGGGACCCATCATAAAGTGACCATTCGTCTTCCTAAAAGTAAAGAGGGTGTACTTTTGGTTCTGGAAGATTGCACAATTGGGTCAGCACTTACATCAGGGATGCTGTGATCCCACCATTTATTCTATTCAATTCATCTGCCTCTGATTAAGACCTAGTGCATAAGTTTAGAGTTTTTTTTATTAATAATCCAAATAAAAAAAATATTTATAAAACTAACCCACAGTTCGAAGAAATTACACAAAAGACCTACCACGTCAGTCTGTTGAGTTTTACCCAGAGCTCGACAAGTATTTACTTATTATTAAATTGTGCAGTGGTAATAAATTAGTAAAGAGGTTCACTCGACAAGTTTTAAAAAAAATGCTTACTATGGGATTCGAACCCAAGTTGCGGAGGTGGAAAGAGAGCGTCTTAGTCAGTTGTGCTAAGAGTGGTTTGTTAATTTATTACCACTGTATAATATAATAACAAACATATACTTGTCGAGCCATAGGCACTCGACAATTTTTGCCACACAACATGCCACATGTCGAGTTCTGAGAACTCGACAGGCTGATGTGGCAGATCTTTTGTGCAATTTTTTTTAAACTGTGGATTAGTTTTGTAAATAATTATTTTATGTAAGTTATTAATAAAAAAAACTCCATAAATTTAAGTTTACTCCCCTATCTAAAGTTTAATATAAAGAATCCTATAGCATATGCCATATCTTCTCTCGAATATTTATTTTTTCTCTTTAATTCCAGCAATTAAGGCAATTGTAATTGTGGCATTATATATCAAAAATATCCCTATCAACACTAACTTTCTACAATTAATGACGGTTTTGTTTACTCCTTGCTTGCACAAGGCTCATCTGTCCTACCAACAAATAACAAAACAATAAAATTACTATTCTTGTTTTTTAAGAGTATTTAATAGGGATAATATTGAAAAAAAATACCTACAAATGCAAATAACAACTAATTTGTGAATATTTTTTTTGGAAAATTGATACCATATAATTGAATTTTTGTATCTAATACAATATGTCACTGAAATTCTATCTCTTAACTAAATGCCATTAATTTTCTGAAGCTTGATATTATGTATCATTTTTAAGCAGTCAACACAGAAAAATATAAAAATACCCCTATCTGTTAAAACATAATCATGATTTTAAATAAATAGAAAGACTGAAATACAAAAGAATTTTTAAAATTTTTCATTAGAGTTTTCAAAAATTGAAAATTTTGTGTTATACTCTTTCTATTTATTTAAAATTATAATTAGACCTCAACTAACACTAGTATTTTGGACATTGTTTAAGTTAAAAAATGTCATATAACATCAAACTTCAAAAAAATAGTGGCACATAGTCAAGAGGAAAATTTTCAATAGCATATCGTGTTAGGCACCAAAGTTTAGTACCATAAAATAATTTTTTTCTTTTTATTTCAAAGATGACAACTATTTGAGAACATATATAGTACACTCTCCATTTATAAATGTAACTATTCGATAATAGATTTAGTTGTTGAATCTAGATCATGTTTAAGATTTTAGTGATTAATGATGAGTGTAAAACATATTACTAATACGATTTTTGAGAACTAATCAGGTTTCAGGTCAAAACATGATGACGTCGTGACAAAAACGAGAGATAGAGAAAAACCCAATGTTCGATGGTCAAGATAAAGATGAAAATTAAGATCCATTTCTTAGTCTTTTATCAATCGTTGATGGTGCAATTGACCGGATTCATTTTTTAAGTTTATATTTATCGGTCTTACTATTAAGATGGGTGTAGCCCTAGTAGCTTGATCCACCTTATGCTTTGAAGCATAAATGTATAATCATATAGTCTGCGGAGCAAATTAGGGTAGAATGTGATTTTCAGATATAAAAATTATGCACTAGTTTACCAGAGGCAAATGAATTTGTCCAAGCACAAATTGTCTTATATGACCGGACAAAATCCGATGTTGTCAAAAAATGTCCAGTTAGTACAAAAATCTTGGTCGCACCAGTAAAAGAATTGATCAAATCAGTAAAACAGAAACTTAGTCGTATCAGTAAAAGAAGAATAAAACAGAAACTTGGTTGTGATAGTAAAAATATTGGTTGTACCAGTAAAAGAATTAATCGTTTTAGTAATTTAAAACTGGCCGTATCAGTATTAGAACAGTTTGTGGTCGAATCAATTCAAAAACAAAACCAGCTTATGGTCGTTTCAGTTCAAAATTGATTGTGCTAGTACTAGACCAGTTTGTCGTTGAATCAGTCCAAAATTGGTCGTATTAGTACTAGACCAGTTTGTGGTTGTATCAGTTCAAATCTGATCGTATCAATACCAAACTTAGTGATACTGAGTTTCAGCAAAAACGTAACCAGAGAAGAATACGTTTGCCTGAACCATTTGTCTAGTTGAGTATGTATCCGTCTGGCCAATACAAAAACAATATATGTGAAATCATAACGAGAAACAAATACATTTGTCCGGACCATTTATCCAGCCGAGTTTGTATCTGTCCAACCTTCACAAAATTGTATCAAACGATCACTAGCAAGTGTATTAATTGTCCAACGTTACTAATCACTTGCACTAGCCGGACAATATTTGATGTGGCCCGGACATTACTTTGTCTAAAATTTCTCAAACAGCTAGTTTTAGCTCATGGGCTATATATACTCCACACTTGACATTCATTTAACACTCTAAACACTCAAAATTCATTACTATTGCTTGCCAAACCCTTGAGTTCATAAATTCTTGCATTTAGAGTTTGTGTGTGTAAAAGTCTCTTGTTGCTTTGAAGAGCTAGTTCCGAGAGAGAATTGCATTGCATCTTGAGATTCAATAGTTGAGTTTGATTAAGCGAAGGTGCTAAACTTGTTACTCTTGATGATTGTCGTCACCTAGACAACCACATGAGTCCGATGATCTCTTCATTGACGGTGTTTGTTTGGAGAGGTCCAGTGTTTGGGTGTGAAGACTTGATGCTCACCTATCCGGAGAGGAGAAGGACAACTACTAGTGAAATTAAGACAATACTCGAGCAGAGAGTGCTTCAACGAGGATTGGTGGAAATCGGCAAATTTTTGATATCTTGGAAAAAATTGATTGTGTTATCGGTTATTTCTTCTCTTGTAAATTTTATATTTAGAGATATTTGTTGTTGGCTTGATCACTTTAGGAAAGTAAAACCTCAAAATTGTGCTATTATACCTGTTTGTAATAATCTCACATTATTACTTTATATTGAAATTGAAAACTAGAATTAAAATTTTAAAACGCCTATTCACTCCCTCTAGTCA
This sequence comes from Pharus latifolius, assembly GCA_019359835.1. Taxonomy (NCBI): domain Eukaryota; kingdom Viridiplantae; phylum Streptophyta; class Magnoliopsida; order Poales; family Poaceae; genus Pharus; species Pharus latifolius. The sequence goes on along the minus strand of CM033323.1, from coordinate 82,069,564 downwards.
GCAACGTTTGATCAATAATAGTACCCATGTATGTTATTTTAGACTTATCTCCTTTATTACAAATATATGCCATCAACATTTTTTAGAAGAATTTTCCATATTCTTTCCGTTTGTGCTCCCTCATTCAATAAATCAATCAAAAATTTACCTAACCATAATTAATATTTTACACATATTTTTAATAAGACTAGACTGATTATCGTAAGTCACATCTTAATTTGTGTGTACATAAATCTAAAATAATATATATTTATAAATATCAGGAGTAATATATAGAGAATTATTCCTACAAAATAAGATAATTTTTTTAGATGAAATGGGCACAGAAGTTTATGTCTTGGGATGGGTTAAATGCACCTAAGGGTTGCTAGTTCCTCGTGGCATTTTAAATTTTAGTGGCATTTTTGCAAAGTTTTTTTTTTTGCTTGCTTATTAATGTTAGGTTTGAGAGGAGTTCACCCAAATGAAAGGGCACTAGTGAAGTGCGACATACTGCCCACTTAAATAAAATTAGCACCGACACAATAAATTGCTGCGTGCACTGCAAGAGCTCACACATGAGTTTATCACATGAATATATTTTTAACTCACTGCGGCTTACAAATGTAAATATTTATATTGATATTATGGTTTTGGATACTTGCTATAAAGACGATGATATGCCCTATACTATAATTTGAGAATAAATATTAGAATACAAATATATGAATTGGTATGTGATTGTATGTGTGGGATGTGATGTATGATGATTTAATAGTTTTAGATATTTGTTGTGTAAATGGTTTGTTGACAAAGATGTTCTTATATTAGAACTTAAGGTTATGTATATTTAGGAGTATATAGCTCTAAAGGATCAATGTATGTTGTAAAATTTGAATTTTTTATTTTCAAAAAAACAAAGGGTTTCTCCTTTACTTGTGCTTATTGTTTAGAAGATGGAGAGAGAGTTTAGTTCATATCTTTCATGAAAAAAAAATACGAGGGGGAAATAGTACAGGAATGCATGTGGTCTTGTGCCGTTTTGGGCTGGAAATGCATCAGAATAGTGAGGGAGGGAGGACGTGTTGTCCAATACCTCCAACTACATATTGATGCCAGCCGCGTCATCTGTCAGTGGACCGTACCCATTTGCCTCTTTTGTGGGGCCCTTTGTCATCTCCCCATTATACATGACAAAGAATACAATAGTACATATAAACAAACAAAAACTAAAGCATCTCAACCAATGGTCCAAAACTACAGGCTGTGATGAATATTTTGCTTTCTAATTTCATTTTCACATGCCGACACATCTTGCACAATTGCATGATATGTTTTTTTAAATAATTATAATATATATAGACTAATATTTTCATTTTAAAATATTAGAGTTGTATCTGGTATAAAGTTTTAATATAAATATGATTAATTTATGTCATTATAATTTAGATTCATACAAAATACAGTATAAAAATTTCTTTTTTTTCTATCCACCAACATAGAAATTTCTCTCTCTCTAGAGGGCATTTAATGGTTATGAACTTTTTTAAATTAAATACTCCATACGGCCGATAAAATTTGAGCGATGCGGCTTAATAAGAGTGCGGTTTTTTCTTTCATGATTTTTTTTAGGATTTGTAGGCTTTCGAAATGGGCGTTATGTCTATAATATCATTTATTTTTTTATATGATAGACATAGGCTCTAAAATATTAGTAGTGTATGGGATAAAAAAAGATGACTTATTTTAGAAGAAGGTGAAGGTACACTAAATTATAAAAACTTCAATTCTTCTATAAATCTAGAGTTAAATTAGAATTAATCAGAACTCTAACTGGAATTTAACTCAAACTCAGTAAGATAATTCCTCAAATTTTTACAAATAAAATAAGAGATAATCAAACAACTTCTTGTTTTATACAAACTCTTAATAATGAAACGAGAGACAACTATAACAATTTTCTTCGTGACTTGAAATCTCATCCAATACAAAAACAAAATCAAAATATGCCAACACGACATAATTGTTGATGAAGATATTGCTTCAAATTATGTAACTCTTTATGTTCCTTATCTCTTAGCACAAATAGCAAATTGAAGGAACCATGAACACCGCAAAACCAAAATATCATCGACTTAACTCTTTGATTGAACAAAATAGCCATCATATGCACTTGCCATAATGCGAAACACAAAATACCAAATTTTGTTGATGTTGCTAGATCTTAAAACCTGATGACTTTACTCAAAACAAAATAAAATGAGATCTCGATCCAAATACAACACAACTCCAGAGGTTGATCAGAACACCTCAAATATTGATTGTCCTCTCAACATGGTAAAAAACAAGCAGCCTAATAGGCGTGAAAGAAATTGGCCCAATTAACCAAAGTCACAAGCACAAAAATTTTGAATGACTAAAAAGGCATAACTGGAGGAAAAAGCAGACGGCTCAACAAATCTCCTTAAAACAAAAAAACTCCAACCAAGAAAAAGTCGCAATAAATACAAGGCACTTGCTCGAACAAACTCCTTTTTATAAGGATATTTCGCGATAGCTTACTGCTTTAACAAAATAAAAATTGAAGCGACAAACAATTGTACTAACAGGACGACAAAATCAGACACAAAGAATACACTGATAAAATTCCTTAAAAAACATGCATCTATAGAACCACCAATAGAAGGAAATAGTGGTTATGGACATCAAACTAACACAAACAAGACAGCAGCAACCCATCTAGAATAGAACCAATGAATAATGGATTTGATATAGAGTGAGACAAGAGAAGGAGGTTCGTCAACAATTGCCAAAACAGAAAAGTGGTAATAGTAGTAAACAAGAAATTTAATATTGTTGGGGGAAAATATCAGCCAACACCAGAAACGTCACCGGGGGAGTTCTTTCCCCGGGGTTGAGAGAAACTTCCCCCGGCGCCACCTTCTCCGGGCTAGGGAGAGCCCCTCTCCCGGAGCCCCTTCTCCGGGCCGGGGAAGACGTCTCCCGGAGCCCTCCCCCGGGCTCGGGAGAGACTTCCCCCGGCGCACCTTCTCCGGGCTAGGGAGAGCCCCCTCTCCCGGAGCTCCCTTCTCCGGGCCGGGGAAGACGTCTCCCGGAGCCCTCCCCCGGGCTCGGGAGAGACTTCCCCCGGCACACCTTCTCCGGGCTAGGGAGAGCCCCCTCTCCCGGAGCTCCCTTCTCCGTGCCGGGGAAGACGTCTCCCGGAGCCCTCCCCCGGGCTCGGGAGAGACTTCCCCCGGCGCACCTTCTCCGGGCTAGGGAGAGCCCCTCTCCCGGAGCCCCTTCTCCGGGCTGGGGAAGACGTCTCCCGGAGCCCTCCCCCGGGCTCGGGAGAGACTTCCCCCGGCACACCTTCTCCGGGCTAGGGAGAGCCCCCTCTCCCGGAGCTCCATTCTCCGTGCCGGGGAAGACGTCTCCCGGAGCCCTCCCCCGGGCTCGGGAGAGACTTCCCCCGGCGCACCTTCTCCGGGCTAGGGAGAGCCCCTCTCCCGGAGCCCCTTCTCCGGGCCGGGGAAGACGTCTCCCGGAGCCCTCCCCCGGGCTCGGGAGAGACTTCCCCCGGCACACCTTCTCCGGGCTAGGGAGAGCCCCCTCTCCCGGAGCTCCCTTCTCCGTGCCGGGGAAGACGTCTCCCGGAGCCCTCCCCCGGGCTCGGGAGAGACTTCCCCCGGAGCCCTCCCCCGGGCTCGGGAGAGACTTCCCCCGGCGCACCTTCTCCGGGCGACGGGAGAGCCCCCTCTCCCGGAGCTCCCTTCTCCGGGCCGGGGAAGACGTCTCCCGGAGGCCCTTCTCCGGGCTCGGGAGGGGTTTCCCCCGGCGCTCCTCTGGTGGGCACTAATTTCAAAGGGCTGCCACGTGTCGGAAATCGGTGCCCTGGACCCCGTCAGAAGACCGTTTTGCCCCCGATCCTACGGTGGCAGCAGGGGCAGTTCAGTAATTTGTATCTTTTGGGGTATATATATACCCTTGTAACCCTCTTTTGTAACCCAAGACATTCATTTGTACTTTATCCAAAAAACCAAAAAGGCGTGTTCTGGAGCCCTCTCTCCGGGAGAGAGCCCCCTAGCCGACGCTCGTCGGGAACACGTCGACAGGACTAGGGCCTCCACTGAGGCCCGAACCTGTATAAACCCCTGTGTCAATCTCTGGGATTGTCCAACGCGGGGTGACCCGTCGCACGGTCAGCTCGCGTTGAGGAACACGTGTTGCGCACGTCATCAAACCTGCCGAGGTATTTTTTATACTACGACAGTTGGCGCCGTCCGTGGGGACTCGTGACAAATAGTCATGGCTCCAAGAAGGATGAGGCACTTAACCTCCATCCCTAACGACGCCGGCCCTAGCAACCCTGCACCGCCGGTGCAAGGGGCCGTCGTCACTACACCTCCTCCCGGGGACACTCGGGGGGAGGCGGCACTTGTTCCCCCCGTCATCCATGGCGGGGGAACGACTCCCACGAGCCTGCCTGAAGGTCCCGGCTCAGGGGGACCAAGCGCCTCCCAGGTAATGCCTTCAACTTCAGGTGACCCACTACTCGGGGCGCTGGTGGAAGGCCAGCTTCGCGCACAACGTACTCTGGAGGAGCTGTTACGCGCTATAGCACGGCCTCCGGCCCCCGCGTACCCGCACCCGTTCCAGTTCGGAGGGATGACACCTCCGTTCATGATGGGACACCCGGGAGCCTTCTTCACACCGGGGGCTTTCCCCTTCCCGGGAAGCGTTCCCACCTCCGGAGGTCCTCCACTCCCGGGGGGTCAGCCCGTCTCCGGGGGCTACCCTTTCCCGGGAGGCGTCCCCACCTCCGGAGGTCTGTCACTCCCGGGGGGTCAGCCCGTCTCCGGGGGCTACCCTTTCCCGGGAGGCGTTCCCACCTCCGGAGGTCCTTCACTCCCGGGGGGTCAGCCCGTCTCCGGGGGCTACCCTTTCCCGTGAGGCGTCCCCACCTCCGGAGGTCCTTCACTCCCGGGGGGTCAGCCCGTCTCCGGGGGCTACCCTTTCCCGGGAGGCGTCCCCACCTCCGGAGGTCTGTCACTCCCGGGGGGTCAGCCCGTTCCCGAACCATCCCTTTCCCCGGAAGGAATTCTCCCCCCTGGGACTACGCCTATCCCAACGGGTATCCCCGGGGTGATTCCTACGTTACAGGCCGTTCCCCCGTGGGGAAGTCTTCCCACGCCGCGGGCCGTCTCCGTGGCCGGGACTCGTCCGGCCCGCGATTCCTCTCCCGCGCCGGTGACGGGCGCATATCCGCCTCCTCCCCCGGGTCCCCCTCCTCGGGCTCCCCCGGTGAACCAAACGCGGTTCACTCGGGAGGAAGTGGAGCGCATGCGCGCGGCAAGGTCCGAAGGCGCCCCGTCCTGGTACGGCCGGGAATCACTCGCGCGCAAGCGCGCCCTCCTTGTCCCTACAGACAAGGGTAAAAGACCCATGCAAGAGGCCTCCGTCACTTCCGGAGGTCCCCCCGAGGTACAAGAGGTGAGCTCCACCAACCCCGAAGAGCGAAGGCGATACTGGAAGGCCGGCGGTCCGTTGGGACCCCTCTCCGATTCGGACAATGAACGCGCTTCCCCCGTGAAGGGGGATATCGATGCAAACTCCCCAAAGGAAGTGGAAGGGGCTAACCAACCCCTTTGCCGCCGCCTCCGGCGTGTTCGGTGGCCAAAACCATATTGGCCGCCCCATATCGAGCACTACAACGGGGAGGCCAACCCCTACGAGTTCGTGCAGGTGTACTCCACGGCCATCTCGGCGGTTGGGGGGGACGAAAGCGTCCAATGCAACGTCTTCCCCCTCTACCTCTCGGGAATAGCACGGTCATGGTTCTATAACATGAAGAGCGGGTCCATCAAGTCATTCGCGCAGCTGAAGCGCGAATTCTGCGCAAATTTCCAGGGGAATTACATCCGTCCCCTGGATTCGTCGCAGTTGTACACCGTTCGCCAACGGTCGGGGGAGACAATACGAAGTTTCTTCAAACGCTTCGCGCAGATCAAGAGCAAGGTGGCTCACGTCCCCGACTCGACGGTGATCGAAGCATGCAAGAGTGGCATTCTCCCGGGAGAGCTCCACCGAAGACTCTCCCGGAGTTGCCCGTCCTCCGCCGACGAGCTCTTCAACGTACTCGAGAAGTACGCGAGAGCCGAAGAAGACGATCTCTGGAAAAAGCATCAGGGGACCCCCGTCCCCGGGGAGAGGGACGCGAAGGACCCCTCCAACAAACGTCCCCGGAGGGGGCCCCGCAACGAGCCCAGGCCTCGGGACACTTTCGTCCTCGAAGGCGGAGGCGGCTCTCGGGAGCCTAACCGGGGACAGCGCCCCTTCTCCAAACCCAAAGGCGGTGGAGGAAACCGATCCTCCCGTCCGCAAGGAGGCAAGGAGCCTGGAGCCACCCTGTGGTGCGCCTACCACAAGTCCAACTCCCATGCAACCCGAGAATGCCACGCGCTCCTCAACCATTTCGCGACATTCCTCGAGCAGCATGGGCCGGGGGGAGGAGGAGGAGGCTCATCCTCCTTACCCCTTCCATCACCAGCCTTGGCGGCACTCCCCGCTCCGCCAGGAGGACGTCAGAGGCAAGGCCAAGAAAAGGGTTCGAGCAGCGAGCTCCCCTTCCAAGCCTCCGAGAGGCACATCAATGTCATTGTGGGAGGATCTGCCTCCGGGCGAGATTCCAAACGCCAGCGCAAAGAGTATGCGCGGGAGGTGAAGGTAATAGGGGCCGTTAACACGTCCCAACCGCCCAAATGGTCGGACGTCCCGTTGACGTTCACCATCGAAGACGCGAGTGGGGTGCGCTTCCCCCACAATGACGCGCTGATCGTCTCAGCCACCGTGTTCAACTGCCGCCTTGCCCGAATCTTGGTGGACGGCGGGAGCTCTGCGGACGTCCTCTACCTAAAGGCGTTCAAAGAAATGCAGGTGGACGAGAAGCTCCTGCAACCCGCGGTGGGGCCCCTGCAAGGATTCGTCCCGGGGAAAACCATACATCCCGTGGGGAAGGTCGACCTCCCGATGACATTCGGCACCCCAGATAATTACCGGACCGAAATGGTTCGGTTCGATGTGGTGGATCTCCCCTCCTCCTACAACGCCATAATGGGGAGAACCATCATCAACCGCTTAGGAGCAGCGGTCCACCACAACTATCTTTGCATGAAGGTCCCTGGGCCAAGCGGGGTGATCTCAGTGCATGGGGACCAAGGTGTGGCTCGGTCCCTCTACGAGCGCGCCTCCGCAGTGATCGGGGACGTCAACCTGGTCAAGGCCCCGGGGGGAGGGAGCTCCCCCTCAATTCCAAACGTGCCAATTGCTCTCCCCGGGAAGTTCCTTCCCAAGCCTCGCCCTGAGGGAGACCTCCGGGAAATCTCTCTCTTCCAAAACGAGGGGAAGACTGTCAAGATCGGGGCTGATCTCCCCGATGAACACGCGACGCGACTCGCTGAATTCCTTCGCGAAAACGCGGACGTCTTCGCATGGAAGCCCGCGGATATGGGGGGTGTGCCCAGGGATGTTATCGAGCACAAGCTCGCGGTAATACCCGGTCGCCCCCCGGTGAAACAGAAGATGAGGAAGCTCTCCCTCGAGAGGCAGGAGGCCATCAAGGTGGAGATCGCTAAACTCCGGGAGGCGGGGTTCGTTCGGGAGGTCCTACACCCCGAATGGCTGGCGAACCCCGTCCTCGTAAAGAAGGCAAGCGGCAAATGGAGAATGTGCGTCGACTTCACCGACCTCAACAAAGCCTGCCCCAAAGATGACTTCCCGCTCCCGCGGATCGACCAACTGGTGGATTCCACCGCGGGATGCGAGCTGATGAGCTTCTTGGACGCCTACTCGGGCTATCATCAAGTTCGAATGGCGGAGGAGGACGAGGAAAAGACGAGTTTTATAACTCCCCTCGGCACCTTCTGTTATGTCCATATGCCTTTCGGGTTGAAAAACGCCGGGGCAACTTTCCAGCGCCTGATGAGTTTGGTCCTGAGGGATCAAATTGGCCGCAACGTGGAAGTATATGTTGACGATGCGGTCGTCAAGAGCATGCGCTCGGCCGCTCATATCGAAGACTTGGGAGAAACCTTTCGCAATCTCCGTAAGTACGGGTTAAGGCTTAACCCGGAAAAATGTGCATTCGGCGTTCGCGGAGGAAAGCTCCTCGGCTTCCTTGTGTCCCAAAGAGGCATCGAAGCCAATCCCGAAAAAATTCGGGCCCTCCTCGACATGCCTCCACCGCGTTCTGTCAAGGATGTACAACGACTCACCGGCCGCTTGGCCGCGTTAAGTCGTTTCGTCTCGCGTTCGGGGGAGCGCGGCCTCCAATTTTTCAAGATCCTCCGCGGCCTTGAGGGGTTCCATTGGACTCCCGAGGCACAGGCTGCATTCGAGGACTTGAAGAAATACCTCGCGAGCCCTCCAATGCTCGTGAGCCCGCGCCAGGGGGAGCCCCTGCTCCTCTACCTCGCGGCTACTCCGATCGCCGTCAGCGCAGTTCTCGTCAAGGAAGAAGACGGGCACCAACGCCCCGTTTACTATGTGAACGAGGCCCTCCAAGGCGCTAAAACGAGATACACGAAGATGGAGAAGGTGTGTTACGCCCTTCTAATGGCCTCGCGGAAGCTCCGCCACTACTTCCTAGGCCACCCTATCACGGTGCCTTCCTCTCTCCCTTTGGGGGAGGTGCTTCGGAACAAGGAAGCCACCGGGCGAATAGGGAAATGGGGGGCCGAGCTAGCCCCCTTTTCGCTGTCCCTCACCGGACGAACCGCGATTAAATCGCAGGTTCTTGCGGACTTTGTGGCCGAGTGGGCTCCAGTCCCTGGACTGGAAGAAGAAGCGCGTGCCGCCCTGCCGCGCGACGACCACTGGACCCTCTTCTTTGACGGCTCCCTCTGCCTGGCAGGGGCTGGCGCGGGAGTAGTCCTGAGAAGCCCCGAGGGGAGAACCCTCGAATATGCGGCCAGGCTCGAGTTCCCCGCGACGAACAATGTTGCGGAATATGAGGCCCTTCTCCTAGGGCTACGTCTTGCCCGCTCATTGGGTATCCGACGCCTCCTCGTCAAGGGGGATTCTCAACTCGTGGTATGTCAAATGGACAAGTCTTACTTGTGCCATGACCCGAATTTGAGCCTCTACCTTGACGAGGTCCGGAAGATGGAAAACTACTTCGACGGCCTCGAGGCGCGTCGAATCCCGCGTAGGGACAACGATCGAGCCGACACCCTCGCCAGGGCAGCGAGTGCCCGAGGGCCTCTCCCCGAAGGGGCCTTCTTGGAGGTCATCTCCAAACCTTCCGCGACGGCTCCTGGCCCGGACTCTGAGTCCCGCGACCCAGTCGTCGCGGAAATCGTCCGGGCCACATCCTGGATGGCCTCCCTTATCTCTTACATCAAGGGGGAGGGGGAGCCCTCCGACGAAGCCGAAACCAAGCGCCTTCGCGCTAAGGCGCGAGCGTACGTGCTAATAGAGGGGACGTTGTACAAGCGAGGGGCCTCTGCGCTGCTTCGCTGCCTCCCGCGGGAGGAGGGAGTTCAGCTCCTCAAAGATATTCACCTCGGGTGTTGTGGCTCTCACCTCGGCCCCCGGGCCGTCGCGTCAAAAGCCATCCTCCAGGGCTTCTACTGGCCAACCGTCGCCCGCGACGCGAGAGACCTCGTCTCTGCTTGCGGGGCTTGCCAAAAAATGGCAAAGGGCTCCAACCTACCCTCCGCAACTCTGCAGGCAATCCCCCTCACGTGGCCCTTCGCGCGGTGGGGAATGGACCTCCTAGGCCCGTTCCCCCCGGCGTCGGGGGGATACAAGTACGGGGTTGTGGCCGTGGATTACTTCTCCAAATGGGTGGAGGCCGAGCCCCTCGCCGCCATCACGTCTCGCGCGGTGCAAAGGTTCTTTTGGAAGAACATAGTGTGCCGATTCGGCGTCCCTCGCGAGATTACCGTGGATAACGGAACCCAGTTCGACTCAGCGATCTTTCGCGAGTTCTGCCAGAACTTGGGTACGACCCTCCACTTCGCCTCAGTGGCTCACCCTAAGAGCAATGGGGCGGTGGAGCGCGTCAATGGAGTTATCCTCCAAGGGCTCCGTCGTCGCCTGGAGCAAAGCGTCTCCAGGCGCGGGGCATGGGCGGAAGAGCTCCCGAGCATTCTCTGCTCCATGCGAACGACCCCAAGCCGAGCAACAGGGCGTGCCCCCTTCTCGCTCGTGTACGGGGCTGAGGCAGTGCTACCCTCGGAAATCAATTTCCGATCGCTGCGAGTCGAACTCCTCGAGGGAGTCTCGGCGGCCGCGTTTCAAGCTAACGAAGACAACCAGAGGCTGGAGGTGGACCTCGTAGAAGAAGAGCGGGACAGAGCTCTCCTCCGCAACGCCATTTACGAACGCGAGATGGCGCGTGCCTACAACAAGCGTGTTCGGGGGAGGGCCTTCCGTTTGGGGGACCTTGTCCTCAAGCGCGTCACCGACCCTCAAGCCCAAGGGAAGCTCAGCCCAAAGTGGGAAGGGCCATACAGGATTTCCACAATCCTTGGCTCGGGGGCTTACAAGCTCTCTACTCTCGAGAACCAAGAGCTAAAGCACACATGGAACGCGGACCTGCTCCGCAAATTTTACACTTAGTCTCCGAGCCTCCCCCCTTCCCCTCATTCGGACTTCGCAAGGGGAAGGCGCGGTGAGTTGTAACAATGGCCTCAAAGGCCCTTTTGCCCTCCGCCCCTTTTCTTGCGATCCCGCAGGGGGTGGGAGCGTTGTACCAGCTCGTTTTAATCAATGCGAATGGTCTTTTCTCCATGTGTTTTCGTGCAGACTCCTTTAATCGCCCCCGAGGCAATACCCTCATCACGAGGATGCCCTCCCCGTGAGGATGCCCCCTGGGGATGCCCTCATCACGAGGAAGCTACAGGCTCCAGCTCAGCCTTAAGTCCCGACAGCGGGAGCCTCATTCCCCCTTGGGCGGCTTACAATATCCCCTCGTGGACTGAGGGCGTAAGCGGCAACCTGGTTCCCAAGGAACCGAGGTAACGAGTCACTTTGGGGGACCAGTCCCCCCCCATACACTCTGGAGCTTGCTTTTATGCTCTCCCTCCTCCGGGAGCGATCTAGATCGCGCAACCGATAGATCTTTTACCACACTCGCCTGCACGAGGATAACCCTTCGAGGGTGCCACCCCTCATGGGAACAACCGCGATATTTTCTTATGATTTCAGCGCGGGCCGCCTGTTCAGGTCACCCCCCGCTGCAGGGGGAGGAGATGAAATACCTAGCCAAATTCCCTTCGGGGGGCATCTAAGGCATCTAGAATCCTCCGGAGATGGAGCCCTTGCTCTCCGGACCCTCGTCCCCCGGAGGTGGAGCCTTGCTCCCCGGATGCTCGTCCCCCGGAGGAGTTGTCTCCCGAGGAGCCTCTCCTCCGGAAGACATCCTCCGGAGATGGAGCCTTGCTCCCCGGATCCTCGTCCCCCGGAGGTGGAGCCTTGCTCCCCGGACGCTCGTCCCCCGGAGGAGTTGTCTCCCGAGGAGCCTCTCCTCCGGAAGACGTCCTCCGGAGATGGAGCCTTGCTCCCCGGATCCTCGTCCCCCGGAGGTGGAGCCTTGCTCCCCGGATTCTCGTCCCCCGGAGGTGTTGTCTCCCGAGGAGCCTCCCCTCCGGAAGACGCCCTCCGGAAATGGAGCCTTGCTCCCCGGATTTTCTCCGGAGAAGCCTCTCCCCCGGACCTTTGTCCGGAGGTGGAGCCTTGCTGCCCGGACCTCCGTCCCCCGGAGTTGTTTCCTCCGGAGGAGTCTCCCCCGGTATTTTGTCCGAAGGAGCCTCGCTCCCCGGATTTTCGTCTCCCCGGACTTTCGTCCTCCGGAGGAGTTGTCTCCGGAGGAGGAGCCTCTCCCCCGGCTTTTCGTTCTCCGGAGGAGGAACCTCCCCCGGAACTTCGTCCTCCGGAGGAGGAGCCTCGCTCCCCGGATTTTCGTCTCCCCGGACTTTCGTCCTCCGGAGGAGTTGTCTCCGGAGGAGGAGCCTCTCCCCCGGGTCTTCGTTCTCCGGAAGAGGAACCTCCCCCTGAACTTCGTCCTCCGGAGGAGGAGCCTCGCTCCCCGGAACTTCGTCCTCCGGAGGCGGAGCCTCGCTCCCCCGGAGTCTATCCCCCAAGAATTTTCCCCCGGTGATTTAGAAGCACAAAATAAGCGAAAAGGAGCGATCTTTTTATTCCATGAAAAACAAGCCGGGAGACAGCCTCTCCCGGTAGGCTTACAGAATACAACCGGAAGTCGAGTACTCCCGGAGGGTGTATGGGGGACTACCTACGTCTAACGTAGACTAGGACCCCCTAAACCTAGTGTCAAGCTCGCGCCACGTCCCGGTACAAGCCCTGGACTCGTCGCCTCGCTGCGTTGAACATGTCCTCCGGCCAGTACTCGTACCCTTCGGGAGGTTCGATGCGCAAGGGAATTGCCTCCCACACTCCCGGGGGAGGTTCGGGCAACTCCGCGCGGTGATTGTCAAAATTCACCAAGTGCCAATCAGGCAACCACCGGAGTAAAGCTTGTCCCCCCCGGGGGACACCGGGGGCGAGACTCCCGGAGATGGGAGTGAGTTCCACGTCCTTCTCCGGGACCCTCGCCCCAGACACCTGACCATGACAAGATATTAACTTAGCAAAAATTTTCATTTCATTGGCGAATGATTTACACATCCGGGGTTCCCCCTACGGAACTACCGGAAGCAAAAATCCTATACAAAAAGATCCCCTAATCTAACCAGGGGGGACAGGAGGCTCATACTTGCCCGGCATCGTCCCCCCCGGGGGAGGCGTCGCCCGGAGCTCCTTCCCCGGCAGCTTGGTGGCGTCTTGTTCGCGGGGGCTCAATCACCCGGTCGTAGAAAGCCCCCGCCAACTCCTCCAGCGCCGCCCGGCGTGGCTCGTAAAACTCCTGGAAGCTCCGGGGGACGTGGCGCCCAATAGCTTGGGCCCCGGCCCCCTGGTACTCCACCAAGGAGGCTGCGAGCGCGGCGGTGGTGGACGCCAAGGCCCGGGCACGGACATCCGCGGCCTCCGGAATCGCCGCGATGTGCCAGGTGAGGAACCTACGCGCCTCCGCCAAAGACGCCAGCGGGTTGCGAGGATTCCCCTCCTCCCGGAACTCGACTCCGAGCCCAATCAACGTGGCCCGGAGTCGATTCCCCACTGACACGAGGGCTCGCGCCCCCGTAGCCTCCGCCTCCTGAAGCGCCCGGGAGCGAGCCTCCTCGGAGGATGCGAGCTGCTCCCGGACGCCCTCCAGCTCCCGGACGGCGGTGTCCCGGGCAACCTCCGTGGGGGCCAGCACTTCCTCCCGGAGGCGCTCCAGCTCCCGGGCAGTCGCGTCCCTCTCTTGGACGAACCTCTCCCGGGCCTGGACTGCCGCGTCCCTTTCCCGGACAGCGGCGTCACGCTCCGCTTCCGCGGCGGCCAAGGCCGCCCTCATGTCCTCGCTCTCCCGGGCGAGGCGAGTCCGGACGGCGCGAGCTACGGCGGTGGTCTAAGGAAAAAGAATGTCAGTAAATGCAAGCGAGGAGGAGGGAGTTTTCGAGTTTCTCACCTGTAAGGCCAGGGAGACGACTTCCCCGTACCGCTCATCAATGCCGCCCTCCCGGACGTGAGCTCGCACCGTAGGGGTGACGAGGCTCAGGGAGAGCTTGCGCGTCTCCTCCGAGGAGAAGAGCGACGCCGGGGGCAAAGAGCGCATCCAGGCGCGCGAAGGCCCCGTTGCCCCGGAAGTACACCCCCGGGGGATCCTCCCGAAGAGCTTGCTCCGGGGAAGGAGTGGCGTCGTAGTCCCCGGAGGTGGACTCATCCTCCTCCACGACCACGTGGTCGAACACGCCTGATGCCCCCAGGGCATCGAGTTGCGCGACCAGCGTGGCCGTGTCTGTGGGGCTCTCTTCATGCCCCGGCTCCGGGGGCTGCGACACCCGCTGGGGGGTGACTTGAGCCGGAGGAGAAGTCTCTCCCGGCCGCCGGGGGGCCATCGTGCTTTGGACCGGAGATGGCCTCAAATCCCCCGGCGTTCGGCGCGTCCCCGGAGTCGCTTGCGCCGGGGAGGACTTCACCTGCCCCGGGGGTCTTGTCTCTCCCGGCGCATCGGGCGTCCCCGCCGGCCTCTGTGCCGGCGCTGGTGAAGGGGGGTGGTCTTGATTCGAGCCCTCTCCCGGTACCCGCGCGGTCTTAGCGCGTTTGGCCGCCGGGAACGCCCCCGTCTCCCGCCGCCTGTGGGAGCCCGGGGTTGGAAGCGGAATCCTTTCCGGGAGGGTCATCCCGAAGGCCTCCGAGACGATGTTCCGGGGAGGACCCTCCCCGATGGCAGCAAGACACCGGGAGTGCTCGTCCTCGTAGTACCTCCCGAGGAGGTGCTCCGCCTTCTCCCGGGTGGACTTGTAGGACCTAACTGCAAAAAGCAAAGTTTTAGGAACATCCCCGCGATGTGTGAACTCCCGGAGAAAGGAAACTTACGCCGCGCCACCGGGAATCGCGGGGGACGAAGCTCCGGGCCCAGTCCCGGACCCTTCCTACTCCGGCTGAAGGGACTAAGCCGGAGGAGGAGTAGCTCCTCCGCTAGGTCTCGCATGCTCCTCCGGGAGCGAGCCTCCTTCATTTTTGCGACGGAGGTTAGCTCCTCCATCGTCAGCACCGGAGGGCCGGGGGAACGACCTAATGTCGCCGGCCTCGCGGAGTAAATCATCTCCGGGTCGCCCGCCCGGAGATAAAACCATCTCCGGCTCCATCCCTCCCAGTGCTCTTGGGAGGCGGCCACCGGGTACTCTTCCGCCCGGGAGGGAGCGAATTTTAGCATCACGGAGCCGCAAGTAGACTTGGGCCCGTGCTTCACCACCGGGGAGCTCTTTGCTTGCACCCGGTAGAAGTACTGGAAGAGGCGGAGAGTCCCCTCCACTCCGGCGGCTGTCTCGCTTAACCACAGGAACAGCCCCATTCTCACGAGAACGTTGGGCGTCAAGTGGTTGAGGGCTATCCCGTGCTCCCGGAGAAAGTCCCGGAGAAGCGGATGGATCGGGACCCTCAGCCCCGCTTGGATGAAGGCCATGAAGGCCACCACCTCTCCGTCCCGGGGGCTTGGGGTCACCTCCCCCGCAGCTGGGACGCGAATGTCCCTCTCCCCGAAGATCCTCCGGGAGATGAGGGTCTCCCGGTCCCCGGCGGAGAACTCGGTTGTCCCGAGGTAATCGGAGGTCGCGTCCTCCGGGACACTCGAAGTCTTCCCGCGTCCCTTCGATGCCATTTCTTCTCCCGCAGGTTTTGTGAAACCGGGGAAGAAGTTACTTTCGGAGAGCGACCGGGGAAGAAATCACTCCCGAAGAATTTGGTGGATTATGAGGATTAAGGAGAAGGAAAGCGTGCCTCCCTCGAGGTGGGCCCCTCCTTATATAGGCAACTAAGGTGCCCCCGATGGCTGCCACGTGTCAGCTCGAGGGATCTACACCGTGAATACGAAAGGTCGCACAAATATCGAGGCAATACATGGTTAACTTAAATAGTGCTCCTCTCCCGGATAAGGGCGAGTTATGGGCGTTATGTTCGCTCTCCGGGGGAGGGCCATGTTTCCCCTAAGCTAACGAATCGCACCCCCCGGCGACATCAAAATGTCCCCGGGGGTGCGGGGGGCTCCTGTTGGGGGAAAATATCAGCCAACACCAGAAACGTCACCGGGGGAGTTCTTTCCCCGGGGTTGAGAGAAACTTCCCCCGGCGCCACCTTCTCCGGGCTAGGGAGAGCCCCTCTCCCGGAGCCCCTCCCCCGGCGCACCTTCTCCGGGCTAGGGAGAGCCCCCTCTCCCGGAGCTCCCTTCTCCGGGCCGGGGAAGACGTCTCCCGGAGCCCTCCCCCGGGCTCGGGAGAGACTTCCCCCGGCACACCTTCTCCGGGCTAGGGAGAGCCCCCTCTCCCGGAGCTCCCTTCTCCGTGCCGGGGAAGACGTCTCCCGGAGCCCTCCCCCGGGCTCGGGAGAGACTTCCCCCGGCGCACCTTCTCCGGGCTAGGGAGAGCCCCTCTCCCGGAGCCCCTTCTCCGGGCCGGGGAAGACGTCTCCCGGAGCCCTCCCCCGGGCTCGGGAGAGACTTCCCCCGGCGCACCTTCTCCGGGCTAGGGAGAGCCCCCTCTCCCGGAGCTCCCTTCTCCGTGCCGGGGAAGACGTCTCCCGGAGCCCTCCCCCGGGCTCGGGAGAGACTTCCCCCGGCGCACCTTCTCCGGGCTAGGGAGAGCCCCCTCTCCCGGAGCTCCCTTCTCCGTGCCGGGGAAGACGTCTCCCGGAGCCCTCCCCCGGGCTCGGGAGAGACTTCCCCCGGGCTCGGGAGAGCCCCTCTCCCGGAGCCCCTTCTCCGGGCCGGGGAAGACGTCTCCCGGAGCCCTCCCCCGGGCTCGGGAGAGACTTCCCCCGGCGCACCTTCTCCGGGCGACGGGAGAGCCCCCTCTCCCGGAGCTCCCCTCTCCGGGCCGGGGAAGACGTCTCCCGGAGGCCCTTCTCCGGGCTCGGGAGGGGTTTCCCCCGGCGCTCCTCTGGTGGGCACTAATTTCAAAGGGCTGCCACGTGTCGGAAATCGGTGCCCTGGACCCCGTCAGAAGACCGTTTTGCCCCCGATCCTACGGTGGCAGCAGGGGCAGTTCAGTAATTTGTATCTTTTGGGGTCTATATATACCCTTGTAACCCTCTTTTGTAACCCAAGACATTCATTTGTACTTTATCCAAAAAACCAAAAAGGCGTGTTCTGGAGCCCTCTCTCCGGGAGAGAGCCCCCTAGCCGACGCTCGTCGGGAACACGTCGACAGGACTAGGGCCTCCACTGAGGCCCGAACCTGTATAAACCCCTGTGTCAATCTCTGGGATTGTCCAACGCGGGGTGACCCGTCGCACGGTCAGCTCGCGTTGAGGAACACGTGTTGCGCACGTCATCAAACCTGCCGAGGTATTTTTTATACTACGACAAATATGTGTGGTTCTATAAAAGTCTGTATAGTCATAAGAGGTATGGATGGAAGTATCAGCATAAAGAAACAACTTGCAATAATAGCAATGTCAATGGAGAGGAATTACAGATCAAATCAAACAAAAGAGGGGCCACAAACCTAATCTAAAACCATGTTGCAGGATTGAAGAAGCAAAATAATAGATTATAAAAGAGGAGAATTCTTGGTACCGCCCCGGGATACGCGTCAAATGCACCTTGGGGGCGGTCGATCGATAGCTCTGTTAAGACACATCAAATTATAAAAGTATCAACTCTTATATAGATCTAGATCTAAACTGGAATTAATCAGAACTTTAATTAGAACTCAACTTAAACTCCGTATGATAACTCCTCGAACTCTTATAAATAAGATAAGTTCTTATTTTATAAAAATTCATAATAATAAGATGTGAGACAACTCTAACAAGTAGCAACAAAAAAAAAATCACCATATAAATGTGATTGCCATGCGACCATGAGAAAGATGCTTTGCCTTAAAACAACAAAGAAAGAATTATTAATTGTTGGAGTACCTTTTTAAGATCAATTATTAGAGTAATTTACAAGGGAAGATTCTAGCCTATTGCTATCATCATCATAACATCGAAGGAAGCGAAGACTTGGTAAGGAAAAAATCAGCAAGAAGGGATATAGATGGTTTCAAGATAAATCCAAAGGGAAAAAAAAGCATCTAGAGACTAGAATATCCTAATTGAAACCATCAACCTAGCCAACCAATTTGGTAGATAAGTTTCCTTTCCTTATCATGCTTTTTTCCTGACAAAACTACCAACCAAGTTGTTGGCCCGAGACACTCCATTAGTCCCTGAATAAATTATATCTTTTATTTTTATAGTTTCTAATATACAACTTTAACTATTAATTTTTATTATTATATATTAGTAAAAATAATTTAAAGATTACATTATGAAAATAATTTACAAAAACTCTATTATCATAGACAATTTAGATAGTTATATATATTAGGGCTTATTTGACTTAGTTTTCAACTAGGGTTTGTAAGCTGAAGTTAAGTTAGATTAAACGAAGTTTAAGTTTAGAGATTTATTCTCTATAAAGTTAGATACTTGTTGAACTAGAGGCTCCGCATAAATTTAAACCAATAAAAGGAGGCTTTAGGTATTTTTTGAGATTGTGATGCAGTTTTGTACTATGTTGTGAAATATGATATAAAAAAAATATTTACTATGTTGATAAAATATTATTGTTATCTCGACAGTAATGAAATGATTAGATCTAAAAATGATATTGAAACAGAATTTTAGATACACTAAACAACGTGAAACAGAGTCGACAAAATAGTAATTTATTAGGATAGTTTAAGTATAGGAGAGAATAAATGATGTGGTATGGGAGGGTGGGTTGGTCAAGCACATTTTTCACAACAAAAACAGCTGTAGGGGGGTGATGGGGGGGGGTTGATGGCCGGAAGCAGCTGCAGCTACACGTTTCTCTGAAGGTATCTTCCTTCCATCTTCCAAATGGATAGTGGAATGCATTAATTTGCAGACAGATAAACATGGAGTAAACTAACATTCTTAACGACCAGCTGTATTTGAATATTATGTCACCGTCAGTCCGCGTTCCTTTGGTCAATGCGTTGCTTCCTCTTTTTTGTGTTTGCCTTTTTGTCCTCCCTAAATCTATAATTTTCCATTAGATGCCTATAATGCTTGCTCCAAAATACGAATTGCGAGAGGGTCACTTGGTTCCTTAAAAACAATAAAATGGAATCTAGATAAATGAAAAAAAAACAGAGATTAATAAGAAACAGATTTGAAACATATCTCAGGCTTAAATAGATTGATTATGCATGTGGTACGATTACATGCACATTGAGTTTATTTTCTTGTTAATTTATTAAAAAAATATCTTTTGTTTACCTAATTTGCTTTCTCCAACAATTGTGTATGAGGTTTATTTTCTTCTAATTTAAGTTGTTCTCGATAACTATGTCATAACTTAACAATTAAGAACACACTTTATTATGTGAGAGTTCACATATATAATTCTTCACAAGGACGTCCTAACTCAAACTTTTAAAAAAAGTTAATTCAAAATATTCTATCTTGAGAAAAAAATTAAAAACAAAGTTTTCTATGTCTATAATTGAAAATACTGACCTTGACAAGTATAAAACTGAAAAATTTTAAAAAAAATATATATTATTAGTACAATAAAGTAATGCCCTTGACAACTCGGCACTAGGAAAATGGTATCCACCATCGCATTTCTAAAATCCCCAAAATGCCCTTGATTTCCCCTATAAATACCCCTCCCAAGAGCCTTTCTAAACCTTCCCAATCTTATCTACTTGCTTATGCATTGAAGCCCCTCGAATCCGCTGTTCCTTTCAGATAAGTCCTCCCTTTCCCATCTTTTCTTACAAATTGGTCCTTTAAGTTTCTTTCCTCTCAAAGTCCACTCCTTCTAGGCCCATCTTTTCTTACAAAGAGGTCCTTGTAGTTTTTCTAGCTGGAACTCTGCTCCCCCTGCTGTTCTTGATCCAATCTCTGTATAAATTATCCATAGATCCACAGCAAAAACGGGAGAGTTCTTGACCAAGAATTTTGCCACCAAGATCTGATTAGTTGAAGAATTCTTGCGAGTCCAATGTTTGCCGATCTATTCCTCTAGCAGTTGCCGTCCTCCGATGAAACTTCACGTGCTCCGTCGCCGCCGCTCCCACTCCTTCTCCGTCGCCTTCCTCTACTGGTTCTACGTATTCTCATGAACTCAACGCCAACCCAAGAACACAAAAAATCTGTAGTTTGATTAGTTTTTTCTTAGTTTCTTTTGATTCTTTTCACCAAGAAGCCCAAACCAAGCCGATCCGTTTAGATCCGTCCAAGAATCCGACCATGTCGGCGCGCCGGAGCTCTAGCCCGGAGAGCAACAGCAACGGCTACGCCAATGGCGATGCCGCCGACGAGCGCAAGCGCAAGAGGATGCTGTCGAACAGGGAATCGGCGCGGCGTTCCCGCATGCGGAAGCAGCAGAAGCTGGAGGAGCTCGTCGGCGAGGTGGCCCGCCTCAAGGCCGACAACGAGCGCGTGGAGGCCCAGATCGCCGCGAGCGGGCACGAGCTCGGCCGCGTGGGCGGCGAGAACGCCGCGCTGCGCGCGCGCCTCGGCGAGCTGGCGGCGCGGCTGCAATCTCTGGGCGCCGTCCTCGAGATCTTCCAGGTCGTCAGCGGCGAGCCAGTCGACATCCCGGAGATCCCCGACCCGCTGCTCCGCCCGTGGCAGCCGCCGTTCGCCATGCAGCCCATCGCCGCCGCCACCGCCGGCGCCGCCGCGGACGCGTTCCAGTTCTGAATGGCATTGCCAAGGCATGCCACTGCACTGGCATAGTTACCACTACATACGACTAGTATCTGCTTTATTAGTTGTTATTTAGTTTTGTGTGGTTGTGCTTGCTTATGTTTAATTATGGCTTGTGTCATGTTAATTTAGTAGCGGTATGTGATTGTATCTTCTCGTATTAAGGTGCTCCTCTTGAACAATGTATGCGGATTACCATGGCTTGTGATGGTACTATTTTGCAATTAAAAACCTATGTTTGCTCGATTTCTTTGGTTACTGGGTTGTTTTGGCATAAGTTAAGTTTGTTACTGATCTGAAATGCAAGTAGGAGAAATTTGTGATTTGCAGAAAAAAGAAAACACACGATCAGCAGCTCAATGTGTGGTAGCCTCATGGTTGGCAAGACTTGCTCCGCTTTATTCACACACACAGCTACATCGAGCCATTCCCATCATAAACGGAGAGTCGAGGCGCTCTTTAATCTTACGTTTTGAGGGCAAGAGATTGACACACGACTGGGCTGGGCCGGGCCAAGATATTCTTCCTTAATGGGCCCCATGAAGCCATATTTATAACTGGGCCTAACTTGAAGAAACAGAAGATTACTTATTTCCAGGCACATTGCAAGAAAAATGGTGACGCTAAGTTGCGTAGCAAATAACATGGAAAAGTTTATGTCATCCTGTGTACCTATCCATTTTGAGAGCCTTGCTAGCCCCGCAACCACTCGTCTGTTCTGTTTGTGTTTTTCTTTATATGATAATTAAGCATCATTAAGAAATGCCAGTAGGCAAGCAACAACTTAATTTAGTCATGCAAATCTTCTCAAATTACAAATCCAATACGACAAAAGCAGAAAATTTCTTCATAAGCGTTTGTAGCAAAATTTGCTTCAACATGACAGCTAAAAAAAAGATCAAAGCAAATGAGAATACTATAACAAAATGCGCATAGAAATAAGCATATCTATTACTGGAGTAAGAATTCATCTTTTAAAAGTCTTCCCTCCTATCTAATATTTAAATTAGGGCATCAGTATGAACACAGACAATAGCCCAAATAACAGCAACTAAAACAAAGTTTTGACTTTCACAGGTCACCTGGAATATATAATCCCTTATACATACTGTTTTGGTACAGACATATACACAATGATCTGACAAAATAATGAGGTTATTGATTGATATTGATCAATTTTGATATCCAATGTGAACACCCACTGTGTGCAAGTGCTAATTTTATGCTGGCGAAATGTGTGTGATTCATGGTCCAATCATGCCGGTGTCGAAGTACAGCGTTGTCCCTGAGGATCCGGCAGTGACCCCCTCCATGAGCGCAAACCGCATGTCCTCTGATGGCTTCCAGTGCCTCTTCCTCTGATTGATAAACCAATTGTTGATCTGCTTAGGGTCGAGACCAGTTATCGCGGCGAGCCTAAGCTTATCATCCTCCTGTCAGACACCACAATACAATGACATGGCACAGTGTGGCTTAGATGTTCGAGCTCAAAAGGCATTTTTTATGACATTTACCGTTGGGTATGGCCAGCGGTAGTGTGTGTTCCACCACTCCAGAAGTGCTGAGCGGGCATCCTTTGGTAGCTTCCCTTTCTTCCTCTTTTTCAAGAACTCAGACCGAAGGCGACTGAGACAGCCACTGTACTTCTTGAGCAGCATCTCCTTCAGCTCATGGTCTGCCAAGCGGGAGTTGTGCTCTTGACCCAAGTCAGGCACATTGCCATCTCCTGAGCACGGTTCATCCTCTGATGACTCCATCATTTCATCTACATTCCAAATCAGGATCAAATTAGAAACAGAATAGAACTTAGTTTCCTTGCCAGAATGTAACATATTGAAACGAACATAAATTTGCAATTTCGCTACGAAGTGCACAGATTTGGCATTCACAATGCATAAAATTCTGCAGGAATCCATGGCTTCATAAATAGAAAATTTTGCCAAAACAATAGTATCACAGTATGACGATCATTATATCACAGATATGTGGAAGAAAATAATAAAAGTAATATGATCATGGCACAAGAAAATGTGTGCTGTACTGCTGTGTACAAATCGGTTGTTAAACCTGGTTTCATCACCAGTCGACAACTGACAAAAGTGGTGAGAAATGGTTTTACTCTGAAACAACTTCCAAATAATACTACAGGTACAATCCACAAAGGACAAACAGGTATTAACAGGACCTTTTGATGATGATATAGATGCTCACTTCCTTTTAGATACCAGTGTTCTGTATGTATCGTCATTTTACAACAGTACACTAGATTACAGGAGATCTTAGTTTTTAGCATGAAAAACAGAAGCTGAACGTGCTATTAGAGATTTCACTTGCAAAAATTTGGGCAGCTACAGACAAGAATGGATTGCAAAAGCTGTCTCAAGAGTAGCAATCAAAATGACATCAGTGAAATGATATCTCTGCTATATGCAATTCATGCTGTATTGAAGTAAACAAAATTCTAAGTAAAAAGACAATCTGAAAGAAATGCAGTCAAACACTGGATTATTGTCCCTCCACATAAATCATTAGTGCACTAGTGTTGCCTGGAAAGTTTATGCTTTTTCTTACTAATGAATATCAAGTGTCAGGATCTTCTGCAGCATTCAGTGCATTGAAAAAAATATAACGAAAAGCATTGTACACTGTCAGTACTTAGCGCGCATTTGCCTCAACTTAGCTTTAGCATATAAGCTGGTTTTAGCTTATAAGCCTAACAAGTCGATGGAAGAGGGTTTAAACTTACTTGAAGTTTTTACTTTAATAGGAGCTTAAGCTTACAAAATAAGCCCTGAAGTTAAGCCCTCGGTTTGGCCCGGCTTCAGCTTATCCAAGAAGATAAAAGGCAAGATTAGCAGAGCCAAACACACGCTTAGTACGAAACTGATGAGTTTAAGATTACAATTCAGGAGGAAGACATAAAGTTAGCATTGTTTGAGCATGATGGAGGAGTTCCTTGGCCACCCTTTCAGCTGTCAGCTATTTGTAGAATGCTCCTCATACAGCCACCCGATTCCATGTCAGCACTTGACTCTATGGTAGTGATATGAATCATATGATTTTCACTTGTCAACTGGTTTACTTGAAAAGCTTAAGATCTCAAAGCACGACTTATGCTTTAACATTCCTCACATCATCTATTAAACTACGAGGATTAAAACTCAGCCCGTTTTGCCTAGTTTAGATTCCTCTAATAAGCTGGCTTGTAAGAGGCTTCTAGCCTACAGGCACAGCAAGTTGGCTTATAAGCTAAGCCACAAAAAACACTTGCTAAAAATCAACTTAAATAACCTTACAAATTCAACCTCTCAATAAGCCTCACTTATAAGCCAAAAAAGCCACCCATAAGCCAGCTGAAGCTCAATGGGTAATAACTGTCCATTTACTAGTGTGTTACCACCCGGTACTGGACAAGGCCCTCTCGTTATGAAATTGTCATTTGATGGCTCAACTGAGAACCATCTGAAAACCACTCAATTCTGGCCATTTTTGGACAAAACATGGTGGAATCAGTGACTCCTATTTTTCTTATTTTTATCAAAGAATAATGTCAAACACACAAACAGAATTGATCTAAATAGTTCATACTAATGCCCCATTTGGGAGGATTTCAGCTTCAACTCAATGCTGCCAGAAGCTTAAGTCCTCCCAAATGGAATGTAGCCCTCCCAAATAGTATAGTAGGAAAGGTTTCTCAAAAAAACTAAAGCCTATTTTGAACTAAGAAGCACAAAAAACTTGAGCCTCTCCCCTAACTTCTCTGAGAAATCTCTAGAAGTCATTTCTGACAGAACCTTAAAACTCTCCGAAACGAGACCTAAGACTAAGTCAGAAAGCTCTAGTATATTACTCCAAAATTAACACCAATCAACCATCAGTTCATCACATTACTTTGCAATGTTGATCAACTTATATACAATAAACTATTCTTTACTCATCATACACGACTAGAAGAGATGGCGCAACACATGCTAATTGCTAAGTGCATATTGAGACCTGGCAACCAGAATTGACTTGAATCAATGAGATAAAAACAATGAATTGAACCCCAAATAACTCAGTGCTCATAACTGGTGCAAAATCATTTGATTTAGTGTAATTTGAGACATGAAGAAGTACAAAAGCATGGAATCTAAGGGCTTAATGCTCGAAAAATTAATATGTGATGAATGTATATTATTTCCAGTGAATTGTATGCCACCTTGTTCCAAACAGCTCAAACTTTTAGAGCTGTCAGTTAATGCATAGAACTTAACTTGATATCAGTGTAAGAATGCAAATCTCAACAAATAGGCTTCTATGTTGGATTGTAGGTCCTGTGGTGTACCATGTTCAATACCAACATCATAAGTTCAAGAATTGAGGTCAAGTCCACGTCACAAAAAGGTAAGAGTAGCGTATGTCGTCATATTCTCATAACTTGAGCTTCTAGAGTAGGTTTTTTTTTTTTTTTTTTTTGAGGGGAGCTTTTAGGGTGGTTGATTAGTGAATGAAACTCAACAGTGCACATCATGAGAGCAATTTCAGGCTTTTAGATATATCTTTGCTTCTATCTGTATTAAACCTAACTGTATATAAGTTCACTATGAACCTCATAATAAATCACATAAAAATATGAAATTTTACATGGAAAATTGATATGACATCATGCGCCTATCTATATTTCAACCTCTACAAGCCATTAAAAGGACTCCATTAGTTACATGTCTTCTAGCGCATCTCCAACCTGTAGCCACATTGTTGCAAACCATCTTCCTAGATAATGTTTGTAGCATAGCATTTTCGAGCAACAAACAAGCCATTATTCTGTGGAGCCTACACAAAAAAATAGCTCATCTCTATTTTCAATAGTAAGATGAGTAGCAGAAACATGGTTCTCTTTGCTGGTTGTGTCTTTGTGAAGCTATTGGTGGGCGACATCTCAAGTTCAGGAGTAGAACTGCAAAGTTGTCCGAGTACATCGGCAACAAAGTTTACAAACTTGTGCATGACACAGCACATTAGCAGGCAAAAACAATGATAAAAAAATCATAGCCATGATCCAATGGTCGGGACCTTGTACAAATTTGTAAACACTGTTGCAGATTACTCACATGGCATTGCACTTCCATCCGAGACACTCCTGAGCAAAAGATATCACTCCAAATCATAGTTTTCCCCAGGATTTATAATTTCCCATGAGGTTTACAAGCCACATACTTCCTATTCGTCAATTTGCATTCGAACATTGAAGTTAGGTCAAAACAATTTCAATGTAGCAAACATCAGCTCATACAAGATTTTGAAGGCTATGACTGGTTGTCAAAATGATGTCAAATGTAGCATCACCAACCATTAAAGCAGCTGGTTTTGAGAAGAGCCACGTTAGTCTAATGCCTGAAAGCATTATTAGCATATATGCGAGACAAGTATCTTCCAAGATGACAGGCGTACCTTTTGAGCCTGCATAGCATATATGGAACATGAAGTATTGCATTTTAGAGGACACAAAAATATTAGCATGTACATCCATCAAAAGAGTTAAATCTTTCCTATACTTCAAACATATTTAACAAAGCTCAATTATATACAATAGCCATGTCCTTATTACTCTATAGGCATCTAAGAGTTATAACAGGAATTTTCTCAAAAAGAGTTGCGCCTAAGTAATGATTTTTGCTCATTCTATAAAGAATAACATAAAAACATGTTCCCATTTAGAACACGGGATATAATTTTTTTTTGCTGCATCTATGCATTTTTAAGGCCCATTATACCCACATATTTACCAAATAAGGTCCAATTATTACGAATAGTCACCTATTTAGTGATAGTTGATGTATGTAATTGCACTTAGCGCCCAACCATGCATAGAAGCAAGGATGTACAATATTCCCATTATGAACTGTCAATCAAGCTACACGCAAGCAATCTTTTAGCAGTTGGATCAAAATGTCAAAGCTACATAGAACAAACGGGGTAACACGTGGCTATGTTAACTCGAAACTAGCATTATTGTTCTTTATAAAATATTGTTGCCCAGAGCCCCAACAAAACAGTTCATGTCAATGTATGTATTTCTTTTATTATTTTCCTGTTTCTATATTTTTAGCAAGAAGTAAAGATGCTTCTCATGCCAAGATCACCTTGCATCTAGCTAGTACTAACATGCATGCAAAATTGCAAAGCCTCATTGGTGAAATTACAAATCGAAGTCATTGACTAAATTGATGATCTGACATATCCACAAGTAAAAGTTGATTCAGCAGACATCTTTACTGCGGCATAACCATGTTTCATCTTCAATTGTAATAACATGCACAGTCTAGTTGGCATTGCACCAATAATTTTAGGACAAGAAAATTAACACAGGAACTGTTCTTACTAGAACTACACTGTTTGCTTGGTGATAATAAACGCTTCACACGCTTACAGTGTCCTAGTCTTCACAGAACAGAAATTATTTTTGACTTTATTAGACATGTCAGAATTCCAAAAGCTCATTGTGTGTTCACCACTTTAATTAAAATCACTCATTTATGATAGGAAAAAAGTTGCTATTTCCATGCAAATTAATCATGTATCAAGAATAGCTTAACTAGCATCCCAATTCAAAAACAGCTTAAGAACACGGTAATCTTCATTCGCTTCATAACAAGAAGAAATTAATAAACTTAAACACCTACGGCCACGATCCAAGCTGTGCTAACAACAGATTACCCATGTGGCTTAATCTTGGACAAGGGGAAAAAACAGCTGTGTCATACTAAAACTAAACAAAACATATATGCAAAAAATAAATCATACAAGCAGCAATTAGCAAGCAAAAGAAAACTTTCAGCCGCCCCCACAACATAATTTCAGTTTTTCACCATTGAGTACTAGCAATTAGCAAGCAAGACCAAGATTCTCTTTACAAAGCCATCCAAGCAAGTTTACTCCCCACCACTACTCTCTCAAGTTCCATCACCAAAGTTTACCATGTAGCAGACTAGCTAGCTAGCTAGCTAGCTAGCTAGAGAGAGAGAGAGAGAGAGAGGCCTATACAACCTTGGACAAAACCCTACACGAACAAACTCTCAAAGCTTTACTCCTCCGACCCCGGCGTCTGACACGCCTGCACCCCACTTGCATGGACACGATTTGACCTCTCAAGAGCACACACACACACACAAGAAGAGGCTTCCACACACCACAACAATAATGCGCTCTACACACACATGCACACAATGTACTGTTCCAAGGCCAAGTTGCAACAGTTCAGATGCATCTATTATCTCTGCATGTCAAACTGTGATGGCATATGTAGTTGATTTACCGGAATGCGAGGTGGTGGTCGCGGTCGCCGCAGCGTCACCGCAGAGGCTGCTGAGCTGCGTCTGGATGCTGCTGAGGAACGACGCGGCCTCGTCGAACGGCCGCGACAGCTCCTCCTTGTACCGCACCAGCACACGGCAATACGCTTCCTACATAACAATCATACACACACACATACACACATGTAATAACGAAACAGAAGCAAGAACATACATACCAAAAATTAACATATCAAAAATACCATGAACTCGTCGAGCTCCGGGTCGACACCGATACCCCCGGCGGCCGCCGCGCCGCCACCGCCGGCGCGCCTCTCCCGACCGATCTCTTCCAGCAGCGTCGCCACCTCCGGCGGCGCCCCCACCTGAAATCAAGAACCACCAGTACATACATATACACATACATGCACAAAAATACACATATTTCTTAGCAATTCTTGGCGAACTCTACATCATATGGACCTTGCGGCATTCGATGTAGGCGGAGAGAAGGGTGGGGTAGCGGGGGTGGCTGGCGATCTGCGCCTTCATCAGCTCCGTCAGATCCGCCGCCGCCGGAGACCCGGCCACCACCGACGCCGCGCCCCCGCGCGAGATCCCGGGGTGGATGCTGTACAGATCCTCCATATATATCCACCCACCTCTTCTTGCTCACTTCTCTCTATATATTTACTTACTAATTATACTATATCAACCTATCTCTATATATATCTATCTATTAATCTATGTATGGATATATACTAAGAACTAAAGAACAGGTTGGTGGCTTGGACTGAGGATTCCAAGGAGGGAGAGAGAGAGAGAGAGAGAGAGAGAGAGAGAGGGGGGGGGGGGAATTAGCAGGCGTTTGCACTGCAGCTGCAGGTGCTTCTTCTGCTTGTGATATTTGCAGCGGCATACATGGGGGGTGGATTTGTGAGAGGAGCAAAAATAATTAATTGGGAGAGAAAAAAAAGTGGAATAGGAAAGGTCAAGTTTTTCTAATATGGAAGGTGGCACTCCATTTGAGTATTCTTGGAAGATGAGAGAGATGGGAGTAAGGAGAATTATATTAATTAATTTGTAGGTCTAATCTAATCCCTAATTTGCAATGAGTGTCCTTGTGGGAGTTGGGATTTGGAGGGATGCCCTTTTTGCTGAGAATTTGTTGATAATTTGATTGCATGGTGCAACTCAGAATTTTCCATTCATAGTGGAATTAGAAAATGTTTGACTTGCTATCTCATATATTGCCATATTAAAAAATGATCGACACATGTGTATGACAAAAAAAATTGGTCATTATCCAAACAATAGTCAACACTTGACTAACACCAATTTGACAAGTCAATTTGTGACATACTCATCATAGAAAGAAGGCAAATCAATTTGCGGCAAACCATTTTTCACCCCAATTTTATCCAAAATTTTAACCAAAAAACACTCCAAAGTTGTCAATTCTAAGATCGACCAATTTTTAATTTTTAACCAAACAAAGACCAAATATTGGTGGGGCTAATCGGTGCTACAAACCCTCCGAATTTTGGCTTTGCACGATAGACCTATATAAAAACCAAATTATGGAGTTTAGTTTCAAGGTCTATGAATTTTAATTGATTTAACATTTTATCTTTTCATTGCTTAAAAAAATGCCAGAAAAACTAAGTTCCTCCTAACGTGAGAACCTAGTTAACATCCAATCTATTTATGAGTCGAATAACAATCCAACACCTCTCAAATAAATTTTATATAGAATAGGATGTTGCTTCCCTTGCCTAAACCCTCTTCATAACAACCGCACATCACCATGGTTAAGATGCTTGATCACCATGTAAACGTCTCTTGAGTGATGGATCTCACTTGGTGAGGTGGGCAAACTTGCAAATACCAAAACATGCAAGTAGATGTATGAGAAAAGCAAAGTCGCCAAAGAGAGAGAGAGAGGGGTCACAGTAAGTAAACTCAGAGTACTGTCCTGCTTTCTTTCCCCAAAAGAAGACAACAGTTCATCTCTTGTTGCTTCCCACCCCACACCTCCTCCTTCTGACACACGGACCATGCCACTGGGCCCCACGCTCTCGCACGTGGGAATATGGGGCCAAGTATGAGTGGGTCCCACTTGTCAGGGAGGCTGTGGGTGCAGAGGGAGACGCCCGTATTTATAGCCGTCCCATCATCAGTAGGGACATCGACGTGACATTGCGCCACGTGTCAGTATATCACTGGCTTTGTGCTGGTGATAGCTTTTCTTGCTTTTTTTTTTTTTTCCAGTTTTGGGAACATTTGCTCACTTTTGGAACTGTTGCTTTTGTTTGGGGCTTTTCTGGGGCAATGCTATCAAAAAATAATTTTGCAAAATCTGGTGAAATGATTAGTCTCATCTTATCTATCCGCGTCTTGCCGTGCTTAGAAGAATCGCACTTAGAGTCTTACTAAAGTATGTCCAAGTCCTGGACTCTTAATATTGAGTGCTTGATGAAGTTAGACACGTTTAACTAATTAACTTCCCATCATAAATCAAATAGGTCGATCTTTTGATTGTTTTGTCAGGAAAAAATATCTCAAAAATTTAGACAAGTCTTAAAAATATTTGGAAATTAGATATGACATGGTGCCGGTTGGTCCATAGTTTAATTTTAGAGGATTTCGGTCTATGTTATTGACAAAAATGAAAATTCAAAATATATCATCAAAAAAAATTAATTGGTCTCATGCTACTAGAATCCCCAAAACTTTTAGAAAATTTCATTCTTATAAAGTCAAAACAATTGACTTGAGTTAAAATGACTTTTTTACCCTCAAACTCAAACAACAACGACGGTTTGCGCGACGTGTGCGGTATTGGCGGCAACAGCTGGCATAACTGCTCATCTATATAAGTAATGTCATATTCATGTTTGATGAAATATTTCAACAAAATTAGTGTCAAACATGTATAAAGAAGGAGTGGGTAGGTGTTTTCTTTCCATTTTAAAAAAATTAAGTTAAGATAACTAGGAGGTTTGCCTAGAAGCAACCACCCTTTAAGACCAATTAGTCTTTTTTATAGCATATCTTGAATTTTCACTTTTGCCGGTCACATAGAGCCAAATTTTCCTTTTAACCTTTGGAAGGTTGTGTTGTAGATAGCAAGAGGAATTATTAGGTTCAACTACTTAAGCATGTTGCTCAATAGTGATATATATAAATGACATTCTCTACTCAATTCGCCCTATAGTTCAAATAATATTATCAATACATTGCTGTTGCTGTCGTTTGTAGACTCAATCGCACCCCAATCAAAACTCAGTTCAGATTACATCCTAGACACAGAGGGGAAAACACTGTTTTGGTTGGCCTCGGGCCCTACCTAGCGCAACAACAACCTAGTCTGATTATCCATTTGGTTGGGCTTGGGGCCGGCCCCTAGTATGATGGATGCAACTAGACTTTTCATCGATCCAACCTGACTTGGTTTAGAATTTGTTCGGGTCTATTTGGAGAGAGATATTTGATCAAGATGATTACTCATAAATGTCTAAGAGAGAAAAATAAATATTGGTTAAAAAAAAAGTTATAAAATTTGCATGCACATTCTATATTTTGAGACAAAACTAACAAAAATTATGCATATCGTATTTTGTATTGGAGAGAATATTATAGGTAAACTATGAAAAATATGGATGAAGAGCCATACGCGCAATGTATGTAAGAATCAAACATAGATTGATACTACTAAAAATATTTTGCAATTTTTTTCGAATTTCTAGGGTTCTCCCGTTAGATGGCATTGTCACACATGGATAAAAAAAAATCAGGAGTTGTCATTTTTTTTAACTGATAGTCGATCTAGCCCTAGTTTTTGAATTGGGGATCTTATATAATAGTCTAAAATTATGAATAAAAAAAATCCAGTAAATTTTGGCCCCTGTGGCTATTGTACGTTTCTTGGGTGGTGATGGACAGAAAGAAGAGGGAGGCATGTGAGTTGGTGTGCCACAGTGTATGTAGTGTACTACTAGCATTTGATTCCATTAAAACTTGACCTGGTAGATCATTGTTTTGGTTGCTTGATGTTTTCTCCTTTTGTTGCAAGTGTCCATCCTCACCTCTCAATAAATTTATTGTTATTTCTTCAACTCTTTTGGTAAAAGTTTTATTATTTTTTTTTTCATATTTGGTGTTAAATACCCATCTACTCCACTAAACAAAGATTATACCAAACTCGAAAGCAAATAAAGATTTGAATGACTAATTTGTACACCACAATTTGTTAGTGGTTGTATGTGTTTTAGCATGTAGAAAATATTCCTCCTAACTATTTGGCGAAGAGGATTGTATGGTTTGTATAAGTTATATTGAGTTCATTTTTATCGATTATAATTTATTTTCAGTTGATCATTGGTATTGTGGATTGTGCTTGCCAAAACGGATTATCCAGCAAAGCCCAAGCAGCTTGCAAGCAATTGTTTTTAACCTCCTCCACCTCTGATCCCAAGTCTAACAGTTAAAAAGCCACCCTTGGACTCATTCATCAATTAGTGGAATAAATATATTGACTACAGAGCATCTCCAGGCACTGAGAATAGCAAACTTGTAGCAACACAGCCATAATAGTTTCACCACACACCAACATAGCCATAGAAAGAAGAGCAGGAGAAAAGTTTATTTTTTCCTCTCTTCAGAAAAAGCCATTGCATTGCATCATTCAAAACCCTACTATATATGGCTGGAAATAGTACTTTAGGAACTGTGTCCGATGCAATCACACACAGTTGCAAGTAGAAGAAGAAGAAGTTGTACTGAAGCCAAGGAGGGGGGGTGTTAAAATAGTGACAGTGTTTGTGGCAAGTTTACATGCAGGTAGCCATGCATGCATGTACTAATCTATGTGAAGAAGATAAGAAAGAAGGAATTGGGACTGTTGGTGCTCAGGCAGGACCACAAACGGTTTTTCAGTCTGGACCACAAAACTGTCTCCTCTGCATGCCCAGATAGATACACTTTCTTTTTTTTTTTTATAGATTGCAATTTTTTAGAATAGTGTGCATGCATAGTTCTCTCTAAATGTTTAATTTCTTTGTATGGTTTCATTCTCTTCAATCAAAAATAATATTGTTTTTCTGATTATGTATAGTTTTCAATATGAAATTATCGATCATTAATTTTTATTATAATATATTACTAAAAAAATTATAAAATTTTTATTTTGTGAAAATATTTTTTAAGACAAATATGTTCGTATAATTTTCTTATTGTTAATATAAATATTTATAAATATATTAATAAACAAGATAGTAGATGATAATATAAGATATAAGAGATAGCCAACTGTTTTATAGATTTCCGGAGAGGGAAGAAAAGTAGTGCACTCGACGAAGAAAGAAAAAAACATGGGGCATTAGTGTTCTCGGAGAAAACTCTTTTTCGAAGACGAGATCTCCGTGAAGAGGACATCCGCTGATAGGTCAAAGCAAAGGAGAGAAACCGACGCGGAACCCTAGAATTCGGTTTAAGATTCCTGTAGCTGCGGTTTATTGATTGGATGGGTTACGAAAAGTTTTAAGGGCTTGTTTGGGTGACCGTGATTTTTTTTCATGTCAAAAAAAATCCCGGCAGGGATTTTTGTAATCCCATGGGATGTCAAAAAATCCCGGTGGGAAAAAATTCCGGGTGGAAAAATTTCCCACCAACTGTTTGGGTGACCGGGAAAAAATCCTATACATTGAAAGATATTAAAAAAACAAAAATTTGATACATAATTGAAGTAATCAATTACATCCAAAATTGAAGTAATCCGATTAACAGTGAAAAATTAAAGTAATGCAGTTTCTGATGACTCCAAAACAAGTACTGGCACAAGTTGATGACTCCAAAATACCTGAAATTTGTTCTACTGTTAGTAACAGCACAAAATGAAAACCAAATTAACAAAATTAAATGGGAAGAACAAAGACATGTCATTGCCAACAGAAGGCAAACAAGCAAATAAGTAAATTCTCAACTATGACAATACACAGTACCCAGTACATAATACATCATTTGATTAGTAATAATGACTGTTGGAACGAAGCAATGAGAAAATTAAAAGAGCTCAACAATTAAAAGACCTCAACATATTGTAATTCCCAATTACCAAAGGCAACTGTAAACACTAAACACAATCAAGATTCAATAGATGCGTACAAGATCCACATCAGCAAAGTAATCTGAACATCAGCAAAGCAAAGAGCTATGCAAGTAAGAAAAATGATAGAATAGCAAAGTAATATGAACATCATAGAAGGCATTCTGAAAATCTAGCACTGAAGCACATGCATACCCCTACCCATGGATCCAAACAGAACAAATTATGTAGATAGATATAACAGGAACTAAGAACAAGCATTTCACATAAAAACTGTACTAAGAACAAACATGGATCTAGGAACAGATCAAAAGAAAAAATCTTCTACCAATGGATCTGAACAGAAGATATTAAAATGCAAATAGATCTATTGAAACAAAGAGATAGATCTGTGAAGATCTGAACAGAACCTATTTGTCTACTACTTTAAAGGCTAATTAATCAACCAAATGAGGTGTTCTATTGCTGGAAAAGCAATAAATAGCTACAGAAATTTGCTGTTTAATCAACACCATTTGGATTCACAATACATAGCTATATAGCTACATGGTTCTATTGCTCTATTTCTAGCCATAACCATAACAGATTGAACCATAACAATAACAAAAGAACAACCACAACAGGTGAAAACTGGAACTAACACTGCAGTGTAGTGCAGTACGCAGCAGATCCATTGCTTCAAATCAGTAACCACAACCAATGTACATGGATTACTCACAATTAGTATCTCAAAACCAAGTGATTAAGTTAAGAACATGGCCAGAAAAGTGAACCAGATGAGGCAGAAATGACAAAATGACAATATTTTCTTTGGGAACAGCAAAGATAGAACATGACATTAGGAAAAACAAATGAATTCTAATGAATCCCTAATCAAAATTAGAACTATTGCATCATATCTTTTCTCCAAAAAACAAAGCTCAATCTTTAACTTGCAAAATTAGAACAGCAAAGTTAGAACTTGCACTAGTACTGAAGCAAAAAAAAATGTGAAGGCATCCTGAAACACTAGCATTGAAGCACTTACATACTTCTACCCATGGATCTGAACAGAACAAATTATGCAAATTGATATAACAGGAGCTACAAACAAGTAATTCACTCAGAAAAACTTTGACTGCTATCAATCTTTGAACTGAACTAAGAACAAGCATGGATCTAGAACAATTGACACAGTACATTACATGAACTTTTTCAAATTTTAAAACAACTTCATATGAGAGAACAAATCCACATATGCTTGCACTGCCTATGAGAGATTACATTACATATGAGAGATCTACTTCCACATGATGCACTACCATGTGAAGCAAAAACC
Organism: Pharus latifolius; assembly: GCA_019359835.1. Lineage (NCBI taxonomy): Eukaryota > Viridiplantae > Streptophyta > Magnoliopsida > Poales > Poaceae > Pharus > Pharus latifolius. The sequence continues at coordinate 82,034,550 of CM033323.1, read as the reverse complement.
ACTAATCTCCAACTAACATGCAAAAATTACTGATCTCAAAATAAAAGAGATGGAGAAAAGAATTGGAGATTTCCATGTACCTGGATCAATGATTTCCAGGCACTTGTGTTCTTGCTCTGATCTGCTCCGATTTGAGAGAGACAAACACCCCGTCACAGATCCCAGGCGGCACTGGCGCGACGCTACTCTCAGGCGGTCCTCCTCCCCGGTGTCGGCTAGATCTGCACGTTCGGTGCATATAAATCAAAAAATTGCTTAGATCTGAGAAACCCTAGATATGAGAACCCTAGATCTGCGAAACCCTAGATGGGGAGGGGATGATCTCACCGGAGAGGGGTCGACGGCGTCGTGCGGGGAGGGGTAGGCGACGGAGTCGAGGCGCTGCGAGGGGAGGAGTAGGCGGCGGCGAGAGAGATCGCGAGAGAGATCGTGGGGAGGCGCCGTCGCGAGAGGGAGCAGCCGCGCGAGAGAGAGAGTGGGAAAAAAAAAATTGCCTCGACAGACAATTATTTTTTTCCCGGCCGATCCAGTGGGATTGGGCCGGAATTTTTCCGTTCCCACCCCCGACCCAAACGCGATTTTTAGCTGGCCCGAATTTAATTCCGGGTGGGATTTTTTTGCCGTCGGATTGGGCCGGATCCGGCCCAATCCGAGACTATCCAAACAGGCCCTAAGTGTGTGTCGATTGGATTGACGTGAGTCATCCATTATTCTTTCGTCGGACAATAATTAAAACTTTTTTATGTGTTTCACCTATAAACAATTTCATACTGAATTTTTATTGGAAACATTATTCCGATTCACTTGTCTTGAATTGTAGTAGCCATCTGATTTAATTTTAAAGAGATAGTTCTAGATAGAGTATCTGAATGATAAATCTATTTGTTTTCCATATAACAACGATGCTTCAAACAAAATATTTTGTAGAAATAAATGGCGAAATTCTTATTTCTATGTTATAACAAGTGAAATGTATATCACTTCCATATATCATTAAGTTTTTTATTTATTATTTTAGGAAAAAACAATTTGTATTTAAAACAATGTCATTTCATATTTTTAAGGTGAAATATATTCTTATCTTCCTAAATTTTACTTAATCATTAATTGTTTGAATGCAAATAATATAACTATCATATTAATCACAACTATTAGAGGTAGAATTATAATCTTATATCATTTATTCAAACCTATGCGCTTCTTCTATTCTTTTTTACTTGTTGCTTTAGATTTTTCATAATCTTCAAAATACAATTTTGATCATTAATTTCTATAACTATATACAAATAACATTTATAAAACAATAATAATATGAAAGTAAATTTGATGAAAAATCCACTAATATCATTTTTATGTGGTAGAAGTTGATATTGTCGTATGCGGAATTACTAGAAAAAATGTTTCACTTTTGATATTAACTAATAGATCTTAATCTGATGTCACATATTTTAAGGTGATTGTATTTTTTAGTTTTTTCATGTTTTCTTATTTTAAGTAGTTGATTTTTTTGAATTATCGTATTTTTTTTAAAAGTTTTTATATGTAAAAATTGTGAATATCTTAGTCATATCTTTTTTATATTAGTAGTCAAAATTTAAAAATTTTAACTTGTACAGATATAAAAGGACAAAAAGAACCAAGAAAGTAGAAAACTGATACACAAAGCAAGCCAAGAAGAAGGGAGCGAGGTACAACGTATTACGTGAACACGCAGGAAATAGTAGCAGATGTAAAATCTGATGCATGTCGTAATCATAAATAATTCACTCGAAAATCAAAATCACAAGGTACTTGTTGATGAAGATGTTTGAGAGTAAAAACCGCATCTTCTGTCCACCAATTTATCGTGCAATCTCAGCAAAGTTGGCCACCTGATGATTACGATATTAACTTAGGCAAATTAATATCTTGTCCACCTACTGTCTCATCATAATCTGGATCTATCATCTAACAGTTCTCAACAATATCTCATATACTCAACATTCTATACTTCCCTATTTCTAATTACAAGATGACATACATATCTTTTTACTATACATTTTATAACTATAGAATAAAATATAACTATAGGAGCATCGCATTTATCAAACAGACCCTACATGATCACCAACAAGTCATTCATCATCTGATGTCTGAAATCACTTAATTACCTCATCTATCATGCACGCCGGATCCACGCAACATCAATCTGTCTCGTACAACTCGTGTTCCATCTAATTGGAGTAGTTTTCGCTAATTAAGAAGATTAATTGGTAGACGGCGGTTAAGAATTTAGTAATACATTGGTTGTTGTTTGATAAACATATCATCATAATCATAATGAGTTTTTTAGAATTCATGAGCGTTGAAGTGCAATATATTATGAATATATTAAATTTGGTTGCATACTCTTTTAGAAAAAATCCGATGTACAAAAGTTTTTATTAGGATAAATTTCAATATGGATATTGTAGTTATAAAATAATCTAATTAAATATCAAATAATGTATTTTTTATAAGTAATAAGAATACATATAAAATTTTCAAATCTAACAACACCTTAGTGGGTACAGTAATATTTATGATAGCAATTAATACCTTATTTTAATTAGAAATAGTATAGTCTATTTTTTATTTTTTATTTATATGTTTTTTCTTTGTTTGGACAAATACGGGTGAGATGGATGGAGGAAGGCAAAAAGCAAAAGCCTTCGCTATCGAATCTCCACCGCCTCTTTTATGATGCCTCATTCATTGTTTAATGGCAGTCTTAAAGTCCCAAGAAAGCCTAGAAATCTGATGACATTGCCTTAATTAATGAAAAACTAATGGCTGCAGTGAACTATATACAATACTAATATCTCGAAATTCTCGTGCATATATAACATGTAATTTTAGACTAGGAGTGTCAGTTTGATCCCCTTGATTTTCCTTTTTTTTTAGTCGCTTCTATAATAAAGTCTTTTTAATAAGATTTGGCAGTAAGCGGTTGTTTGGTTTGTTTTAAATTTTTTAAACCATGTTTTTAACTAATTTTTTATTAGACTTGTACAACATGTCTCACTTGAGACTCAACAATTTGGAGGCCTCGAGGCATTTGAAATCACAATCCAAATACTGTCTGTTTTTATGAAACACAAGTGAGGTAAAGCAACTTTTTTTGAGAAGAGTATAAACCAAAATACTTTCTAAGACTTTTAATTTCTTTCACCAAGTAAATGGCCTTGATACACAAAAGTTGGGTGGTAACCCCTCATAAAAAGCACATAAGCTTATAAGATATGTTTTTTTACCAATCAGCTTTCTGGGTTTATCCGAAAAACAAAATTTCTTTTCTCCATTATACATTCTAAAAAGTAGCTTCTCAGAGAAGTTGCAACCAGTCCAAACGGACCCAACATCCAAATGATTTGGTCAGATGCATGTTTAGTGGATGGACGAGGTGGATGATTTGGTACAGTTCTTATGGGGAGCACATTGTCTTATGGAGAGTTTGTTTGTAGTTACATCAAGCATGTTCCATCTTAAGAAGATCGCTGCATGCATGTTGGATTAGTTGTTATGCCCAGCAAATGATAGAATCATTTGTACAATGCATTATTTGCCCAAAGTAGCAATTGGAGAACACTACGTACAAGGCAGTGCAACAGATGGAAAGCACACGAATCTAAAAGATTGGTTGTAAATATTATAGTAGTAAGTGGCATTCAAAAGTTGTATCAAGCATAAAAAGATTGTGGCAATAGGCTTTTTGTTTGTCTCTTATCAAATCATTTGTTTAATTGTGTAGAATAATACATGAAATCAGGTTCCCCAATGCAAGGCCACTTCAGAAGTTCAGATGTCTTGGATTCTCGATGCAATAACTCTTGCATCATTATTAAACTATGGATCCAAATCTTTATCTCTTATTTATTCAGGAAAAAAAAAGAGATGTAACTTTCTTAAGCATGGGCTTCAGCAAATTGTTCTCAGACATTATGCATTACTCACCAACTTATCGATTATCACAAGCCAGATTTTTATCTCAGATTTGGTGTAATTATATAAGCTTTAGTTTCCATTGAATGTTGCCTTCAAAGGACAAAAGGATCCAATTTGATTTGAGATGCAACTTTCACCAAATTTCGTCAAGTCAGTTTAAGACAGTGACAGATGATAGCAACAACAGGCAAATGCTACATCAGTTCTTCAGAATAGTATAACTTTATTGCCACTAATGATTTAATAACTAAAAACCATTTCAAAAATATAGTGTGCAAGTAGCATATGCAAAGATAAGACCTTGCAATAATAAATTAACTAATGGAGTAACAATCTGGATACAGAAAAGAGCAGATGCCTTAATTAGATGATGATTGTGGAATTCATATTCTAATAGCTAATTTATGATGGAATACTAAAAGAGCACTTGACCCAGAAAAGGCTACAAAAGACTAGTTGTTCAGACTAATTCAGCTAAGGATTATGATGGAATACTAACGAAAGTATGCCCTAGAAGACAAGTTCATGGTGTTTCAAAAAAAAAAAAAAAGGACAAGTTCACGGCCCAAATTAAAAAAAAATTATCATAGTATTATAACCGTTCCACAGGAAAGTTACTATCTTTGGACATTTAAACATCAATGATATGTGGGGTTAAAGATTGCTGGATTTGAAAAAATATTGCTCTGAAACAATTTATACCAAATAATGGAGGCTAAAAGTTACCATCAGATCATCTAGAGTTTATTTAGGAAGCTTAAGCTGCAGTTAAAGCCATAATAAGTTTAACTTTGTCAAAGAAGATGCTATTAGAGTGGTTTCTTAAAGGAATGAGTCATATGGGGCAGGCGAGGTGATGTGACTCGCACCTTAAGATAGGTGGTCATTGCACATGACCATCGATTATGTCCTCATCACTAGAGCCGGTCGAGGTGGCCCAACTCGAGTTATTACGTCAAGCCTAAATAATCTAGATGGGCCTAACAACAAGCCCAACAATAAAGTTGGATTTCTTGCAAGGCTGGGCACGTTTTCAGTTATAGTCACTATTGCTACATGAATTATGCATATCAATTTAATTTGGTGCACAGTGGACACATCACAAGGATCATATTTGCAAGTTGCAAACTGCTACAGTGCTACTGTCACTACTCACTAGTTCTTTGGAAGGGAGGCTTGGAACTCTCCAACACAACGGAACTCACAGGAAACGGATGGTCATGGCCAAATCACCACTCCTACAAGCATTCAATTATTGGACGAAGAAAGAGATCAGAGAGTGGAGGCTACTTGTTCCCTCCTTTTCAGTCTACTTGTTCCCTCTTTTTCAGTATACTTGTGAGGTGAACAGTCACAACCATATCACTATCAACCACTCCCTGGCCATATATCATTTTGTGCCCTTCCATTGTTCTTATTCTGCCCTTCATCTCCTCATTGCATTTGTGTCAGTGTTACAGAAATATGCCAAAGAAGAGCAGCATGGGGGATGGTAGTAGTGTCTCCAAGAGAAGGTACAGATGGTTCATCTATCTATCTACATATATAACTACTGTCACTATTTTTTTTCCTATTATGTTGTGACAGCAGGCATGTTCTTACCTTTTGTTAGGAAGCTGGAAGTTCAGAAGGTTGTGGTAACTATGAGGGATGGAGATCACAAGAATGAGCAGGGCCCACCTCCTGACAGTTGGTCTTGGAGGAAATATGGGCAGAAGCCAATCAAAGGGTCTCCTCATCCAAGGTAACTTGCAGTAACTCCTGTACAATGCATTCCAAACTTGCAGTAGTTCCTCCCTGTATATTCATGAATACTAAAACAACAAACATGCTCAAGAATTTCTGAAGTTAATTAGCAGCTAGCCTTGTTCCATCAGGTTACCTGAACAGCTGCTGCTTTTGCTCCATTACCTTGTTTCATGAGAGAAATGTTGCCGCGATGCAGAGGCTACTACAAGTGCAGTAGCTGCAAGGGTTGCCCAGCCAGGAAGCAAGTGGAGAGGTGCAGGACTGACGCGTCGCTCCTCATCATCACCTACACCTCAGACCATGGCCATGCAGACTCAACTGAGAATCCAATCCAAGAAGAAACTAATAGTTCTGTCAAGAGTGATGCAGCCCTTACCAATGATGACATGTCGATTGCTGAAGTTACACTTTCATCTTCCAAGGTGTGTAGTGAGGAGAGCTGTGACTTCTTTGATGAGCTTGACGAGCTCCCTGTGTCTGCATCTCCTCTACCAAGCTTGACATTCATGGTTCAAGAGCAGATGCTTTGATGCAAGAACATCGATGGGCAAAGCTAATGCCATGTTGGATTTTGTTACGGTACAGTGCTTACTGCACTGCATGCTTAATGTGAACTACAGTCCATGTAAATTAGTAGAGCAAATTACAATAAAATAAACACTACTACACTCCCCTCGTTTTGAGGGCGTTAAACTCCTTTTAACTTCCACAAAATGGCAAGTACAACAAAGATGTTAGTAAAGACGTAAGATTATACTTTAGAATGTTCTCATTTCTTTGTAGCAGTCACTAGCTGATGGAAGATGTCAGCATCAGGAATCTGCAACATCAGGGTACAAGGGCAGAACTCAGTAGTCCTGATATACATGGCAAGATTAATGCAGGTATAGCACCCCTTTCAAGCCGGCAATGCTTGAACAACTGAACAATCACAAGCTCCAACTGATGAATCTAAGCTAAATCCTTCAGTGATTCACTGCTCGCAGCGAGTTTAACATTTGACAGAATTTCACCATCACTTTACATGGAATGGATGTTAATATGTTGGCCGGTAAGTGGGCACAAGATTTCTCATGATTTGTCTTTATATCCTCATCATTAACTTGAAGTGAACATGTTCTCCTGCCATTCTTCCTGCAGATATTTACGTCGCAGCTGCCTGAGGACTTCAGTCTGATCTGCTGGTGCGGTTCCAACAAGGAATACTTGATCCCAAATCCTCCGCAACTCTAATTAAAAAAAGTAAATAGAAAGTCTTATAAGAGAATCATATGCAGCTATCTACCATTAAAAAATCAAATCTTTCTGCATTTCCAACTAAACAGTGCTGAAACTCTGCCAGCACAATAAATTCTTATCTTCCATTCCTTAGTGACTTATTTACATATTTGTTATGCGTCGTGGGTCTTATGTCAATAAGAGACAGGTGCGCACGAATGGGGAAGCGGTAGGATGTAATGCAGGGGCGGCAGAGTTCAAACTTACCAGATTTATGCATGGGCGAAAGGCACATGATTATCAAGTCAAAGCGAGGGACTTCAGCCAAATTCTCCAGAATGCTAACTGCTAACACCACATCATCCCTAAGTAATATATGTGTAATAAGTATATTAATGGCGCTGAGCTTGCAAACTAGTAGCATGCAAAAGGATATGTCAAAAGGTAAACGCACCGAAAAATTGTGGCTGTGCACTTCGCTATATCAATCAGAAAGGTTGCTGAAAGTGCATTCTTAAATATTTGTGGCAGGGTTGCTGGTGGAATTGACTGCTCATAAAATGAAGAAGTGAGAATTTGTATATCATATTCTATTTTAAGTACGCAAAGGAGCCAAAAAACAGACTAAGAATAAACCTGTAACAACTGTATTTGCTGCTCAGCATCATCGGATAGTGCTCTCCAAGCAACCTCAAACTCATAAGCTGTTTTTGGTGTCTTTATGTTTTTCACAGTGCTGGCCATATACCGTGAAGCAGCACGTGATGCAAGATCTTGCACACACATTTCCAGCCCAGGCTTCTGTCTAGTATCCTGAGAGTGCTGCATTGAATCATTGAAACATAATATAATATCAAGAAAACATAAAGTTACACCAGTAATATAAACTTCCCTGTGAAACCATGAAGAAACCAACAGATCTCTACCATCACAAGGGCACTAAAACTCTGGAACAACAAAAAGGTGCCTAGAGACAAAAGGCTAGACTGTAGTCAGGTCGGTAGAGTTCTCAATGTGGTGGTTTAAGGCAGGTTTTCCCTCCACTTGCTCATAAATTTTTGACCTGCCATGCTCCATTCCTACTCCACCCCAATGTGAATACAACAGAAGTCATTAGACACCTAGTATTATGAGTTGTTTTTCACAACCTCCTAATAAAATTGAGACTTAATCTTTTAGTTTAAATTAAAAGGCTAGTAAAAATTTTATTTTGTTGGCAAAACCAAATAGAGTCCACTAACTCCATCAAAATATTGACTATATTTTATAAATACTAAGGGCCAACCTGCCCCACCAGCATGAAGAAAAACTCACCAAAACAGGCAGATAAAATGGTTACCCAGCAGGGCAAGTGTGAACAAGTTCTTTCTCAGACCCATGAAGATCACATAATGTTCTTCAGCCAAATTGGTAAGCAACCCAGCCGCTATGCAGAATACATCCTCTAATACAGATAGGTAACGCTAACAATTCCATGGGAGAAGTTGACAAGCCATCAACATAATGAGTCATGACAGACACAAAACCTAGAAACGCTATAGTCAGAAAGTACCTGAATGGTATTGTCCCTGAAGCTTACTCCAGATCCTCCTTTGGACCCATCTACTGTACTCTCTCTCATCTCTATAGAAGTTCTTGGAGGGGAATCAACCTCCATGAAACTGTCCTGTAGATTGGCATTAGTTTTTATACATCTCAACAGCTTGGGAAACAGACCGGCAAGTGTATATCTGCGCTGGCATTGATCAACTTTACTAAAAACAGAACAAGGGCGGGCCTATTGTAAGGCACAAATCCATGCACAACTTGTAGTAAGCTTACAACAGAAGCTGTACGCAAGTCAAAATATGATTTTACTCACTTGGAACATATTTTAGTAACCACATCGAAGAGATGGATGACTAATAAACTAAATAACTTCAGAAGTCCCAGTGAACAGAGTATCTGTGGCTGAACCTACCTTCTTGGAACCATTCAGTGGGTGAGAAGTGATATCTTTCTTGGCTCCAGTTTTACCAAATTCAGAAACAGTTTGTTTGGCAGGCACAGAAGTTCTCTTAGCCATTTTCTGCATAAATAATACACTCATCAATATTTTCCAAGCCAAACAAGGCACCAGGAAACCACTGAAACTGCTGCAACCATATTATCTTGACAAATTTATGTTTGCTATTATTTTTGTGTTTGAATGGCATTCTGTAACCAACGAATAGAAAAATTGCCATAGAGCTAACTCATTAACACAAAAAACATTGTGACCAAATGCCAGATGAGAAAACTTGACGTTGATATTGCTTACCTCCATATGCAATGCTTTTATCTCAGAATACTGCTTCCTCAACTCTGCGTTGTTAGGCTCAAGACTGACAGCAAATTCGGCATCTGTAAGAACATTAGGAATGTACAACAATTGTCAATGCTCAGGAAGGCATCAATTAAGCTCAAAAGGAAAGAAGAGGGTTAAAACATAGAATACCTTCCATTGCTTCCTTAAGTTTCCCAAGCTCTTTTCTTGCAGTGATTCGGCGTGAGTATGCTTTAATATAGCGATCATCAAGGTTCAGAGCTTCAGTACAATCATTCTCAGCCTCCTCAAATCTAATGAAGTTCATATGATAAATGTAAGACACACTAGAGAGAAATTGTAGAAACATGAATTCTAACTTTTACAACACTAAAAATCTGGAATATATCAAGAAAGGCAGGAAAACAAATTAAGAAAATGAGCCCTAATTTCCTGATCGAAATTGTTGATATCAATTGATGTAGGGTTATAGACCAAAATAACACAAACAACTATAGGAACAGTTATTAGTTAACATCATAAGCTGAACAAATGATATTATGGTGTAATGGTGACTTGCCTCCTAAGCTTAAGATGTGCCATGGCTCTATTTGCAAAAGCAACTGCTGTGGAAGACAATCCAATACTTCTTGAATAACACTCTATAGCTTCAGCAAACTTTTTCTGTTTGAAATACTCATTGCCCTACAAATAAAACATAGGAAACAACAGGTTTAACATCGCAGGGCTCACCTCACGCAGCCTAAACTTCTAATAAAACTGTAAGGGACACAATAATTAAAAATAAGCCAGCTCTTCAAATGAATAACATCTTTCCTAAACTGACCTGTTCCTTTTCTGATACTGCATCAGGCATTGGCTCATCATTTAAGTAGCTCGAGTATTTCATATAATTGTACCGATCACCAAGATTTCCCACTGAAGCTCCCGAAACACTGTGTGTTTTTGCTTTACGTTCCTGCAGGCAAGGGAGTTATTTCAAACATACATCCCCAAACATAAAAGTAACTTTTTTTTTTTTGAATATGTAAAAGCAACTGTTGTAGCATACAACAGTTACTATTATATATTAAAAAAAAAAGTTAATTTTGTATGCTCAATATCGTTGTAAAAGGAGGCGGCCAGAACATTGGCGCAACACACTGAAAGCAGTACTGTTAATGTGCTAAGAACTTAATATATACTCATCGTTGCCAAGTACATTGGAAATAAATAGCTCAAACTGCATTAAAATAGATTAATTTCACCATGGAAAAGTTGAAACTTGAAACATTGACTAACTCCAGATTGTGCGGTTAGTTAAATGGACAAACTTTTCGTCAAGAAAACTGCATTTGGCCATCCATTTTCTACCAACTGGAACAAACTATGCATAAAATTCCACCTTACACAATCTTAACTCCAAAGCTCACAATTCTACTAATCACACTGCACCAACAAAGTAAACCTAAGAAAGACCCACGAGCTCTTACCATATTGCGGCCGCTTGCTCTCCTGTCGCCGATTCGCCGTCCCAACCTTCCAGATTATCCAAGAACCACCTGAGATCCTCACCGAATTATCAACAAACCAAAAAGAACCCTCAGCCAAGAAAAGATACTAGAAACCGCCAATAACACACACACACACCCCAAAAAAAGGAAAAATTGTGGAAGAAAAACACGAGCAGAGGTATCACCAGGGGATGGTGTTGGCCTCTTGGGAGGGCTTCGTGCTCGCCGCCGTACAAAGAGATGGTTTAGCGAGAGCTCGAGGTGGCTCCTAGACGGAAGAAGACACAAGAGGATTTGGGGCTTTGGGCTTTTAGTTTGGGCTGGGCCTATGAGCTGTGACAAAGCCCATAGCAAACATATAAACAATCCAACCAGTAAAGGCCTTTCTTATCCGGGCTAAACTGAAGTCGGGCCGGTTTAAATTCAGGATTCATTTTATAAGCTGAAATCTCTTTTGAATAAATCTTAAATAAATTTAAATTCTCTTTCAATGGTTGTATAAACATAAATTAAACCGGCCAACTATACCTCTAATCAAATCGAAGTATAAGAAACACCAACCATGCATGATGGTTGAGGGGAAACTATAACCGGGAGAGAGGGCTCTCGTCAAGGACGATGGCGAGAAAGATGAATGATGGGTTTGACTATGAGAAAATGTTGTTGCAAATTCTGTGACTGTCTCGGAAGATTTTAAAGCTTTGTTTCCAAGATTCATAGTTCTCACATAAAAAATGTATGGTTTGGATTAGTCAAGCGGTTCATGCTGCCTAGCACATAGTTTTAGAGACAAAACGCACGGCGAGGACTCGATCTTTTGCTTAATCCAGCCAAATTACTTTCTAGAATAGTTCAATTCAACTCAAATTTTCAACGTCGTTGGAAGACTACAATACCAGCAATGCATTAAAGAAAAAAAGCAATTACATTTCTAAAGTGAAGAAAAGAAAAACAAAGGATGACGTAATATGTCTTACTCATGGTCACAATTCTATATACTATCTTCTTTGAATAATTGATTCTACTACAAGATATACAATATCGAGTTTTATGTATCAACTTGTATAAGAGAATGGCATAATATAATTCCGCTAGTTGCTGGCCTATCGGGTGCTATGAAGGTTCAAGTACAACCAATTTATCATTTTCATTTTTATAACAAATAAGTTTGGAATGTCTCAAACTTTTGACCTCTTATCCGATACCAGTCATCAACTCACTTCAAAATTTAAACAGTTAGAAAATGATAATAATATACTCATTCCACGTGCAGAGGATGTTAGATCAATGGCTTAAGCAATAACTAACATTCCTTATTACAAGGTATTATCTAAAGTATTGAGAATTCTTATTTATTGAGATATATATGAGATTATATTTTTTGTTTATCTTCTGATTTTTGAGTGTATGAGAATAGACATGTGAGTTACTACTAATATGATTGAAAGTACTAGATACTGAGTTTAAGCGCCTAAGAAAGCTATGAACGATGACTAGAGTCATGAGACAATGTGTGACTAGACTTCACGTGAACACCAAATAAAACAACACTCAAAGACATCTCACACATACTCCTTGTCAAACAGATTTTATACAAACGAGCGACAAGCAGACGAATAATTCAACAGGTAGTAAGTACATTGCACTGGTAAGGGGCGGTGGGCGCCATAAATTTCTGCCATGAAGCTCGAAGCTTAGCTGTGCGACGCGCGTAGAAGGAGCAGTCAACTTCAGAAGGAACCGCCCAACATCCATGGTGTGTTCACAAAGAATTAATGCCATGTGTAGCAACATTATCCATGGAAATTTGGAAAGGTATCACGAGCTTTCGTGAGGTTGAGACCACATTTTGAAAACTACATACACCCACACACACCCACCCACCTCAGCCACCATCTACATGTCTCAAGATTTGTACTTCATTTTCACTTACTGTTCAAAAAATTAACACCATTATTCTTTTTCTGTCAGTAACCACCCATTATATTAATTTAAGCTACCATCCACATCTTTCTCCACCAAAACATTCTCTCCTCTTCTAATCTCCTCTCGTTTCTCCATGACAATACCTCCATCTGCTCCTCCAACACTATCACAAGTCATCGTCTTCTCCATACCGTTAGATGATGTTTCCTCCTCTTTTGCTAATGCTACTATATATTATATTCTCGTATTTCTCCACATCAACCATACATATAGTGTGATTCATTGGGTGTAGAGTAAGCCAATGATGATGTTTCTTATGTTAAATCTAAAATTTTTTTGTAAATTGTTTGTTTTATATGTTTTTGTATTTTTGTCAGAATTTTGAGTTTTCTTATAGCAACATTTTGTATACTATATAGCAACCATACACTTAAGTTGTAGTAAGTTTAAAATTCTAGTTGTTACGAGATTATTATCAGATGTGATGTATTTTTATTTATGTTGATAGCACATTGTGAGTCTTTTTCCAGCAAAGAGAAACCAAAAAATAATGTATTTTATGTTAAATCTACAATTTTTTTTATACATTTGTTTCATAAAATACTAGTTTATACCCACTTTATCTACCATTAAATATATCCATTTTCAACCGTATGCAATCACAACCACCCACCACCAAAACAACTTTTAAAACTTTGTCAAATCAAATCCCATACATTGCTGATGTCATCGCACCTCCACTAACCATCTCCAGCTTGGTATTAGCCCATCCCTCTTTTAGTGCTCCGCCTCTAAAAGAATTGTTATATTTTGAACATAGATTTGCTACTAGATAAACTATAGTTGCTACACATAAAGAAAGTAATTGATTGATCTAATAATTCAAATATTTGCTACTCTTTTTTGTGGTTCAACATTGTTCCACATTGTCAGAATAAAATGACATATTTGTTTTTTTCATAAAAGTTGTTGTAATCTTTTACTGGTTTGCTATAATTCTATTTCATTATAGCTAAATAATTCATGTTACTATTGTATAATTGTTGCAGTTTTTTATGATATTGTTACAATTTCTCATACTATTGCTAAATGTCTTTCATGTACTGTAATAGATATCTCTATTACAAAAGTAATTTTTGTTACAAAAAGTTTACACAAAATAAGCAAGATAATTGCTACATCATGGAAACAAAGTTACTATATTTTATTGTTTCTCGCAGAAGATTGTCTGACATATAAACATACAACTACTACACTTTGAAAAATATAGTTGTTACATAAACCAATATGATGTTTCTCAGAAATTATCTAGTGAAAGCAACTAATCATACAAAAAAATTATTGAAAAAACTCCAAATCTAACAAAAAAAATACAATGATTTAACACTAAACACACTATTCTTGACTTGCTCCATGCAAATTAATGTGTCATTCATATTGGAAGTAGAGGAGACCAGTAAGAAGTAGCATCATCGTATGACATATCCTCTCTTGCTGCAAATTTTACATCCACTACTACAATATGTGCATAAATTTTCCATATACAAAGTTAGAATTTCGATGAGGATTTGAAACCGACAAATCAAAATCTTTAAAAAAAAATCTAATACCAGAAACACTTCTATTGCTTTTCTTCTTGCTACCAAAATACTTTTATCATCCTCTACAAACAAAAATACACCATGATTAATAAAACATATAGTGATAACAACAATTTCGTACTTACTACAGATTAATTGCATGCTTGCTATGTAACACACAAGTGTTTGCCACAGCGGAATCAAAAATCTTGATGAAAAATGAAGAATGAACAAAATGAATCTTTCATAAAAATCTCTAGATTTGATTTGAAAACATCACAATTAATTTGTTCTATAATGGAAAAACATAGCAATATTGCTCAGAAAGGCAGGAAACAATACTAGATGGAGTGAAGGTTGTGACTTGTGGTGGTGTTGGAGGAGGAGGAGAGAGAAGAGGGAAAGGGGATGGAGGGAACCAAAAGTACTTTGGAGATATGTGAATGGAAGAGATGTTATGGGTGGTTAGTTGGGTATTAATTAAAAAAAGGGGTTGGTTTCTAAAAACAGGAGGTGGGACGGGACACGAATCTAGAGATGGATGGACAATGGTAGAGATGGGCCTAATATATATCTAGGTATAAAATTATTAGGTTTTACCCACCCCCATCCACTGTTGGATGTTTCCATCCCAACTACAATCACCCCACCACCAAAACAACGTTAAAAACTCTATTAAATCAAATCTTGCATGTTGCTGACGTCATCCCTCATCCACTAATTGTCTCCAACCTGGCACTAGCCCACCTCTCTTTTAGTGCTCTGCATCTAAAATAGTTGCTACATTTTGAATGTATATTTGTTATAAGAGAATGTGTAGTTGCTACACGTAAATAAAGTAATTGATCGATCCATAATTTAAATATTTGGTACATTCTTTTTTTGGTGTTTCTACACACACACACACACACACACACACACACACACACACACACACACACACACACACACACACATATATATATATATATATATATATATATATATATATATATATATAAGGGCATTGGCTCTTTGCTTTAGGGACAGTCGATCAAGGGGATGACGGAAAATGGCAGAGAATGTATAAGATAGCCACAAACAAAGGCTTTCGGCAAAGAAGGTTGCGGCAGAATAAGCTGTGAGGTTTGGATTAGACAAAAGCAAAAAAAAAAAAATGCCTTTTTGACACTAAAGCTAAGACGCAAGCTTCTATCCGAGCCGTACCGACAAGATCAATGGCCGAGATCAATCCCGACACTCCTCTCCCCTCCCCATGCTCCTCCTCCTCCTTCGGCACCGCCACCCTGCGCCGGCCGCCGCCGATTCCCGCGGCCGCGATGGGCTCCTTCATATATATATATATATATTATATTTCTTCAAAGTTTCTACATTCTTTTATTGATTTGCTATTTATTTGTTTCATGGTAGAAAAATGATTCATGTCACTATTGTGTAATTGTTATATGAGAGTATTTTTTGTTAAAATTTTTTAATACATATAAATAATACATATTTACTATATCATCAAAACAAGATTATTATATAACCATTTTTTATTTTTGAGAGAAAATTGTTTGACAATAAACATACAGTTGCTACACCTTAAAACACAAGTTACTGTATAGAAATATGTTGTTTCTCAAAAATCATTTGTTGAGAGCACCAAATCATACAAAAAATTTATTTCAAAAAACTCCTAAATCTAACACAAAATACAATGCTCTAACATAAAATACACTATCATTAGTTTACTCCAAAGAGATTAATGCGCTATTCATGTTGGAAGTAAAGGGGACTAGTAAGAATAGCATCATCATACACCACTTCCTTTATTGTAGCAAATTTGATGTTTGATTACTATGATCTAGAAACAATTTGCCATATGCAAAAGCTGAACTCTGACAAAGACTTGGAACTGACAAATCAAAATCTTTCCAAAAAAATCTAATAACTATGAAAAGACTTTTATTTATTTTCTACTTACTGCTAAAACACTTTTATCCTACCCTTATAAAGAAAAATCACTACGACAAATAAGAAATCTTATAATAACAATAAATTCACACTTACTACAATTTAAAATACATGTTTGCTACATATAATACAAGTATTCATTATATATAGTGAAAAGTTTTGATGAAAATTGCAAAATAAAAAAATATTTCATGGAAAACTCCAAATCTAACTTCAAAAACATCACCATTTGTTTGTCCCATAATAGCAAAACATGCCAACACTATGAGAAGAGCGAGGAAGCAAAGATGGAGTGGGTGCAATGGCTTGTGATGATGTTGGAGGAGGAGGGGGAGGAGAGAAGGAATAAATATGTTGCCATGGGAATTGTTTGGTACATGATTTGAGGAGAGAGAGGGTAAGTGGTTAATAACATGATTACGGGTGGTCACTAGAGAAATAGGAGAGACAACTGTGAGGCAAAATGTTAGTATTTATTAATGAGAGGTGTGTTGGGGGTACAATTCCTACGGTGAGTGGATGGTGGAGGAGGTGGACATAAACTATATATATATGAAAATAATTCTATACTCTTAGGTGTACGTACTTATAGTATTGAAATACATTATATATATTTCTTTACTTGTAGTCTATATACTATTTTGGTTATTTATAATATTTTTAATGAAGTATTGTATATACTTTTCTAAATTATAAAATATATTTTTCATAAATAACATACTATATAATTAACAAGTATATATTTAATAAAAGAAGTATTAATTAAATATGTTATATAATTGTAAAGTTATAAGATATATTTTACATAAATAATATAGTAGACAATTAAAAAAGTATCCATAGTATATGAAAAAATATTCATACTGTAATTTAAATGAGAAGAGTAAATTTTTCCAGGAGTCCATAGAATCTATCTTTTTAAAATGTGTTTTGTGAAAGTTTCTAAAAAAAAGTTTTCTAGGAAATACACTACATAGAAAGATGATGGTAAGCATTCTCTTTAGCAAAAAATGTAGGAAGGAGTTAGTGTGTTTTTATCTCAAATAAACTATCTTATGCCAAAATACTAGAGTGAGTCTACTACTTAACACACATTAGAAGAATTTATTGATGATGTGTCGCGTCCCGAAACTGGGACTACGACTACTCCCGTGGAGACCTAGCTCACTGTAGCTAGTCCCTATATATATGTATACCCTTGACTTCCCAGGATAAGTCAAGCACAGGAGTATATTTACATTGCAACAGAGTAACTTACAAAATATTTAAGCAGTGTGGCCTGCTGGCCTTGATATTACATAAGAAGATTACAATGCCTTCGCAGCATACATGGTTTAGCAAAATAACATCTACACAGCAGAAGATAGGTGACCCTCCCACAATGAGAAATTGACGGCAGAACAACACACATCAGGGCTCTGGCGGAACTGACACTCCTCCTTCTGGATCCAAGAAATTCTTCACGCCTTCATCTTGATTATTGAACGCTCCATCTACTGATTTGTAGGTTGCAAGGGTGAGCACTTACGTACTGAACAAGTTGTAGGTAAGAGTAGATACATATAGTAGTGATGATATGAACCTAGACTAGTCAAGAATTATGGATGTTTGTAAAATAACATTTTTCTTTCATATCTCATCTCATGGTAGCACTTTTCATAACATAGCATTGATATTCTTGTTCACTAGATTATAGTATTACCTCGACACGTCGACACACGACAGCCCATGGCAGTACCCCTTATCATGACAATATATGTCATTTGGGTAATCTTGGCTTATCAAATTTTATTTTAGAAAATATACTTGTGCCACACCCCGTGGATTTAATCCACCGCAGCTGACTCCTATAAATCCGAGAGTTCGGAGTATTCGAATACGTTTTTAACTCTGTAGAGAGGTACTAATTTACCCACAAGATATTCCACTTTCAAGCCCATCCTATCAATATGATTAGACCCTTCCTCACAACCATGTGTGAGTGGCAAGGTGGAGATAACAAGAACTTTTGTTATGTTTTACTCACAATTCACCCCTGACCCTGTGGATCTTGTTGGATCAAGGATGCCGACTAGAGGGGGGGGGGTGAATAGGAGGCTTTTAAAGCTTAAAAACTTAAAGCAAATAAAGAACAAATAATATAAGCAAAGGGAAAAGAGAACGAACACAATGATTTTTACCGAGGTATCGGAGACTCGCCCAGTCTCCACTAATCCTCGTTGAAGCACTCAAATCACTTGAGTTTCGCTTCAATATCCACAAAGGATATTATCACTAATGGTTGCTCCTTGTCCACTCCGGAAAGGCGAGCACCGATGCCTTGTACACACTTGCCGAGCCTCTCCGACAATCTCCGAACGGAGAGATCAACGGCCACGCCTCCGAACCGTCTAGGTGAGGGTGCTCACCAAGAGTAAAAGGCAGCGAGGTCTTCTCTAGACCTCCAAACACGCACCGAGAAGCTAAGTGGATGCAAATGCAAAAGAACAGAAACTCTCGGTGGATCGGAAAGCACTCGACTTGATCAAAAGATCAAGATTTTATATAAGAAACTAATGCTCAAGAGTGTATATGAAATGCTGCTGCTTGTTGTGAAAAACATATGCCCAAAGCCCCTATTTATAGCCTCAAGAAGCAAATGAACCGTTGGAGCTAGGGCTGAAAATCAGCAACCCAAACTGACAGTCAGTTAGACTAACTGACAGTCAGTTCAGTGCACAACGACCGACAAAATTTACGGATAAAAAATAGCTAGCCGTTTGCAGCCAAAACAGGAAAGCTGGAACACGCAACTGACAGTCAGTTACACAAACTGACAGTCAGTTTGTGTACTAGCTCGACCAGAAACAAATAGAAACACAGATAAAAACAGTTGTGGTCGAAACCCAAACTGACAGTCAGCATGGGCATACTGACAGTCAGTTTAGTACAAAAATTTTTGGCCCGAAAAACACACACTCTGGACAATTGTCAGTTAACACAAACTGACATTCAAACTGACAGTCAGTCTGAACAAAAACAGCTATAACTTTAAATCCAGAAATCCAAAAGAGGTGTTTAATAGCTCATTTGAAAGATATTTTAAAGGACTATCTTTTTGTCAACAGAAGAAAAAGCCAGATCTCTCTAGATCTTTCCAGAAAATGCAAAAACTCTTCTGCTGTCAAAAACTAAACTGAAAAACCAAATAACTGACAGTCCGTTAAAAACATCCATAACTTTTGATCCAGAAATCTAAATTGATAGTTTAATAGCTCGTTTGAAAGATAATTTCAAGGGTTACATTTTTGTCAACAGAAGCAAAAACCAGATCTACCTAGATCTTTCTGGAAAAATGAAAAACACTTCTGCTGTCAAAAAATCATTTGAAAATCCAAATCTCTCAAACCAAAAACAAATCAAATCCAACCAAAATGATGCAATGCAATGACCTAAGTTTCTCGGTTTGTGTTGGAGATAAAGAGAGGACTTTTGCCACCCCTCTTTATAGTACGGTTAAAACTAAAAAATAATTTCCTAAACCGATCAAACTCCAAACACCGAGATCGGTCAAAATAAAACAAATATTACCTCAGGTCCTTTGCATCTTTAATCCTTGCAACTTTCGTTTTGGTGACCTT
The DNA here is from genome assembly GCA_019359835.1 of Pharus latifolius. Taxonomy (NCBI): domain Eukaryota; kingdom Viridiplantae; phylum Streptophyta; class Magnoliopsida; order Poales; family Poaceae; genus Pharus; species Pharus latifolius. Next base: position 82,014,740 of record CM033323.1, on the reverse strand, counting down.
GCACTTGCGACCTTGACTTCCAACCTTTAACTGCGACCACAGCCAACATTGCGACCTTGCGCTTGCGACTTTGGACCTGTGACCTGCAAATCTTCCCGGATCACTTGCAGACTTTACAGAAATCGCTCTGCATAGAAATAGCTCAAAGACAAGGTTAGTCCAAAACACTTAATGTTATCAATAATCAAAATCAACATAAAAGGGCCTAGATGCAACAGATCTCTCGCGAACCCCAGTTATGGCAGGTTGTACCCAAACCTCCACCCCTTTGCGTATTCCCATTACTGGGTCAGCGTGCAAGATCACCTTCAGTGATATGTGTGGGAGCCGTACTCCGTGTAAATCGTGCATCACAGCGCATCTCATGCAGGGGTTTCATGTGAGATCCGCATAAATACTTGTTCAGCCTTGTCCCATACCAGGCTTGCGGTTAGCACGTTGTTCATGCCACTAGACGCACAACACAAGGTTCTAGTCCTTATATGCCAGTGACCAGACCATTCACAACCCTGCACCTTCTGTGCCTGCTATCCTCTGTAATTAAGCACTTCCAGTGCTACAGCCATCCATACCAAAATTCTGGTCACAGCTAGGGGTTTTATTTCATGAATATACATAAGTACATATATAATAGTTCATGGTTCACTAATTGATCTTTTCACATTTCTCAAGCATCCAGCTTTGTACTGCCAAAATATATCTCAACCATTCTTTCACATGCAGTATTACTTATATTCAAGGTCATATTATAGCAACTCTTAAAATATAGGTTCAAGATGATCAAGACTATGACTTGCCTTCCGCGTCGTAAAAAACAGCAGTTGATGTCGGGTCTGCGACGAAGTCTTCAAACTCGGGCTCCTGCTCTGAACAAAGATCAAGCAAGCAAACAGGCATTACAATCAATCCTACTCTTACTAATTCACTACATGCAATAATGCAATGAGAATATTTAGGCAATACAAGATTCGAGAGTTCTGGAAAGCGATTAGGGTTAAGATTAGTTGCCAAAAGTTACAAGGTTCCAAATGTCTCAAAATATCAGAATGATATCAAGATTGCGACTGGTTCGCTAAAAAACAGCAAACGTCTTTAGGTCGACATTTGGTTCAAGGCATCGACATAGGGTCGATGGATGATAGAGAAATTATCTCAACTTGTGGCAGTAGAATAAAATGTAGAGAACAACTCCACAAGTCTAAGGGACAAGGTTATTTTCAATTTGCACAACTGAACATAAGTGAAAAGAGCTAATGCCACTGGCTGACAAGCTCTGGCATAGGGCTGACAATGTCAAAATCTAGGGCTAAGCATAAAATGCAGTTGAAGGGCTCAACTGGTGTCTAACTTTGTCTAGGAGGTAGGCCTGAGTAACAGGAACAAAAGACATAACAAGTTCCTTGGCTGGAGATGGCCGGGCGGCAAGAAATCCGGTGAGGAAAAACGGTGGCGACACGGCAAGATAATAGCACTGGACAAAATCTTTGGCATGGCTATATCTTGCAATCTGGACGGTTTCAGAGATCGGGCTAGAAGAGAAAAGTGCTCAGGAGATTGAGGCACATCTAGAGGACAAAGTGGTTGAAGCTGGATCGGCCGTAATCACTTTTCCGATGATCGGCGCTGGAGAAGAAAGCACTGAATTGGGCATTTTTGATACAGAAGGTTTGAACTCAATTCCAAGCTCAGGGAGTAGCTAAGGGGTATAAGGAAGCTGTTGGTGAAGTCAATTTGACAGGAGGATCACCGGAGAAGCCTAGCGACAGGAGCCGGCGGCTGGTGAAGTTCCAATTTGGGGAAAGTCTTGATTAGAGCTCAATTTTGAAATCTTGATGCATAGGCTTGCTAAGGATAGCTCACTGATCAATTTGTTCCACTGAATCGAGAGCTAATTTGGGATAAATCGGGCTGCATTGCCGGAACAGAGCAAATCGAAGATTCCAGCGATCACCGGCGTTAGGGTCCACCGGAGAGCAATTGGATGCAACAGAACAATGAGGAACATGAGAGATACTCACTAGTGTCAATTTGGCAGATAGTGCAGTGGTTGAGGCTGGCACCGTGAGCCTTTGTGCTGGACTCGCCGGAGAAGACGACGAAGGTGGAGGAGATTTTGAACTTAACTGATTTCTGGTGAAGTAGAGATTACACGGCGATGTGGTGCTTAAATAGACCAGGGCGAAGCTTGCGAAGAGGGGACAGCAAAGAAATTGGCGCTGGTGACTAGACTGGCCGGGCGCAGGCGCGACAACGGTGAAGAAAGAAACAGCGGCAGCGACAAGACGATGAGCAGGCGGCTCTGTACTGATCCAATTGTCGGCTTATTGGAACTCAACAATGTTGGGCGGTGCAAAGCGGTGGCGACAAAACTGGCAAGGCGAGGCAACGTGGCGTGAAGTTGTCGACAAAGGTTGTTGCCGGTCGCGCGCGGAAGCAGATTTTGGTCGTCGACGTTGCAACGGCGATGGCTGAGGACGGACGCGTGCGCAAAAGCAAACACAAGCATGCACGGGCACAAGTGCAGACGAATCTTGGCCGGCGGTGAGCGAACACGGCGCACAAGCACGGCGAGGCTCTGGTCGAAAACACAGTTGCTGCTCTGGTCGAATCTGGACTAATTTGCAATATCTGATTCTTGGCTTTGTGCTGATTTGTTAATCTGGAGATTTGGAAGATTTAAACTGAAATTGATTGCACTGATCTGGCAGACTTTATTCAACAGATAATTTGGCACAGATAGAAGATAAAATTTGAAACAATTGAATGGTTTTTGATATAAACTGAAAATAGGGTAGATTAGGGTATTTGAAATCTGGATTTTGTCAAATGCTGAATTTCTGGGATTTAGGATTTGATTTTGAGATACTCATATAAGAAGATTTTGTGTTGAATGACATTTGGGAGGTGTTCCCTGAATCAGATTTGGGTTTGGAGATGATATGTAACATTTTTCCTTTTCAGGCTTCTAGAAAATTTGGAAAAGAACTAATCTGCGATACTCTTGGACTGATTTGCGAAAAAGGTTTAGATGATAAAATCTGACTGCCAACTTTTTGGATTAAGGTATTGGTATACTCTTGATCATAATCCAATGATAATCTGATCTGAACTTGGTCAAAATTTTGATTAAATCTGAATTTTTGAAACTTAGGATATTTGGGGTAATATAAGATATATCTATTTCAAAAACAGAAAGGAGTTGATAAATCTGGAAGTTAGAGATAGAATTGAATCTGGGTTCTGAAGGCTTTTATACTCAAGATAGATAGTAGATCAAATCTAAAAAGTCAGATCTTGATTTAGGTCTACATGATAGATTTTAAGATTTTAGGCTTAGAATAGAATAAAGTTGGGGCTGATTTGGCTGATCTAGAAGAGACATATGCATGCATGACTTTTTAAAAAAGAAATTTTCACCATAAACCTAGGGTGTTACTTGATGTTAGGGAAAACGCAGAACTGATAAATAAGTACTGATCTAAAGACGCAAATATAGAATTTTATATAGGTTCAAAGGCGAAAGATTACCCTTACCTCTTGTGGATACCTATGGATCATCTCGGAGGAAGCCACTAGTGAGGTACCAATTATTTTGCACTATTGTAAGAAATATAAAGTATAGGGATGGATTACAAAACAATTATACGGTGTTCGAGACTCCTTTACAAGCAGTTTAGTGGGTAATCTACACAAAAATCTATCTCTAATCAAGTGCTCAGAAACAACTTGATGAGATGAATATGTAGCTAATTAGTTCAGACGGAAACAATCTCTCAGAATTCTGTCACGACTCGAAGAATTCCATGTAGATTGAGATGCTTGCCTTCTCTGCTTCTGCATGATTCCTCTTTTGATCATGATGAAGTATTGATTTATAAGCATTGATTATGTCGTAACCTGACAATACATGGAGATATCTTCTCCGTAGTGCTTCTGGATTCCAATTCAACATTCTTTCCTAATTAGGAGAAATACCAAATCCCATCTATAAATAATCCCTTTTGGATTATTCTTCAGTCATCGATTATGCTAGGACATAAACTTAAAAAAAAAATAAATATTATTAAATAATAAAAATGTATTATGATAGATTTATTTATAATTTGCGGTATTGGAGATCGTAGATCTAAAACTGGTATTGATTTCGCTATTACGTTTGGATGGTACAGAATAGAATAGGCTTGAAAAAACAGTGTCATGGTGAACAGAGCCAACCCACAAAAACACACTTAAATTCGATAGTCTCGTCTTGACCATACTTGACTTGCACCACTACTGGTATGGTGTCTGAAAATTAATAATGTTTACGGCTTGAGACATATCGAGAACTATCTTTAAAAAAAAAGACTTCAAATTAAAAGATTAAAACATGGAAGCTATTTTTTTTAGCAGTCTTGCATGATTAGTGCTCTAGGTAAGTGTTTGTGTGAGTATAGCATTGCTAATGTAATAAAAAAGAGAGTCCATTTTGCCACCTTCAAAAGTTCAAACCCATTCCAACACGGCGCACACGCAACTATTAAAACCCAAGAAGCCAAGTAGTATTCTGTATTCACACATGAGCACGAAGCCATGCAGCGGCCAAGAAGAAGCTACCCTTTGCTCGCCTTGGTCCACCTACTCCTCGCCGGAGCCATAAGCATCGCCGCCGGCGACACAGCGGCGCCGGTGATGGTGACCACGGTGTGCGGGCCGACGACGGCGACCGACCCCGAGGCGTTCGACGTGAGCTTCGTGAACACACTGGAGATCATTTACCAGAACGTGACGCGCTCCGGCTTCGGCGCCGCGTCATCCGGCGGCGGCAACGCTACCGTGTTCGGCCTCGGTCAGTGCATGGCCTACCTCTCCTCCACCGACTGCCAGCTCTGCTACGCGCAGAGCCGCGTCAAGCTCCCGCACTGCCTTCCCGCCGTCGCCGGCCGTATATACTTCGACGGGTGCTTCCTCCGCTACGGCACTGACAACTTCACTGCCGTTGGCACCGACGCCAACGACACGGCGGTATGCTCAAACTCCACCGTGGCCGCGACCGCCGCGCCGTGGTTCGCGGCCGCGACGGCATTGGTGCGGAACGTCACGGCGGCCGCGCCGGGCGCGAGGAACTACTACTACGCCTCGTCGGCGCCGGGAGTGTACGCGGCGGCGCAGTGCTGGAGGTCGCTCAACGCCAGCGAGTGCGCGGCGTGCGTGGCGAGCGCGCGCGACCGGGTGCTCCAGCGCTGCCTACCGGGCAAGGCCGAGGGCTACGGCCTGAACGCCGGTTGCGTTGTCAGGTACTCTACGCAGCCGTTCTACTTGACAGCGACCGGCGACGGCGGCGGCGGCGGGCCTTCCAGTTAGTACTTTTTACTCCTTTTGGAAATTTGTTTACTTGCTGGTGATTTGGTCCACGTTTTACGGCGAGGTGCCGTGTCAGATTATTTTGTGAAGGGCATATAATAAAATAGAGATGTTCCTCAGGGCCGATTTGTAAAGAACAACCACAAAAATTTCTCAATTTTTATGAAATCATGAGGTATCTAGAACCCATCGGCGTTTCGTGAGGCACTTCAACAGAATATTCTTGAGCATGCGCGAAACCCACTCGAAGCATCCCTACTCCAATGTAAAGCGCTTCGCGAGACTCTTCGTACAGACTCACGAGTAAATTAAATTTAGGTGATTTTAGTAAAACATCCATAATCGAATATATATGGTGTCTTTATATGAAGATAATTTAAAGATCTATAATTTTCTCAATATAATCAACATCTAATTTGAACTAGATTAATATATAAATAAAAAAATTATATATAATTCAGTTGGACAAAAATCAAAACAAAAAAATAAAAAATCTCAAGCATCCCCTTTCTCTCCTCTTTCATGCGTAAGAAACAATTTTTAATCCCGGGCGGCGTCGGCCGAGACACCGGGTTGGAATTCGCCTGAAAGGAAACTAATACCAATTTTACTATGGTCTTTCATGCAAAAATCTTTAATTTTGATGTTGTATACTTCTTACTGAAGGATTTCTGATTTTTTTTTCTGAAATTTTCATGCTTCCTAGACAAAAAATGTTGTATATTTTTTACCATGAACTTGACATGTTTCTTTCTGTTTCTTGAATTTTTCTTGGCAGCCCGGCACATTGTGATTATTGTGATTGCTTCAGTCTTCTCTGCAATGGCAGTCATAGGCATGGCATTTCTGTGGACAAGAATGAGGCCTAGAAGAAATAATCTCCATGATGGTATGTACATACACACAGCCCGCAGCTACACACACACTAATGTAGTAGCAATCTAATAGCATGTAAAAATGTGTTCTGAAAAAAATTCAATTGCAGACTTGGACGGTTCAGGTGAGATCATCCGCGCGATTTCTGCCTCGCACCTTAGTTTCAAGTACGAAGATCTGCGCAGGGCGACCGAAGACTTCAATCAGATCAACAAGCTCGGCCAGGGCGGGTATGGAACAGTTTACAAGGTACATTGTCATCTGGAACAACATTTACATTGCTTTGATTTGTGCGGTAATTGCATTGTTCTTGGTCATCTGATTCTTGCATTGATCAATGAGCATTTCTGAACTGTTTTCACTAGTGTCTAAATTGGTCGGATTGCGTTTGCATGATCACCATTCTTGTGCATTTGTCGTGATTGGTTTTCCTTTTCTGAACTCTAAGGAGATTCTTGAAATGATCAGATCGTATGCAGCATTCTGATACATTTCTGAACTTTTCATACTGTGCATAGATTCTTCAACATTCTAATGTTGTGATGGCATTAGCTCTGATTTCTGATGTGATGCTAGGGTGTGCTGCCAGACGGTCGCGAGATCGCCGTCAAGCGGCTATTTTTCAACACTCGGCAGTGGGCTGAACAGTTCTTCAATGAGGTGAACCTCATCAGCCAGGTGCAGCACAAGAACCTCGTCAAGCTCCTCGGCTGCAGCGTCGAGGGCCCTGAAAGCCTCCTGGTCTATGAGTACCTCTGCAACACCAGCCTAGATCACTACTTGTTTGGTACTAATCAAAGCACTCTTCCAAGTTTCTGAATCTTATGAAATTTGCTGATTCTAAGGCATGCCATAACTTCAGAAAATTTCTAACTTTGCACACTTGATGATGTAGATGCATTCAAGAAGAATGCATTGGATTGGGAGCGGCGATTCGAGATCATCGTCGGGACGGCAGAGGGTATATCGTACCTCCACAGTGCTTCCGAGATTAGGATCATACACAGGGACATAAAGGCCAGTAACATACTGTTGGATGAGAGATTTAGGCCTAAGATTGCTGATTTTGGTTTAGCAAGGAATTTCATGGAAGATCAGAGCCACCTCAGCACCGGCCTCGCCGGAACTTTGTAAGTCCAGCTGCTTGAATTATCTGAAACATTGCAACATGATTGCAATTGTCTGAAGAAAGAGGACTGATCGACTGACCGTGCCGATTTTTGTGCAGCGGATACATGGCTCCTGAATACATCGTCCACGGGCAGCTGACGGAGAAGGCCGACATCTACAGCTACGGTGTGTTAGTCCTCGAGATCATCACAGGCCGGAAGAACCAAAACTCGGTGGCTGCATCGGCTGAAGGCCTTTCCCTCATGTCACTGGTACATTTGTAACATTAGTAACATTTCATCCTATTGTCAAGTACTTGCTACTGTAGCACTTTCTGAAAACTGACAAAGCTAGTACTTTCTTCTTCAGATATGGCGACACTACGGCGATGGTACCCTGATGGAATTGCTCGATCCAAACCTCCGCGAGCAATGCTCGGAGGAGGATGCTCTGAAGGTGTTCCACGTAGGGCTATTATGCGCGCAGGCATCACCTAACCTTAGGCCACCGATGTGGAAGGTGGTGGAGATGCTGAACAGTGGGGATAAGGAGCTGCCCCGGCCTTCTCAGCCACCGTTCATCAACATAAAGGGATTGAATGCGAAGAGCGACAGCTCGGAGGCGTCATCTCTACTGTCGAACTCGGAGAAGTCCCCGTTCTCTGTAAACCAATTATCGGTGAGCGCGGTGCAGGCCAGGTAACAAGGTGTGAATGATCTGAACATTTCCTTTATTTCAGAATGCACTTAATTTTTTATAAGTATACAGTTTTCATTTGATCATGACCTTGAAGTACTACTTGTCAGTAAACATTCAGAGAAATTGTAGTTTTTTTTTTCTGAAGATTCAAAGAAGTGCACTCTTGATCATTGTTTCAAGCTTCAACCAATTCCCCTTTGTAATAATCTTAATATAAGTATAACAAAACTGCATTTTTTTCCTAACCAAAATACTGATTAATTCTCAGTAAAATTTAATCAACATTAATTAACGAACCCCTAAAGGTGCGTGTTATAGCACATGTACCCTTTGCCAAAACAGAAGTTCTCAATTCTCGTACTTCTCTATCCTTGCGTGTCATGTCAATTACATGATCAGCTCACAATAGCAAGCAAAAAAGTCACACAATTCACACAACTTTGATATAGATGGAACACTTATTTCAGGATAATTTCAATCACGAACCACCTTATACATGGTTTCTTTCAAGAGTCAAAATGCAGACAAAAAATAAAGGAGAGATTTCAGATGGACTGTCATCTTGAATGAATCTTGATTGCTCTGCCAGTTGAGGTCGTCAATTCCTTGTCTGATCAAACTAGAAAACTTCCATGTGATGTAGTCATCAATATCATTTTCTTTATGCAAATGCAAGTCAAAACTTGCTGCTAAGAAGTGAAGAACCAGCCAAATGGCACGACTAGACCTAAAAGAATAGTAGTGACCAAGATTTTCTTCCATCCTAGATTGTGACAGTTGAACAACCAACAACAACATCGTTGAAAGTTTAATGACAAGTAAAATTGACTTTTGATTCTTCTCATTGTTTCAGCTTAGTTTAGTCTAACATTATAGTACTCTCCGTTCTTTCATAGTTGTTGTTTTAGGAAGAAGAATCTATATCTAAAAAAATGTCATTCCATTGTTTTTTTTGGTCATTTCTATTCAGATTGAGACTGAATATTCTTTTGTGCTAAGATTCAGTTTATGCTAAAAAGAAAGAACGATTTAACTGAAACTTTTTTTTTTCTTTGTGGTGGATTGCAGTAGCAGTTGTAGTCGTTCATATGTAGCAAGCCAATCAGGATGGTGAAGACGAACGCGGGGGGGGGGGGGGGGGGGGGGGGGGGGGGGGGGGGGGCGGGCGGGGGCGGGGTCGGGTGGGGGGGTTCAAGAAATCGGCCAATCTTTTCCTAGATGTTTGGTTCATGATTTATTTATTTTTCCTGATTTTTTGTGTTTGTATATATGTAAGGGAGGAAATCATGCATTATTGCAATTTTTTTTTTCTCATTCCAAATATAGGATAATTGACAACAAATTGAACTAGTCGATGGCCTACAAAATTGAGGATGTGTTCGATCTAGTTTCAGTTCAATCTTATAGACTCTAATAATATATCAAACAAAGAACTTATTTGAGAACTTATTTCTGAAATACAAATCTCTTTTACATTAGAAATTTCCCAATAAACTCATTTGCGAAATTATTCACAAGCAGTCACATCCAAGAGGTTGATTTTACCTTCAACATTTGCATATACTCCCGATGCAGCAATCAGTAAAAGCGAAAACATAAACAAATGGAAATTACACAAACCCCTAACAAAGTCACTCCAATTATCAAGAATCCCTGAACGAATTATTGAATTATCTACTCCTTACAAGTATATCTACGCTTTAAAAAGACACTTGCTATTAATTGACCCTCCAAGTTGATGGTTAATTACCATTTTCCTTTAAAAAAAAGTTGATGATTCACCTATTAACGGTGCTTAAAATAATAATAATTGACATTGTCAACCTCATAAATCAATGATTATTCTTTATATCTATTTCTCTTTAAATATTCTCTATCTGACGACATGCAGTGAATATTATTTTCCTCCACATATCTATCATGTCCACTTCCATCTTTGGTGTAAATTTGACCATTATTCAATGGTCAACTAATACAAAGAGTTTTTTTTTTGAAATTGTAAAAATAATCCTAAAAGTCATTCAGATTCCGTCTATTAAGTCAATATGTAATATTATCATATCTACAAGTGTGTAATAATTTCAAAAACTCCTCTCCCATCAGATTTCATTAAATTTAAATGGAAAATATTAAAAAAATTTAAAAACACATGACAGTATCTATTAATTTTTTTTTAACATTTTCTCTTCTCTCACCTCTCTCCTCCCTCCCCCTCTCTCTTTCTTTCCCATCCCTCTACCATTGACGAGATCCACTACACCTACAACCATTGGGGTAATGCGTGGTGCCACTCATACCGCTTCCTCCCTGGTGGCACCATTATGTTTAGTTGTTTTGTATTTTCATTACTTGTAAAGGAAATATATTACCTACTATTTGTAATACACTTTGATAAAATCTCCAATACAAGGTGACATATATATGTAATCCATTCAATCTCTGACTTGATGGATTCTATTATCGTGGGCTCATCGGTTACAATTACAAACGGTTCCTCAAGGGACTTTCGGCCCACTCACTACAGGCCACAGAGAAAAATTGAAAAGAAAAAAATACACAGTTGGTGTCAAAGGCCCATAAGGCAAGCCCACCTACCAAAGCTCTTTCACAAAAATGTTCTTAAGTAAGGAAAGGGACATTCTCAAAAAAAAAAAAATTAGGGAAAGGGACCACCAAAAATTCAACGCGTGGTAGCATCATAGCCGCAAATACAGAAGATCGAACGGACAGAAAAAAGAGGTGACGTAGCTCAACCTCCATGCAGGGAATGAATAGTAGCCCATACTTACTGGGTTGTAATTCCTTATAAACTCGACGCGGATAGAGTAGATGAGTTGAATACATCGATTGAACGGCGAGAAATGTGTAGTCGACATGGTGCAGTGCGGAGACGAGTTTGCTCCTGAATTATATATCAGGATATATGACTATAGATTAGTTGTCGTGTGGTTGGCAAGTGTATAGAGCTAGTATTTTTGAATGGTACTAGACCTTTTTTTTTGCTTAATTGTTTTACATTTTCAATAAAGCCTTATCAGATCCTGATACTATTCTTGATCCGCATCCATCAATAAATAATTAAAAGTGTGACGCTGGCCAAGCTTGGTTTGTGTTCATATAACTTGAGTAGAGATCCATCAGGAGTTCGAGAGAATATGGGCCAGTTTACTTTGTTCGTAAATCTTGTTTAAATAAAATGTGTCATGCTAAATTTTAGGTAGATTTTATTTGATTTGTGGGCACCAAATAATGTCGGGAAAAAAAAATCCATATTGTCGTCACTTTTATTCCCTAAAAAGTGAGACATTCGACGCGCGACACCGTAATATCTCCCGGGACAAAAACAAGTATCTATTTAACTGATCTGGGAGGATCTTTAGGTCGAGTCGCATACGGCTTCGCGACCTTAACCGTGTTCGGAAAGGTTTCGCGATCGATCCCTGTTCAGAATTATAATCTGATCCAAATATAGATTATTAAGTCTATCCATTTAGGATTAGTTAGTTATACGAGTCTAATACGTTTAGGTTACTGAGTCTGATACGTATTCATACGATTGGACTATAAATACCTTGTAATAGGTCTAGTTTAGATCATCGAAGAGTCATAGAATTTATTTAAGTTTTAGACACTTATAATTCTTTCGACGTAGGCAAGTGTGTTTAACGTTCGACGTATAAAGCCCTCTTTGAAATAAAGAGTTATGCAATTACTTTGGGTTTCAGTATTTCCGAATAAGATCATGTTATTCCGCATATTAGAATCTGGGCGAGCCTAGTGTGAAACCAAGGCTAGGTCTCAAACGGATCAAGTTGGTATCATAGTAACTTTTCTATCCTATGGATGGTGAAGACTCGTTAGTGTTACAAAACCTCCGGCGAAACTCTAGGCGATCAATTGACGGTTCCTACAGTGGCGTCTCCGACAATGTCTGACAATACCTCCGTTCAAGCTAACCTAGCCGAACAAGTGGCTAAGTTCTCCACCGAATGGAAACCGTGCTTACTTGGATTAAGCAGCAGGCCATAATTGTACCTCCTGAAGTAGGGAATGTTATGGGTGTGAAGACTGGTTAAGACTTCGCAGGATAGACGCAAATGAAGACAAAGGCGACTACAAGACCGACGACCTCACCAACACCTGCTTAGTTGTCGGATTTTTTAAGGTCGACGCTAAGATTGATATACCCATATATGATGGGGTGATCGATGCCGAGAAGCTGGATTCTTGGATCGATCAACTTGAGACCTACTTTGACCTGAAAGGGTTCAGTAATGCTCAAAAGGTGAAATTTGCACCTTTGAAGATGAAGGACAACTCCAAGACTTGGTGGAAGGCCCTTGTCACCAGTGGTGAAGCTGACGACCTTGCGTGGGGTCAATTCAAATGACTTCTACGATAAGAATTATATCCGATGGGTTACCTTGAGGAGAGATGGGAGCGTTGGCACAGATTGTACCAACTGTGCAACCAGACCTTCCAAGACTATACGATGGAGTTCCGGAGACAAGCAATGGTCATCGGCATATCGCTATCCGATCCTCAGGTATTTCGGAAATACACATATGGACTTCAGAAATCGATCAGTACTGAGCTAAGTCTGTTCGTCGTCCAAGACATCGCGACCGCAAGCACAACCGCTATGGCGATTGAGAAGAATAACAAATCCTGCAGCGACAAAAGCACGAAGGAAAGTGCGACCTCGACAAAGAAAAAGCCGAGTCCAAAGAAGAATGCTTCAAAATCGGGCACGGGTGCCTTTTGTGAACATTATCAAGCCACGTGACACACCAAGGACAAATGCTACAAGCTTCATCCTGAACTTCGACCAAAGAAAAATGGACCAGGGAAAGAACAGCCACGGCTACTGCGACTTCACCCGACGTAGAAGTTGTCTGAGTGAATTCGGTTGATGAGGCGGATATGACCTTGTCTCTGATGGAAAGGCCGAAGGAGAAGGGTTTGGATCCATCGAATGACCATCACCCAACGGAGGACTTGTTCACCATCAACATCCAGGTGAAGCACGAAGTGGTCACAACGATATTCGATCCCAAAAGTCAGAAGAATCCGGTCTCCGCTGGACTGGTTCGGCGACTTGGTTTGAAGATAACCACACACCCGCGACCATATCCACTGGGTTGGTTTACATCCAACGTGAACCAACATATTACGAGTCAGTGTGTGTTGAAGTTTGCAATCTCTGCACAATATATCGACGAGGTGCAATGCGATGTTGTCCCTATCGATATCTGTCAGGTACTCTTTAGGAGTCCGTATCTGTATGATCGAGACTCTCACTTCCATCGGCGTGCGCAAGAGTACGACCTCACCAAAGACAGAGTTAAATTCGTGATCAGTAGAGACATCTACGTCAATACTTCGAACTTGATTACCGCAAATTAGGCCAAACGAATTGTTAATGCATGTCACAAATATGTGCTTGTCATGATTCGACCCATTGGTCAAGGTGAGGGTACTCGACCAGCAGTGTCGTTGGCGTGTCGAGAGGATTCTGGTCGTTTGTCGGGATTGCTAGAGAAATACAGTGATCTGTTCGAGACTACCCAGGGTCATTCGCCGAAACATCCAGTCGAGCATGAAATTCAGCTTGTGTTCGATGCAACATTGCCCAATCTGAGTATGTATCGCAACTCAGTATTGGAGAATGAAGAGATTAAGGACAACTTGGTGAGTTGCTAAACGATGGTGTCATTCAACTGAGTAGTTCACCTTGTGGATCTCCTGTGGTGTTAGTGTAGGATCAATGATGCCGACTAGAGGGGGGTGAATAGGGGGCTTTTAAAAACTTTAATTTAAAACAAATATTTACAAATAAAGAAATTAAGAACAAATAATAATATGAGAAAGAGGAAGAGAGAACGAACACAACGAATTTTACCGAGGTCTCGGAGACTCGCCCAGTCTCCCCTAATTCTCGTTGAAGCACTCAAATAAATTGAGTCTTGCTCCAATATCCACGAAGGACATTTTCCACTAGTGGTTGCTACTTGTCCACTCCGGAAAGGCGAGCACTGATGCCTTGTACAAATGCGCCGAGTCTCTCTGAGAATCTTCGAACTGGAGAGATCTACGGCCAAGCCTCCAAACCGTCTAGGTGAGGGCGCTCACCAAGAGTAATAGGCAGTAAGGTCTTCTCTAGACCTCCAAACAATCACCGAGAAACTCTAAATATGCAAAATGAAACGAACGCAAGCACTCGGTGGATCTAAAAATCACTCAACTTGATCAAAAGATCAAGATTTTTGTATAAGAACTAAAGCTCAAGAGTGTATAAGGTTGTGAGGCTGCTTTTTGTGTAAAATACGAGTTCAAAGCCTCTATTTATAGCCTCAAGTATCAAAAGAGACGTTGGAGCTCGGACTGAAAATCAGCAATTCAAACTAACAGTCAATTACACACACAACGGCCGACAAAATTTACGGATAAAAAATAGCTAGCCGTTTGTGGTCGTATATGGAAACTGAAACTCCAAACTGACAGTCAGTTCGACCAAAACATCGACCAGATCAAATAGAAACTCAGATAAAATCAGCTGAGGTCGAAATGCAAACTGACAGTCAGCATGGGCATACTGACAGTCATTTTAGTACAATTAGTTTCAGCTCAAAAAACACACTCTCTGAACAACTGTCAGTTTAACTGAACTGACATTCAAACTGACAGTCAGTTTAGCAAATTGACAGTCAGTCTGAACAAAAACAGTCATAACATTAAAACCATAAGTCCAAATTGAGATTTTAATAGCTTGTTTCAAAAATAATTTTAAGGACTACATTTTTGTCAACAGAAGCAAAAACTAGATCTGCCTAGATCTTTCTAGAAAATTGAAAACTCTTCTGCTGTTAAAAACTCAACTGAAAATCCAAATCTTTCAAAACCAAAATCAAATCAAATCCAATAAAAAATGATGCAATGCAATGACCTAGTAATTTCTCGGTTCATGTTGGAAATGTAGAGAGGACTTTGCAACCCCTCTTTATAGTACGGTTAAATCTAAAAACAAAATCCTAAAACCGATTAATCTCCTTACGCCGAGATCGGTAAAAACAAAATCTCAGATTACTTTAGGTCCTTTGTATCTTCATGTTTGCGTCTCATCTTTGCTCTTTTGCACCTTGTGCTTCTATTTAATATCGGGTTCATCTTGATCATCTTTGCGTGTTTTCCTGAACAAACTCTGTATCAAAAATCTTAGAAGCACAGTTAGTCTGAAACACTTTGTTATCATTAATCATTAAAATTAGGGTTAGCCATAAAGGCCTAGATGCAACAATCTCCCCCTTTTTGATGATTGATGACAACAAGTGTTCGATAAAAGATAATAAGTAAATAACTCCCCCTGAGTATATGCATCACATATCACAGATATAAGTTCAGAGCATATATCAAAATATATCAGAGCATAAACCAATCATAAACCAACACATAGATAGATATCAGAGCATCACAGACCATCATATAGAATCAAGTATCAGAGCTTCACAATCCCAAAACATCATATCCATATCCAAAATCACAGAGAACCAATATCCAGACATAGACAATCAATAAAACATATCCATAACTGAAAATCATCCAATCACAAAATATATATAAAATACTTTTCCCCCTTTGGCATCAAGTACAAAAAGGGAGCAAATACAGGAAAATAGAGCCTAATGCTCATCATCTGAAAAAAGCCCTAAGACGGCTGTATCTCCGGAGCCTGCAGGAGATCCAGACGCGTCGATGCCAGGTGACAACGGAGGAGTAGCAGCTGGAGCTGGAGCAGCTGGAGCCGGAGCTGGTGCCACAGGAGCTGGAGCAGCTGGACCTGAAGCTGAGCTCGGAGACGACGACGCTGGGCGGGCCCTCTTGCGAGGGACTGGGGAAGCTGAAGAAGGTAGGCGTCGCAGAATCTCCTCCTGCTGAGCAAGCAGGCGAAGCAGCATCTGATGGTGCTCTACCTGGGTGCTGAGGATCTGCTGCTGGGTCTGGATGATCTGCTGGAGCTGAGACGAAGAAGCCGAGGAAGATCCGATGCCTGTCTCTGCAGCTGGTGCTGGATCAGACTCCTAAACTGGAGTCTCGTCCTCTGACTCCCCCGCAGCATCATAATCATATGCGGGAGAAGCAGGGTCAGCAACAGCCACAGGCCGGGCACCAAGACGGCGATCGGCCTGGCCCAGAGGATAAAAGAGAAGGGGATGATGGGGCCCCGGATATGTAGAAGTACCGCCATGATATACGGAGCGTATATCAGCTGACGGCGCGGAGAGAGAAGGACGTGCTGAATCTCACTGATGATAAGATCAGCAACGTCGAAGGGCTTCTCCTGGAAGATGGAAATCAACACATGGAGGGCGAGATAAGTGACCCTGGCCCTGTCTCCGCTCATGGGGACCAATGTGAGACGGAGGATCTACAGAGCCAGGTCAACATCGCGGCGCAGGCCAGCGATGTGACGGAGCTGGAAAGGGCCGGAGTAAAGCATGGCCATCTCCCGATGCGCGAGGTCAGGGAGAGTATGGAGCTGGTGGCCAGAAGGAGGGCGAACCAGTCCAAGCGCAATCTCAATCTACTCCTTCGTGACAGTGTAGACCTGGAGGCCTGTCATGAAGGTGATGAATTCGCGCTGAGGGGAGATGAAAACGGTGGAATAAAACTGATGAATGGGTTCATCAGCCCAGTGGAGAGAGGAATCGGCGACAAGGTCGCGAATCCCGACGGAAGTGAAAGAATCTGCCAGGGAGACGATGCCTGTGCGAGAGGCAATCGTCTGCCAAGACAGAGAACGATGGGCGAAAATAGGAACGCGGCTGTAGACACTGGTAAACAGGTCGAGCTGCAAGTTCGTGTAGAAAGTGAGAACATTGCAGCCGTCGAGACCAGTGGGGCGAGGAGAAAGGTAGGGGTTAGTGGAATGCAGGGTGAGAAGACGACTCGCGTGCCACCGGAAATAATCCACTGTTGGATCTAGGTAGATCTTAGTATCTAGCTTTTTATGATTAATGATGATTTGGATAAATCCATTGTGATTAAAGTTAATCTGAAGATGTCAGTTTTGATGGTCAAATGACAAATTAGATAAATCCTGATTTAGCACAAGTGAATTGAATTGATTATCGGTAAACCCTGAATTGGATGTTTCCTCAGTTGCTGGTTTGATATTGATGCATATGTAGAGGAGGAGCTTGGTGGTTACATCAAGCTTGTGTTGATTAATTGATCAACATGTAATATGTTAAATTTTGAGACTGATGACTCCAGTTGTGGATTTTATATCGATGCACATGTTGAGGGGGAGCTCATCACTTTGGTCATCTAGGTTGATTGATATCATGATATGAGTAGTATAGATCGTGTGCGTATGTGTTTATCATCTACGATCTATATGATTGTATTTTATCTTATACTCATTTGCTACTCGTTGAATATAGTTTGTCATATCATTTGAAAGAGAAACCGTTGAGTTAACTCCTGTGTGGAGTAGTTTCTCTGGAGGTGATTAATGACGACTTATATATGAGACTAATGTTATGCATTGAGTGTACGTATTGTAGTCTCAGTTTGATTGAAGGATAAAAGCGAGCAAGGGTGTGAAGAGGATGAAGTCGATATGAGACATCTCGAGCGAGGTCAAGCTTAGCAAGGTCGAGCTTTGCGAGGACAAGTGTCAAGCGGTCGAGTTTTGCGAGGTCAAGCTTAGCGAGGTCGAGCCTTGCGGGGACAAGCGTCGAGCGGTCGAACTTCACCTAAGGTAAAATCCAAGATTAAGGATTGTTTTTTTAGGGTTTTACCGGTCTCGGTGTTTGGAGACAGACCGGGTTGATAGGTTTCTTTTTACTAGTTTGACCGTACTATTAAGAGGGGTCGGAAACTAATAGCTTGAATCTATCTAGTGCGGAAGCTCAGATGCATTTATATCATCTTGCACTAATGTCTTGCATTGCTAGTGAGTCTAAGTATAATTCATATGTATTAGATTAAATGTTTTGAAAACTGCACTTAGTCGTGATCACCAGCTGTTTAAATTGGTTTATTTATCTAGAGCTGGTCGTGGTCGTATTTGCATATTCTGATCGTATCAGTGTTGATATGTGGTCGTGGTTGTGTCACTTGTTTGGCGGCTTTATGTTTAGGGTTTGGGCGTGGTCGTAGGAGTTCGGATTGGTTGTACCAGTTTTCGGCTCGCTTGCGTACGTTCGACCAAACCCTATCGACCACCTGTTTTCAATCGGATGTCAGACCTGTGTGGTCGTGGTCGTTGCTAAGTGACAGCAATCACATCCGCGAGAAAACGGCAAAATCCGTATGTGCAAATACCCCAAATTGCATTTGAAATGATTTTTTGATTGAACATTTTGACAGTAGGAAAGTTTCTGAGTTTTCTAGAAGTTTCTAGACCTTTATAGGTCTTGCTTCTGTTGACAAAATTGTAGAGCTCTGAGTTATCTTTCTAACAAGACAAAAATCACCTCAATCGGATCTCTGGATCAAAAGTTATTCTTGTTTTACTGTTAGTATGCAGTGGCCGGACAAATGTATCCGTCCGGGGCTATCTGTCCGAAGTGGCCGAACTTTGTCCGAAATGGCCGGTTTTGAGCCGAGAAATGAAATAGAGACAAATGCATCCGTCCAGGGCATTTTTCTGTCATGGGCGGACTTTGTCCGAAATGGCCGGACATTGTCCGGCCTGTACAACTTATTTGAGCCGAGAGTTAACAGAGACATATCCATTTGTCCAGACTTTTTGTCCTGACAAATAGTATCCGTCCGGCCTTCACAAATTTCGCCCAACGGTAACTAACACGTTGCAACGGCTATTTTTCGTTGAACTGACCAGACACTGTCTGAAGTGGCCGGACAATGTCCGGCCTGTACAAATCTGGTTCAGTTTGTTGCGAACGGCTAGTTTTTCTTTGAGGCTATAAATACTTCATGTATGGCATCATTTGTGGGTGCTCAAAGACTTCATTCTTCAGCTGAAAACCTAGCCAATTGAGTTGCATATGTGTTATTGCATTTAGAGGCTAGAATTGAGCCCAAATCTTGAGTGATTTGAGAGAGAGAGTAATTGTGTGAAGCTAAAGTGCTTAGTGCACTTCCATCACCATTTCCATGCTAGTGCTAGAGTGTTAAGCATCTCATTTGCATTCTTGAGCTTCTAGCACTCGATTTGTTCAAGTGAGCGTGTCCGGCTTGTTACTCTTGGCAATCGCCTTCGCCTAGACGGTGACGGAGGAGAGCCGAGATATCTCCAATTGAAGTTTGTCAGAGAGGCCGGCAAAAGATTGTGAAAGGTGTGGTGCTCTCCTATCCGTTGTGAAGAAGGAGCAACCCTAGTGAGATATCATTCGTGGATATAGAAGCGAGGCTCCGAGTGAGCGCTTCAATGAGGAGTAGGGGAGACCAGGCGAGTCTCCGAGACTTCGGTAAAAATATTGTGTGAAATTGCGTATTTCATATTTGCTTTACATTCATCTTGACACAATTGCTATATTTACCATTGTTGCATGTCTTATTGAATAGTTCATTTGATTGAATGCAACTAGTTGATTAAATTGCTTTTAAGCCTCATTGTATAATTTAGGTCTCTCAATTATTCTTTAAAATTGTTTAATTGAAAAGAAATTTTAAAAGCCTCCTATTCACCCCCCTCTAGTCGGCATCCTTGATCCTACATCCACAAGCACGCGCTCAGGCGTAGGTGAGGAGCGGGACTAGGTCGGCTGACCCGATGAACGCTGGCTGTTTGCCGCGTTCTTCCTTCGGGCAACACGACGAGAAGATCCCGGCTGGTCCGACATAGCGAAACAGAGATTGAAAGACAGAGCGGGAAAAGAAACGACCTAAACAGAGCCAAACAGAGGAAGGCGAACAGAGGAACTGACGAGGAGAGACACGGCATGGTGAGCTAGGGCACGGCACGAAAGGTGAGGTGCGACTCAACGGTGACGAAGTGCAGCACAGCGGCGAGGTGGCGAAACTCGGCGGCGAGGTGAAACGGCGGCACAGTCGCAGCGGCGCAACACGGTGGTGCGGCGCCGTAGCGGCGCACGGCAGTGAGGCGGTGACGCAAGAAGGCGGCGGCGCGGTACGGCGAGGATGTACCGGCGACGAGAACGAGGGCAATGGCGGTGAAGAGGCGCACTGGCGACGAGCAAAACAGCGGCGGCGATTGAGAGAAGGCGAAGAGACACAAAGAAGGAAACAGAGTTTTAGGGTTTAGGAACCCACAACTGACAGTCAGTATTGTATACTGACAGTCAGTCCCAAACTCAGAAACGTAGAACTGACAATCAGTGTACAACACTGACAGTCAGTTCGCAGAACTGAGTTTTGAAACTGACAGTCAGTTTGAGTCTCAAAAACGACCAAGAGCTACAACCAAAGGCAATTGCACATAACTGACAGTTAGTTTGTGGAACTGACTGTCAGCATGGTCAACGACTTTGACCAGAGGTTAAGAACAGGCTCCTAAACACT
This sequence comes from Pharus latifolius, assembly GCA_019359835.1. Classification (NCBI taxonomy): domain Eukaryota; kingdom Viridiplantae; phylum Streptophyta; class Magnoliopsida; order Poales; family Poaceae; genus Pharus; species Pharus latifolius. The sequence continues at coordinate 81,994,220 of CM033323.1, read as the reverse complement.
GAACTGACTGTCAGTTAGATGAACTGACTGTCAGTTTGGTCAATTTTGACCAGAGGCAGATTAGACCAGAGAGGGAATAAAATAATATTTTAATATATTTTAATACATTTAACACATCAACTAGCATTAGATATATCAATTATATTCAGTTCACCTCTTAGAAAGCAAAATCTTGATTCATCTAAGGGTTTGGTGAAAATATCTGCTAGTTGGAAGTCTGTTCTAACATAGCTCATATTAATATCCCCTTTTGCCACATGATCTCTAATAAAATGGTGTCGTATTTCAATATGCTTAGTTTTAGAATGCTGAACAGGATTATTTACAATTTTAATGGCACTTTCATTGTCACACAAGAGTGGCACTTTATCAAATTTAATTCCATAATCCAAAAATGTCTGCTTCATCTATAATAATTGAGCACAACAACTTCTCGCAGACACATATTCAGCTTCAGCTGTGGGAGAGCTACAGAATTCTGTTTCCTAGATGACCATGATACTAATAATCTCCCCAACAACTGACAACTACTAGATGTGCTTTTTCGATCAATCTTGCACCCAGCATAATCAGAATTCGAATATCTAATTAATTCAAAATTTGCATCTTTCGGATATCAAAGTCCTAGGTTGGGATAGTATTTTAAATACCTAAGAATTCTTTTAAGAGCAATTAAATGACATTCCTTAGGATCTGATTGAAATCTAGCACATAACACACACTAAACATGATATCAGGCATAGATGCAGTAAAATACAACAAGCTACCAATCATAGACTTATAGAGTTTAGAATCGACCGATTTGCCGCTTTTGTCTATATCCAGATGTCCATATGTGGCTATGGGGGTTTTGATTGCCTTAACGTCTTCCATCCCAAAGCGCTTGAGCAAGTCTTTCACATACTTCGTTTGACTCACGAATGTACCGTTCTTGAGTTGCTTGATTTGAAGTCCAAGGAAGATGCTTAGCTCACCGAACATTGACATCTCGAATTTCCTAGACATCATTTCTCCAAACTCATGACAGAAATGTTCGTTAGTAGATCCAAAAATGATGTCATCAACATATATTTGACAAATAAACAGATCTTTTTCAATCTTTTTAGTAAAAAGAGTTGTGTCAACCTTTCTAATTTTAAAACCTTTTGATAAAAGAAAGTCTCTAAGTGGCTCGTACCAAGCCCGAGGAGTTTGCTTGAGACCATAGAGAGCTTTAGATAATTTAAACACATAGTTTGGAAATTTAGGATCTTCAAAACCGGGAGGATGTTCAACAAAAACAAGTTCAGATATCTCACCATTCAAAAATGCACTTTTTACATCCATTTGAAATAATTTAATATTGAAACATGATGCATAGGCAAGAAGCATATGAATAGTTTCAAGTCTTGCCACAGGTGCAAAAGTTTCACCAAAGTCTAAACCTTCGACTTGAGTAAAACCTTTAGCAACAAGACGAGCTTTGTTTCTAATTACTACTACATTTTCATCTTGCTTATTTCTGAAAACTCATTTAGTTCCAATTACATTATGATCCTTGGGTCTTTCTACTAAAGTCCAAACTTTATTTCTAGAAAAATTATTAAGTTCCTCATGCATAACATTTACCCAGTCAGGATCATTTAAAGCTTCATTAACATGTTTAGGTTCTAAAGAAGATACAAAAGAATGATGTTCACAAAATGCAGCAATACGAGAACGAGTTTGAACACCCTTACTGACGTCACCCACTATTTGGTCTAGAGGGTGATCCTTGGTGATCGTTTGATGTTGCCTTGATGCTTCTTTTTATGCTGCTTCTTCTTGACTTGGTTTTGGAGGATCAGCATGAGATGATGATACATTTTGATCGTCATTCTCAATGTTCTCAGCATCTTCTTGATCATCTTCTCTTGGCTTGATGTCTCCAATGGTGATGTTCTTCACGGCTTCTTGAAGATCTTTACCTGAAACTTCATAAGAAACTTGCTCCTTTTGAGAGCCATTAGTTTCGTCGAATTCTACATCGCATGATTCTTCAATACAACCAGTATTTTTGTTAAAAACGCGATAAGCTTTGCTGGTGGTGGAGTATCCGACTAAAAAGCCTTCATCTACTCTTCTTTGAAACTTACCATCAAAACTTTTTTTCTTAAGAATGTAGTATTTGCAACCAAAAACTCAAAAATAAGAAATGTTTGGCTTACGCCCAATAAGAAACTCATAGGGAGTTAAATTCAGAAGAGGTTGCAGATAAAGACGGTTAATAAAATAGCAAGCGGTATGCACGACTTCTGCCCAAAAGCGAGTAGGAGTGTCATACTTACTTAGCATTGTTCTTGCTATTTCTATTAGTGTTCGATTTTTCCTTTCCACTACTCCATTTTGCTGTGGAGTGTAAGAAGTTGAAAATTCGTGTTTAATTCCAAGAGAATCACAAAAATCAACCAAAGTCGAATTAACAAACTCTCCACCATGATCACTACGGATTTTCTTTATGAAAAGTTCGAATTCAGTGGAAACACGTTTTGCAAAACTTTTGAAAACATCGAGGGTTTTAGATTTTTGAGAAATAAAGAAAACCCAAGTATATCGAGTAAAATCATCAACAATCACAAAACCATAATTGCTACCCCCGATACTTTGGAACTCATAAGGTCCAAATAAATCCATATGCAATAGTTCCAAAGGTTTGCAAGTCGAAAGAATACACTTAATCGGATGTGAAGTAGCTACTTGCTTGCCAGCTTGACAGGAGCTACAAGGTTTTTCCTTTTCAAAATTCACATCCTTTAAGCCAATAACCAAATCTCGTTTTAAAAGCTTTTTCAATTGATGCATTCCAACATGTGCAAGTCTTCTATGCCATAGCCAACCTTTTGAGGTTTGAGAGACAAGACATGTTGAAAGAGATGCATCTTTAGAGTGAAAATCAACAAGATAAAGATTTCCAAAACGAAAGCCTTTGAAAATCAAAGAATTATCTTTTAAACTTTCAACTAAAACTTCTTTTGGATAAATTGTGCAACGAAATCCAAGATCGCAAATTTGTGCAACGGAAAGCAAATTAAAATTCAGAGATTCAACCAACAAGACATTCGAAATTGAGAGATCATTTGAAATAGTAATTTTACCTAAGCCTACCACATTTCCTTGACGATTGTCGCCAAAGGTGATCTTTTGATTTTCGCTTGAGTTGTCTTCTATTGAGGTGAACAATTTCTTGTTGCCAGTCATATGTTCGGAGCATCCGCTATCAAGCACACAATGCTTCCCACCGGTTTTGTAGTTCACCTGCATAAACAAAAGAATCAAGTCCTTTTAGGTACCCAAACCTTTTTGGGTCCTTCAATGTTAGCGATCAAAACTTTGGGCACTCAAATTGATTTCTTCTTTTCATTTAGCATGGGTGCGCCAACATATTTTGCTATAGCATAACTTTTCTTCGACCGTTGAAGCATGTAGCAAGTATCAAAATAATTTGGAGTCATTAAAGGACATGCTTCATGCGAATGACCAGTTTCATGGCATTTAAAACAAAATGTGTTGCATGCTTTTACAAAAATAATTTTTGTACTTGGTTTCTTTCCTTTCTTCGAAAAGTATCCAAGTCCTTATTTTCTAAATGAACATTTTTGTTTTCTCAGAATGAGTTCAAGGGATACTTTTCCTTTGTAACAGTTTTCTAAACTTTTTCCAAGTTTTTCAATTTGTGCCTTAAGTTCATTATTATCATTTAAGATAGCATCATTTGGAGCACATGATATATGATGACTAGTAGAAGGAGTATCTAAATCACATGAAATGGATGCATCTACTTCAGGTGGATTATTTGTAATATCTTTAATGAGCATACTTTCATATGATTCTTTCAATTTAGAGTATTGAGTGCGTAGAGAAGAATGTTCTTCTTTAAGAGCTTTATACTTCTTTTTAGTAGCTCCATAAACCTCATTTAATTCAGTAATCATTTCAATTAATTCATCATATGAAGGATCATTAGAGTGTACCTTTTCATCACCTTTAGCCATAAGACAGAGGGATGAACCAGTCGATGTGTTGCTGAGAGCTAGTCTGGCAAGCTTCTTGGAACAACCTTCTTCGTTGTCAGAGTCAAAGTCGGAGCTCTCACCTCCGGACATCCATTCTCTGAAGCATGCTTCCTTGGTTGCGTCATTGTTCTTCTTAAAGAACTTCTTCTTCTTGTTCCAAGTTTTTTTTCTTGTTCGGACATCTTGATGCTATGTGACCTTTTTTGTGACATCCGTAACATATGATGTCCTTGAAGTTTGTTTGCTTCTGCCCCTTTGGTCGAGTGTCGATATTGACACCCTTCTTGTATAACCTGCGAAGAAGTTTTTGTGTATTCTTACCATAAGAGTTAGATCTTCGTCGGAGGAGCCATCGCTTGGATCGTTCTTGGAGCCGACTTTGAAAGCCAACACCTTCTTCTTTGTCTCCGAGGGTTCGGCCGCTTCCTCCTTTTCTTTCCGATGCATATCATGGGTGATGAGGTTCCCATAGAGATCTGTCGGTGTTGTGGTTGACAAGTCGGAGTTGGTAAGTACCGTGACCAGAGTGTCGAAGTTTTCTGGAAGCGCTCTGAGCATCTTACTTACAATATCAAGGTCAGTAAAAACAACACCGAGACCTTTGAGTTCATTCACAATATTGTTCAACCGAGTGAACATGGAATCCACGGACTCGGTTGACGACATTGTGAATATCTCGTATCTTTGCCTCACGATAAGCAACTTTTCCTCTTTGACTTTAGTTGTGCTCTCGTAGATTTCTTCGAGGGTGGTCCAATCCTTGTGAGAAATCGTGAGATTGCTTATACGGTTGAACTCATTTAAAGACAAACCAGCAAAGAGAGCATTTTTTGCACGGGCATTTAAATGTAGTTTTCTCCTGTCGTCGTTGGAGTGACTTGCTGGATCATTCGGAGGAGTAAAACCAAGTTTAACGATATCCCATACATCAAGCCTTATGGCCTCTAGGAATACCGACATGCGCACTTTCCAGTAGGGATAGTTAGTCCCATCAAAGATAGGCGCACGACCGGTACGACCGAGAGAAAATCCCTCATTAGATGTCATCCTCTCTCTAGGCGGTAAAGCATAATTAATCGAAAGACCTTGCTCTGATACCACATGTAGGATCAAGGATCTGACTAGAGGGGGGGTGAATAGGAGACTTTTAAAAACTTCAATTTAAAACAAATATTTGCAAATAAAGAAATCAAGAACAAATAATAATATGAGAAAGAGGAAGAGAGAACGAACACAACAAATTTTACCGAGGTCTCGGAGACTCACCCAGTCTCTCCTATTCCTCGTTGAAGCACTCAAATAAATTGAGTCTTGCTCCAATATCCACGAAGGACATTATCCACTAGTGGTAGCTACTTGTCCACTCCGGAAAGGCGAGCACCGATGCCTTGTACAAATGCGCCGAGTCTCTCCGACAATCTCCGAACTAGAGAGATCTACGGCCAAGCCTCCAAACCGTCTACGTGAGGGCGCTCACCAAGAGTAATAGGCAGCAAAGTCTTCTCTAGACCTCCAAACAATCACCGAGAAACTCTAAGTATGCAAAATGAAACGAACGAAAGCACTCGGTGGATCTGAAAATCACTCAACTTGATCAAAAGATCAAGATTTTTGTATAAGAATTAAAACTCAAGAGTGTATAAGGTTGTGAGGCTGCTTGTTGTGTAAAATACGCGCTCAAAGCCTCTATTTATAACCTCAAGTATCAAAAGAGACGTTGGAGCTCGGGCTGAAAATCAGCAACTCAAATTGACAGTCAGTTACACACACAACGGCCGACAAAATTTACAGATAAAAAGTAGCTAGCCGTTTGTGGTCGTATATGGAAACTGAAACCCCAAACTGACAGTCAGTTAGACAAACTGACAGTCAGTTCGACCAAAATATCGACCAGATCAAATAGAAACTCAGATAAAATCAGCTGAGGTCGAAATGCAAACTGACAGTCAGCATGAGCATACTGACAGTCAATTTAGTACAAAAAATTTCAGCTCAAAAAACACACTCTCTGGACAAATGTCAATTTAACTGAACTGACATTCAAACTGACAGTCAACCTGAAAAAAAATAGTCATAACTTTAAAACCATAAGTCTAAATTGAGATTTTAATAGCTGGTTTGAAATATAATTTTAAGGACTACATTTTTGTCAACAGAATCAAAAACTAGATCTGCCTAGATCTTTCTAGAAAATTGAAAAACTCTTCTACTATCAAAAACTCAACTGAAAATCCAAATCTTTCGAAACCAAAATCAAATCAAATCCAACCAAAAATGATGCAATGCAATGACCTAGTAATTTCTCGGTTCATGTTAGAAATGTAGAGAGGACTTTGCAACCCCTCTTTATAGTACGGTTAAATCTAAAAACAAAATCCTTAAACCGATCAATCTCCTTACGCCGAGATCGGTAAAAACAAAATCTCAGATTACCTTAGGTCCTTTGCATCTTCATGTTTGCGTCTCGTCTTTGCTCTTTTGCACTTTGTGCTTCTATTTAATATCGGGTTCATCTTGATCATCTTTGCGTGTTTTCCCGAACAAGCTCTGTATCAAAAATCTTAGAAGCACAGTTAGTCTGAAACACTTTGTTTTCATTAATCATCAAAATTAGGGTTATGCATAAAGGCCTAGATGCAACAGTTAGTGCCAAAGAAAGATGGCTCTTGGCGTATGTGCATCCACTACCGAGCATTGAACAAGATCACCATTAAGAACCGGTACCCCCTCCCTCGTATTGACGACCTGCTAGACCAATTGAAGCATGCCGTTGTCTTCTCCTAGTTGGATCTTAAGTCAGGTTATCATCAAGTCAGCATCCGAGAGGAGGATACGTGGAAGACTGCGTTCAAAACATGACAAGGTCTGTTCGAATGGCTGGTCATGCCGTTTGGTATCTGCATCGCCCCAGCAACTTTCGTTCGTCTTATGAATGACATATTGAGACAATTCATCGACGACTTTGTGATTGTTTACCTCGACGACATACTAGTCTATAGTCGTTCGTGGGATGAGCACCTCATTCATGTCGAAAAGGTGTTCGAACAGTTTCGGCAACATCGATTTCGCCTCAACCGTAAGAAGTGCGAGTTCGACTAGCAAACTCTACTTTACCTAGGATTCATGGTCGGCAACGGTACGTTGCAAATCAACCCAGATAAGGTAAAAGTGATTCGCGAATGGCCGCCACCGCGAACAGTTACGGACGTGCGTAGTTTTGTGGGAGCATGCCAATATCTTTGGAAGTTCATCCGACACTTCACGATTATGGCTTCTCCATTGCATGCATTAACCAGTATCGATCAGAAATTCAAGTGGATAGGAAAACATGAGGACACGTTTCTCTTGCTGAAAAGGAAGATCAGCGAGGCGCTTGTGTTAGCTTTGCCGAATCTCCAGAAACCGTTCGAGCTAGAAACCGATGCCTCAGGTTATGCGATGGGCGCAGTGCTCATGCAAGAAGGTCGACTAGTGGCATATCACTCTGAGTTATTCCAGGGAGCTCAGAAAAACTACCCAACTTATGACAAAGAGTTGTGTGCACTGCATCAGACCGTGAAACATTGGCGGTGTTATCTCTTGGGTAAAGAGACTATTGTCCACACCGACAATCAACCGTTGCAATATTTGCAAACTCAGTCCAAACTACAGCAAGCTCGGCACATGAAGTGGATGTAGTATCTGCAGCAGTTTAATCTGGTGATTAAGTATAAGAAAGGCGTACAAAACAAATTGGCGGATATGTTGTCGCGACCACCAGTTACGACCCTCTATTTATCAGCATTCATGCAGATCGAGCCCTCATGTCATGATGACTATGCCACTCTGTACAGTGAAGACCCTGATTTTCAAACAGCACTGACTGAGCTCGAAACAGGGAAACCTACGGAGTTCGTTCGTCAAGAATGACTCTTGTACAAGGGTAATTTATTTTGCATATCTCGTGGAGCACCTCGAATTCAATGGTTGTGAGAAGCACACACATTGAAGATAGCTGGTCACTTTGGGGTTACAAAGACGTTGCAAAATCTTAACCGACATTTGTTCTGGCCGCGTATGCAGCAGGATGTGGCTTAGTTTTGTTCGAGGCTGTGGTCTCTGCAGTATCTCGAAACCGGCAAACCGAAAATTAGGTTTGTACACTCTTTTGCCAGTTCCATTGCTACCATGGGAGAGTATATCCATGGATTTCTACGGAGGATTGCCGAAGACCCGACGTGGCAACGACTATCTAGTCGTGGTTGTTGATCGATTCTCAAAAATGATTATTCTTATACCTTGTCGAAAGACCATCACAGGAAAAGAAGCAGCTCGAGTATTCTTTCAACACGTTTGGACACAATTCGGACTGCCGACTTCTATTGTGTCTGATTGCGATACTCGGTTCCTTAGTTACTTTTGGCGATCGCTCTGGACGATGATGGACACCAAGCTAAAGAGAAGTACTGTCTTTCATCCGCAAACTGATGGTCAAACCGAGGTGGCAAACTGCACAGTCATTCATCTCTTAAGAGGATATAACTCGAAACACCCGAAGACCTGGGATGAAAGCATATTGTACCTGCAGTTTGCTTTTAATCGAGCAGTGCATGATTCAACTGGAAAGTCACCATTTGAGGTCTGTTTAGGATTTCTACCACAGTTCATTCGACATGGAGTTTATGATTCCTACCTCAGCACAGAACAAGAAGGAAGTATCTGATCAAGATCGAGCACAAAAGTTCCTAGAAGGTATCACTAGTACAGAAATGCAGTCTACTAACCCCAATCTTCTATCGGTTATTAACGATTTAGTAGAAAACCGATAGAAAATGTGCCTCGCGGTCATAAAAGGCCAATAAATGTATTTTTCCTATCGGTTTGTAAGAAACTTACTGTTAGAAGAAGCTGTATGATATACTCTAGCGGTGATGAACATATTTGCCGTTAGAAGAGATGCATAAGTACTGACGGGAGAATGTTGTGCGCCGATAGGACTGGTCGACTTCTACAACTAGACTTATTCTATCGGTAGTGTATGCGTATACCGACAGAGTATGTACAAAAATTCCTATTGGCAATATGTAGTGTGCCGATAGAACCGTTCACCTTCTACAAATATTTTTATTCTATCGGTAATGAATTCTTGTACCGTTAGAATATATCGAAAATTGCTTAGAACTGTTCGTCTTCAAATAGTTTTATTCTATCGGTAATGTATGTTTATACCGTTAGAATATAGCACAAATATCTTAGAACTGTTCGCCTTCTACAACTAGTATTATTCTATCGGCAATGTAATACCGACAGAGTATGTACAAAACTTCCTATCGGCAATATGTATTGTGCCGATAGAACCGTTCGCCTTCTACAAATATTTTTATTCTATCGGTAATGGATGCTTGTACCGTTAGAATATAGCAAAAATATTTTAAAACTGTTCGCCTTCTACAACTAGTATTATTCTATCGACAATGTACGTATATACCGACAGAGTATGTACAAAAATTCCTATCGGTAATATGTATTGTGCCGATAGAACCATTCGCCTTCTACAAATATTTTTATTCTATCGGTAATTTATTTGTATACCGTTAGAAGATATATAAAATTACTAACGGTATGCGGTTTTTGTACTGATAGAACTTATCTAGTACTATAAATACACGGGTGTCTCTTTCATTCTCACAGTTCATCTGGCGCTCGTAGTCCTAACCCGTAAGCTCCATGGACGGCCGGCGCACCTCTACCGGCGACCGCTGCACCTCCGCACCTCCATCGACGCCCTCTAGATTTCGGCATTCCAAGCAAGGTACGTAAAATTTCGGCAATATTGTTAGATTATTCTTATTCTGCAATTTTTGTATCCTTCATTTTGATGTGTCTTCTTTTCAATATGATTATGATCTATGCAGTTCCTTGGATGATGCTCATGAGGGGCAACGTATTTCACGGTTCTTCATCGCAGTACGCTGCCTACGTTGGCTTGTTGGCGAAAGAAACGGTGAAGATCACCGTCGAGAGTTGGAAGGACGTGAAGGGCGAGATCTTGGTTGGCTTGGTCGAGAAGATCCTTGTTGGCTTGGTCGAGAAGATCCTTAAGCCCGGCGTGTTTCTTAAATCAGGACCTATAGAAAATATCTTACATTTTTTTTTGCATGCATCAGCTTATGGCCAGATGCTTACCTGCTTGGAGAAGACGAATTGTTGTCATTTGCACAGCCATTCTACACCATCACTACACAGAACAATATCTTGGAAGGTAGGTTCTTTTTGTTAATGGAGTTGAGTTGACCCCTGTATTGTTAGAACTCTAAATCTCCTGGGTTTACCTCTGTATTGTTAATCCATCTTCAGTACATTCTTGACCTGTTGATTTGCACAGGGAATGGGAGCCGAGGAAGACACTGGCAAAGTCAAGGCCGAGCTGACGGCCCTCCAGGAGGAGCACAAGCTCCTTACGGACAAGCACACTCAGCTACGGCTTGAACTGGACGATCTCCTCCAGCGCATTCAGCGCATGAAGACGGCTGGTGACAATTCCATGGCGAGGACAAGGCGTCTTCGCGAGGAGAAGCAAGCCGCATATATTACCATCACTGGCTGCGGTTTGACTATGAAGGATACCATAGCGAAGCTGAGGGAAGTCGCAGGCCTTCTCGACGCAGTAGTAGTTGATCCTAGGGACAACTTGTCACTAGAGGAGTCCTGCGTCCTGGCTGTAAGTCAAACTACTCTATTCTACATGCAGCCAGGGCTAAGACCACCCCTTGACCTAGCATTTTGGGTTTTTATTTTTTTTTATAAGTGATAAAACAACAATGAATGAACAATTTGTTTTTATGTCAATTTTCCAATTATCCAGCTATCTTCCTTCTTTCTTTATCATTCTGCAGCTTTCAAGTACGGTCTGTTTGATGTTGCATCGTGTGTACATACGATTGTTTGAAGGTGAGACTAACGAATTTACTTATTCTATCGGTATTATTATGTTCTACCGTTAGAATAAATTCATTACTCTGACGGTATTTTGTTGTTTTTACCGATAGAAAGATGGCACCCAATACTATAATTTCAGGCACTAAAAAAAATTTTCTAGGGAAAATTGTTCTCACGGGATTTTATTGTTTATACCGATAGAAAAAGGCATCCACTATTTCAAATATTTTTCTGGGAAATTTACTTGTTCTATCGGTATTATTTGCTTGTACCGATAGAAAAGGATATAATTATATCGGTATTATTTTGTTGTACCGATAGAAAAGGTCATCCACTACTTTATTACTTGTACACGGCCCTTGAGTTTTCCTCCAGTCGAACAGTTTCAACTTATAGCACTGCGTCTCTTCGAGAGCGAAGAAAACCACAACCTCCGCAGTGACCACTCACTTCCTCTCTCCCACATGACGATCGCCGGCTGGATACTGGTTCGCCACTGCCACCGGTTCTTATTTTCGTCCTTCGCCGGCCGCCGCTGCGTTCTACACGGCCTCTCCATCACCACAACTGATCGCCGTAAATACCCTAATTTGTCGTTCTTTTTCCAGCATCTTCCTTATTTGATCTTCATGTTTTGTACGTACTAATTTTTCGAGTTTTGTAATTATACTAGGGTTCCCTATTGTGTTGGATCATGAACATTCCGCAGGCAATGTTGATTTCAATTAGGATTGACATAATATGTTCCAGTGCTGTAATGAACCTATTTTGAGATTTTAACTTATATGTACTGTTGTATGTGTGATCAATTGTATCCAACTGCCATGTAATGCACATTATACGTTGGAGGTGTTCTTACACATATTCTATCGGTATCTCTTGTATTTACCGATAGAAAACATTGTTATGTTCTATCGGCAGCTCATGTGTTTACCGATAGAAAATATTGTTATGTGTGAAATAATAATGCTAGCCCATGAATATTAGTATAGAAAATCATGGAGAATGTTGACTTAAACCAAGACTATGTGATGCCAGTGAATGGCGGCTTATCAACAATATTCCAGAACAATATGTTATATCGATATCTCGTATCTTTGCCAATGGAAAACATGGTTATGGTCTATCGGCAGCTCATGTGTTTACCGATAGAAAATATTTCTGAACAGTTCAGGAAGTAATTTTTTCATGTCTTTCTTTTAGTATTATTTTCTTCGGACATCCCTTTTGCAGCCCTAATTAGTATCAAGTCCTGGGCTGAGTTATGGAACTCCAAGAAGAATTAATTGTCATTGCTTGCTTTCTATATGAAAATGTGTAGACGAAAATGCTGAGAAATAGAATCTTATCTTCTATTGGTAGCTTCTGTGTTTACCGATGGAAAAAATATTTTAAATAGATCCTTTTGCTTTGTAAAATGATTTGGTTTGTGTTTCCATTAAATTTTTGATGGTTTGTTGATGGTTTTGTAGGGAAAGACATGTCGTCTTCTTCATCGGATGGTACTAGTGGTTCGACTAGGGCCAACCACAACGTAACTGAAGATGCAGCTGTTTCATCCCAGCGCAAGAGGGTGGGGCGAGGCGTGACGACGTTGGGCCGTTTGGCCAAACGCACGGATCTTTCTTGTGAGTTCAACCAATTTGGGAGGCCGATTGGAAAGAATGCTGGGAAGTACGCGGCCTACGTTAGGCTGTCGGCAAAAGAAAGGGTGAATATCACCGTCCAGAACTGGAAGGACATGACGGCGGACGAGAGGGATAGGTTGTGGGCGGAAGTGAAGGTTAAATTAACTAAAATCACTGAACTCTTTCGTAATCACGTTCTCTTGGCTTATACTAAAGTTTAACTAACTCGTGATTAATTGTATGCATTTTTTGAAAACAGGCTAAGTGGAACATCCCCGACGATACACTTAGGACGGCCTGCTTGAAGGACATGAACGGAACATGGAAAACCTTTAAGAGCTGGCTCGTCAGTAACTTCCTCGCTGGGGGAAATCTCCTTGCGAGAAGTACCCCTTCATATCGGAGGAGGTATGGGAGGAATTCACCAAACAGAAGGGGACTGAGGAGTTCAAGGCCCTTAACTAGAAGAATAGGGCGATCTAGAAGAGGAACGACCACCCGCATCGGCTCGGATCCCGGGGCTATGCGGGGAAGGAGGAGCAGTGGAAGAAGGAAGACGAGCAAAATCCTGTCATTGACACCCCTGAGTTGGCGCTCTCCGAGTTCCGGGATGAGAGGTGCAAGCGATGATGGAGGGGGAGGGGGTCCGTGTTGTCCACGGGGTCTGTGCAGTTCGCAACCCCTGGGGACGCCGACGTTGTGAGGTGAATGGTAAGTTGGCTAACCTCGTAAACTGTGTGCGCACAAGTGTATATAAGGCAATTTGTCTCACAAGGTACCTTTAAATGTAACATATCTCTTTTGAGAAGGAGGCAATGGAGGGATTGTTTACCCCGCAGAGGAAGAACGACATCCTCACCCGGGCTCTAGGAAATAAGGAGCATCCCGGGCGGACACGGGCCATGGGAGCCATTGTGTCGTGGAAGGTCGGTTTCGCAGATCCGGCTCCACGGAGGAAGAAGGCCCGCTCCTGGAAGGAAAAGGAAGCGGAGCTCTCCGATAAGATACGGGCTGAGGTACGGGCGGAGATACGGGCTGAGATACGGGCTGAGGTGCAGTCTGAAGTCGCACAAATGAGGGAAGAGTTTGCACAGTTGAGAGAAGTATTGCTGGCCAACAGTGCAGATGCGGATCGCCAGGGCGACGGTACCCCTCGGGGTCGGATAAGCAGTTGCGCTTCGAAGATCCTCGCGGATCCAGTGGATCTACTTGACGTACTGCAAGCCTTCATCTGTGCACTTAAGTTGATGCCACTCCCATTCTGTTAGAGTTGTTTCGCTAACCTATTTTAATTGTTACAAATTTGCAGAAGCCGGAGAGCTGCATCCTACGGAATCACCTAGGCGCCGGGCAGGAAGTGGTTGGACACGGCTTCGTATATCCGTCTGGGCCGGATGTCTGGGTCCACTGCGTACCTCTACGATTGGGGTTCGCAAAGGTACAGGTGGACATGGCCATGCCGGCCTACAACGATTCTCCATTGCCAGTCCCAACAGAGGAACTGCAGACACTTGCTGGGGCAGTGGGCTCCTGCGTACAGTGGCCCAAGAAGTGTCTTCTAATACAACCGGTAAATCCTACACATTTTAGATTACATCCTACTCAGTACACTCAACTTGCAAAATCTAACATACGTGGTCATTAATTGAAGTGGCCTGCCGGCGGGCTACCAGGGGACTGCGCCCCCAGCTCGGGGCATGAGGCCCGATCTCGTGCGAACCTGGACACATCAAAGACGGCCTCGACCCCACCCAGTGCATGCACACCTTCACCTCGGAAGAAAGCCGGCATCACCTCGCCCTTGCCTTCAAAGGTACGCGCTCAGTCACCGGCAAAAGGCAAGGGCAAAGGGCGACAGGGACAGCTAGAGAGGTTCAGGAACGGGTTTCCACTCCTGTCGGAGGCAGGTTTGCGCAAATTGGATCGATCAACCAGAGACCTCCACGAGTGGTACCTACACCGAGCTCGGCACAATCTGAACTTCTTAGTTCCTTACAGGCCTGGGCAGTTCCACCGTGAGCCCGAGAGTATATCCGTAGCACACGAGGATCTGTTCGACCTCTACAACTGGCGGGAGCTCGATATATCCATCATACGGACTGGAGTCCTGTGAGTTTACTGATGCTATGTATTGCTGTTTTCTAACTCTGTTTGCTAACTTTGCATTGTTGTAGTTCATTTGAAATGTAGTAACTTTTTGTGCAATACTAATGTCGTCCTTTGCATGCAGGTGCATGTACAAACTAGCATCGGAGGCTGCGTGTGACAAGGTGGGTTTCCTCGACCCAGAGAAAATAAGTCTTACCATGCTAGAGCACGACGCCGCGCACGCTGAGCAGTACATATCCAAGGCACTGATGGCGCAGCAAGACAGGGAGTTCATTCTGGTGCCGTACCACCAAAGGTTAGTGCATTTCGTACTAATTTAACTCAATCTTGTATGTTACACCTGATATATACTTTGAGCTAGCGGTCTTCTTTTACGTACAATGCAGGGGCCACTGGATCCTCATCGTGATCTGTCCACCGAGGAACGAGGTGTACTACCTCGATTCGATGCGTGACAGATTATCGATCGAATATGTGGTCAAGGGGAATATGGAGGCGTAAGTAAATTTTATGTTTGATTTAAATTTTGACCTCACTAGCTAATGATAATACATTAATCGGCAATACTAACTGAAATGCAGGGCTTTTGATAAATGTGTCCGCTGGAGAGAGGCATGCCGCACCGCAGGGCTCCCTACTAGCTTGGAAAGAATATGAGGTACTCACGAGACTTTTTGTTTATGCTTAATTAGTTTATGGAAACAGTACCTAACATGTCTTCGCATATGCAATTATCTCAGTGCTATCAGCAGCCGCAATCGTGGGAATGCGGGTTTTATGTGTTGCGCTACATGTACGGCCTAGTGCAGACAAACTTTGCCCAATTCCCCCAAGTAAGCATCGATAGCTAACTCAAATTTGAAAATTGGGTGTCACGTTCTAAATTAGGAAGTTAGTTACTCAGTATTTACACATGCTTGCAGATCGCCATGTCGAAAGACCAATACGAAAATGCAAAGATTAGAGATCTTCGACAAATCTGGGCTCAATATGTCATGGAGGAAGTTGCGCCCAACCATCCGCCATGACAATTTTCTCTTTTTCGTGTACTCTGTGCATAGACTGTTTATATACATGTGAATAAATATATATGTGAATAAATGTCTACATTGGATTGCAATTTGTATTTGTCCATATATATGTAAATAAATGTGAATAATTGTCTAATTAATGTGTCAATCTGTTCTGTGAATTTACCCTTCTTTGCATCTGTACTGTATTGCATCTGTACTGTATATGTGAATGTACTGTATTGTGAATGTAAATAATGTACTGTATATGTGAATGTTCTATCGGTAAATTCATTTACAACCGAGAGACTACTACGACTTTTTCTATCGGTAAACTCATCCACAACCGAGAGACTACTGTCGTTTTTTCTATCGGTACACTTGTAATTAACCGTTAGAAGAGTTTGACTTTTCCTGCCGGTGAACTCATACATAATCGAGAGAGTACAACCGTTTCTTCTATCGGTAAACTCATTTCCAACCGAGAGAGTACTATCGTTTTTTCTATCGGTACACTCGTAATTAACCGTTAGAAGAGTGACTTTTCATGCCGGTGAACTCATACACAATCGAGAGAGTACAACAGTTTCTTCTATCGGTAAACTCATTTCCAACCAGTACTATCGTTTTTTCTATCGATACACTCGTAATTAACCGTTAGAATAGTGATACTTTTCCGGCCACCAAACTCATTCACAACCGAGAGATTACTATATTTTTTCTATCGGTAAACTCTTTCACAAACATCAGACTATGACGGGTTTTCTACCGGTGTTCTCCTAAGATGCCGATAGAATAGAGAATTTCTTCTATCAGTTATTTACCGATAGAAAATGACGTCTTGTTCTATCGTGTCTATCTCTATCAGTACAAAAACCGATAGTAGAAGAATATTTTTTACCGATAGAAGAAAGCTGGCCAAGCTCGGTTTGTGTTCATATAACTTGAGTAGAGATCCATCAGGAGTTTGAGAGGATATGGGCCAGTTTAGTTTGTTCGTAAATCTTGTTTAAATAAAATGTGTCGTGCTAAATTTTAGGTAGATTTTATTTGATTTGTGGGCACCAAATAATGTCGGAAAAAAAATCCATATTGTCGTCACTTTTTTTCCCTAAAAAGTGAGGCATACGACGCGCGCCACCGTAATATCTTTTTGGACAAAAACAAGTATCTACTTAACAGAATGGTAGTGTGGTGGTGACTTTTATTTAGATAAAATGTGACTACGAAGCAGGTATATATGCAACACAATACAATGATGAAGCACTTTTTTCTCGCAGCCTCCACAAGCAAAGCAAAGAATGATCCAATGCTACAGTGCTTTTGTTTAACGTGGTCGTGCTGTCTTTGCCGCCAATGGAAGCTACGTATCCATCATCTCGTCACTCCAAAGACCGTATGCTTATTCTTGTGTCGCGTGTCCTCTCATGCCTGTACATTCCAAAGACTTTCTAGTCTGTGTGTGACATGCCATACTCTTCCTATATATATATGTGCTGTGTGCATGCTGGCCCGTTGTTCTTGTAGAGAGCGACGTCGAGATGGGCGACGGCATCACTGTGCGCGTCGAGTTGCTGGCGCGCAACCTGATGCGGCAGCAGGAGGAGGCCGCGGTGGGCGAGCAGCGCCGGATGATCAGCAGCTACCGGCTGTCGCGCGTCCCCAGCCATGTCCGCGACCACAACCACGACTTCTACACTCCCAAGTTCGTCGCCATTGGCCCGCTCCACGCCAGCGACCGCCGCCTCCGCCCGGCGCAGAAGCTCAAGATGGCCTACCTCCGCAGCCTCATCTCCCGCGGCCACCCCGACACATCTCAACACCTCGCCGTCATCCAACACTACGTCCGCCTCGTCGCCGCTCGCGAGCATGACGCCCGCGCCTTCTACACAGAGGAAGTTAACCTCTCCGCCGAAAAGTTCATCGAGATGATGGTGCTCGACGGCTGCTTCATCATCGAGCACCTCGTCAACCACGCCATCTTGCGGGAGGAGCCGTCGCTCCAAGCAACGCCGTTCGGCCCGGTGCAGCTCTCCGTCGACCTCATCCTGGCCGAGAACCAGATACCGTTCTTTATTCTTGTTGAGCTGATCAACGCCACCGACTTGCCGGAGTTCCCTGGCTACGCGCCGCCGGTTTTGCTCGTGAAGCTGGTGCTGTACTACCTCGCCGGCGAGAAGGGCCGTGACCTGAGCGAGGCGTTACCGGCGGGTGAGAATTTCCACGTCCTGCATTTGCTCCATAAGATAGTTACCACGGCGCGCACCAAGTGGGAGGCGCCTGCGAGCACGCAGGTCGGGACGCTGATGGAAGCGGCCCACGAGGTGTTGCGGTTGCTGCGCCAGCTGCCACTGCTGCTCCTCGTGCCGCTGCTGTACCCGATCCTGCCGGAGGAGCGCAAGTGGCGCGCGAGCTACGGGCAGGAGGACGTGCCGTGCGCGAGCGACCTGAAGCGGATGTGGGTACGGTTCAGGAAGCCGCGGGGAGCGAGCAGCAAGCCCGCCGCAGCGGCCAGCAATGGTATCGCGTCGGTGATGGGCCCGCTGCCACTGGCCGTGAAGCTGGCGCACGATGACAAGCTGTGGCTGCCGCAGCTGCGCTTCGAGTTCCGCACCAAGCCACTGTTGCTCAACCTGATGGCGTTCGAGCAGTCGGTGGCCGAGCTGACTGACGATGTCTCGGCGTACGTATCGTTCATGGCGAAGATGGTGCAATCGGCGGAGGACGCCGGCGTGCTGATCGCCGCCGAGGTGGTGCACACCAGCTCAGAAAGCAAGCACCAGGTAATTAAAAGCACATCAATTTGTTTGCTGAACTATATCATAGCATTGTGCTTTCATACTAATAGTATATCATGTATGTATGGAAGTTGGCGAGCTTCTTCCGACATCTGGGGATGGCGAGCGACGTGGAGCTGGAGAAGAGCTACTTAGGGAAGATGCTGGCGAAGCTGAGAGAACGGAGCAAGCACCCGCTGTTCATGATGTGGGCGGACGTGCAGCGCAACTACTTCACCGTGCCGTGGGCTGTCGTCGCCGAGTTCGTCGCCCTCATCACCTTCATCTCCGGCATCCTCCAGACCTACGGCACCCTCAAGCAGAAATCATAACTTTGTTCTTGCATGAGTTAGTCCTTAATTACCTGCATTTGATGAATATGCTTGTTTTTTCGATTGGGCTTTTTCGTGTTCTGTATGCGATTGAGAAAGAAAGAACACTGGTTAGTTATGAGTTGGTGTGATTGTACAGATCATCAACAACATAAATCACATTCTATTCTGTCACAGAAACAGCAATGTTTGTAACAAGTATTACTGAATGATACTTTCCCACAATGTACATGCTTTCAGATCAGAAATATCAAACTTGGGGGCATTTGAGCTCATCTGGGAAACTGTTACTGTCAAGCTGTCTTCGTCGTGTCACATTTTTGCAGATGTCCAAGCAGGGTTCTTTTAGGGCATTGTCGGTATCGAGAGGTGGAGGCGGAACTCCAAAGTTGAACTAGAAGAAAGAAAACTGTGAGCTTTGGCAAATGTTGTTCCATTGCAACATTTGGATGTTGAAATAAGAGAAAATAGCACACATATAGCAAGTCCAGGAGACAAAATTTGTTTCAGCAAAACAAGTTGAGCATCCTGAAAATAAATTTACCTGGCAGCTAAAGTCTTGAAAATTTGGCTCCATATATAAATCAACACCCATGTGATCCTTGAAAAATGTCTGAAAAAGAGCAATTGGCAGTCATACAGGAACTACGAGAATCTTGGACAAAAAATATTCAGGATTTTTTTTTCAGCAGCAAGTGGATTGTGCAATTCACATTGGAGACATAAGGCATTACTGGAAAGAATATTTAGATTTTGGACAAATCCATTACTGAATTAATAATCTTGACAAGAACTGACCTGAGTTGGCAGTTTACAAGTGTTGATACAAATGCCGAGGCATTTGCTCTCTTCAAGATACTTGCACTTATCGACAAACACCTGACAATTGCCATCATCATATCCATGATTCGAAGTCTTCATGGACAAAAAAGAAATAAAAGTTGGGAGAAAAAATCAATACCCCACTTGAGCAAGATTTTCCGTTAGGCAGTGTGACCGAATTCACTGAACATGGGCCCATCAGCCATTGGCACGAAAGCGCTGTCGCTCTAGCTTCACAACTCAAAGGAACCTCAATTAAGCACAGTCCAGTAACACCAATCATGCTAAGTTAATAAATCTAATTCTTCTTCTGATTCCTATTGGTAATCAAGTGTTGAAACAGTACAACGAAAATACTGTAAATTTCTGATTTGAAATCCACTAACCAACCATCATGTAGGCTAGTGCACCATTGGCAATTGGTGCTACAAGAGCCTTGAAAAGAACAAGTAAGAGAGGGGGAAACAATGACCGAAGTACTCGAACCTGGTATTTGTAAAAACAGAAATCAGAAAAAAGAAGAAGAATGGTTTTAGTTATGTGCAACACATGCATTCCCAATAGAAGAGATTAAGGAGCAAAAAGGGCACTAGTATACAGCTGATTGCTCAGTCTCCAAACTGCTCCTCCCCTTGATCATGAGACGATTCGCGACTTCAATCAACCCCGTGTATCCAGGTTTTTCAGAATCCCATCCAACCTCCTACAGCTTTACAGAGAATCAACAAACATAATTGTCTTCTTTTTTGAGAAGGAAAACAAAAGGGGCTTCGTACCATATCTCACACTTAAGTAGAGTTTAATATGTAGTACAACAGAAGTCGAGAAGAATGGGGAGAGTAGCTTATAATCATATCATATCCTAATCAAATGAGAAGAACATTTTCTACTGTCAGGTTGTGAATGTAGGTTATTCTTCAGTATCAATTCCATCAAACAAAAAACATAAGAACTATAGGCTTGTTTCTACCAACAAGGCATTAAGGCAACAACGTAGTTCATGCACAAATCCTCAATAGAACAACAACAAATTAGAGTGAAACCTCTCTAAGCGCATTCCATTTGTAAAATCTCTCAACTCATGGAAGGAGCTCACTGCTCACCTCTACCATCTTTCTCCGGAAGTAGCCAAGAAGGAGGTCGTCGGCGAAGGAGGGCTTGTACTCGCCCTTCCCCGACGGCGGCGCATCAACCTGCACAACAACAGTGCAGATGAATCAAGAACCAATCTTTGCCTGAGAGAGACTAAGGTAACTGGTTAACTAATTGATTACCGAGGGCGCAGAGCAGCCGAGCTGGAAGCCGGGTTGGTAATTGAGTCGCCGGAGAGAAGAGGAGGAGGAGGTGAGAGGGAAGCAAGAGGGGAGGAGGAGGTGGGGACGAGTCGCCATGGACGCCAACCAAAACAAAGGGTAGCTTTGGATATAACCGAGCCCCCCTAAAATCGCGTCCACTAAAATGGGACGACGACCCCACCTGTCAGTGCCCCCATGAACTTGCAAGTTTGCAATTCTGGAGATACCCAAAAAGCTCCAAGTTGAAGCCATGACGCGAACGCCGGCGGCGGCGAGCGCGTGGGCGGGAGGGGGACTCGCCGACGGCGAGCGGTGGCGCTGCAAATACAAGCGGTGGCAGGCAGGCACGCCGTAGGCTGCTCGAGGTGAGGCCAAAGACTAATCTTGGCGTAATGCGGATGGTGTGTGTCATAAAGATTGGATTTTGAGGCGAAATGTGGCATAAAAGATTGGGTTTTTAAGGCGGATTTGGCTGAGTTCTTTGGTTAGAAACATTTCTAACTTCTCTTCTTTTTTAACCATGCTTGGAGAATTCTGCACTCTGAAGTTTTCTGCACAGTTTGGGAATTAATGAATCCCTGCAATTAAACACCTTATGACCAATTGACCATTGATCAGAAAACCCCATTTGCTTAAGAAGCACCTCATAGCTTTTGATTTTATACAGTTTCTGCAATCTTTCACAAACAGCAGAAAGCTGTAAGAAAAGAGAAGTGCTTAAAGCATTGCCATCTTTTTCTGTCCCAGCTTTTGCACAGGTGCTTTTTCAAGAATCAGCACCAGTCAGAAGCATTTGATGGAGCTGCTCCAAGAAGTGGCTGTTTCATTTTCAGTACCTGAACAAGAATCTTACTCCAGAATCCACCATCTTTCTGTCTGTCTCTTTTAGTCAATTGTTGCTATCAATTTGATATTATCCTGACAAAGTGACAATTATATGTACCTGCTTGGGCAAGAATCCTACCGCAGGATCTTCCTCCACTCTTCTCTCTCTCCCCCCGACAATCAGCTGTTGCTGTCAATTTTGATATCATGACAATGACAAAGACTTTTGTTCACAAGCATAGTTCTTGAGTGCAATTTCTTCCTTTTCTACCCTTTTCTGTCATATCTGAATCAAATCAAATCATTTACTTCAGCATGAGATCCTGCGGATGGACACATCTTTAGATGCAAAACTCATTTATATCTTTTAGCCTGAAGAGTAACCATATCTCATATCAAAAGTAACTGCAAACAATCAACAATATATTCATAGGTAAAAACTACTAACAAAACCCTGAAAAACACTAGTACCTTGGTAATCTGCCTATTATCAGTACCAAATTGCAAGAACTCAAAAGCCTAAAGCAAGGGTAAAAGAACTAAAAATAAAAAAACCTCTATTCTTATTTCTCTACCAGAAGCTTTTCTACACATTGCAAGTTAATGACACAGATCGGATGCTGAATCTGCAGATTTCACGGACGGTCGGTCACTTGCCCCCTCCAGGCCCTCCCAGCGTTAGAACAACATCATGTAGGTCGTTGCTGACCCGCTCTGGCTCAGACTTGACAGCCTGCACTGGGAAGGATTGACGTGCGTGGTGACCACAATCTGGCAGCACAAAGCCTGCTTGTGGCCCTGGCCGAGCATGAAATGGGACAGCATGAACTAGGGCAGGTCGATGCTGGGGAGGAGTGATCGATCTTGACATAATCTGATGGTGTATCACTGGTCTAGAAGCTGTAACACCCAGCCCCTGAAATGAAAAGTACCAATGCTTAGCACTATCCATATTCTTTTCAGATCGAAGGAACTCAACACATCTGTAGAGTTAGTTTAAGAAACAACTACTATGTGGAATCATGTGATAACTCTGATCATGTCGTTATATACAGGGGCATATGGTTCGACAGGTTGGATTCAAGAATTTTCTGGAGTGCTAACCATATTTAGAAAAGATGCAACCAAAAACTAACAACAATAATCCTAACTAAACTAGTATAATTCAGTCTTTTAACATTTGGAAATTTTGTTAAAGTAGGTGCAAGTAGTAGGGTGAAAATTTTCAGGGACTAAGCACATAAACAAGAGTATATATGATAAAATATTGAATCAATTATAGCTGAGTTCCTTACAGGAGCGAATAAGACACCTCGAAACAGTTGGCCATTCACAACAGCAGTCATGAGGTACCCAGAATCGAAAGCTCCATCAATTGTCCCATGGACCTCAGCACCAATCTACCGAAACATATTATAGAATAAGATGTCATGATCATGGATTATCACAGTGATTTTTTTTTTCTGTTGATGTTAAGTGATGTTAAGAGGATGACATACAAGAGGTGGACCAGGAGACCGGGGGTGCGGCTTAGGTTCAGCAGTCAGGAACTGCACTTCATGCCGTTGTTGTGGTGGAATGCTGCGCAGAAGATGGTCAATCTTGTGTGCTTTTGGTGATGCATCTTGAGTAGTCCTTGGAATGCTACTGAGGTTGACGTGAAGTTGAGAAGCTGAAACAGATCCATTAGGAGATGCTGAAAGTTTCAGAGCACCATTCTGCTCCTGATCAGATTGAGATGGGGATGAATGTTGCGAGAGTGACAGTGAGTGCTCCTCTTGATCTGTCTCAACCACACTTGTTTGAGTGTCACCGGTTTTTCTTCGTTTAGCATGACCATTCTCTGAAAGAGATAAACTGATAAATTTAACCTACCACCCCAGATGTACCAATACCAAATCATCAATTTTTATTTCAGAAGAAAATTCAATTAACCTAGGCCACGGATGAAAGGATTTATTTGCTTACTTTCCACTTCTCGACGTTTCAGACCAAGTTCTCCATTGTTCATATTTACATCTTTTTGCTGCAACATGTGGTGCATAATAATACTTAGCTTTGCCAGAAGAAATTAGTGTTGATCCTAATCACATGCAAGTTAAGCTACTTACAGCTTCTACTTTCAAGAATTTCCGCTTCTCGAGGCTCCAGTGGTTGCTCAAAATCTTGCACATTGAGATGTTGTAGCGACCATTCGGATGCTCCGAGCCTAGTTGCAGGATGAGTAGCTCATTTAGGGGGCGTTCATCTTCCCCGCATCTGGTGAATTTATAACATGCATGTTAGATTCGTCATCAATATACAACATTCCTGGCTTAATGCTCTCTGCACACTTACCCTCCATAGATTGCTATATCAGTATTTGTGACCACTGCAGTATGAGCGAACCGTCCCTGTGGTTGCTGCCCTGATATCTCAAGCTGGCTCCATGATCGACTTGCAATATCAAGAGTCCAGACATCTCCATAGTATTGCTTATCACCAACTCCACCAATGACATAAACCTGTACATATGTACTTTCTTTAGTGGACTAAAATAAAAGTTAATTTTGTTTCATCATTTCAATGCTTGATGCTAACCTTAGACCCAATGCCTACAGCTGTGTGACCAGCTCGAACACCAGGTGAGGCTCCTTTTACCGCAAACTGCCAACCAAGCTAGTCAGAATGATTGTTCATGCATGGATGCAAATTACATAGAGAATGTTCCCTATCTGACGTGGTAACACACTGTTCTTCAATCCAAAATTAACCAAATTGCTGATAATTTTGCCCTCAAATATTAGTATTTCCTCATATTTCAGTCTGTCGTACACATCTCAACTAATTGATCAAATTGCTGAGAAATTATAGCCTGGAATCATTCTATCATACTTAAGCAAAGTTGAATAAAAATTATGCACAAATGTAAATTTCCCAGAGAAAATCTCCAGAAACATTTGTATCTCGATGCGTCACATCAGTCTATCATAAATGAGAAGGACAAAATCCTTACCCTTGACCAAGTCATGCTGTCCATATCAAGCACATCAACCTCACCATGGTACCGATCACCGCAGTCACCTCCAAATATAAACAGTCTATTCCCAAGTGCAATGGCACTATGGCTATCCCTCGGAGCGGGGATGTCACCCTTCACCTCTGGAGATGTCCATGTCATAGTGTTTACATCCAACACATGCATGTCATTCAGATAATTGCTTTCACCTTCTCCACTCCCTCCGAAGATCACCAGCCTATCATTGCCCACCAGTGTCGCCGTGTGGCTCTCCCGCGGTGAAGGCGGGATCCCCTTGCAATGGGGTTTGCTCCATTCTTTGGTTCTAAGGTCCAACACATGGAGGTCATTCACCTTCTTTGAACCATTGGTACCCCCAAACAATATCATCTTGTGGCCTATTAGTGCTGTGCTGTGGCTGTCCCGTGTTCCGGGCTTCTGACCTATAGTTACAAGGTTGCTCCAAGACATGGTTTCTAAGTTGAGTGCGAATACATCACTGAAATGCAGACCACCACAACAGCCCTTGGAAAAAGGAAATACATTACTCCCACAATTTACAACATGGTTACAACAAAACATGTACAGATGAGTAATTTTGGATGTATGAAACCTAACAATGTAATGTTACTCAATATTAGGATTTTGCGATTGGTGAAGACCGGAAATTGAGTCATTAATTAATCAGAAAAGCAAGATAGAACAAAAGAATCATAATTTTCTGCAGATGCAAAAAGTCTTAGAACTAAGTGTCATGGATGTGAAATGTTTGGAGCACATCATTAGAAAAGAATGATCTGTTAATGCAATGCCAAGGTAAAATATTAGCATCAAAACAATGCTAGGGAAAGGAACGCACATCATAGCATTTGAAGAGGAAGGAAAAACAGAGTCGGTCCAAAGAGATAAAAAAAAAGAGAAAGGACACCTTTTCCTTTCATTTCAGTTTCAGTTCCTACCTCTTTTGAAAAGCATGTGCCTTAATAGATCATTCTCTCACGATAAAAAATACATCTTGTAAAAATTTTCAGTTCCACTGAATTTGTGTTGGTGACAACACATAATAGTTTGATTCTAGCATCATTGATCCTTTACTTAAATGATAGCATCAAATGCTTTACTTGGTTGCAGGTGATCACAATAATTCAGCAAAAATATCAGATTTTCTCTTTCTTTCTTGCGAGGAAATTTTATAAGTAGAACTTTGACAACCTCACTTTTAGGTCAGAGCTGCAAAAATGCTTTCTTTTTATCGCTTGAAACTGCAACTGAAGCAATTCCTGAAGATAAAGACCAAAAGAACTAGCTTTTCTCCAAAAGAACCACCCAAAAAATGCCAGATTGTCAGTTCATATCTCTTTCTAAAATCCTACTCACTCTAATGCAGGAAAACAGAAAAAAAAATCATGGGCTTTAATTTGCTCACATATTACTCCTAACTATCCACAATGCATGAAAAAAATGGCACCTTGAAAAGTTCTAAGCAAGAATCAAGAACCAGCAAAGCTGGGACCAAGAACAAGAAACTAAAGAAATCATGAAAAGAAGTAGAACAAATACATACCCCAAATACATAGACAACACCATCAAAGAAGCAAGCAGAGTGCCCCCATCTCTCAGGAGGGTTGAAGCCAGCCACTTTTGGATATAACCACATTGCCTTCCTCCTCCTCTCCATCATAGCTCTCTCCAGCTCTTCTCAATGTTGAACCAAACAAGTCTCAAAGAACCAATGATATTATGAAGAGGAGCAGGTAAAGAAAAAAAGAAGAAAATTTTCTAACAAGCTGTCACACCACAAGTCCCTGTTGGTGACAAGATCTGCCACAAAGGCTAGTGAGGCATCACACATCAATCTCTGATGGAGATGGACAGGAAAAGATTGGACCTTTCAACTCATGTCCTAGTACCCATGCATTGTGCCAACCCAACACATCACAACGGAAGTCGAGAACTCTTTGAGAGGCTGTGTGACATGCAAACATATAGAGTGCTAACCATGTACTCCTAGGAAGTAAACAGCATCTGTGAAGCGTGTGATGTGTGTGTGTTTTGGGGAAATGTGTGCATGGGAATGTGTGAGAGGTGGCATTGCATACGAAAGGGGCATCAAAATGCACTTTGACGAGGATTGCTTGGTTGGGGAGGAGGTTTTGTTTGTCTAAATGAAAATGATGGAGAGGAGCCATTGATTTGTGTGTGTGTGGGGATGTGATGGGAGGTGTGATGTGTAGATTCTCTCGATGGGTGAAGTTTTACTTGAACCTTATATTAGAATTTTGGCTACATCTACTTGAATTTTAGATTGGAATTTTTACTAGTATTCTATAGTCCATCTGACAAAGAAAGAAAAGAAGATTGCTAACAAAGATGACTTTTCTAGAATATGTATTTTTTAAAGTATGAGTAATCTACTTTTACTTATAAATTAACTATTGTTAATAGTGAGTTATGATTCTATTAGTTTAATTAATTCTAAATAGAGTGTAGGACCACCCATACAGTACTACTATCCATTGCCCAGTGAATGTAGAGTAATACATAACACTAAAATTAATTTTCGACAAGTCATTTATTTGATGAGAGACAACTAGTTACCATACTGATTTTTATGAAGATACAACTAATATTTCGTCTATTGTCAATGTACCAACGTGGTTTTGATTTTGATCACCCTCGCCCTAGCCACTCATGAGATTGGGATGTCTGGTTGTTATCTAGTAAAAACTAGTTTTATGCAAAGTTGTGTAAATATTTTGAAAAATTTTAAGAAAAAAATATTTCTTTAGGACCAAAAAGATTATTGATTTTTTTATCAGACAAAGTCAAAATTTTCTAATTTTAACCAATATTTATAAATATGTACATTGACTATCAGAAAAATTATACAAGAATATTTATCAAAAAATCAATTACATAAAGTTATAATTTTATAATTTTTAAATATAATATAGTGAAAAATGATGGTAAAAATTATTTTTTGGATACCGTGTATAATCAAAAAAATAACAGTCTTATTGATCGAAGAGAGTATTGAAGATAAAGTTTGACAAGTTACTAACTTACTTCTATATAATTGTACCACATTTTGTGTTTTATTTCAATATAGAATAAGTAAAATTAAAAAATTGAAATTTTGTAAGAATTAGGTTAAAATAATATAAATCTACCATTAATTGAATTTGTCTTTTTGTTGTGTGTTAACATGCTCAATTTATTTATTCAAGCATTAAATCGAGACAAACAAATTTTAAAATAACTACAAAAATTGTTGAATTACTACAAATTTGATCATTAATCAATGTTGTAAAATGCTCCGTCTGTTCTTAAAACAACTAATCGAAATCTCATATAATTGTGTGGTTCGTTTCTATATGATGTAAAATTTTATCTATGTATAAAAAGATGTCATTTTTAATACTACATTAGTGATAGAGTTCGTTTTGGATACGATTTTTCAAATGAATTTGTATCATAATAACAATAGAGTTAAATTTGGATATAATTTTTTAGATGATGAATCTATATTGTTATAAATATAATGAATGATATAAATTTTTTTTCCCGATTAATATGAAAATTTATAGTAATTTTTTATGATTAATGTGGGAATTTTGAATATTTTTATATAGGGTTGGAATTATTGTGGTGTTTTTAATATCACTAAAATTTAGTATACAATAAATATTGTTTTAGAGTACAAAATTTGTAAAAAAAAGAATATTGTTCTATATTTTTGATATAAAATATGATCTCATTTTTTAAAAATATTTTTATAATTATGACTCACATAATCATTAATAATTTATATATAAATAATATATATTATATTAATTATAAATATTAATGATAGATATATGCTCTTACCTTATTTTTTAAAATTTATGCATAGAATTAAAATGTTATTGTTGAAGAAGAGAGAGAGAGAGAGAGAGAGAGAGAGAGAGAGAGCAGAGGCATACTCATTTTTGTCTTATAAATGTGTCAAGGTAGTGGTAACTTTTTGGTAGTTGCATGGGCCTTGGGATTTGGAAGAGAGAGAAGGAAGGTCCCTTACTCATCTTCATCACAGTCATCTAGTAGGAAAGATTGGCTTTTGCATTGAGATTGAGAAAGTTTTGTGTTTCTCAAGAAGGCCTTGGAAACAACACAACACTTGCATTCTTAGTTTTCAATGCAAGCCTCCATCTTGCTTTTAGGCGTTGTGTTTTGGGTGCTTTTTTCTCGGGGAGAGCGAGAGGCTGGCATTTGTGTATGCATCCGAGGCTTGGTATGTTTATGGCAATAAAATATGGACAAGCAGCCTCAAAGTTCGCCGGGCTCAAAACTGAGTTCAATGCTATATATATATATATATATATATATATATATATATATAATTAAAAAAATATCTAAATAATATATATTTGGAAATAAAACATATTATTAATAAGAATACTAATCAAACAATCCTCTTGTGTTGGAGAAGGAATCTCTTGAGAAGCACAGAATAAGAGACGGAGGGAGGAACGTAGAGTATTGGCTACGGCGAATGAAGAGGCGCAACTCACGGGGAAACACAAACAAGCCTCCATCGACTGCATGTTTCTTTGGACTCCACACGGTTTTCACTTCTCGTTACTTGCAACCCAAAAAAATAAAAAAAAATTATTAGCCAGGTCTATATGTGCAATTTGATGTGACCATTTCACGAGTCTTAACACAGCTATGATTAGAATAAATCGGCTAAGTAAGCTCATGCTAGTAGTCTACTTTCTTTGTTTTAAAATATCAAATCTTTATAATAATCACTCCTATGGTTAATGTGATTTTTTCACTTTTACACTTTTTAAACTTCAAATGACTGAATTTTCTCCCCCAACAACTTCAAATATAATTAATAAATATAGCATGATGGTAGTATATTTTTTCTCATATTTTGATTTCACCTCTTTTTAATACTTGTGTATTTATGTTATGAAATGGAGGACTAACTTGATGGTCAAATATCATTTTGTTTTGAATATATTTTTAAAGCCATGTAAGAACAATCCAACAAACCAAATACAGATTAAATAAAGAATACTACAGGATATGCGAAACAATCAAAATAAGAGAAACCTATCTAAAGAAATGAAAAACATGTAAGTATGTCTCCATCTGGAATAATATATTACTCGCAGTCACAAGTATTTTGTACATGAAATAGTAAAAGAAAGTTGCATGAGCTTAGCCGAGTTGGAACTGCAAGTAGATGAACACACACAAACACACT
Source organism: Pharus latifolius (assembly GCA_019359835.1). NCBI lineage: Eukaryota > Viridiplantae > Streptophyta > Magnoliopsida > Poales > Poaceae > Pharus > Pharus latifolius. The sequence continues at coordinate 81,964,221 of CM033323.1, read as the reverse complement.
GGTGTGTAACGAACAGCGTGCTCCTTGCAGTTGCAAGCCGCATCACCGTTGTCCACACGACGGACGGCTCTCATCACATCACTACACACTCGTAATCTTTGATTCTTTGCACCACGTACGCTACACCAAATGGCCACATGTTATATTTGTATGGTTTTGCTCCAATTTAGCATGGAATTCTGTCTTTCTAGTTAAATGGTATGAAATACATATTTAAAAAAGATAATTAATCACAAATCAACTATTTAGATTAAAAATATGTAGAATTTTGTGGTATTTGGAATCTCTAGTGAGACTCTTGGATTTTATTCCAACTTCCATCCTATCAAATAGTTCATACATTAAAAAAGACATATTGTCGAATTATGAGTAGATTTTTTTATCTCACCAATAATTTAAATTTTTAAGTAAAATTATCTGTGCATAAAACTTAGTATATATAACTTTTTTTTTAGTTTGAAAGACAAGTAATCTGATTTGTAGTTTTGGATTTGGAGATAAGATATGCCTTTTGTCTGGATTGGATTGCATAGAACGAACAGTGAAAAGGTTAAATAGAAAATGTGTAAGCGATGGTGCGTTGGGTTGTGTCAAATCCTTGTCTGGCATGACTGGAATTCACGAGTTGTTAGTGACATTTGACAGTAATTATTTTTTAATCTTTTTTGATTGGATTTTGTTGGATGGCACAAGACATTGACCAGCAAAACCCACAGTTCTAAATAATTAAGTTTAAAAAACAAATGACGGGTCACATTAACGTGGAAATTAGTTCCAGACTAGTAGCTTCAAATGAGGGAGAAATGTATATAATAGTATAATAATTAGCGTATTAAGTACAACTACAATGGAAGTGAGTTAGTTACGGCTGGGGGCGCACGAGAAGCGTGTGAAAGCAGGTGAGCAAATATTGGCACGACGGACGCGACGGGTGACGAGACGGACGCGACTGGAGGGACGGACACGCGTCTCCCCCGGTGGCCATCTGATTTGACTTTGACGTCGATGTGATGCCCTTGCTATTCTCTAGTGGTGTCACGTCGGCCTTGTCTTTATTCCACTGCACCGAGCTGTCGCCGTCTGATTGGGCTGGAGCTGACACTACTATCGCTTTGGCTCACCATACGTACACAGTGTACAGGTTTCTTTCTGTTTATCCCACTGCATACTTCGCTCTAATTTTCGGTTTTTAGCCATAGGGCGTTTTGCCTCGCATCATGGTTACAAAAAATATACTTCTTTTTTATTCTAATATATATTTAGACTAAACACCTGTCTTAAAATTTTATTTAAAAGTTGTTTAGTTTTTACTGTTCTTATTTTTCAAGTATGTCTAACTAACTCATTATCTACTAAATAAGTTAATCTAATACATATTTGTTAAAAAAAATTATTGAGACTTCAAATGAGTGTCAATTATGCCTGTAAGTTAATTTTATTGAAGAAGATGCCGACCAAATAATCTCATTGTCAGGCTCAACTATTTTGTAGTCCCTTGACTCTAAACACATAGTTAGATTATTAGAGTTTAGATCTACGGGATAAACTAGGTTTGATCTGGTTGAACTCAATTTGCTAGAGTGTACAATGCTAAACATTTCTATAGAAAAAATTGTTCACACGATAAATTCCTGAATTTTTTTTCGAAACGTCTATTATCATGTCATGATTTTTTTTTTTTAAAAAAAAGTATAAAGTTCTTGTGTAATGTACCAAAAAAAAAAAGAAAGATTAAAAAAAGGAAAAATACGCCTCTGTTCGTCAAAGAAACAGATAGATAGAAAGAAAGAAAGATTCCTTCGTATCTCTGAACTTTGTATGTCACTTCCATACACATGGTAGTACTGTTGACAATTTGACACTGAGGTGAAGGTGAAGTGACAAAATTATTCACAACTATACATATGTTTACCATTAAAAAAACCTTAAGTAATGAATTGTTCAAGAGTTTTTATATCAAATTTGCAGATGACACAAAAACTTAAAAAGGTAATAAATCGTGTAAAATCAATTAAAATTTGCAAAGCAAATACAAAATTCTGAACGTCAAAATGGAAAGAGACTCCGCACTTCCTCTGTGGAACTTGCCAGCCAGTTGCAGAACAAGCAAGAAGCCATTGCAACTGAAGTTGCAGAAAGAATGGCCAAGAAGCCGAAGTGTGAGACGTCCTTGGCGATCACGGCCACCGCCATCATCGCCAACTCTGCGAGGCTGGCGACCGAGATCTCCGTCGCACCGATCAGCTTCGCCTTGGCGATCGGGTTGCCTGTTTGAACAATCTGCAGGCCTATCACACTGTATGTCATGTGGCCCAGCCTTGACACAACCTGCAATGCAAGAAGCATATTGTCATATGATGATATGATTAGCAACGCATAAAAAGATGTTCTTGGCACAATGTGAATGGTACAAGAAGCATATTATATGATCAATTGCCGAAATGTAATATGTATCAGCTAATTTTATGTGGGTTTGTGCAGTTCAAGAACATATGTGCAACACATATCCTGAACGTTGCATTGTTCCGGTCAGTTCTTGAAATGGAGATGTTGTGTGAGTCTTACTATCAAACCGAGGAAGGCGAAAAGAGCGCCTTTCCGGGAGATTGAGCTGGTCAAGTAGACGAAGACAGCCGCGCCGAGGAGTACACTCTGAGTGATCAACCCAGCTGCTCCAGCCTGTTGCGGTTAAATAGGAGACAAGAACTAGTTTCAGAACTGACAGAAATGGAATTGTTCAAGTTGTGATGTGAATGGTGAATTGGTGACCTTCAGAATGCCTAGCTCCTTCACAAGGCCTGTAGTCATGAATGTTGCTAGAATCCCCATCACCGCCGATGCTCCGCCGAATCCGCCGAGGACTGATGGGCTTACACCTTCCAAGACCACATAAACAAGCAGTATGAACTGAATGATCTCAAATTGTCAATTAGGCAATGCAATGTGACAGTGGACTAGTCACTGAAGGAAAACTTTGAGCTGTCTCTGATAGTATTGGTTTGTGTTGTACACACCATGATGCATCAAGAAAGTAGTCATCAGAGCGCCAGGAGCGAGGGCGATATTGAAGCAGATGAGCACGTATGCGAGGCTCGCTGGAAGGACCGGTTGGCTGATGTACTCTCTCCAGCCATGTCTGATGGTAACCGCAGCCTCTTCAACTGTCATGGAAGAGAGCAATCAGGCTACATTTAGGATGACAAAAATTCAGAGTGATGCAAAGTTGGTATTTGGTAGGCTAATGCCTCACCTATCATGCTGAAAACTGAAGCATGTGTGCTTATATGTTCAGAATCCTGAGGGGATGTAGAGTGATCAAAGATACCTTCAGCGAGTCGATTGATAGAATCGCCGAGGAAAATCTGCAGAACGAAATGCAAATTGTGGAACTGATAAATACTACACTTGTACATTGTTTGAACAGAAGAGAGAACTAAAGAAGCATGGATGACAAGGAGGTATGCATACCTTAGCAGGCAGTGCACATGCTGATATGATGCAAGAAAGCTTGATGCAGGTCAGTGGATCGTTCTTGGAGAGAATAACCGCAAAGATCGACGCACTTACTGACTACACAACACAAAATTACACAAACTATGGATGGAATCATCAGTATAACTTGCAAAGAAAGATCAACAATTGTGCACCTCGCAAAGGAGATCGACTCTGCTGAGTGCAGCATTCGCCCGTGCAAGCGCAATCGGCCTATCTGCCCCTGCTAGCTTCAATCACACCAACAGCAGTTTTCTCATAAGCAAAATGTGCCAATTCATAAAGCTTACACTCAACAATCGAGAACTACACTTGCATTTGAATTCACCTCTACGACAAAGTCGCGCTCCATTGTTACACCGAGAGATATGCAGGAAAGCCTGTCGACTGCGGTGGATGCCACCAGCACGACGAACCATGGCTGCAGTAGCAGCGCCGATGCCGAGGAAGTTTGACGGATGGTGAACGCGTTTGTGATCATGGCAGCTGACACCAAATGTGCTGCCGTCTGACATGTTACAATCATTCAGAAAAGAAAAGCTTTGAACAACAAAGATTTAAAGAATAATCACTCCAAAACCTTAAACTGTTAGAGAACCATGACCCAGTCTTGTTTGAACTAACCTTAACTTCAGTTTGCAACACACATATTTACTCATGCATCAGCAGATAACATTTAAGGTTGCACACCTGAATTATATTCAGACATCGATACGCCGGGATCCGAGGTTGTGAGCTCATCAGATTTCCGACCAACGGGCCTGCCATAAACACCACGAGCTGCATATCAAATTCGACATATCCGTCAGGAAAACATGCAGGTTTGAGGATTTGAATCGTTTCATATGGAAAAATGCTGAATGCAAGCTTGCACCTTTGTGAAGAATCCAAGAACCGCCACGGGAAGAAGGCTCGGGTGGAGCGTAGCAAGGGCAGTGGGCCAGGTGAAGTTCCACAGCTGCTCCGTCACGTTCCCAGCGAGGCTGGCGGCATACAGAACTGGTAGGACAATACATATAATTCAGACATGGCACATAAATGTATGAAACGTGTTGATGCAATCTCTGAACTTTCTCCAAACTGATATTAAAAAGCTAAGAATTTAGCATTTGATAGTTGAACATTAGTAATACCATTCATGGCAGTTGGGTAAGCAAAAGTTGCTGCCAATTCCTTCTTGCCGTCTTCCTTCAGAGCCTGAAATTTTGCACTGAAACTTTGAGAAATTTCTGAACCTGTGAAACAAATACACAGCAGTATGAGGCAGACATGAGAGAAAGAGACCAGTACCGGCAAAGCCGTGACGAGGGAGGAAGAAGCAGACGAGCCATTGTCAACGTCCTTGAGAACGCTCAGCTCGGTTCTGAGGATATCTGAAGATAGCCGAACAAACGGCAGGCCGTCGCGAACTTCCGCCACCGCGCCATCCCCGTCGGCTAGGCTAGTGCCGGAGCTCGGTTCGCCGTCCGCGGCGGAGCAATTAGTAGCAAAGCCACCTGACCTGGAATTGCACGTCACTTAAGCCGGCCGTAGTGAGCTCCCGAATTCGGATGCAAGAAAGAGGAGGAACAGAGCACAATACCTCAGCGTCGGCAACGCAGCTCCACGGTGGCTCCTAACAAAGGAGGCAAGGGAGGCCCGGCGAGGGAGGCTGCGAAGAGAGCAGAGGCGATGCGAGGGAGGCGGCAAGAGTATCTTGGACATGGCCATGGCTGATGGCTCGGCGGGCTCCTCTGCATTCTTTGCAGGGGAGGCCGGGAGGTTGCGGGGCGCGGGAGGGGGAAGAAGGCAGTTGAAACGGATAAGGGGCTCCCAGAGTTCGGGGAGAGGATACCCGTCTGATTTGCTTCGTGATTCGTGTACAGATCTTTGATTCTTTAAGTTTGGGAGAGGGAATTTTTTTCCGAATAACCCAATAAAAAAAGAAATTCCAAAACTAACCCAAAATTTTTTCGAGTTTATATCTTTTTCAATCGCTAACCCGACTAGCAACTGAAAGTAGACGTGGCATGCAAGCTGGGCCAATGGTGCATTAGACCGTGCCACGTCTTCGGTCGCTAGCCAAGTTAGCGACTGAAAATCAGTCGCGCGTCTATCTCACGATTGAAGGTTAGTTTTGAAATTTCTTTTTTTATTGGGTTATTCATAAAAATAATTCCAAGAAAGGTCTCCATCTGATTTTTGCCTTGTGACAAGTGCAGAATGCGAACTAAGTTTATAATGTTTGAAGTCTTTAAGAATTGTCAAGGAGGGTCCACTCTTTATCTTTAATCATATGAAATCATAAGAGTAATATTATAATCACTTCTCTTAATGCCACAAATCATTACAATGTCTTGAATTCCATAAAAAATTTCTTCTTAATCTCCTCTGAGACAGGTGTTAGAGTCTCATTGAAGATGCTCTTATATGTGTTATATTAGAGATATATAAAAAATGAGCAATTTTATCGATATTTTATGTGTTACTTTGCACCACATATAAAAAAAAATATGTATGGCGAATAGCTAAAATTAAAGGTACATATAGTATTTGCACACACTGTTACACTCCTACTAGGTTAGCTAACCATGAATAATTTTTTTTATGTCAAACACTAAGATGATGTTTGATTTAAGATTAAAGGGAGTAATTCATGTCTTAATGTGTTTCCATGAAATGAATGGAATCTCAAAATTAACTATGCAGGTTTGGTTAAAGTCATGCTGGCATGGACAGCAAAGGAGGCAATTGCCAAAGCAATTTCTCTCTCTTAGACTTACTACGCCCTGCACCTGCGTGCGCCGTTCGATCAAACGTATGCGGCCCGGATTGATGGGGCCGAAGTAGCGATGGAGTTTTGTAGAAAGAACCCTTGCAAATTATGGTATTACACCGAGGTTCACCTTCTTCCCCTCTCTGATGGCGGCTCCCTGCTCCGCCATTTGGACATCGAGTCGCCGGACTCCGACCGGAAGGACCTCGCCGCCGCCTTCGCCGCCTGAAACGTGCACGTCACCGAGCGGGCGAACCTGGCCACCTGCCGCGGCCCGCCGTGGTCGCCAACACTCTGCATGCCGTTCTTGGGCGCGATTAACTGGGCTGTCAAGCTCGCTGTTACAGCAAGAAGCAACATCTGATGGAAAGGAGTAACTACGATGAAAAACTAATTACTCATACTGATTCTAGGTGCCCCATAGTGAATTGTACTCAGAAAGGTTTAACTAGACAAAATTCAGGTAAAAAGATCGGATTGAATAAATTAAATAGTAGAGGAGTCAATAATGCAATTTGCAATAAAAAAAAAACACTAGGTCCTACTTACTTGAATGAGTTTATACTTCATACACACACCGTAATGAGTGGTTTGGCTGTTACTTGTTAGCAGTGTTGCAGATAGGAACCATAGAATGTTCAACCAATTCAACATTAGTTGATTCTTTCAAGATTAGCTTTACAGGCCTGGATCTGTTGCGTTTGTGTCTAAATCTGTATGTTCTTATCACATTATCATGAGCTATTGCATCTGTTATCTGTTATTATTGATTTGCATTGAATGGGAATCAATCCATTTCTTTTCTTTTGAATACTGTATACATTGATCACGTTTCTCCACTATACGGTGTTTCAATGTGTAATTTGGACCTGATGCACAGTAATTTCTTTTGGAATGGTGAATTGGTTAGGTAGAACATGAATACAGATGTCCTTTTACATCTCATATATTTGGATATTAGTTGCTGTTAAGTTGTTTTTTAGAATCCAGATGTACAGTGCTTGGAAATTATGTTTTTACTATACATAACAACATTCACTCTGCAATGTAACCAGTTGTGTGGGTTGAACCGTTGCTTTCCCTTTTTTTTTTTATTTTTCTGATTCACTAAGCTCTCTGTACTCAATCAAAAATCTTGTGTGCAAGGATGCTATTGGATGCTTGTATGTCATGCAAATTATAAGGACTGAACTTATGCCAATACTCAATAGGGTGGCATGTCAAATGAGCTCTACAGATGGCAGTTATGAAGACAACATGCTCACAGAGAGGAGTGGATTTTAGTGTTGGGACAGACATGAATAATACAATGTACTCGACAACATTTTCAGGCATTGCAATTGGACGAGATGTTTTTCCTGGCTCAGCTATGTCTGATCACATTCTGCGTTTTAATAACATCCCTAGGTTTTACATCTAAACTTTTATAAATAGAAATTTCGTGAATACCTTTTTCTTAATGATGGAGCACTATACCCTGATCTGGGCTGCAGTGCCACCACAATGTATCGTCTATGGTGGATTAGTTCATGTCTTCTGACAAGACAATTTTCTGCATCAGCTACCGTTGTTTGAGATTGTTCACTTGGTCATAGCTTTTTGCTCTCTAATTTTGTGAGGCAGCTGTGGTTACAGTAATCTGGCTATATTTCTTGCAACATGTGCAATCTTCGCAACCTTACTGTATAGCATAAGGTTCTTCAGTAGAATCAGGCTTTAAGAGAAGCAGGGGAATTGTGCCTACCTCATATGAAGCACTAGAAAGTGAAATCAAAGAGGCATCTGAGAAACTGGTATGATCTTTTGATATTTTAGAGAGAATTATGCACATCATGACTTGCATGGGATGTTAATGCTATGATAATTTGTGTGGAATGGGAATCACTCAAAGTACAAATCTCTTAACTTCTTAAGTTTCTGAAAGTAGTTGCATTTGGCAGGTAGAGGAAGGAAAGATTTCTCATGTGCCTGAAATCACACCACCTCCTATTCCCAAGGATCTTAACATTGCGATTAAGAGTGGGAAGGTCCGAGCTCGGACATACATCATCTCGACCAAATCTGATGGCAGAGGTTAGGATGTCACCACTTCTGTTCTTCTATATGGTCTATATGTTGCTTGAGTGCAGGAACAGGCTTCCATTATTGAACAGGGTAACGGATTTTATTGAGGTTTGTTGGATAAAAATTTGTCATATGCTCCTGTGAAATTTACAAACCATCTGCTTTTGAACACTCAGGCTTTACTTGGGAGTGGTTCTTTGGACTATATTGCTTTCCATATGTGTTGTTTACTTGTTCCCTTGATCTCAAAAGGATGCGATGTGTCTCAACAGATTTGCATCATGCTTTGTGCTGACCGTGGTCCTTGTGTAACTGGTGGAAAGGGCCTTGTATCCAGCTTGGTGTCAGGTGATTTATATATCACTGCTTTTACCATTTGTTGCACTACCGCACAACACACCAACACACAAAAGAAATTATATTTGAAATGATCACAATTCCCCCCGAGGTGCAATTAATGATGCTGCCGTATTTTAAAGATGCATATGACAGAGTAAGCGAACAAATTAGGAGCTCAATGTTTCCTAGTTTTCTCACTCTCTCTAATATATTTGTATGAATGGTTTGTATGGTCTCGCGCCTTATGAGTTTGTTGAAGGCATGAAAAAGAAGTGATTGGCCACGAGAATACTACATGTGTCATTGAAATCACTGTATTGTATTTTGTGCCTAAAAGTGGTTATGTAAAATAGAAGCTCCATTTTGAAAGTTTTATTATAATTTGAATTACTACTATTATTTCTTTATCATGTCCAGACTCCACTTGTTTGTCTTGATTAGGACAACAAGGACTAGAGAGTCTAGTTTGTACAAAAATATTATCATAGGTTTAAGTATCTCGATAACTATGTCTTATGTGTGACAAGCAGAGCAGGATCTAAAGTGATTGTGTAATGGGTCTCCTTAAGTCGAGTAAGAAAAAAAAATAAGCACAAGAGATTTATACAGGTTGAGGTTCAGAGGGTTAGTCTTAATGGTCTGTCTCAACATAAGTTAGTTGGGAAACTTCTCCAAGGAGAAGAAACTCCAAAGCACACCTAGGAGTGTTGATTTATATTTATCAAATGAGAATAATTGGTTATAAATAAGGAGTATATGGAGTATTTATGGTCTAAGAAAATGATAATCGACTATAATCACCTTCCTAGTGCCCATGGATGTAGGGTGGGGTGATAATTTGGGCTCACTCTCACTCTTGGTGCAGATCTTTTCGTGACGTGTCGTGTCGTGTCGGAAACTCACAAACTCACACAAACTAATTGTGTTTGCTGATTGTTAGCTGGTTAGCGGGTTGTGTTGTGGTAAGCCGACCGTTGCGGGCTATGTGGTGCCACTCATTGGGTCGAGTTCCGCGGCTTGGCGAGACCCATTAGCATTTCATGCCGAGTTGTGCTGTGTGTGAGACCAAAAACGCGTGTCTCGGACAGAGTCCAACTTACACGTATAATCATAAGTGCATCATCATCTCTCTCCTGGGGCATATGTCCTAGGATTAATAATCCCGTGGGGGCCGATAGGACCCCCAGCTAATCTCATCCCCAGTGGGCGCTCCTCTGGTTTTATCAGAGGTCCACACCAATACTTGGGCATGGTGACGTGGTCCCCGTGGACATATCGCCTGAAAGTAAGACTTCTCAAAGGTACTTTGTCTTCCGGCTTGCCCCGGGGAGGTGTTTACCCAATGACGATTTCTGGGTCCCGTCTCCGAACGACGCGCTTGATTGGCACGTGCCCCCCCGGAGATTTCCTCCAACAAATATGCTCACACACATTTCCCCTCGGTCAGGAACATGGAATGTGCTGTTCAAGTGGAGACCTACAACCTCTTATAGGCGAACCATTTGGTCCTAAATGTCGATACATGGTGCAATTGCGGTCACTTTTGTTGGATATTCTCTCTGGCATTGGCATGTTCTGCAGACGAGATTGATGAGATTATTGAGACTCCGTATCTGTGGACTCTTTGTCCTTGCGCGTTCCATTGGCCTGATCGGGTGTGTTTAGATTACTGTTTCACGTATACCATCAACTTTTTGCCACATTTAAGCAATGAACCTGGAGTGTTGTCAAGTATGAGATGCTAGTGTTCTAGTTCTACAATAATGTCTTTTGAAGTCAATAGTTCTACAATAATGTCATTTTGGTAACAAGTTCTTTTTGTCATTTGGATTTTTTTTGAGTTTTTATTTGCTTGGTGTTTAAGTTGCAAGTTGCAACACCATATATAGATGAAAAGTTTAGAAAACAGCTAATTACAAATACAAGCATCAATAAGATATATAGCACCAAAACATTATGAAATTATCAGTAGTTCACATTGATTGGAGCCTCAAGCTCTCTCACTTTGGCTTCTAACATGCCAACTTTTTTGCCACATGTTTTTAGATTTGAATCACTATTAGCCACCACCAAAAGAGATATCTCAATTGAAGCTTTCTTCTTTTGGATCTGGGATTCTAGCTCAGTGATCCTTGTGTTGGCCTTCTCAAGTGCCACCTTCTTCTCCGTCAATGCACACTTAGTGTTAACATTTTCTTTCAGCTCATCATTGTCATGCATAAGAACCCCAATATTGAAGGATAGCTTTTGCTTCTCTTCTTCTAGCTCCTCAACTTTTTGTTTTAGCATTGATATTGTAGAATCAACATCTTTCGGAGTGGACGCGTAGCGTCTCCTTAGAACACCATCATGCAAGATAGCCTAATCACACCAAATTAAGTTAGTAATTCAAGAACAAAAATGTTGAAGGAAGTAATAATGATATTGTGCCTTTACTAACCATGTATAAATACTGATGCAATGCATGGGCCAGAGCCTCATCTGGCTTATCTTGAAAAAATGAGGTGAGCTCCAGTTGCTCTAACTTTTGCAATATGAGAAGACTTTGCTGCATTTTGGATACTCTTGAGATATCTATGCCTATGAATTGCTTTTTATTATAACCTTCCGTTGTGGTAATGCCAAGCCAAGATTTTTCATTAGGTGAAACACCAACATCTACTGTTCTGAACATATTCACTTGAGCTATACCAGACCAGTGGGTAGAAAAGTGTACTGTGAGTAGGACCAGCAAGCACACAAATGGTAATCTCTTAACCCAAGTGGTGACACTTTCTGATGAATCCATGTCCTGATCTCTATGCTTATCAGATGTAGGTGACTCTAACGGTAGTGTGTCCACTACTAGTGGTGCATCTGTTTCCTTGTTTAACAAATTTTCTATCCCTCCTGTTTGGGGAGCATCATCTTTGTGCAAGGAGATCTTTGTCATTACAGGTTGCCATTTGTGGGTCATCAACCATGGGAGCATCATTGTGTGGGCATCCGCGCCGTTGTCGTTATGCATTTCCCCGATGTTTTCCATGTCTATGTCGACACTCTTCAATAGTCGACGGCGAATACGCTCCGTCGCGGACTCTACGGAGATCTCCTCCTTGTCTTTATCAGGCGCACTGTCTAGCACTGTGATGAACACACCACTCTCATCAAGCATGGTCTCCTCGTTGCTCATCTTGGGGTCACTGTACTTGCCACACACACTGAAAACCTTCATCATGTTGTTATTACCACCCTTTTCAACTGTCAGATAGATGATGAAGTTCTTCACCTCGCCCGCACGGAGATTGTCGATCTCGATTGAGCTTGACCGTTTGTCGAGATCGATTCTGCTCATGAAGCCGCTAGAGTTCTTGATGGATGATATCAAGACATCCTCATGAGCCTGCAGATCTATGTGGATGTTCATCGCGGTAATGACTGCCATCTCGCCACCGACGGCCGTCGCGAAGGCATCCTTGATCTTGTCAATGCCATTGTCGAAGAATGAGTAGATGTCAGATGTGTCTTCTCCAATCTGAAGGATGACCTTGGAGTCAACTTGCTTGTCCAAGCTGAAGGTTGGAGCATGGAATTCAGGGTTAACTGGTTGGTTGTAGACTGTGTCGTCTTCACCGTCTGACAGGAAGATGACGCAACCCACACGAGTTGTGCTCTTCTCTAACGGACGGTCTCGTAGGATCTGTCATTATATCAAGGATTAATCAAGTTGAAATGTTTGAGATGGACATTTGAAATTCCAATTTTTTGAACCAAATATTCTATGTTTGTCTAATGAAACACAATATCATGCTCTATATTTAAAAAGGGTTTATTATTTTTTTGTTCCACAATATAAATCTATTTTTTGTTGTTAGATGTTTTAAAATATAAAAATATAGTAATAGACTTATATTATAAAACAAAGACAGTAAATTTTTATATAAATCATAATGGGACTAGGTCAAAATTCATGTTTTTATCCAATTGATGGAACTATAATCTATATTTTAAAATTTTTCTTATGCGGGTTTTCGAATATTTATATACCCTATGTTTAGGAATCGAAGCATGTCCCTTATCTACTACTCAGGTCAGTGTAATCAACCTTGTTGTCTAGTTTTATATATATCAAAATTACTAACGGTAATAATTAGATTAGACGATAGTAACTCTCAATTAAACTGATCGAACCGCTCCACTATCTCTAAAAATCAACAGGTAATATTGCAATCACACTTTATCCATAAAAAATAGGAACCGCCTAAAAAATAAGAACCAAAATCATATTAGTTTATTGTCATATTAGTGTTACTTTACTGTCCATGATCTGCACTGATCGATATATAAACGAAATATCTTCAATCTTGTGGATTTACTGGTCGTGTATATATATATTTATATATTTACTGTCTTATTAAATACCACGTCTTTCTGTTTACATACCATAAAGATAAATTTACTAGTCGTATGTTATAGATTTATTGGTCGTATTCATATCACTTTATTGTCCACAATTTACACTGATCATATATTATAGATTAACTGGTTGTAAACTATAGATTTATTGTCCGACCAACAACAATTTACTGACAAACAAGTTTAACTCTACTGACAAAAATCTAATTCTTACCTATTTCAAGATGGCAATCCGGATCTGGTGACCTAACGCGGTGAATACGTCCGAGCGATTGCGGTCGAGACGACGGACAGGAAGCTATCGACTGCGGTCGAGATGCGGCGTTGCGGTCACGCGGGGTGGCGGCGGTGGTGTGGGCATGCAATGCGGCAACACAGGCGTGATGCACGGCGGATCGGAAGCGATCTTGAGCGGCAATGCGGGACAAGATGTCAACAAGACGTGGGAGCGTAGTGGAGAAGATGAACAAACGGTTGGTATGGATATCGATCAGTTACAATCAAAATTATTTCAAAAACTTACAATTATGGAAACAGAGAGTAACCACTATCTCTATCCAACAGTTGTAATTTATTCTAATAAATTAGATCGAACGGCTTCTACACTGAGTATAGCATAGCTATTTTAAGGGTGGATGTACAATAATATATATATATATAAAAGTGAAACTAATATGACAATAAATGTTTATATACTACCAGTAAATCCACAAGACTGAAAATATTTCATTTATACATCGACCAGTGTAGATCGTGGATAGTAAAATGACACTAATATGATTTCGGTTCATATTTTTTAAGCGGTTGTTATTTCTTAGGGATAGAGTTCGATTATAACAAACCACCTGTGGGTTTTTATGGATAATGGAGCGGTTCAACCAGTTTAATTGAAAGTTACTACTGCCTAATCTAATTACTACCGTTAGTAAAATTCTAATCTCGATGCACGATCAAACGATATAGAAAGTGAATATAAAATGGTTATTCTAGGGATTAGCGTAGAATAGTGTGTGTGTATATCTATATATATATATATATATATATATATATATATATATATATATATATTGTGTGTGTATTACTAATTTTAAATTTCATAGGACCTCCCATGTTAACTTAAAAAATAAATATTGACAAAAATTTAAAGTTTCAGAAACCTTAAGTAATACAAACTCAAAGACTAAATATTGACAAAAATTTAAAGTTTGAAATTAGAATTATGAAAATTTTAAAATCTTAACTAATTCAAACTATAAGACTAAATATTAAGGAAATTTAATATTTAGGATTAAAATTTTTGAAAATTTGGAAACCTTAAGTGATACAATATCTAAAATTAGATTTTAAGGAAAAATAATAATTTGGAACTAAAATTATTAAAATTCAAAAATATTAATTGATAGAAACTCTAAGATGAAATCTTTAGAAAATAAAAAAATCTGAAATGAAATTTATTTTTTCTGAAATTGTAAAAATAAAAAATAAAAAAATAAATTTTATGAAAAGTAACTATATAAAATTAAAAAATCAAAAAAATTGTGTTTCTGTTATCCGGATATCCATAACATATCAAATAAAAACTGAAATATAACCCACAAATTCCTGCCTTTTAAATTTTAGAAATTAACATAGTTATTAATATGATTGTTCTCTAGCATGCAAGGATTAGAAATATCACTAGAATCACTGATATGTGTTACTTTGTTTGATATACATATTGCAAAAATATTTAGTGAATTTAGCCTCACACTGTTTCATAAATTATTTTTAGTAAAATATCACTAGAATATCACAATGATAAATTGGGCTTGCATAGGCCGTATGTCAATGAGGCATTATGATAATTTACTAAAAGCAAATTTTCGATAACCATGGAGCCAGTTTTATCGATCAAATCAGTTACACATCTGTGTGTTATTTTCTCTCCTTAAATAAAAACGCACTACTAATATTCCGTGCAATTCCTTAGCTTCCGAGTGTTGATCTAAGAGATAATCTACATTAATAGCCACTACTTCAAGAATATTATATAATCTTTCTTTCGTTTTTTAATCTGAATGGGGAACACTATTACTTTGACAAAAGCTAATAGTGTACATTGCAGCTACCAAATAAAAATTGAGAAGGAACTTGGACGCCGAAGGGGTTGATGAGTTGCCGTCCAAGTCCCTCTTCCTTGGTATCAATGGCGGAAATGAAATAAATTGTGCCATCCACCTTTAATGACAAAACAAGACACCAGTCATGTTACGGTACGTGAGCCTAAATTTCATCCATCTCCACCCCTTCAATAGACCCAACTTTCCAACCAACCTTACATCATTAGTGATTTCCTTTTGAATAATATTATCATTACAAAATTATTGATCTATTATTGACCATTACTATTTCTCTACATATATTTCCCTAATAAATAATCAAACTTAGATGTATATCAATTTGTAGACGACTAATTATTTAATAAATTCTAGTGATATAAAAACACTATATTAACTTCGACCTCACATAAAAAAAATACTCAAATTTCATATTAATCATAGAAAAAGAATTTTTTTTAGAAATTCTCACATTAATTGATAAAAAAATTTATTCCATTCATTGTATTTAATAATTGTATCCACAAATAACTCTATCTTTATCAAAATACAAATTTATGTGAAAAATTGTGTTTAATATATATTATAATATTAAAAGAGCATATATTTCTATAAAACATAGAAAATTCTAAATCACACAAAGACTATCATGTAATTGCGTGTAATTTCAACTAATTTTATTAATGTGTTAAATCATTGACATATGAAATCATATTGTTAACTACAAATATGGGGCCACATGTTAGGCATTACAGAGGTGAAGGGCTTTATTGTATGTGATTGTACCAAAAAAATACTTATTTGCTTCAATTTCTAATGAAATGCATTAACGGTATAAAAGAAATAATAGAGATTTCTTTGCTGTAATTTACGAGAATATAATATACTGATTATTCTTTTGACACAGATAAAATTTGGTCCTAATAACATGGCCCACGTGTTATATGGTACTAGTATTGGAAAAAAAAGGCTTGCCAATCTGAAACATTACCGTGGTTGCCTCCTTCAAGGCCGCGCCCATATCATCACTGCCCCCTCCGGCGACCTCCAAACCGCGCACTACGCCACGCGCAGCATCCCTGCCACCGTCGGACATTTCCCTCAGCTCCATGCGGCGCTGCACGCCGCCGCCGCCGTTGAACGACACGACGGAGAGCTGGTCCCTCGGGCCGAGCCGGCCGACGACGAACTCCATGGCCTGCTGCATGGCAAGCAGCTTTTCCCCTCGCATGCCACCGCCAGCGTCAAGCACGGCGACCAGGTCAACGTCTGGCAGCGGGCTAGCCGCCGCCGACGACCTGGGCGCCGTGACTCGTACCAGCACGGGAAGGGCCTCGCATTTCTTGCCTCTTGGGATTGCTTTAATTTTCGTGAAGGCCTCCAATTTCACATGTCCGACAACGGGTGAAAGCTTAAAAAGAAAATCCAAAATTAACCGTCCATAAATAATGATAAATATGTAATATATACATATTAATTAGTAGATCTTACTGTTAATTATTTGATTTAGTAAATTTTTTTAGAGAGAAGTAGCTCCAGTCCAACTCTACATTCTGAACAGAAAAAAAAATTTAACAATGCTAGCAAATCATTATACATGTGGGTGCTAAAATCATTTTTTGTTACGCGTGTTCATAAGTCTGATTTGTATTTGGTCGAATGGAGTAAATATAGAGATTTTTTTTTTCAGAAACAGAGCTAGTTTCATTTATTTTTCTCAAAATAAAAAAATAACAATATCCAATTCCAGTGCTAGTAATATTGAGAGGTTGGAGAAATTAATTACCTGCTGAGCCATCTATGATCTCTGGAAAATGTATCTCGTAGTAAAATTGTGAAATGCTCAACTATCAAATGTCTCGCAGCAGCTACTTATATATAGAACCAATCAAACGTTGCTAGTGATTTTAATCACTAAATAATTAATGGCCTATGTATGGCGAAATTTCTCATCTGTTGACTTGACTCACATGTCTTAATTAATTTCTCATACTATATTAATTAAGGAAATGATTGGCTGGCTAATCAATTTTTATTGCAATTTTGAGGTGGTTCGGTTGGTAATTAATGTCATGCAATACTATTATTTGGGACCTCTTCGTCAGTCAAAATGATTCGGTTTTATTAAGACTATCTCGTCCAGGAAAGTTATTTTATCAAAGCCTATTTCCATCACTGATAAATATTTTTCAAGTTGACGTGGAATCCACGTGTACAATCACTAGTATGATCATATATCTGTACGATCTGACCGTCCGTTCACATCACTTCGTGCTGTCATGCATGCATAAATACCATTGTGCAGTACGTTAATTGCCGCCCTGTCCAGCAAGTAAACAAGCAAGAAAGCCGGCCATGGCGCTTGCAACGCAGCTCATGCACCCCATCCACCTTTCCCACGGCCCGCTGTTCCTAACCACGGCGGCCGCCGGTTTCACCTGCAGCGCGTGCAAGGTGGCCGGGCTCCCGGGCGCGGCCATGTACCGGTGCGCGTCCTGGAGCCGGCCACCGGCTGCCCGAAGCCGGAGTGCACCGTGTGCAAGTATCCGACGAAGGGGATGCGATACAGATGCCAGCCCTGCGGCGTCGACGTGCACCCCCTGTGCGTGATGGTCACCGTCGACCAGCTCCTGCGGTACACGCCGCTGTCCGACCTGGAGGATGGGGGGGAAGAAAGGGGGTTGCGGCTGTTTCTGTCAGTGTGATGGTGGTGGTGGGTTTTGCTGTTGTCGCTGCGGAGGCGGCCGTGGAGGCGACGGAGGTGGTGGTGGTGGAGATGGAGGACCAGGAGGAGGAGGAGGAGGGAGCAAGCCTTCCTCTGCATCGGCTTCGGCTTCTGCGTCGGCCTCTGCCTCCTCCGGGGTGGCAGCGCTACCGCCACCGCCACAGCTACCGCCACAGCCAATGGTGATGGAGGATGTGGTTGCTGTTGCTGTCGTTGTTGCTGCTGTTGCTGCTGCTGCCCGCCGCCACCACCACCCATATTATCCCCCCGCCGCCGCCGCCACCAGTGATCATTTGCCCACCACCGCTGTTAGAAAACGTCAGGCACAAAAATAAGAAGTAGATCAAATAAGAACACGAGACAATCAATTTAACGTAGAAAACCCTTGCGGGAAAAAACCACGGTCGCCGGCCGGCAAAACTTCACTATTTTTCGAAAGAGTTACAAAATACAGGAGATTACAATGAGATGTCTCTCTGTGCAGTTTACAAGAGATATTTATAGATGGTGGTGATCTAGAGTCCAATTAGGATACAAATCCTAACAACTAACCAATTAGGATACAAATCCTAATAACTAACCAATTAGGGTACAAATCCTAACAATCTGAATTTGGATCATATTCAACAAACTCCACCTTGAGACAAATTTCATCTTGTAGTCTCTGGATTTGGATCATATAGCAACAAACTCCACCTTAAGACAAATTCCATCTTGTAATAATATCAAAGTAAACATCTTCCTGGAACAACAAAGAAAGAACCAGCGGCACCAACAGGCACTAGGGCTCAAACTGTAACACCAACTAAGCTTGAGCAAAGCTCAAACTTAGTAGCAGGAACTGATTTTGTCATCATGTCAGCAGGATTATCATGTGTACTGATCTTGCATATCTTGATGTGACCTCGAGCAATAACATCATGAACATAATGATATCTGACATCAATGTGCTTAGTTCTCTCATAAAACATCTGATCCTTGGTAAGGCATATAGCACTTTGACTGTCACAAAATATAGTAATGCAAGACGTGACTTCACAAAGCTCAGCATACAAACCTCTCAGCCAAATAGCTTCTTTACATGCTTGAGAAATAGCCATATACTCAGCTTCAGTGGTGGATAAAGCAACAGTGGCCTGCAGACTTGCTTTCCAGCTAACAACACAACCACCAATGGTGAAAACATAACCTGTGAGGGATCTTCTCTTGTCCAAGTCACCAGCATAATCAGAGTCAACATAACCAATAAGTCCATCGCCAGACCTCCCAAACTGCAAGCAAGCATTAGAAGTACCACGCATGTATCTGAAAAGCCATTGAACAGCCTTCCAATGTTCCTTGCCAGGATTAGCCATGTATCTACTAACAACACTCATTGCATGAGATAAATCAGGGCGAGAGCAAACCATGGCATACATAAGCGAACCAACTGCACTGGAATAGGGAACTCTAGACATATACTCAATATCTTCATCGGACTCAGGACATAGAGAAGAAGACAATCTGAAATGAGCAGCTAGAGGAGTACTCACTGGTTTGGCTTCATGCATATTAAAGCGACGAAGGACTTTCTCAATGTAACGTTGCTGGTTAAGATACAACAAACCAGACTTTCTGTCCCTGGTAATTTTCATACCAAGGATCTTCTTTGCTGCACCTAAATCCTTCATGTCAAATTCATTACTTAACTGTGCTTTTAAATTGGCTATCGCTGACTTATCTTTTGCAGCAATTAACATGTCATCAACATAAAGAAGCAAATATATAGCTGACCCATTAACAAATTTTATATAAACACAGCTATCAAAATCAGACATCTTAAAACTGTGTGAGAGCATAAATGAGTCAAACCTTTTGTACCATTGCCTTGGAGACTGCTTCAAGCCATAAAGAGACTTCTTTAATCTGCAGACAAAGTTCTCTTTTCCAGGAACAATAAAACCCTCAGGTTGGACCATATAGATGTCTTCCTCCAATTCTCCATGTAAGAATGCAATCTTAACATCTAATTGCTCAAGTTCATAATTATTCATAGCAACAATACTGAGAAGAGTGCGAATGGAACTATGCTTCACAACAGGGGAAAACACATCATTATAGTCAATACCTGAGATCTGACTGAAGCCTTTTGCAACTAGCCTTGCCTTGAACCTTGCCGGTTCAGTAGGAGACACTCCTTCCTTTCTTTTGAAGATCCATTTACAGCGGACAGTTTTCTTATCTTTAGGCAATTTTACTAAATCCCAAGTACCATTCTTTTCGAGTGACTCCATCTCATCTTGCATAGCAGTCATCCAACTGTTGCGATCAATAGAAGTAGTAGCCTCAACATAATTAGAAGGTTCTGCATGACCTTCAATTTCTTCTGCAACACTTAAAGCATACGAAACAATATTGCATTCTTCAATTAACCTTTTAGGTGGATTAATAGACCTTCTAGGCCTAGCAACTGCAATAGAATGTTGTGGAGGCTGTACAACTGGAGAAGAATGCTCAACAATAGGTGAATTTTCAGCTATAGGGGTAGCTTGGACAGCAGCGATATCATTATCTGGTGTATGTTCTATATCAAGAAAATGCTCCACCTGCACACTTGATTTCTGTTGTGGCTCTATAAAAGCATTAATAGCCAGATTGTCATGTAACATAGCAGATTCATGAAAAAGAACATTCCTACTTAACACCACCTTGTTAGTTTGAGGATTCCACAATTTATAACCTTTAACACCAGATTTATAACCAAGAAAAATGCATTTAATAGCTCTAGGTTCCAATTTACCAGTATCAACGTAGGCATAAGCAGTGCAACCAAAAACTCTCAATTGTGAATAATCAGTTGGAGAACCAGACCATACCTCAATTGGAGTTTTCTTATCAATAGCAATGGAGGGTGTCCGATTTATAAGATAGCAAGCAGTGGAAGCGGCTTCAGCCCAAAAATGCTTAGGCAAACCAGCATTAATTAGACAGCATGCAGCGGGTCTTAGAGATGATAGTTCTGTTCATACGCTCAGCTACACCGTTTTGTTGTGGAGTATGAGGGACGGTGTAGTGTCGAACAATGCCTTCGGACTTACAATATGCATTAAACTCATCAGAACATAATTCCATCCCATTATCAGTGCGAAGCTTTTTGATCTTCTTTTCAGTTTGCCTTTCAACCATAACTTTCCACTCTTTAAATGCTGAAAATGTTTCTGATTTATGCTTCAAGAAATAAGACCAAACTTTTCTAGAATAATCATCAATAATTGTCAACATATAACGAGCACCACCTAGTGAAGGCACGCGAGATGGTCTCCATAAATCAGAATGCACATAATCAAAAATACCTTTCGTAGTATGAACAGAAGTGTTGAATTTCACTCTTTTATGCTTTCCAAAGACACAATACTCACAAAAATTCAGCTTGCCAATGCTATGGCCATCAAGAAGTCCTCTCTTACTCAATTCTGTCAAACCAAGTTCACTTATATGCCCAAGACGCATATGCCAAAGATTAGTACTATCAGAATCAGATAATGAATGGGAAGTTACAGCAACATCACCTGTAATTGTTGTGCCTCGAAGACGATATAAATTTACAGATTTCAAAACGCCTTGCATTACAATAAGAGAACCTTTTGACACCTTCAAAACTCCATCTCCACTAGAGTACTTATATCCTTTGTTATCAAGAGTACTCAAAGAAATTAGGTTCCGGGTCATCCCTGGAACGTGCCTCACATCTGTCAAAGTTCTAACCATACCATCATGCATTTTTATCTGAATGGATCCAATTCCAACAATCGGACGTGGTGAGTCATCACCCATCCTAACAGAACCAGCACCTTGAACAGATTCATAAGTGATGAACCAATCTCTATTAGTGCATATATGAAATGATGCGGCAGAGTCAATAATCCATTCATCACCACTACTTGCACATCCAGCCAAAGCAACAAGAACCTCACTATCAGAAATACTATCAATAGCAGCAACTGAAACTTTACCTTCTTCATCTGATGTACCTTTCGACTTGTATGTGCCGTTTCTGTTTTCCTTGTTCTTCAGCTTGTAACATTCAGAGATGTCATGATTGTCTTTCTTGCAATATCTGCAGAATTTTTCTTTGTCTCTGGACTTAGAACGGCCCCTGTAACCGTTTGAACTCTTTCCTTGGTAACCATTATTGGATTTCTTCTCTTTTGTTCTGCCGCGAACAATTAAACCTTCGCCATGCGAAGTAGAACTTTCAGTGGACACCATCTGTTTCATCTTTTCTTTAGCATGCAAAGCTTCATAAACTTCATTCAAGGTAAGAGTATCACGACTGTATAATATGGTATCTCTGAAGTTTGCAAAAGAACTAGGCAGCGAACACAAAAGAATAAGACCTAAGTCCTCATCATCATATTTTACCTCCATAGACTGTAGGTCAGCAACAATCTCCTTAAAGACTGAAGATGGTTAAGCACGGAACTACCTTCTTGCAACTTGTGTGTGTATAACTTCATCTTCATATGCATCTTGCTGGTAAGATCTTTGGACATGCAAATTGATTCCAGCTTTAACCATAGGCCAGCAGCAGTTTTCTCCTGCAAAACTTCCTGCAAAATATTGTTGGATAGATGAAGATGAATTTGAGACAAGGCCTTACGATCTTTCCTCTTTTCGTTGTCTGACCAGTCCTTTGAATCTTTCTTCCCGAAACTGTCAAGCGCATCATCCAGATCAGTATGCGCCAGCACCGCCCGCATCTTGACTTGCCACAGAGAGAATCGCGTGTTCAGATCCAGTAGCGGAAGATCATACTTCATTGACGCCATGTCAACAGAAACCCTAGATTGAACGAGTGAAGAATGTGGCTCTGATACCACTTGTTAGAAAACATCAGGCACAAAAATAAGAAGTAGATCAAACAAGAACACGAGACAATCAATTTAACGTGGAAAACCCTTGCGGGAAAAAACCACGGGCGCCGGCCGGCAAAACTTCACTATTTTTCAGAAGAGTTACAAAACACAGGAGATTACAATGAGATGTCTCTCTGTGCAGTTTACAAGAGATATTTATAGATGGTGGTGACCTAGAGTCCAATTAGGATACAAATCCTAACAACTAACCAATTAGGATACAAATTCTAATAACTAACCAATTAGGATACAAATCCTAACAATCTGAATTTGGATCATATTCAACAACCGCCACCACAGTTTGTGTGCTCGGTCATTTTCTTCCCCTGCCGTAGACGATGCTAAGGCTAAGTCCAGAGGAGATTGTCTGAGAAATATTCTGGGTCATGTATGTAAAACACTCTGAGGAGTCAGCTACTCTAATATACTGATGTTTTATCACATTTTTAAAATAGACTCACAAGTAAATTAGATATTTATTATAATTTATGTGTTTTTAGTAAAATATAAATAATTTTTAATTTTGAAATCGAATTTAGGTGATTTTTAGACTCTATATAAAGATAATTTAAAAAATTACAATTTTTTAAATATAATCCAGATCTAATTTAAACTAGATTAAATAATAAATCATGAAACAAAAATTGTATATAAAATCGCAAAGATTGTATGCAATTTTGATGACTTGGAAATCGAGAATTTTTTTTTCAACGGCACCACTTCTCGGACATCTTATCTCTCCAACTTTTTTAAAAAAAGATTTTTTTATTGCGGACGTAGGACGGGGCGCTCGTATTGGACATATATGTGTTAATTAAGCTAACTGCAATATGGGTGCCCCAGTCGGCGCCTGCAACAAAAAATTGTTTTTTTATTAGTGGAGAGAGACGACGCCTCCGGAGGCTACGTCACTCAGGATTTTTTTTATTTTTTTCTTGATTTCCGTGCGATCAAATTTTACGTAATTTTTATTTGTTGATTTATGTATTAATCAAGTTAAAATTAGATCTTAATTATATTTAGAAAGTTGTATATTTTTGAATTGTTTTCATATAGAGATCAAATACCACATATATTTAATTTTGGATTTAAAGTTTATTTTTGTTATATTAAAATCACCTAAATTCTAATAAATATTTAATTTACTCGTGGATCTGTGCGAGGAGTCTCCCTAGGTCTTTGCATTTGAGTGGTGAATGTTTTGAGTGACGTTTCGCAAACGTGACATAAATATACTAAAAATATTCTTTTGAAGCGTCTATCCATACGCTTTAGTATTGGACTTAGTCTTAAAATATCGAGTGTTGTGATGTGACCTCAAATAATTTATTTGTCCTGTCTGTAATTTTGCATGAAATAAGGACTTCGTCTGTTCGTCTAATTTGTAATTATAGTCAAAAGTTTGTAACAAAAAACGAACCTAAGTACTCCAAATCTGAGTGACCATTTTTTTTTATTTGCCAATTGGATCCCTCTTAATAGGAAAAATAATTAAAGTCACACTAAACTACTAGTCATCTAATCTATACACTTGTTCCAAAAATTTGTCACTTCAAATTTTCAGTACTTGTGATAAGTAAATGAGTAATATTTTTATATGTTCATGGTTTCCTTACCAATTTAGTAGAAACAAAAAAGTTACAGTAAGAGTTTTTGACGGGATTATTTTACAATACAATAATATGATAAATTTGTATTATCTAAATTACATTCTCTTAGTTAGGACATCTTCAACACGGAGATTTACTCAGTGCAGAAAATAATATTTTTCGTAGCTATCGTAGTGTAAATAGGTAGCAAGTGGCTTGCCGTGCCAGTGGCTACAAGGACAGAGTAAATAGCCCTATTACTCGATTTTTATCCACTTCATCTCTCACTCTTATTATCTTACCTTAATAATATAAATAAATAATTCTATTTTTATTATCTCTCTCCTCTTGCCTCTTACGTTAGAGTGAATTATTTAGAACATTAAAATGACGTAACACACACTCTTCTTTAACTCCTCTATTACTAGAGATGTTTTTATTGTTTATTTTTCTCTGCCCCTTTTTATTTTCTCAGTCATCATGCACCATATAGTGCGCGCACAATAAACCAACCAAATTTTAAGGTGACTTTCCTGGTTTACCCCTATTCATCTTTTCATCTTCCAAGACATCAGAGAGGAGAAAAATGTGTTCTTTCACCGAACATTACTGTTGAAACATTCTCTGTCTCTTCCAGTTCCCCAAGCTATCTCCCCCAAATCTCAATCCACCATTAATGACCTCTATCGAGCTCCCTCTCTCAAACAAACTACTTCCAACACATAGCCTCTATGGGACGTTCCATGTCCATGGATGAGAGGGATGAGGATTTTGTTGAAGACTCCATGAAAAAGGACAAGGTTGAAGATGAGCAAAGTGATAAGATTCATTAGTGGATCTTGTTGAAGACTCCATGGAAAAAGATAAGAAGGTTGAATATGAGAAGACTGATAAAGATCCATTAGTGTATCTTGTTGAAGACTCCATAGAAAAGGACAAGGTTGAAGATGAGTACGATACGAAGAAGTATGAAGTAAATTCTAGGATCCCGGACAATTTTCGTGAAGAAACGCAAGAGATCATTAAGGATATGTTGAAAATTTATGTTCTTTCGTATTTTGATATAGGGAAAAATTAGTTGCTACTTGTTGTTGGAGTCATCCTAGTTTATGTTGATGATTTTTATTTTTTTTGGAAGAATTGAATCATACTTTTGCTTGGTATTGTCTACTGGTTTTTATATGCTCTTTGGCTTTGGTATTAGTTTTTAGGTGAGCTTTGGCCATTGTGGTGTTTTATCCTAATTTTGCAGTGGGATCTCTTCTAAGGTCTTTTGTATGCCTTGTTGCCTTAGTTTTCAAAACAGAGATTATATTGCATGGAAGAATTATATAAAACAGTTATTCAAAATCAAGGTTAAGTACTTATTACTCAAACTAAAATCTTAACTTGCTTTTCCCTCCTTTCTAGGGGAAAAAGTTCTTACATATGAAGCAAATGAGTCAAACGGTTCCAAACTCTGGTTAATTATTAGTCATCCCCTGATATCCGCATCGTCATTATTTGGTAATATGGGACAAAATAATCTCGAATCAAATAACTAAATAATCGACTAATTTCTTGCTAAGATTGGGCATGAGGAACAAATTTAGCTAAGCAGATATTGCCATAAATTAATATCTTGTCTAACTGACTCAAATATATCTATATATCTGTATTGTTATATAATATATGAGTTATTATTTTAATTGACCAACTTGCTCTACACAAACAAGAACGTCAAGCTGTGCATACATGCTGATGCTTTTAGTTTTAGAATTTTATCTCAAAATTAAAAACAATATATATTTTTTGAAATTAAAATAAGAGAGTCAAGTCAATATTGAGTTGAACTACTTCACATTGTTACATAATTATTTGCCTAATTAAGTATTAGATTATATGGGACCAACCCAAATTAATTCGCACAATGACGAAGGTACGTACGAAGTAGACAGACCATTAGTGCATGTGATTATTGCTAACCACCTCACTAAATTTTATGGTCGGCCAATTTTATTTCACAAAAACAATATAATATTTTAGAAATTATAATAAGCTATCTGTCGTGGTATAAAAAATACCTCGGCAGATTTGATGACGTGCGCAACACGTGTTCCTCAACGCGAGCTGACCGTGCGACGGGTCACCCCGCGTTGGACAATCCCAGAGATTGACACAGGGGTTTATACAGGTTCGGGCCTCAGTGGAGGCCCTAGTCCTGTCGACGTGCTCCCGACGAGTGTCGGCTAGGGGGCTCTCTCCCGGGGAGAGGACTCCAGAACACGCTTTTTTGTTTTTTTGGATTAAGTACAAATGAATGTCTTAGGTTACAAAATAGGGTTACAAGGTATATATAGACCTCAAAAGATGCAAATTACTGAACTACCCCTCTTGCCACCGTAGGATCGGGGGCAAAACGGTCTTTTGACGAGGTCCAGGGCACCGATTTCTGACACGTGGCGGCCCTTTGAAATCAGTGCCCACTAGAGGAGTGCCGGGGGAAGGCTCCCGAGCCCGGAGAAGGGCCTCCGGGAGACGTCTTCCCCGGCCCGGAGAAGGGAGCTCCGGGAGAGGGGGCTCTCCTTGACCCGAAGGAGGAGCGCCGGGGGAGTCTCTCCCGAGCCCGGGGGAGGGCTCCGGGAGACGTCTTCCCCGGCCCGGAGAAGGGGGGTCCGGGAGAGGGGGCTCTCCCTCACCCGGAGGAGGTGCGCCGGGGGAAGTCTCTCCCGAGCCCGGAGAAGGGGGGTCCGGGAGAGGTCTTCCCCGGCCCGGAGAAGGGGGGTCCGGGAGAGGGGGCTCTCCCTCACCCGGAGGAGGTGCGCCGGGGGAAGTCTCTCCCGAGCCCGGGGGAGGGCTCCGGGAGACGTCTTCCCCGGCCCGGAGAAGGGGGGCTCCGGGAGAGGAGCTCTCCCTAACCTGGAGGAGGTGCGCCGGGGGAAGTCTCTCCCGAGCCCGGGGGAGGGCTCCGGGAGACGTCTTCCCCGGCCCGGAGAAGGGGGGTCCGGGAGAGGGGGCTCTCTCTAACCCGGAGGAGGTGCGCCGGGGGAAGTCTTTCCCGAGCCCGGGGGAGGGCTCCGGGGGACGTCTTCCCCGGCCCGGAGAAGGGCGCTCCGGGAAAAGTTTCTCCCGACTCCGAAGAAAGAACTCCCATGGTGACGTTTCTGGCGTTGGCTAGTATTTTCCCCCAACACTATCCAACTCCTTATTTTTAAACGTTTCTATACAACCTAGCTTCTATATATACATCAAAATGTTGTGCTCTAGAAAATTAAAATAAGCAAGTCAGGTCAAGTCATTGTAATTTGCATGAAATTAAGGACGTTGTTGTGCTTGTGTGCATGCATGGATCAAAAATGTTAAGTTGTTTTTCTTTTAATTGTCTAGCACTAATTTCTTTGTGAAATGTGGTTTTGACAAATAATTGGAATTAGTTCTCTTTAGAGATTATAAAAACTTGCCTCACTTCAATGTGAATCAAACTTGTGAACTCTTCACATATTATCACATGTTTCACATAATCTGTAGTTTCTAATGAGAGCTAATAACTTTTCAATTGCTACTTAATTATTTCAAATAGCTTACGTCTTAAATTAATTAAGGCTTCAAGTGCACAATAGTCAATAGCATAAATTTCACTAGATACGATGGATGACTGTAGTTTTGTCTTGGTTGATCAGCTATTTCTGTCATGCTCGTCCCAGCTGATGGCCAACCCTGTCCATATCATTTATCTCCACAATGAGAAAGTATTATATCCCAATATTAGAGGTGGTCCTCTCAACAAATTATTATGAAAAGACTTAACTAGTAAATAATAAATAATTAAGAGACAAATACTGAGTTGACATCTTATATGACACACTAAGCAAAGAAGATCATATTCACTCAATATATTTGGGATGTGAAAAATATAATCCTTAGTTTCCGCATCTCAAGAAACTTTTTAGATAAAGTATATTTTATGAAACAATATTTGATCAAATTAGAAAATCTTATCGTAATTCGACGTAGTACCACTTTTTTCCTCTTGCCCCCATCTTTGAAGCGAAGGCTTGAATTTGAGATGCGAAAACTAAGGATATTGTGCCATGGTAATGCAAATAAGAGCCTAAATTAACGGAAAAAGGAGATGTATATTTGTCTTGATGTCAAACAAATAAAAGAATATTCTATTTACATGCCGCAAACATAAAAAATGTTTTATGTTTAGTGTAAACTTGTTTCCATACTGCAAGTGAATAATTTTTTTAGAAACTAAGTTAAGGAAGTTGATTTTATTTTTTTTATTATATTTCACATTATTAAATAAATTTGGTGTGCTACATGAAACGCTGATTCAACATTCTTTATTGTCGAAAATGATATAGAGAAGTTATTTGAAACAATTAAAATAAAATAAAGAGTTGATTGATAAAATTCAAAAAAAGAACGAGCAATATAAAACATTTAAAATAAAAGGGAACAACCCCGAAAATTACTGGTGACATGGTTAAGAACTACTCAACAAAGGGAGCTGGGGTCTGATCCTCTTCTTTTAAATACGTTCATTGCCATCACCATGCATATACTATCATGCACAATCACAATATACAGATACAGCAAAGTGCGTATTAAAGGAAAGAAACAAAGAAAAAAAATTAATACATATATAATTTATCTGCATGCACGTCCTCGTCTGATTCAACCGACTCAAGTAATCCACTCTCCTCTCACGTTGAAGAAAGTTCTACTTATTGGAGTGCATCAATCACTTGCAATTATGCATTACTAAAAATTAGTTAGTCTCCACATGTATTCATATTATGACAAATTAATTTTTAATATTTTAAGTTCAAATGGGAACAGTTGCTGATCTCTTTTTTTGTCATAAACAGTGTCAAGATTGGCTTATGAATTTAATTGATTTGTTTTTTTTGTCATAAAAGATATCGAGTATTAATCATTTTCTTTTTTTTTCCTTCATTAAAATACGTCTAGTCAATGATTTCGTGAGCAGAAATTAAAGAAAAAAAAATAGCCAGCTAATTGATAGATAGTGTGGACATCTGTTGCATCACGGTTTTACAAAAAGATTTTACTTAATTTTATTAGGTTAAAGTTCTTAATTACGATTCCCCCTAAACTAAACTAATTTGTTTGTTTGTAATGATGTGATTAAGTTTCTAAACACGCTTCTCTTGTTCACATTCCAGTCATGGATTGGAAACAGATATACAATAGTGCACTAATTGATAGATAGTGTGGACATCTGTGTTTATCAGTCATCCCGTGATATCCACGCCGTCGTTATTTGGTCGCCATGAGATCGATATAATCTCTAATTAAATAACAAAATATTCGACTTAATTTCTTGCTAAGATTGGAACATAAGGAAGAAATTTAGCTAAGCAGATAGCCTAAGGCTGTCCTTAGAACTGGTTAATTTAATTGACCAACTTGATGCACACAGACAAAAACGTTAGGTTGTGTTTACATGGTGATGTTTTTAGTTTTCAGAAGAAATATCTTTTTGGAAGACTAAGTGACTCTTCTTTCTCACGAAGAAAGCTCCACTTCTGTATTTAGACCGTCTCCAACGCCGCAGCAACGAAGCGCTGACGGGCGGGCCCCACGCGAAAATATTAATAAAAAATCCGCACGAGGAGAGAGGCACCGCTTCGCGAAGCGGCGTGCGCGAGGATTTGACGAGTGGGCCCCACCGACGCCTCGTCCGCGAATCTCCGCACGTTGGAGATCACGCGACGCCCGGTAACACGTTTTGTGGGCCCCGCTTTCCCAGCGCGCGTGCGTCTCGTACCCTCGCAAACCCCGTACTGACAAGTGGGCCCAGTTTCAATTTCGGCCCACATGTCAGTGAAGGGGTGTGTGGTGCAGATGTAGCCCGGGAAATTGGTCAGCTCGTTTGGTGTGTTTTGTGCACCTGAGGCCGGATTTTTTATTCTCACTGACGGGTGGGCCCGGTCGAATGGAGGACCTACATGTAAGTCTCGGTTTGGTGTGCAAGCAGGAAGAACTAGCCGTTGGAATTTTTTTTGAGCCGGTCCCACATGTCAGCCACCCATAAATCTAGCCGTTGATTTTCTAGCCGTTACACTTATTTTATTCATTTTTGAGTGTAAAAATTCATAAAAAATCACAAAAAATCACCAAAAAATCTAGAAAAATTATGTGTTCCTCCCCCTTATAAATATGAGAACACTTGACCTCATTTTCACTCAAACACAACCACATACCATACACTTTCCACACTCTCATTTCCGCAATATTTTTCAAAATTTTTTTCAATGGCTAACAATCCCCCCGGCGTTATGTCAATTGGTTTGGCGAACCAAATATCGATGATGCCAATACCGAAGAGCCAAACAGCCAAAATCCGCCTAGTTTTCAACCCCACCCCCCCATACCCGATGTATTACCCACCATTGGATCCACCCCCTCCATACGGCCAACCACATCCGTATGCATATCCTGGGCAGTACACGCCCGGGCATCCTTACGCACAACCCCCCCTACGGCCTTTACGGTCAAAATCATCATTTGGTCGGGGCTCCGACCATCTCTACAGAAATGTCGCCCCCACAAGTACCGAGAAGAAATGATCGCTCGACCCCCTTATCGGATACCACCATTCCGGAGAGAACGCCCCCGGTCGTGATCGTGGACGACGACAACGCTGGACCGCCACGTAAACGAATGCTCTGGTCGCAACAGGACGACATGCGACTCGTAAGTTTTCATTTAAATATTAAATTTTGTTAACGCATATTTGTTTCCCCGATTTTATGAAAAAAAATTTTGAACAATTTTTATTTTTTTATCCAGATCAGTGCATGGTTGAATAACTCCATCGACCTGATCGATGGGAACAACCAAAAATGCGAGATGTACTGGTCGAAGGTCACTGAGGAGTACAACGCGAGCAGTCCGTCCAATCGTAGACGAGACCTCAGGCACTGCAAAGACCATTGGCAAAAGAATAATAAGAAAATTGTTCAGTTCAATGGCATCTTTTGTAAGTTGAGGGATGCCTACGCAAGTGGTCGTTCAGACGACCAGTTGATGTCGCAAGCACGCGACATGTACAGGCATGAGGTTGGACATCCATTCGTCCTGGAGCACTGGTGGAATGCCGTACGTGGTCAACCGAAGTGGTGCCGAAGCTGCTTCGATTCTTCGAAAAGGGCTCGCCTTGACGAAGAAGGTACCCACACGTCGTCGTCGAACAATGAGGATGTCCCCGTCGAGCTTCCACGACCGCAAGGGAGGGACGCAGCAAAGCAGAAGCGGAAGGGTAAGAGCAAACTGGGCCAGACATCGTCGGCGTCCGAGGAGACCCTAGAGCGCATCAGCAGAGCCAGCGCCGAGCTTACTAGTGTGGCCGACAAAGCCCTTGCTATAGCTGATAAATTGCAGGGGATGGCCAAAAGCAAAGAAAAGGCTTCATTTATGAAGTCGTTGACGAAACTACTTGGGATGGATACATCTCATTTCTCGGATGATCGTAAGGCGACGCATGCGGCTGCAGTAGAATACATGAACGAACAACTTAAGGATATGAAGAATAAATAGTACTCCGAACATTGTACTTTTCATTTAAAAAATTGTGCTTGCACTATTAATTTAATTCGTTTTTGATTCACCTGTTCGTACTGTGGTAAGTGATCGGTACTTTTGGATTTTAACCATTGGAGCCGACGCATGTGATCGGTACTTTTGGATTTTAGCCGTTGGAGCTGACACATCTGCTCAAGCGTTTGGGGTGTTGCAAGCTCGATTTGCTATTGTCCGCGGCCCCGCTCGATTTTGGCAACGATCAACTCTTGCCAATATTATGAAAGCGTATGTCATCCTCTATAACATGATAATCGAGGATGAGCGGCACTCTCATGACCCGATCACTCAATTGTACGATACTCAAGGCACATCAACCGTAACACCGCCTACTATGCACAGCAGTGTACCGCCAATTTTCAAACATATGCTAGATCGAAATAATGCGATCCGTGCTCACCCAACACATCAGCAACTGAAACAAGATCTTATCGAGCACATTTGGCAGCGTTTCGGGGCCGACGGTACCGACGAGTAGTTGTTTGTGCGATTGTTAACGGCCGACTGTTGCCGAATTTTAATTTAATATATGTCATGTTTTTTCCCGTATGCCATTTAAATAAAAATAATTTTAAATTTTTTTTGTTATTTACAACAATTTTATTTTAATTTGTTGTCTTCGAATTATCTGAATTTTATTTTATCAATTTGTTAATGTGTAATAAATAATGTATGTGCGGGCCCCACGCGAAGCGCCAAGCGAAGCGCCGGTGGGTTGGAGAAGGGTGGTGCTTGAGAAGGTGCCTCGCGAAGCGCCAAGCGAAGCGCCAAGCGAAGGGCCGATGGGTTGGAGAAGGGTGATGCTTCAGATGGTGCTTCGCATACGTGGCACAGAATATGCTGAAGAATATTCTGTTGAAGCGCCAAGCGAAAAGCCAGTGGGTTGGAGAGAGCCTTAGAGCATGTTTGATCCAATTTAAATCTCTAATAAATTATTTTATTAGATTTTTCTTATAAACTCAATAAGCACATTTCCAAAAGTTTCAATTTATTTGGACTTTTTAGTTAAAATGTGCTTATTATTGTAAAATAAATATTAAAATAATATAATTTTTTGTCATAATTTTTGTTTATAAACCTATATTCTGAATTTAAAACTCGATCAAATACCTCTTATATTATTACAAATTCATTTTTAACATCTTAAGTTATGAAAGAATAATTATTGATCTATTTTATTTTCATAAAGACAGTCAACATTGGCGTATCTATTTTCATAAACATTGACTCTGCTTTCACATGAGGAAAGCTCTACTTATTGTAGCCTCCACTTGTATTTATATAATAAAAAAATTCATTTATAACATCTTAAGTTAGAATTTCTGATTTCTTTTATTTTTATAAACACAGTAAAGATTGTCTTATCAATTTAATTTATTTTTTGCTTATTACAAAAGATGGTGCGCATTAATCTTTTTTTTTTACATCATCACAATGCATCTAGTCAGCGATTTCATAGGCAGAAAGAAAAGAAAAAAAAACTACTGTAGCTTTCTTTATAGAAACTAGTGTGGACATCTGTTACATTACGGTCATACAACAAGTTTTACTTAATTTTATTAGGTCACAGTTTTTAATTAGCTTGCCCCTAAACCAATTCGTTTGTTTTTAATGGTGTGATTAGGTTTCTAATTAAACACGTCTTTTTGTTCACATTCGGGTTCTATTTAATTTAACGCAATAGACAACTGATAGGCAGATAGATAGATAAGCATAAACATTATATCATATAATTAGTACTTATGTTCCAATTCTTAAAGATTTTAGAAATTGGGTAGGTCTATAAATGAATGTTCAGAAAACGGAGAAAAATTTGACAAAAATGAGAGAGATTAATTTGTTCTGTTAGTTTTTTTTTTCTAAATTTATAAAGTTTTTTCTAACACGGAAGTATCCCAAATTATTTGCATAATGACCATTAATGCATATAATTAATTGCTACCTCAATTAATGGTTTAAGTATATTAAGATTGTGGTGTGGTTTTATGTGATACATGACAGACAATTATTAAAGATATATTTGTCATATCTAATAAAATATTATTTTTATCTCAATAATAATCAAATGATTACATCTAAAATAGTATATCTAACAGAATTTTATATACAAATCACAATCCCACATAGAGAGTGAGGCAAATCAATTTTTTTAATTGAAAGTGATATTTTCCCCGGTTTCTAGAGAAACCACAAAACAGGCGTTATTTGCAAGTACATCTATTGAACAACCAACAGTCGGGGTCAGTATCACTTACTGCCTCCTAGCAAAAGCAAAAAAGCTAACCAACAAATGAAAAACTAAAATTAGCCAGCTTAATTACACATCCTGCGCAATGTAAATTCAGAGTCTAACTTCTATTCTAAGCCGAGACTTCTTTAGAAGTAGAAATGAGCTTTATCTCTTGTCCTTCGCACCGGTGCTTCTCCCTCTCTCATGGATTGCCCAACTCCTAGTATCAACTCTCCTACATCTTTCTTGGATAGCATCTTTGGCGGATCATGTTTACGTTGTTTGATAAACCTTTGTAGCTGCTTCACCACACCTTCTAATTCCTGTTGCTTATCTGTAGCAAACAAAACCACCCAAATAGATATAATTCATTCCATAATGAAGAATTTTGGGATACGCATACAAGACATTTGTTTTGAAAAACTACTCTATTATGAAAATTCCAAATTTTTTTCCCCACATTATGACAGCATTACAAACTAATGAAAAATCTCTTGCATCACCAGAACTAAGAGAGAAATGAACTAAATCATCTATAGTTTTAGGAGTTTTGTCTATATGACACCAATAATAACCAAAGCCTCCCAGCAATAGTTAGCTACTGCACACCCAAACAAAAGATGGTCAGTGGTTTCTGCCTTATAGCAGAATTCACAAATTACATGGCCTTTCCAATTACGTTTAACGAAATTCGTTTTCTTCTTATGAAATAGTGACCAAAGGAACACCTTATCTTTCTAGGAATTTTAAGTTTCCAGAATTTATGAAAAGGACTAGGGGAGTCATCAAGGTGTTTTAAAAACAAATAGACCCCTTTAACTAGATTTGCTCCCTTGCCATTTCATTTAATCCATTTCTTCTTTATAAGTATATTCATCGATCAGCTCCATCATAATTTCAGGAGGAAATTGAGTAGACAGGACAAGG
This sequence comes from Pharus latifolius, assembly GCA_019359835.1. Classification (NCBI taxonomy): domain Eukaryota; kingdom Viridiplantae; phylum Streptophyta; class Magnoliopsida; order Poales; family Poaceae; genus Pharus; species Pharus latifolius. The sequence goes on along the minus strand of CM033323.1, from coordinate 81,929,121 downwards.
AAGATTTGGAGAAAATGATGGAGCTGATCAATGAATAAAAAGGTCCTATGTATCTTCTAGAACATCAAATATGCGAGTCTAGTCAATATTTAGACGCACTATTTTGCATTTGGTACAAAATTATTCTAATTAAGTACATATAATACTGGAGCACTCGCATTTCTACGTACCACTCTTATCTCTATTTCAGTCTAGGATAGATAAAATGTCAGGACCGGCCTTGATAATTAATAGTCTAATTAACTATTCGCAAAATAAAACGGACACGTAATAGACAGATCATTAATGCATATTCTTCTTATGTGTTGACTTGACTCACATGCCTTAATTTCTCAAACGATATTAATTAAGGACTTAAGTAAGTCCTTAATTATTGCAATTTTGAGGTGGTTCGGTTGGTAATTAACGTCGTGCAATACTATTATTTGGGTCAGTCGTGACGTAAGTATACTGTATTTCCTAATTTTCGTATTTTTATGCTGCATTATTATTGAAAAAAATTTAATCACAGTCAAAATGATTTCAGTTTCATTTGACGAAGAGAAAAATCTAATATATAACTAGCCAAAATCTCATGTAGTTTTTGTATGAAAAATCTCTATATTATTTAATTTTATCTATGTTTTATAAAGAGATATTAATGTTTCATATTATAATCAAGTTAGAATTATTTTCAGATACGATTTTTCAGATGATGAATTCATACAATTATAAATATAATGAATAGAATAGATCTTTTCTTTTCCTGGTTAATATGAAAATTTCTAGTAATTTTTCATTTTCTTGGTTTAATGTGGGATTTTTTTTATGTGGAGCTAGAATAAATATTATGCTTCTAATATTACCAGAATTTATTATATAACTAGTCGTCAACCCGTACACTTGCACAAGCTGGTAGTTTAAACTATTTATTTTTACAATATGTATATATGTATGTAAATGTTTTAAAAATAAAGAGAGGAAATATAAAACAAAAATTTGAAATAAATCTAGGCCGTTGCTCAATTGTTTGAACTTATGCATACGAATGGTATGTAGTTCCACGTACTTCAAGTAGAGTTATTATGAAAAGAATTAAATTGAATGTATTAATGTGAGAAAATTAATTTCTTGATTTTTCGATTAATACTAAAGCTCCTATATATAATATTTAATGATTTCAATTCTAATTTTTAATTTTTTTAAAATATTTTATCTTAGAGTTCCTTTTAGTTAAGATTTCATGAAATTAATATTTTAATTCTGAATTTTTAAATTTTTTTAATATTTAGTCTTAGAGTTTCTTTTTATTTTTCTCCATTGAAGTATGAACTTCTTGTTTGCAGTAAATGTTGGAGCTCGTGGTAATATATAAATAGATAGACAGACAAATAAATAGATAGATAGTAGTTTTAATTCCAAATTTTTAATATTTTGAAGTAGAGTTGTCTTAGTTAAGAATTTCTAGATTTTTGAAAGTTAATAATTTTAATTCCAAATATTTAATTTTTCTTAATATTTAATTTAGAGCTTGTATTAGTTAAGATTTCAGGAAATTAATATTTTTAATTTTGAATTTTGAATTTTCATTAATATTTAATCTTAGAGTACATGAATGGCAAGTCCAGATCATTCACAATAGAGGAGTTATTATTGTACAACTATTATGTGCATTAATGTCTATCAATTGGATCAAACAACAACGACAATAATTTATTCTTTTATAGTAATTAATATTTTTTGTGCTTTCTAGTTTTTTGCCGAGCAAATCTAGGCTACCCATTGTAAGATTGGACGACAAAAAAAATTTGAGTAACTCTTACACTTTAGAAGATCATGTTACTCAGGCTATTAGCTTGTATATTTAGGAATAGGAGTTTGGATATGTTAGATTTGAAGAGAGAACAAACTGGAATACAACTTTTTAAAATTAGTATAACTATAATATTTAGTCTAGAGATTGTATCATTTAATGTTTCAGAAATTTAATAATTTTAATTTCAAATTTTTAATATTTTATCTTAAAATTGTCTTAATTAAGAATTTCTTTTATAAATGATAAGATTTTTTTTTTGATTAACATGAAAAATTCTTGATTTTTGGTCGGCATGGGAGGTCATATTTACTCTGAAATTAGTAATAATACTACTCGTCAATCTATGCACTCGCATTTCAACGTACCACTCTTATCTCTATTTCAGTCTAGGATAGATAAAATGTCAGGACCGGCATTGATAATTAATAGTCTAATTAACTATTCGCAAAATAAAGCGGACACGTAGTAGACAGATCATTAATGCATATTGCTACCTCAACTACCTCACTAAATGTTTTAGTCAAGTCAATTTTATCACACGAAAAGAATATTTTTGAGAAATTAAAACAAGCGACTCAAGTCAATATATAAACGTTTCTATACAACCTCACTAATCACTTCTCTCTCTATATATATACATGGCCACAACTACTAGTGTTTATCCAGCTGCTTAGCATTTCAATCAAAAGACATATCACATATACACCCAATTCAACTGATAAAACTTCAGTGTGTTCGTCGACCTGGAAATTAAGATGGCTGAGCAGGTTTTTTATTCACTCTACTCTTTGTATTCATATTGATATTATTTTCTTCTGGTACTGTTAATTTGTGAATTATAGCCAAGTAGAATGAGTGCAACTCGCCGCTGTCCTCTTTTTCTGTTTATCTGTTTTCCTCTATGACCACGAGGGCTCATTTATGTCATAAATAAGGAAACTGAGATGAATACAGAGAAAGGAAACATGCAAGTTTCGACGGGGTAAAACATATTGTATGTGATGATTAGGATGTCACTCATGCCTTCTATTTTTTCGTAGTCTTAAGAATTTTTGTATGTAGAGGGCTGTATCAATTTAAATCCATTTGAAAACCACGATTTGCATTCACAATGCATGAAAGAATTACCAATGAAAGAAAATGATGCTTGAATTATTATTTGTTGGGTGGCTTCGAAGAATTGCACAAAACCTTGAGCTATTTTCAATGCATGTCCCTCTAGCTATTTGTAAATATTTTTGACTTACATAAGTATTGAGTTTTTATTTATTTGTTTGTTTGTTTGTTTTGTAGGTACCGGGTGTCAGCGAAAAGATAGAATTAGAAGTGTTCACAAAAGTTAAGTCAATTCTGAGGCCCAACACGTACAAAGACTTTCCTATACTTGTACGAGTCACAGCGCCAAGGTCCACAGAACGCTCGCGTGTAGATGTGGACCTTGTAGCCGTGCTCGACAACAGTGGGAGCATGAGTGGAGAAAAGCTAGAGCGGACGAAGCAGGCAATGGAGTTCGTCATCGATCACCTTAGCTCAACAGATCGCCTCGCCATCTTGTCGTTCAAGGATTATGGAAACCGTCGCGTCGAGTTTCCTGAAATGTCGGACAGTGCTCGGAGCATCGCAAGAAACGAGGTTGGCAAGTTGACTGCTAATGGTGGGAATGACATGGGTGGGGCACTGCAAAAGGCTGCTGAGGTATGAAATTTTGATGACAAATTTATTAGTACCATGCCTTTTTCAGTGACAATTTCAGACATTTGTGACTATATTATTTTTTAAAGTATGATCATAAAATAATGACAAGTATTTTAGATCAGAGGAAATATATATTTTGCATGATATATGATCTATTCCCTCTCTATGCATGCACTCTATTTAGATTCTGAAGGAGAGAGGAGCAGAGGAAAGCAATACTCGTGTAGGCTGCATCATCTTCCTCTCAGACGGCGAAGACAATGCCATCTACAAGCAGGAAATCAGCCCTGAATTCCGAGCTGAAACCTTCGGCTTGGGCGCCGACCACGACCCCAGGGTCCTGCGCTACATCGCCGAGAGCACCTCCGGCGTCTACTCCTTCGTCAACCAGGAGATGGACAAGATCAAGGACGCCTTCGCGCTGTCCATCGGCGGCCTCATGTCGATCACCGCCACGAGCGTCCAAATCGACCTAAACACTCTCGACGTCGGCGTCACGATATCGTCCATCGAGTCCGGCGGTTATCGGAGCCAAGTCACTTCCGACGGACGGTCGGGCTCCATCAACATCGACAACATCTACGCCGGCGAGGAGAAGAACTTCATCGTATACATAACGGTTCCGGAAGGAGAGAGGCCGACGTTCTTCGGGCTACTCAGGCAGTTGTTCGGCGACGGCGAGACGAAGCTCATGACTGTCGGTGGGAGCTACAAGAATCCCAAGATCAGCAACGAGGGCATCAAGCTTGACGCCGGCGAAGTGTCGGTCCTAAGACCGGAGAAGCTGCCAAACGAGGGTGCACAAGAGATAAGCCCTGAAGTGGCCACGGAACTTGTCAGGCTACAGCTTGTGAAGAGTGTTTCATTGATTGCGCAAAACCCTAATGGTGCTGAGCTGCAAGAACTATGGGATGGCATCAAGAACTCCCAAGATGGACACAAGGCTGCCATGGAAGACATGTCAGATCTTGAGAAGGATGTCACGGAGATGATGCAAGGGATTGGAAATGCCAACATGCACAAGATGAAAGGGCTTCCATACATGCTCTCATGGCTGACTTCTCACAAGTGGCAGCGCGCCACGACGAAGGGCTCGCCTTCGAAGGCTTCTTCCTTCCAGACAAATGAGATGAAGAGGATGGTTAGAAAGTTGTCAAATGTTGTTCACCAAGAGGAAGATGATGACTTAAAGCCAATCAAACCTCGCAAGAAGCGTGTCGAGGTCCCAACTTCATGGGAAAGAGTTGTCACTAGGGCTATAAGCAACCCCTCCTCTTGTGTGCTTCCATTTGGTGCACTTCTTGTGGCTTTGTTTCTCATGGTGTACTTCGGTGTCCACGCCGGGACCACATTGGAGAAAGTGGTGAAGCAAAAGACGGTGACCACGACGATGACGACAGTCGTCTTCGTGTCGGACGATGGTAATTCGGATGATGTTTCCGACATTGCCGCATCAAAGGGATTAAATGGTGAGAAGTCGCGCACAAATTTGGATATCTCGCAGCATCCTAACTGGCCCAAGATGGAGAAACATCTTCAGCTCATGTTCAACAAAGTTGACGACCTCGAAATCACCTCATTCTTGCAAGATGCTTCAGTTGAGGACATGAATCAGAAGATGCACCAATATCTATACTTGGTAAGTGCTCATTATTAACATTTTTCATCGACGCGAGATGGTCAAACTCAACTTTAACTCCATTTGTTATGACTAGGCCATTGTGCATGCCGGCGTTCTAGGGCGGCGCTACACGTCGATTCCTGAAGATGTTGGTGTTACAATCTCTATGTTGAAACAAACTGTTGAGAGATTGGAGATGGAGAAGAAGGAGCTATCCACCAAGATTGAGGTTGTTGTGCAAGAAAATGAGGAGATGGCAAACACAGCAAACACAAACTGTGTGTCAACGGAGAATGAGGAGGCACTTGAGAGAGCAAACACTAGAATTGCAGAGCTGGAGAGAATGCTCCATGACAAGAAGCTGTTTGTGGAGAGCTTGCTCTCTGAAGTTGCAAACAGTGATGCACATCTCAAGACCTGTAATGAGAGGGTTGACATGTTGGAGACCAAAGTTAGAGAGCTTGAGGGTAATTCAGTGGTTGATGCAAATTAACAAAGTGTGTGCTTCTTATGATCTATTACTGTTATCTACATTTTTTTCTCCATTTGTCCAATAAGTAACTGAAGTTTGTATAAGAATAATATGTGATTAAGTTATTTCCTTCCATGGCATGTCTGTAGTAAATTGTAATACACTATCTTTACCTACCAATCATATCTGGTTATTTTTGTATCACTATTTTCGGAGTATTTGCAAAGTATGAATCACCTTCTGCTAACCAGGTCCACGTCCGGTCGGCGTACTAGCACGGGAAGGCCCTTATATTTCTTGCCTCTTGGGATTGCTTTAATTTTCATGAAGGCCTCCAATAAATTGTACTTGTCCGACAACGGTTGAAAGCTTAAAATCCTAAATTAACCGTCCATAAGCAATGATAAATATGGAATATTTACATATTCATTAGTAAATATTAACGCTAATTATTTGATAAATAAATTTTTTGAGAGAAATAGCTCCTATCCAACTCTACACCCTTTCTTCTTTTTTTACTTTTTATTTGATATATGTGTAAGTCAAATTTTTAAATTTTGATCATTAGTATATTAAAATTTATTAAGATTCACTGTATGAAAATAATATTAATATATTTATTATTAAATTGATTTTCATATGGTGATTGATTTATGATTTGTACCATTACATAATTATAGAAATTAATTACATAATTATAGAAATTAATGATTAAAAGAACAGACGGAGTATATTCTAACATGAAAAATTTAAAATTCTAACAAACCACTAAGCATGCAGAAGTTAAATTCATTTGTTGTTATGCGAGTTTATAAATCCGATTCATACTGGTTGGATGGTCTAAATGTAGGGAAATTTTTTAGAAACATAGCTAGTTTAAAAAATTGTTTACCTCAAAATTAAAAAAAATCCTTTTACAGTGGGGGATTCGAGAAATCAATCACTTGCTCATCAGCCATCTCTTTAGCACGATATTGATCACATTATTCGGTGTATGTAGAGCCTGTGAAATCTCTGAACTATGGAAATGTATGCTCAAGTACCTAATGGCCCGGCTTAGCTACTTATAGAACTAAACTAATCAAACATTGCTTGTGATTCTAATTAGTAGATAATTAATGGCCCGTGTATCGCAAACTTTTTCATGTGTTGACTTGACTCACATTCCTTAATTTCTCAAACGATATTAATTAAGGACTTAAGTAAGTCCATAATTATTGAAATTTTGAGGTGGTTCGATTGGTAATTAATGTCATGCAATACTATTATTTGGGTCCTCTTCGTCAGTCGTGACGTAAGTATATTGTATTTCCTAATTTCGTACTTTTATGCTGCATTATTATGGAAAAAAAATTAATCAGAGTCAAAATGATTCCAGTTTCATTAAGGCCATCCCGTCAAGAAAAAAAAATTCTTCTTTTGTGTTGACTTGACTCACATGCCTTAATTTCTCAAACGATATTAATTAAGGACTTAAGTAAGTCCTTAATTATTGCAATTTTGAGGTGGTTCGGTTGGTAATTAACGTCATGCAATACTATTATTTGGTTCAGTCGTGACGTAAGTATACGGTATTTCCTAATTTTCGTATTTTTATGCTGCATTATTATTGAAAAAAATTTAATCACAGTCAAAATGATTTCAGTTTCATTAACACCATCTCGTCAAGAAAACAAAATCTAATATATAACTAGCCAAAATCTCATGTAGTTGTTGTATGAAAAATCTCTATATTATTTAATTTTATCTATGTTTTATAAAGAGATATTTATGTTTCATATTATAATCAAGTTAGAATTATTTTCAGATACAATTTTTCAGATGATGAATTCATACAATTACAAATATAATGAATAGAATAGATCTTTTCTTTTCCTGGTTAATATGGAAATTTCTAGTAATTTTTCTTTTTCTTGGTTTAATGTGGGATTTTTATTTTTTTAATGTGGAGTTAGAATAAATATTATGCTTCTAATATTACCAGAATTTATTATATAACTAGTTGTCAACCCGTACACTTGCACAGGCTGGTAGTTTAAACTATTTATTTTTACAATATGTATATATATATATATATATATATATATATATATATATATATATATGTAAATGTTTTAAAAATAAAGAGAGGAAATATAAAACAAAAATTTGAAATAAATCTAGGCCGTTGCTCAATTGTTTGAACTTATGCATACGAATGGTATGTAGTTCCACGTACTTCAAGCAGAGTTATTATGAAAAGAATTAAATTGAATGTACTAATGTGAGAAAATTAATTTCTTGATTTTTCGATTAATACTAAAGCTCCTATATATAATATTTAATGATTTCAATTCTAATTTTTAATTTTTTAAAATATTTTATCTTAGAGTTTCTTTTAGTTAAGATTTCATGAAGCTAATATTTTAATTCTGAATTTTTAATTTTTTTAATATTTAGTCTTAGAGTTTTTTTTTTATTTTTCTCCATTGAAGTATGAACTTCTTGTTTGCAGTAAATGTTAGAGCTCGTACTAATATATAAATAGATAGATAGACAGATAAATAAATAGATAATAGTTTTTATTCCAAATATTTAATATTTTGAAGTAGAGTTGTCTTAGTTAAGAATTTCTATATTTTTGAAAGTTAATAATTTTAATTCCAAATATTTAATTTTTCTTAATATTTAATTTAGAGTTTGTATTAGTTAAGATTTTAGGAAATTAAAATTTTTAATTTTGAATTTTGAATTTCCATTAATATTTAATCTTAGAGTACATGAATGGCAAGTCTAGATCATTCAAAGTAGAGGAGTTACTGTATAACTATTATGTGCATTAATGTCTATCAATTGGATCAAACAACAATGACAATAATTTATTCTTTTATAGTAATTAATATTTTTTGTGCTTTCGAGTTTTTTGCCGAGCAAATCTAGGCTACCCATTGTAAGATTGGATGACAAAAAAAATTTGTAGTAACTCTTATACTTTAGAAGATCATGTTACTCAGCCTATTAGCTTGTATATTTAGGAATAGGAGTTTGGATATGTTAGGTTTGAAGAGAGAACAAACTGGAATACAACTTTTTAAAATTAGTATAACTATAATATTTAGTCTTAGAGATTGTATCATTTAATGTTTCAGAAATTTAATAATTTTAATTCTAAATTTTTAATATTTTGTCTTAGAATTGTATTAGTTAAGAATTTCTTTTATAAATGATAAGATTTTTTCTTTTTTTGATTAACATGGGAATTTCTTGATTTTTGGTCGACATGGGAGTTCGTATTTACTCTGAAATTAGTAATAATACTAGTCGTCAATCTATGCACTTGCATGGGTTATTAATTTGAACTATTTATTTTTACAATTTAAATTGGTAGTATGTTTACATGTATATAAAGATTTTAAAAATAAAGAGATGAAATATAAAGCATCAATTGATGATGGTACAAATCATAAATTTAAAACGTATTAATAAATGAAAAAAATTTAGCACACCTCGGTTCTCATCGATAAGATCCACTACCTTGTGTATCTCACGTCAAAGAAAATATAATGCTAAAAAATTTGCAAATAAGAAATTATAGATATCTATCTATTTTCTTAGATCAGATATCTAAGAGTCAGGAGGATATCAAACAACTAATACTGCAAATATTTTATCAACAAATAATGTTGTAAAAAATCTAGAAGAGTTTGAGATTGAAATAATACTCTAACATAGAGTTTGAGAGGATACCCGGAGATTAAAAGTTTTAGCAGATGATAATTAAAAAGTTGTTAGCTGATACAGACTAAATGTATAGTTGCAATGCAAAAGTTTTCTTAGTTGAAAGACTTACAAAAACAACTCTAAATTAATGATGTATTCTTGCATGAGAGACAGATTAGAAACAAACAAAATAAAAATAATAAGAATAAAACAAAAGAAAAATATTGAATTCAGCATCCTGATAAATGTAGCACAGTGTGCATGCCAGAAAGGGACATATGGTTCATCCCTGTGTATTATAAATTTTTTAAATATATTTTTTTTAGAGTTTAACTTATGCATCTTTATGCATTAATTGGAAGTTCAATTGATTGGTAATAGGAGATCTTGTTCGTGATCTTTTAACAAGTAAATAAAAAAAAGTAAAATCCAAATTAAAAAGACACAAATAACAAAACAAAAGAAAAAGAATAATCTGGAAATTGCAGCCTCACAGGAAAACATGATGCTTTGTCATCTTTTAGCATAAAAATTATTCATATTTGAGCAAAATTTTAGAAAGATAAATTATATTTAGTTGTTCAGTATTCATATAAGACATGAAATCATATATGAAGAGACTATTAATAGATATATGATTTAGATGGTGTTATGTCCAATCTCAAATTCCCAATCATATTTAACATTTTAAAACAACCTTGACCAAAATATAAAGGTCATGGTAGTCTTGAGATTACTACACCATATACCATATGATAACTAACTTAAATACCACATTTTTGTTGTGTGTGAGATCACATGATTATTGATCCACTGTTTGAGATTGTTTGCTACTATATGAGAGGTCGCAACACACAAAATTATTAATTTAAGAGTAGAGGAAAAAAAAGTACTCACGAGAGGCCCTCCGCGAGCAAACTTTTTTCTTTAACACGCACACACTCTCTCATAAATGGCTAAATGCTATTGTGCACATCCCGCCATCTCCAGCAAGTAAGCAAGCAAGTAAGCCATGGCGCCTGCAGCGCAGCTCACCCACCCTATCCACCCTTCCCATGGTCCGCTGTCGCTAACCACGGCGTCCGCCAGCTTCACCTGCGGCGCGTGCAAGGTGGCCGGGCTCCAGGGCGCGGCCATGTACCGGTGCGCGCGCTGCGGCTTCGAGATGCACGAGCTGTGCGCGTCGCTGGGGCCGAAGCGCGCCAGCGCCGCGCACATCACCCACGCGATGGTGCGCGTCCTGGAGCCGGCCGCCGGCTGCCCCAAGCCGGAGTGCGCCGTGTGCAAGTACCCGACGAAGGGGATGCGGTACTGGTGCCGGCTCTGCGGCGTCGACGTGCACCCCCTGTGCGTCGTGCTCACCCGCGACCAGCTCCTGCGGTACACGCCGCTGTCCGACAGGGAAGGCAAGGGGAAGAAAGGTGGGAAGAAAGGGGGTTGCGGCTGTTGCTGTCAGTGTGATGGTGGTGGTCGGTGTTGCTGTTGTCGGTGCGGAGGCGGCAGTGGAGGCGGCGGAGGTGGTGGTGGTGGTGGTGGAGGAGGTGGCTGCTGTTGTTGCCGTTGTTGCTGTTGTTGCTGCTGCTGCCCGCCGCCGCCACCACCAACCCCGCCACCGACAAAGCCACCTGTCAGGCCACGGCCACCGCCTCGACCACCAGTCATTCTCCCACCTCTGCCGCCTCCGCCTCCGCCTCCGCCTCCGCCGCCACCTCCACCGCCACCACAGTGTGTGTGGCCGGTCTTCTTCTTTCCTTGCCGGAGATGGTGCTAAGGATACATTAATTTAATGAAGACATGTTAAGTATAGTACTACATATATATGCATGCATGGTATATATGCAATTAAAAGAGTTTTGAAATGAGACTTCAAATAATTTGTGTGTAATTTGAATGAAATAAGGACGTCGTCGTCTGTTCGTCTAAGTTGTAAAGAGTGTTTGTAACGAGTTGTTTTCATGTATACATCTCAAAATGTGTTGTTGTTATTTCTCCTGTTAATTTTCCCAAGAACAGAGGTTGAGAGTCATTTGCATGTTCGGTGTGTCATTCTATATTCCTTTCTTGGTGACATTGGCTCTTCGTGTTCTACACAAATTTTGAGATCCATACACCATATAAGATAAATAGAATACACAACAAGTAATACAAAATCGCTCCCATAAAAATCTACGAGCCACGAAGGATAGTTGTCTTTTTGTGTTTTTTAATCTACAGTGTACGTGGATAAGTGAATCTGGTGCAAAACACATATGTCCATATGACATAAAAAAGAAAACATACAAGAACACATATAAACAACATACAAACCTATATATTTTTGTATGTCTCGTTCTTATATGACACTTTATAATTTCTACACAATATTTTTTCCTTAAAGTTGGCTCTTTAAAAAATATCATTATTTATTAGATAGAACCAAATCTTATCTCAAACGATATATGTAGTTAGTGAGAGAATTTAGGGGTACTTTTGTGGGTTTTGTTACATATTGTTAAAATTATTTTCGTATGACACTCATTTGCCGAACATAGATTATATTGGAAGAATAATATAAACAGTTATCCAAAGTCAAGATTTAAGTGCTTATTACTCCAATTAAAATCTTAAACTGCTTTCTGTTTCCCCCTTTTGGGAAGAAAAATATCTTAAGTAGCTTAATTAACTTTGAACCAGATGAGTTAAACGGCTCCAAACGCTGGTTAATAATCAGTCATCCCGTGATATCCACGCCGTAGTTATTTGGTCTCCATGAGATCAATGTAATATCTAATTAAATAACAAAATATTCAACTTAATTTCTTGCTAAGATTGGAACATGAGGAAGAAATTTAGCTAAGCAGATAGCCAAAAACTAAGGCTGTCCTTAAAACAAAGATTATATAATATATGTGCTAGAACTGGTTAATTTAATTGATCAACTTTCCTCGCAAAAAAAAGAGAAAAAGAAATTGACCAACTTGATTGACACAGACAAAAATGTTAGGTTGTTCTTACATGGTGATGTTTTTAGTTTTCAGAAGAAATATTATTTTTGAAGACTCTTTGGATTCTTCTTTCAGACGAAGAAAGCACCACATTGTACTTAGGGTATGTTTGATAAATTTTAAATTTTTTTAATAAATTATCTTATTGTGTTTTTCTTATAAACCCAATAAACACACTTCTAATAGTTTTTGTTTATTTAGAGTTTTTAGTTTAAAATAGACTTATGATTATAAAATAAATCTTTAAATAATATAATTATTTGACAACAACTTCTACTTATAAACCCATAATCTAAATTTAAAATTCGGACAAACACTCCTTATATTATTAGAAATTCATTTTTAACATCTTAAGTTATGATCTCTTCTATTTTTATAAAGACAATAAAGATTGGCATATCTATTTTCATAAACATTGACTCCTCTTTCACGTGAGGAAAGCTCTACTTATTGTAGCGTCCACTTGTATTTATATTATCAAAAATTCATTTATAACATCTTAAGTTAAGTTATTCTTCTATTTTCATAACACAGTCAAGATTGGCTTATCAATTTAATTATTTTTTTCTTATCAATTTAATTGATTTTTTTTATAGAAACTAGTGTGGACATCTGTTACATTACGATTAAACAAAAAGTTTTACTTAATTTTATTAGGTCGCAGTTTTTAATTAAGCTTGCCCCTAAACCAACTCGTTTGTTTTTAATGATGTGATTAGGTTTCTAATTAAATATGGCTTTTTGTTCACATTCTAGTCATGGGTTCTATTTAATCTAACGCAATAGACAAATAGATATGCAGACAGACAGATAGACATAAAGCGATACATCATATAATTGGTACTTATGTTCCAATTCTTAAAGGTTTTAGAAATTTGGGTAGGTCTATAAATGAATGTTGAGAAAACGGAGAAAAATTTGATAAAAATGAGAGAGATTAATTTCTTATGTTATTTTTTCTTTTCCTAAATTTATTAAGTTTTTCCTAACACGGAAGCATCCCAAATTATTCACAAAATGACCATTAATGCATATAATTAATTGCTACCTCATTTAAACACCATTGACATTGCGTGCTGTGAGATATAATAGACAGTTGTTAAATATATATTTGTCACATCTAAAAGATAGTATGTTTATCTCAATAATTACCAAATGACAATATCTAAAATAATATATCTAATAGAGTTTTATAAACATATCATAATCTCAAAATAGAGAGTGAGGCAAATCAATTTTTTTTTATTAAAAGGAATGTTTCCCTTGGTTTCTAGAAAAACCACAAAATAGGCGTTGTTTGAAAGTATATCCATCGAACAACCAACAGTTGGGGTCAATATCACTTTCTGCCTCCTAGCAAAAGCAAAGAAGCTAACCAACAAATCAAAAACAAAAAGTAGCCAGCTTAATTACACATCCGGCGCTATGTAAATTCAGTGTGTAACTTTAATTCTAAGCCAAGACTTGAAGGAGAGAAGTAGAAATGCGCTTTGTCTCTTGTCTTTGGCACCGGCGCTTCTCTCCCCCATGGATTGCCCAACTCTTGGTATCAACTCTCCTACATGTTCTTTTGACAGTATGTTTAGCGGGTCATATTTATATTGTCGGACAAATCTGTGTAGATGCTTCACCACACCTTCTAATTCCTGTTGCTTATCTATAACAAACAAAACTGTCCAAACTGAGATATAATTCATTCCATAATAAAGAATTTTGGGTAAACATACAAGACATTGGTTTTGAAAAACTACTCCATTACGGAAATTCCAAATTCCCCACATTATGACAGCACTACAAACTAATGAAAAATCTCTTGCGTCACCAGAACCAAGAGAGAAAGGAACTAAATCATCCATAGTTTTAGGTGTTTTGTCTGTATGACACCAATAACAACCAAAGCCTCCAGCAATAGTTAGCTATTGCACACCCAAACAAAAGATGTTCATCGGCGGCCTCACGTCGGGCCAACAACGGATTGGAGAAGATCGACAATATCAACTCATTGGTGTCATATAGACTGAGTATAAGTCAGTCAATCAGTTTGGTTCACTTGAGTTTGATGACTGATTAGATTTGGTCTAACCAATTAGTTAAGTCTGGATCTTCTGGGTATCCAGCACAAGATTTTAAATATGAAAAAATCTGTCTTGATCTAATTTTTTTAACATGCCCACTCAAAAATTTGGTAGGCTTAGCCCACTCAAATCAACAAATTCTAGTTAGCATATTAGATTAGACTAGATTAAATTATAGTTAGTATGATATCATTGATTTTTTATCAATTTGACTTAAAGTCTAGTTTGAACTTGAAAATGATGAAGTCTAACAAAAATATTTGACTAAAGCCCAAGCTAGCTGCTACCTGATCTCCACGTAAGCATCTCAATCTGATGCATGAGCTGCCGTGGAAATAGCCAGCTGGCTATGCTCTCCGACACGTGTGATGTTAATCAAATATCATGTCATATATATGATGTTTCTGTGTTTGTATTTTGGTGTGCACGTATGTGCAAATGGTCTACATGGGCCCAAGCATACCATGGCCTCTTAATTATTGGCCCAAGCCTGCGTGGGGACTTGTAGCACATGTTCTTCGGCTGCCATCTATGCATGCATGCCTACTGCTCTCTGCTCTGCAACTCTTCAAACCACAAAACGATTTTTTTAGCATTGATATTTTTTTCTATTGATAAAATTTACAAATTCACCTTAGGTTTCAGCTTAATATGAGACAGAGACAATTAGGTCTTGTTTAGTTTTCTACGCTATTGTTTGGTTAGCAAGTAGAGTTAAGCGTGCTGTGAAGTTTTAGATGACTTTTTCCACCTATCAGCTACAAAATATAGTAAAAGAACCTTTTCTTTTTGTCTAGCCACTTCCCTTGTGTGACTCGCCCGCTTCTCGGAACACCCCTTAAACATTCATTCATTCCGTAGAAAAAATATTCCAATATACGATTGCTTAAACCATAACAAATGCGAACTTAATCCTTGTAAAAAAAATCAAATTAACTAACAAGTCAACCGACAACGCAATCCCACAGGCCGCGTTCAATTTACATATTACTATCCCTAGGTCTTAATGAACAATTAGCACAGTATGTATACTAAAAAACGGATAAGTATTAGTACGGGGAACTAGTCGTTGGTCAATAATTGTATGGCAATAAATTACTAATTTTAGAGCATCTTACCATGTCAAAAAGAAATCAAACAATTCAACTTGTCCAAAGTTGAGTACTACTATGATCTGCATCCATCTAAATAAGATGCAAAACAATTTGATTTTAAAAGTGTGTGTCCACACACACATAGTGGGTCTAATTTATAACTACATATAAACTTATTAATTTATAGCCACTTACTCCATTGTTGAATGAGTCCAATCACTTCTCAATCTAACCATAACCACCTACCACAAAAACAATATTAATAACTTCATCAAATCAAATCCTGTAACCAATTTATATCATCCCACATCTAACATCTAACAACTGTCTCGAGTCTGACACCAACCCACCTTATACTGTGTTCTCTGTCTCTAAATTAGTTGCTACATTATGAATGTATACTTACCATATATTGAACGTACCGTTGCTACACATTAATAAAGTATAACTTTTAAGATCTTTTAGTGATATCTTTTTTTTTTCTCAAAAATTAAGTGTATCAATCATAAAATTTAATTTATTAATATTTCTAGTTTTTAGAAATTTGTTGTATAATATGTTCTTTGCTACATTATTTTAATTTATTTGTTGAATTCTCTGTCTTTATTGATACACTACTCACATCGCTAGAACAAAATGCTAGTTTGTTTTCTATTTAAAGTTGATATGTTTTTTTAGCTATTTACAATAATTTTCTTTTTTTGATAGCTGTATAATTCAACTTGCATGTTTAAAGATATAATTCTTTTACATGGTTGCTACACATTATTAGTGGTGTGACTACCACTTATAATGCAAGTTAAACCATTACATATAATGTCAGTTGTTGTATATCATTTACTTCATTATGTTGCTACATCTTCATCGTTAGATTGTTACATCTATTTCATATAGTACAATAGTCTCTTCCGCATTGAGAAACGAGAATAGTTGTTATTTAAAAGAATACAACACAATTGTTTGGGATACTAGCTACATATGAACAGTTAAATTGCTCAACATTCAATGTAAGTTAGTACAGATTCAATAATTTTTTTCTACAATCTGAACATACATTTATAACATATGGGGGTTAAAAGTTCAATTAGAACTCAACAACATATGAAAATATTTTTCAATAAAAAATGCATGCACAATCCAAAAGTACAAGTATTAGCTTACTTATTTGCTGGAAATTATACTGATCATATTTTCTAGTAGAAAAAAATATCATAACTGATGATGAAAATTTTGTGACAATCGTAAATTTGTATTTATTATCATTAAAATATTTCTTAGCTACATATTAATATTATGTAAATAGTTGTTATAAATAAAATTAGAATTTGGCAAGAACTTTAAAGACATGAAACAAATCTATCCAACAAAATCTAAACTTAACACAAAATATATTATCATTAGATTTCTCTTACTCAATATAAGTAAAAACACATAAAACCTGATAATAATCTCGTAGCAACAAAAAATTTGAACTTGTTACAGTTTAAGTGCATGTTTGTTACATAGTGTACAAAATTTTGCTATAAGCGGTCAAAATTCTAACAAAAATGCAAAAACACATTAAACAAAAAAATTCACAAAAAGTTATGAATCTAACACAAGAAACAACATCATTGGCTTTCTCTGAACCATCAAAAATACATAGTATGTGTTGAATGCAAAGAAATATGAAGATCTAACACATAATAGCAGCGCTGAAGGAGTAGGAAGTATTATCTAAAAGTGTGGAGAAGGCGGCGGCCAATGGCAGCTTGGAGGAAGGTATGGAGGTGCTATCATGGAAACACGAGAGATCAAAAGAGGAGGGTGAGTGGGATGAGGTAGAGACAGATAAGGGTGGTTAATTTCTAGTGGAGAGAAAAGATCACCAGTGGTTATTAATGGATGAGGATAATCGATGTTAGTTTCCATTAAACATGAGATGTGCTGGGGCATGAATCTAAAGGTAGATGGATGGTGAACAAAGTGGGTATACTTTTATATGTGGTAAGTATCTAGTGCATCGCACCTTTTTAGTACTTCTATACATCTCATTTCAAAAAATCATATAAATGATTATAAAAAATTTAATAAAAATTAGAGAAAGTATATATTGGGTTAGCCAAGTAGTCTACACTTAATATATATTAGAAAAAATAACAAATTTCAGTAAATAGAAACTTTTGTGTTTTTCTTTTCAAATTTGCAAGAAAGCATCTTTACATATCTCTTCTCCACCCTCGGATCCTCTTGGTCTCTCCTGATGAGGATATCCTTAACTTTAACACTTTTCTGTCACGTCAGATTATAAGAGTCCAATTACAAGGAATTAAGCTAAGAAACTCCAAACAACGATGAATTCTCTTCTTACTGAGTTTCCTATTGATTTACATGAGGATGTGCTACTACTTAAATTTTCTATCTTTGATTGTTGTTAGGTATATTGAGGAGGGGAGCTCGCTAGATGAAGAGTTTTAGTTGTTGCCGCTATACATGTTGAGATGGGCCAACAGAAGGTGAGGGAGGTCAAGTCAGCTCAAAGGCACTCCGAATTCAAGCATTCTAAACTCAAGACCGATCCAAGTCGAGATCCAAGAGGAGAGACATTCAGATTAAAGATCCACGGTTAGAAGTTGCTTTAGGTTTTGGAATTTTTTTCGTTTCTGTTTGTGCGCGCTAAGCTCCATATAAATCTAGGCCACTGGCCTTAGTAAGTGAAGTTAGATTTGAACAAAAACCTATGGTTTCACTAAGTCGAGGTCGAGTTGTTTTGCGGACGAATCCAACTAGGCGAGGGGCATTTGTTCGATGAATTTTTGTAATAAAATTGATCAGGAAAAGTCCCATATGATCAAAAGAATCAAAATAAAAAAAATACAATTTTGAAAGTGAGTCAAAACCTGGTCAAAACTCCACCAAAAGCCCCATTGGTCAAATTTGAACAAAATCGGCTTGGTCGAAATCAGACTTGAACTAGGACTGGTCGAGTCAGATCTTGGTCGGATTCGAATTAGACTTGGGTCAGGTCAAATTGACTAGGTTTGGTCGAATCAGGTCCTGGTTGGATTCGAATTAGACTCGGGTCTAATCGAATTCGACCCGGATTGGGTCTGGTCGCATGACATTCAGCCCGAGTTCGAATAGGATAAAGATAAATGCTAGCATTATCTTTTAATTATTTAAATAACAGTGTTTATCTCCTTTTTAAATTCAAATCCCCAAATATCTCTCATTTTTGGATGATTGCAACTAACCCAGAGCCTCTATAAATAGATAGGGGTGCTCACTTTTTGTAGGTGGATGAGGTGAATGAAGGCGGACCAGAAGACGACGTGAAGACTAGGCAATGAAGACAAGACGAAGCGGGAGCCTCTCTGTTCAACCAGAAGCCATTCTCCGTATCTCCTCTAAATATGATCATGGGTGAGTGCTTATCATAAGCATAGCATTTATCATGCATCATATCAGAGGTGGAGGCCTGTTCGTTGGTGTCTGTCCGAGCCTAACTGTGAAGATGAAGATCAGTTCGAAGCGATATTGAAGATCACGATCAATTGCACAAGAGAGCCCTGAGTCAACGAGTGCCCCGAGAGAGGTCAGATCCACATTGCTATTCGATCGAAGTTCCTCAAATATACCTTCGATGATCCGTTTGAGACCTAGTCTTGGTTTTCGCACTAGACTCGCCCAGATTCTAATATGCGGAATAACGGGACCTTACTCGGAAATACCGAAACACAAAGTAATTGCACAACTCTTTATTTCAAAGAGGACTTTACACGTCGAGCGTTAGGCACACTTACCTACGTCGAAGGAACTATAAGTGTCTAAAACTCAAATAAGTTCTATGACTCTTCGATGATCTAAACTAGACTTATTACAAGGTATTTATAGTCCAATCGTATGAGTACGTATCAGACTTAGTAATCCTAAACGTATTAGACTCATATAACTAACTTAACTAATCCTAAACAGATAAGCTTAGTTATATATCTAGGATTACAATTCTGAACATGGAACGAATTCCTTTTCCTGGTCGCGAACCAATCCATGATCGCGAAACCTTTCCGAACACGGTTAAGGTCGCAAAGCCGTATGGGATCAGGACTTGGTCGCAAATCCGTATGCGATCAGGACTTGGAGATCCTCCCGGATCATTCAAGCAGTAGATCGCATCAGCATTCAATCTATTCCATATTGTCATTTCGACCAGAAAAGTGACATCCGATCAGATCCACATTGTTGTTCGATTGAAGTTCCTCGAATATACTTTCGAGCAGTAGATCGCATTAACATTCGATTTGATCCATATTGTCATTTCGACAAGAAATTGACATTCTATCAGATCCACCTTGTTGTTCGATCAAAGTTGCTCGAATGTATTTTTGAGTAGTAGATAGCATCAGCATTCATCTGATCCATACTGTCATTTCGACTAGAAATTGACATTCGATCAAAATCCACCTTGCTGTTCGATCGAAGTTCCTTGAAAATATTTTCAAGCAGTAGATCGCATCAACATTCGATCTGATCCTCAATTGCGTTTTCAGTCAAAACAGACAAGTATTTTCGGCCAAAGACTAGAAAACATCAATTTGATTGAAATTAATTGCGTTTTTGTTCAAAATCGACAAGTATTTTTGAGCAAAAACTTGAAAACAACAATATGATCGAAATCACTTGTGTTATCAGTTGAAACCAACAAGTATTTTCGGACAGCGACCAGAAAACAGCAAATTGATCGAAATCAATTGTTTTTGATCGAAACCGGTAAGTATTTTCGGGCAGACCTGAAAACAGCAATATGATCGAAATGAGTTGCATTTTCGATCACGGCCAGTTGCGCCATCTCGATCACGATCAAAAGTGGTATTTTCAATCGAAACCCAATTAATTTCAGGCAGACACCAAAATACACTTCAATCATGATCAAAAGTATTATTTTCGGTCGAAACCTTAAGTCACTTTCAGGCAGAAACCAAAGTACACTTCGATCACGATTAGGAGTTGTATTTGTGGTCGAAACCTCAAGTTATTTCGGGTAAAGACCAAAATGCACTTCGATCACGATCAGAAGGTTGCATTTGACCAGTTGCGCCAATTCGATCAAAACCAATTGTGCCAATTCGACCAATGGTCTCCAAGTTGCAATTCGACCAAGGGGAAGGCTCTCTCCAGCTGAAGATCAACTTGTTTCATGGGAGAAGATCGATGATAACTTCTCATCTAGTAGTCCGATCGACCCTAATTTTTTATGGTGTACATAAGACTTGAAGTGAAGCATTACCACCAAGTCTCAAGTCAATTGAAAGTCCCAAAGATACATGTTGATCAGAGCTAAGTTCCAGCCTAATATGCAGGAGATGATCTATGATAACCTCTCATCCAGAAGTTCGATCAACCCCAAACTTTTATGGAGAATAGTAGGTTCATGGTGAAACAACTCCTCCAAGTTTCATCTCAATCCAAAATCAAAAAGAGTTTCAGAAGATCAATGCAAACAAGTTCTATCTCGTTGAATTCTAATTTGATGTACGAACATTGCATTGAAGATAGTTTCTACTCCGATGGTTCGATTGATCTCAAATTTTGATGATCAATTGAAGATCGGTCCAGAATCTATTCTACCAAGTTTCATGCCAATCAAAAGCCATAAAGACACCCATCTAGTTAGGCGAAGGGGGGCCTATGCTTTAATCATGTCAGAAATTGTGAAGACATACCAAGTTATTTTGTAAGGCATTGATGAATATTCCGATGTGCCGCCTAGCATGCAACATGCACTTCCTAAAGCTAAGGAAGTCGAAATTGTTATAACAATCCACTACCACTCCATATTTTTCATGTTGCTGAGTATTGATGATGCGAAGGCAAAATTTTTGTTTGGATACCGACGAGGCCGAACAAACCCTGTCCGTGACTGACGAAGCCGGACTCCATTCATGCAGAGTACTGATGAGGCAAAGACATTCACTTGTTTGTGACCGACAAAACCAAACAACTCTTGGCTGGACATTAATGAATATTCCAATGTTTACCACATTATTTGTGATAGCACCATAGACTGACGAAACTATGGATTTGTATAATTGCATGCATGGGCATCCGCATTGCACTTATTCATCAAGAGCAAAGTTATTTCGAGGTTTAAAGACGACGACTATCCGGATAGCTCAATCAGAGATTTTCTGTAGACTTGTTCTGCATATGTAATTAACTATGAGTTTTTTAATAACCATGAGGAACCATGAATCGCACAATCCTCTGAAATCAAAATGTACTTTTTTTTTGGCGCAATGAGAGTTTGTAGATCTCAAAGAAACTTGTAATTTGTAATTCTTTTTAGAATTAATAAAATACAGTATTTCTCTTAAAATTGTGCATTCTCTGTTCTTTATTTATCTACTTAAATATACTGTCAACCCTACACAACAAAAAGAGATCAATTTTTTAGAAGAAAGATATTCTCGATGAAATAATGGTATGTGGACGTACGTGTTACACGTGTCACGTGTGTCGTCACAGAAGACCATCCAACCAATTTGGCAACCAGTGTGTTTGTACTGACAAGTGCACAACCCTCCAAAAGCTGCACGTCCCCGAGATGCATATACATACATAATAACATAATATATCCCATCAATTCAATTTTAGCTGCTTCTTAATTCCATCTATCTCCATGCATGCATGCATATCCTTAATTTGTAACAGTCCATGTAGATGTAGCATCCGTACACTTGAGATGGACCTTGCTTGCTTATGCTTTTGTTGTTTCTACCACCAAGAGCAATCCAAAACCATCCGAGGGGACACCATATATTTATATATATGGTATAAATTTGAGTAGTATACATCAAATATATAGGTATATAATTTAGAGATTAACTCTATAATTCACATATCGCATAGATTAAATATGAATATTAATTTTAAGAAATAGGTTGTTATATTGGAGAGATAAGTCAGAACAATATGAATGGTCCGATCTTGTTCTCTTATCCCTCACTCTCTCCTGTTTTCACACAATTAGCACGTCCGGCTTACTCCATCTATGTTTCCCTCTCTACTCCGAAGCATTATACGTCTATTAGTCTATTTATGTGTCCACCATGAGGATCCATGTGTAATAGATTAGAGAACGAGTGAAACTCACTGATCACTCGTTGTAGCCGTCGCATCTCAGCATATGTTGTATTGCTCGCCTCCATTTGGAATGTAATATGCTTAATTATTCCACTTCGGTAACCTTTGTAGTCTTGTGTTTTTGCCACTAATTTGATTTTGTTAAGTGAGGAGGCCCGAAATATGATGAGCTGATAACATTGAGCTGATAACATGTGTAATAGATTAGGACGTGGCCAAGTCACCAAGCACATCGTTCTTAAAAGTGAAACCTACTCTACATACACATATACTCTCACTCGTGTGGACCCTCTACACATACACCTATACATATGTACACATCCTACATGTACAACAAAAGGTTGTAAAAATACATCAAGTGTTATTAACAATGTTTTACTTTTAGTTTTGAACATTGGTTCACCTACTCTCGAAAACATACCAATATTCCCCCACAAATCCAATCTTTTACACATTTGACCAAATGTAACCTTGAACGCTTCATTTTTATGTTCTTTTATTTGTCATTTTAGTTCTCTGCATATTTTTTTTAAAATGATGTAAGATTATAATATCTATCTTAATGTTTGTGATTAAAATAGTATGCATATTATTTATATATCTATATAATTAATGGTCAGGTGGAGTGATAATTATAAGGATATTTTTAGAACAATGGGTCATATTTTAAATTGAAAATATGAAATGATAGTCTTTAAAATATAGTTTTTTTTCCTAAAATGACAAGTAAAATATAATATATGTAATATTGGAATTACATATAGTTGCACAACATGCATCAACTATAACTATGTGCTAACTATTAAGCATAGTCCAAAAAACATTGCTAGGTCTAGATGGATAGACCGAAGTAAAGGATCCTATGTAGTTCTTGCATAGAGCAGCATGGGCTCCGTGGCTTGTCTTCAGAGCTTCCAGGCAAAAGGACAGGTGTGTGTGTATATATATATATATATATATATATAGAGCAACAATTTTTGGTAGGATATATATAACCTAACCCTACCACTAATAAAAAAGTAACAACAATGTGTCCTCCAATCATCAGATTGTTAATCCAATGATTAATGCACATTTAGTCCATGTGCATGTAAGAGGTGCTAATTAATTAACATACTAAATTTGTTGGTAGGTCCTATGCATCATGTGTTCACGCATGCCATGACAGTACTGGTGCTTCATTGTATTGGTGGGGTTGATGGTTTTTTGGACCATTTTGTGAGAGTTTACTCAATGACAATGCATGCATGTGGACTGTCCATTATAATCAATAGGAACATGTTAGGATGCTCCTCATAAACACTAAGAATGTGATAACACATAAATATGGATGTTTTTGATTTGGACAAATTAAAGAGTTGACAAGTCTAACTAATGGAAGCACAATAAGTGTAGAATGTCTTATGTTAGATTACCATCACATGCATTGCTTGCAAACTAGCTTGATGATATTATGATGCATCCATGGAGGCCCATCTAATTTGAGAGGAGAAAAAGTACGAGACAAACCATAATGATTAGATCAGGGCTATGCAATTGAGGACCTTTTGTTTTTAGGCAAGGCTTAATAACATGAATATTGCATATAAAATCCTCCAAGATTTTGGCTAAATAAGCAACCATGATTATCGTAAGCCACGTATCTTGTGATTAGCCATCATAGAAACGGGGACCCATGCATGGACTTGCATGATTTAGCAAGCTGGATTTTGTTTTCATCTTTTAACACATGGATAGGACTCTATGAGAGAGACATGGATACCTCCTATGTATTTCTGTCCCAATTTGTCTATCATATATTTTGAATTTTTAAGAGAGCAATATGAGTTAGCTAGATCACTTACCAGAAAGATATAGACATATGATGGTTGCATGATAAAACTGTTCAAATGACTTAAACCCATATATATTTCTACAGACATTGGGATTTGAACTAACATATTTATACTTCAGCTGCAAGTATTGGGATTTGAACTATGGTATACGCTCATGCAATGCCGATGGTTGCCTTTGTTGTTTGCTTGGGGAAAAAAAGAAAGAAGCTAATGGAATAATCCAGGGTGTTATGGACAGATTGCTGGGAGGAAGAAAGAAATGGCCAAAAGAGGGTCCAGAGGGAGATGGGGTTGCAAGTGTACGTGCAAACTTTGTGGTCATCTGAGTCCATGTGCTTATAGTGCTAGTGAACAACAGAGGTAGGACCCATGCATTTGCATGCATGGACAAACACCCATAACCATCTCATTTTTCTTTCTCTTCTTCTACTACTACTCCATGATGATCATTAGCATGCATGCCATGTATGCCCAAAAGCATCAACTTTGTACGTGCATTATTGTTGTTTTTGTAGGTCCATCCGTTCATATCTTACTCCAAATTGCCTATATAAACAAGAAAGCTAGCTAGCTAGTACACAACTACACACTCATATATCCATTCAAACACCACAAACATACATTATTATTTGTACAATGCCCAAGTCCTTGAAGCTGTGTGAAGCAATGACACAAAGGAAGAGGAAGTTGGCTAAGGCAAGGAAGAGGAGAAGTACTAGTGCTACTACAACTTGTGTTGCTACTGATAGGGCATTGAAAGAGCAAGGGGGGCTTCTAGAAGGTTCCGTAGGTAGGCCGGGCCTTCTAGAAGAGCAGGTCCTCGCTCTCCGGAGGCTTGTGCCGGGCGGGCGGTCGGCGGCCGGCATCGCCGGGCTGGCGGAGGAGGCGGCGGAGTACATCGCCAGCTTGCGGGTCAGGGTGGAGGTGATGAAGATGGCCATTGATGTGTTGTCATGAGGCAAAGTTAATTATTAAAGTTGTTATATATAAAATATATATAGTAGCGCTATATATATGTAATGTATCCTTTAATTATTTGGATTTGGTTTAGCTACTATTTTGCATAATTTATTGTTAGTCCTACATGCATGCATGGTTTTCTTTAAGCAGGAAAAGCTAGTTATAGTGTGCGCTTAAACGGTGGTAAAGAGGCCACGTGCTCAAATCCCAATAATATAAAAAAAAATTAATAATCTAAGCATATATAGATAGTGGGTTTTGCAGGTTAAACCCTCACATTTTGAGTCTGACAAAGCGGATCTCATAGTAGTTGGAGTTGGACTATGAATATGTTAGCCTCATAAACAAGGTTTCGGTTTTACTACCGCCCAGAGCTTCAACCTTGCTCTTTTAGTTTTCACAATGATATATCAGTATATTTGTTGCTATCATAAAAAAAAATTTATATTATATATAATGAAAGTATACATGAACATGCGGAAAGAGAATTGCCTAAACATTATAATCCACTCTTCCATAGCAAACAAAAAGAGTCATCTAAAACAATGGATATGGCATTTTGTCATGGGTTGAGCTTGGCCCATTAATTAATTGTTGTACATGCTCCCATCATTAAATTAAACCACAACCAGCAAGATACAAGAGACATGTTAGCATTATGTGGCTCCATGAGAGAAAAAATGGTAACCATATTGTTCAGCCAGTACCAGGTAAGTAAAATGTGAGTAAGAAAAAAACTTATCCTGCATCTTAATTATTGTTTAGCCGAGTGGCAAAGCGATCATTTCGACACAACTAGGCCCAAGAGAAATTGAGCCCATTTTTTAGAACCTCATCCCATTGGATTGCATGGGCTGGACCTGTATACTGTACATATATTTTTCTATCAGAAAGAGAGAGAGATAGATAAGTACAGTATACTAGTCCACAGGTTTTAGATGCTTCTTTAAGTGAAGGACATAAGAATCTACACCATCACTCAAGTCCACAGGTTTTAGATGCTTTTCTAAGTAAAAGAAGAAAGATAAAAATAGTATTAGGACACATTGATTCTACAGTCTTAATCTGTTCGTAATTCAATTCATATGATTAAATTTTTAGATCTGTCATTAGAAAAATAGAGAATTTATCTGCCAGTCAATAATTGGAAGATAAGTTTTGAAAGGAGCATTCCTTAGTACAAAAATTTCATAACCCTTAAAGAAAATGATCTTATAAGGTAAAAGCAATCATATGTCTCATATATTTTATAATGAAGAAAATATGTCGATATCAAATCTCAAAGAGAAAAATATTATTTTATAGTGGTCACATTCCATGGTCATGGAGAGAGAGAACACGAGACTAGTAAAGCCTTTCACCTTCACTTCAGCCATTAGTCAAGAGGCTAACTTCACCCGATAATCTCTCATTGTAATCCTAAACACTTTTTAAAATTTACAATCGATAGTTTATAGTGGATCACATATCTATTATATTATATTGTAACCTTCTCCAATGACACAGATTCTTTTGTGAATAAAAATCAAATTATCTTTAAACTTTCTTATTGAAATCACAAATATCCCATCAATTTTTTTCTCTAAACTTTCTTTATGTAAAAAAAACAAATAGACGTGACAAGGACATGAACTTTATTTTAATCTCACATGGAAGAATAATTTAAGATTAATGAAATTTGGGCGCCGTGGAAAGGGAGCAACCACAAAAGTTGCCTCCAAAATCGGGACATCCAGATTCGAGAAGAGCCGTTGGATGGGTCCACGTGGATGCGGGTTCGTGAAGGGGTAAACTCCACACGTGTGTTATGGCCCGCACGAACGGGTGGTCTACTCCGTCCTCGGAATCAGTGTTCACTAATACATAGTAGTAGACTGGTAGTAGGTCGTACCAGATAAAAAGAATTTGGAAAAAACATCAAAAAGTGGATGTGGACGGATTGATTTGTATTTCAATCAATTATTTCAAATCTAATTCCCGAGATCAAGAATTTGAAAAAAAAAATACTTCAAAAGTATGATTAAAAATCCAACCATAAACTCCACAACATAAGGTGTGTGTAATTCATGAGATATCTACGACATAGATTTAGAGAAATTTTACAAGATCTGAATTTAATATGAACAATATAAACTGTCAATTATAGAAGAAATTATATTAGTGTTCTTTAACAAATATCAGCAAGACTGAAATCTCATACAAATATCCTCCTAAGATCTAAGTCAAATTATGTACCAAAATTTCAAAGACTGGCTTTAGAATCTTTATTTGCTTTATGGTTTAACTGACTTTATATCCACCCGAAAATTAAAAAAAAAAAAAAAAAGCACAACTATAATATGGTATACCGTACTTGGAGTGTTTTACGGCACAGCTCCTGGCTTGCGTGTTTCTTTCTTGTCCATCTCTTCAATACAACTCATACAAATGTTCAAACTTTCAAAATATAAAATGTATCGTAATTTGGCGGTAATTAGCTCTGGTTCTCGCATGGGCCACCCAGGTTTGATCCTTGGCAATGCAACTTTTCTTTACAGAAATTTGTACAACTTATGACGGTCCAATCATTTTTAACACAAATTGTGTTGTAGTGTGGTGGTGAGCAGTGATTCTTGCCTCATTCGTGACTGGGTTCCATCACCAGCAATAGTATGCTTTAAACAAAAAAGAAATTATGCATTTTATATTGAAACCTGTGCAGGTTTTTCAAAGATTTTTTTTTTTGAAATCCAACTATTGTTGAAAGTTGTGCACGTCTCAATGATTGTTATTGAAACCCAACTTTTGTAGAAATTTGTATAACTTTCAACGATATCTTTTTTAGATCTGAGCATATTTTTTTAGATTTTATATGTATTTAATCTTGCTCATGTCAGTTATATTTATCGATCATGAAATATAAATATATATGATGAAATTTGTGTGGGTTTCATTCATCTTTACCAAAATCCACTCAAGTTTTTTGTGTTTTTTTGCAAGAATTGAAACAGTTTTTATAGATTTATGTTGAAAACTGCGTAGATTTCATTGATTTTTGTTAAAATTTGACTAGATTTCAAGGATCTATCTTGAAATTTTTCTAGATTTTATATATACTCGACAACACTCAGCCGAGTAAGGAAACACAAGTATCTACACTGCTATCTAATGTATGAGTTTTGAATTTCTAAAAATTCTTTTCTTTCATGGTTGTTTGATCCGAACAATATTGTGCGTTGATTTGAGATATTAAACAACTATTATTTAATATTGGTCCTATCTCAACCCATACCTCCTCATTAAAAGGTTAACTTTCCTCTCATTTCATGTTTTATGAACGAATAATGTGGTATCCTGGGGATATTTTCTAAAAGACTATTATCTTCTACTAATCAATAAACAAACATGAAAAACTAATATAGTTGACAGACATAGAACGATGCAATTTTCATGTGTTTCTATAGTGTTTTTTTATTAGACCTCTATACCTGGATTATTTAAATTTTTGAATTTTTGAGGTTAGTTGCATTTCTAAATTTTATTTTACATTTATTTATTTATTATTTTCAATTTTAGCTTTTAAATATCACTATATTCATATAAATTACTACAATA
Source organism: Pharus latifolius (assembly GCA_019359835.1). Classification (NCBI taxonomy): domain Eukaryota; kingdom Viridiplantae; phylum Streptophyta; class Magnoliopsida; order Poales; family Poaceae; genus Pharus; species Pharus latifolius. Next base: position 81,900,175 of record CM033323.1, on the reverse strand, counting down.
TGAGTTTCACGTATTCGATTACCAGTATATGATAAAACATATATGGGTCTCATACATATTCACCAACATCTACTCAAGTTTTATTTATCTTTTTTACAAGAATTGAAGGAGTTTTTGTGGATTTGTTTTGAAAGGTTTCACTGATTTTTGTTAAAACTCAACCTTGTTTCACGGATTTATCTTGAAACATTCATAGATTTCATAATAACTAGACAATACTCATATTGGTTATATTTGTCTATTATTAAACACAAATATATATGATGAAACATGCATGGGTTTTATACATTTTATCAAAATCCACTCAAATTTTATATGCTCTCTGTCAAAATCGAAGAAGATTTTGTAAATTTATGTCGAAGTCTGTGTAGGTTTCAATAATTTTTGTTGAAATCCGATTAAGTTTCGTAGGTTCATCTTAAATTTTTTTTAAGTTTAATATATACTTGACAACACTCATACTAGTTACGTTTATCTATCATAAAATACAAATATATAATGATGATGTATGCGTCTCATGCATCACCAAAATCCACTCAAGCTGCATGTGCCTTTTGTAAGAATTGAAGCAGCTTTCATGAATTTGTGTTGAAACATGTGTATGTTTCAAACGAGCTGTACCCAAATTATCATTTGGTTGTTAATTTATTGATGTGTTTATGTATATAGACATCTTAGTTCGCTCAAGTTTCTCAATTTAATTTTCTCAAGAGGCTATGTGAAAAATGTTTTTAAACATTAGTTAAATCTATTGGCTCATGAGTAATTTTGGATCTCATTAATTCAAATTTTTAGAAAAAGACTAATATTGCCTTTTCTTTTAAGAAATGAACATTGTTGAAACGTAAAAATTAGCATAGCTCTTGTAATACGAAAGCTTGCTGATTTATTATACCATCGTATTGCACGAACAATTTCAGAACTCATTTATTGGACTTTTTGGGAAAAAACACTAATATTTTTTTCTAAGACAAAAGAAATGTAGAAAGCTAGGAGTTAACATGACTCATGCAAAATAAATACTTGTTGTTTTGTTTTATTTAAATTATATTAATAAAAATGAAAAAAAGTACATGACACAAGCAGGCTTCGAACCTGTGACATGTATATTGTTTGTGGATGCCCAAATAATCTAAAGCTAATACGGGGGGATATGAGAACGTAATATATCTACAAATCTGAGCCACCGACGCACGCATGATCCAAACGGCTCTACCTTATAACGTTAACATGGCGCGGAGCAGTATACCGTTGTTTAGTATTTCCGTTAAGAAAACATAAAAAACATGTGCCATTAAGCCATCAAATGCAGCTATTAATATATAAATATTCTTTTGTTGAAAGTATTAGTCTAATTAACTACATCACTGAAGCATTCATATGTGTATTTTCAGATGTGTATTTGACAGTTAGAATGAGTGTTCACATAAAGAAAACTCATATTTTGATTCTCAATCATCTCTATTTTTATGTATATTCTTAATTAGAATCACATGTTGGTGCTTATGTATGTGTGTGATGGGGATGAGTCAATAAATAGTATCATACTTGGATAACCTTCAAAAAAATAAAACAAAGCTACGTTATTAAAGTGTTACTCCATATAAAAAAGTCTAGGTTGTTAAAGTGATTATTATTTTTTGGAAAATTTTATAAACACCTGGAAGTCAATCTCATTTTCAAAAATCCACCCACTAAACATTTTGCAATACTTTGCCACTCATAAGTATATTTGCAATTTTAATATTCACCTACCATTACTAGAAGTTAGATTTAACGAAAAAAGATAAATACAATCACACCACTGACTAGCATCAACACTGGTGGAGGGCTTGTAGGAAATCGAGTAAACTACATTAGTAGAATTTTAAAATATTTTACTCGAAAGCTGTAAGTAATAACCATAGATTAGATTGTTATCACAACAGAAGTAGATTTGGTGAAGCGATCAAATGTGCACAGCAACCATTCGCAAATTGTCCTGATTAGCGTATGTAGATGACAGTGCAAATCATTCTGATCAACAAATGTAAATGACAGCAATTGCTTGCGGATCGTCCTGATCAGTGCAACAATTGCAGCAGCGCCTCTACTGGTATCCACGCGTACTGGGATAGAACGTCGTACTATGGTGTGCTAGTATCAATGCGCACGACAAGAATTTATGAGCTATTACTTTAGAGGAGATCGTAGATATGGGTTTTCGTTATATCCTCAAAGCTCATCATACATCTCTTTATGTAGAGTTCTGCATAAGCAATCATAATATATTAGGTTTTCTGATGTGATACGAATCTATCCGAACTACATGAGTCTAACATTAAGTCTCCGGGTCTGATACTGATACAAAAACCCCATAACAGACCCAATCCGAATGTAGAAAGAGTCTAACATTAAATCTCCGAGTCTGATACGAAAACCCTATACTAGACTTAATTCGAATTGCATTGTTCCTACCTGATAAGTATGTGACTCTATAGATTCATGCATTGCTGGTCATAACCCGGGAATACTTACTCGAATGTTAAGTCAACAGTGGCCCATAGTAGAATATAACGACCATCCAAATACACACGACAATCATAATCAACGAACCTATATAATGCTTTCATGTTGATTCTCTTGCCATACGATACCAGATAAAACCCAAGACAGGAAATGCGTCACCCTTGCACAATTCAATTCTTTCTCAATCTTATAATGAACTAGTCTTCTTGTAGTTGACACTCAACTACAAATGGTATGACCATACATTTCTCAGTTCATCTATATCGAGAGTTCCAGAAATATCTCTCTCATTATATGAGAGATGCAAATTCCATCTTAATCATTCACATTCCTTCGCATGACTTATAGCATACCCAAACATTACCTTTATTACCACTCAATTAAAAGTATCGTTTGGTAGTATCAAAGTATACTACTATACATATAAGAAACTATGATGATCTCAGGTCTAAGAATCAATCATAAACATTATTTGAGACCAACTCGTAACACTTAAATGACAAATTCAAACAACGTCTCAAAATGGGTCTATTCAATATTATATTCTCCAATATATGTCCACATTATTAATTTGATGTCTTATATCCATTGTTCGTGAAACATAATCATCAATTAATATATGTGCTAATCCATTAATCACTAATGTCCTATTTAAAGATAATGGATAAGGATTTTATAGAATAATATCATCAAATAAATTTAGAGTTTCATGAGTAAATCACACACTTGTTGATCGAACCAAGTTGATAATTTATTCAAAAACAAAATAACATATTATTCAAATGTTCATAAACATAACAAAGATAAATGCATCTCTGTGATTTTCTCTAGGACATATCACTATCAGGACCATGATAGTGACAGCGAAGGACAATGTGGCGGCCAATGTTGTCAAACACACGACTTGGTTGCAAAGGGCTGCAATTGCCGGCTCGTTGGTGGAGGGGTTGGAGGCAAACAACAATGGAGGTGGCACAACGCTACATTGTCACCACCACTGCCTCTTGCCAAACCATTGCAATTTGTCAAACACACGACTTCAGCGCAACCATGCCGCATGGCCCTCCACTATCATGTAGCCCTTCGTGGTTACTTCCACCTTCTATTGTCAATGACATAGGAGTCGCATGTCAGTGATTGTAATTTTGTTATTTTTTATTAGTTTCTTATTAAGTCTAATAGATAAGTAACAATAGGTGGGTTTTTAAAAAATATATATATTTGTGGGGGAAAGTATTGCAAATTTTTGATAGGATTTTTTGAAAATGAAAGTAACTTCCTCTGATGTTTTCAAAATTTCCCCTTATTTTTTAAGAATTATTTTTTTAAGAAATATCACTGAAGTGATTGTGAGATTTGATTATAAATAAGAAATGATTCAATAAATCAAAATCAGATCAAATCCACATGCCGTCGAGGACTGATCGATCGGTTGGGCCGCACCGTTTGACTAGAGAAGCATATCTGGTAGCAGTCTAGTCAAACCAATCCAGAAGTTTTGACCGGTGGCACATCGCTAGACGTACCCGGACTCCTGCACCCCCGTTATTTATACGATTTTATAACAAGAACTTATTAATATGGATATTTCTCGGTCACTTTAGTTGCTTATTTAAAGATATAAAATTACTTATTTCTATATTATCTTTTGAAAACGTAAAATTACTACTAGATCTTCCAAGAATTTCTCTTGCTCTTATTTTTAGTTAGTACATTGTGAACAAGATTTGTTGCACATATATTAAACTATCATTTTTTAGTAGTATGGACCTGATTTTTTTGATGTTAAAATTTAATCCCAGACGTAGCTCATATGCATAGTAGCCTATCAATTGAATTTCTCAATTTCTTAAAAAAAGCGTATTTTGGTCCCTCGTTAGAATCTAAACTTCTTGCGAGCACCATTTTGACCCCTTAATGGGTGGGTCCCACTTACTAATGAAACACAATATTAATAGACATGCAAGTTTTTAATAGAAGAAACTAAGATAGCACTCTCTTCCTAATTGAGATACCAAACCCTGATAAGCACAAAAGGATAAGAGTTTGGAATTATGTAAAAATCTATTATAAATGCCATATTAATTCGAATTCTACATAAAAATATTCAAAATTATTACATTAATCTTAGAAAAAGAAAATTTCTACAAATTTCAACGAAAAAGCAAAGATATTTTCTATTCATTATATTTATAATGATATAAATTCATCATCTAAAAAATGTATTCAAAAATAATTATATCTCTATTATAATATTAAAATAAGACTAATAACACAATTACGTGAGATTCTAATTAGTTTTGGAAAAAAGAAAAACTTACTCTCACTAAATATTTATTTTTTGTAAAATCTTTGTCAAACATGCCATAAAGTGGATATGCACATAAAGTTGAGGGGTGGGCATATGATTTTTATTTTTAAAAAGCATAATTTCCCGCTTTTCTTGATTCAGAAAAAAATAAATTATTGGGAAGCGCGTGCTCTTGGGAATAGAAAGATGAGAAGGGATGGAAGGCTGACGTGGAGATCGTGTCAGCATGATATCCGCGTGTCATGTCAGACGTGCCCCCCGTGCAACTCAAACCTTGTGCCCATCAACTTTGTACATCATATGTGGCCCCTAACAGTATACTCCATAATTTTCTTTTCCCGTGTCGAGCCACGTTATTCAATTGTCGATGTCTGTCTCAAGAGTTGTAAAGCTACGTAAATGCAGTTGTTTTGAGGTTGTAATCTTTTGAACTTATGTGTGACAATCATACTCTATAAAGCAAAGTATACATCAACTTTTAGCATGGAGGAGTGGTAATTGGAGGCATGTGTGGTATAGATAAGATACATATCTCAACTTGTAAACATGGCCAAGTAATTATCAAAAACAAATGAAATATAGACAAGATACATATCTCAACTTGTAGTATGTACAAGTAACCATCAAATACAAGTGAAGTACAACTGAGTTGAGTTTGTTTATTAATGTGTTATTGTTCGTTAGGTATGGTTAGCTCAATCAACATGACAAAGAAGTATACTGTGTGTCATATTGACAACTAGTGAAACTACTTCAAATATAATGAAAACTGTGATATTATTTTTGTTGGGGAAAACTCCCGATCCTTTAATCCGCAACCTCCCAGAGGGCCTCAAGCTTCCAGATCTCCGGGCTTGTGTCTCCGAGTGGTTCTCCGAGAAGGTCTCAGGTCCCCGATCCCAACTCTCCGGGAGGGACCTAGACATCTAAGAGCCAATGTCTCTACAAGCACCTCGAAAACCAAAGTGACACGTGTCAAAAATCCAGACATCATGCCCTGTGAAAAGACCACTACATCCTCGATCTGACGGTCGAAATTAGAGTAGTTTAGTAATTTGTAACTTTTGAGGTCTATATATACTCCTTGTACTCCTCTCTTGTAACAACACACCTCATTTGTTTTCAATACACACTAAATCAATAGACGCGTTTAAGAGCTCTCTCCTAGCGAGATAGCCTCCCTAGCTGACTTATGTCGAGCGTGCGTCAATAAGAATAGGGTTCACATTGGAACCCGAACCTAAACAAATTTTTGTGTCACTCTTTGTGATTGTCCAACATGAGGTGACTTGTTACACAGTTAGCTCGTATTGCCGTACGTGTGTTCAACGTTATCAAACCTGCGGTGGAATTCATAACACCATGGCAATTTTTTATTGTGTGATTATTGACTTAACACATTTAACTCAATTAACATGGCAAATAATTATAAAAATGAGCCATGTAGCTAACCGGTAAAACTTTTTCAAATATAAATGAGAAATAACATATTGTCTTTCAATTCGTTATTAGTTATTACATTCGGCAAAAAACGATGACACTCTGCCTAACTTATTAGCTAGTTTATACATTAAAAAAGCCAAAACAAAACCACTGAATAAATTAAAAAGAACTAAAAAGAGGTAATAAGTAACATATGAGTATCGTATATTTGTATTTTATATGAAAATGTAACACTTATTTTATTGGTTGCATCGGTGATACCTAGTGATGAAATTATAGCTCGATAGCATATTTGTACACAAAACAAACTCATATAATCTAATAGAAAATTCGAAAATGTAGAAAATATGATAACTTGACAATATACTTTTCATAGTACTCCATCTATACTTTTTTTTTACTTGTTTTATATTTCTTATGGTCTCTAAAATATTTTTTTTGACCATTAATTTTTATAACTATATAATAGTAAAAATTATAAAACAATAAAAATTAGAAAGTAAATTTGAAGAAAAATCTATTAATATTATTTTCATATAGTAAGTCTTGAATTTTTTTTACATAAGTGGTTAAAAAATTAAAAAAATTTGAGTTGAAAAAATTTTCAAACAGCAAGTAACAAGAATAGAGGGAGTGATTGAAAAATGAAGTCATTTTCCCTGGATTGGGATGACGGACTGAAAACAATATTCATAACTAATCAATAGTAAGACATATAATATTAATCATCACAATGCTAATATATTTAATCATCCTTTACCATCTATATAAAACTTTTAAGTAATACATTAATATTATGCAATGGAATAAGCAGGATGAAGAAGAAGGCGAGGTGGCTGCAGAAAAGACAACACAACAGGGGCCTGCAATGGATCGTGACACATTTTGGGAGGAGGCTTTCTTCACACGTAACCTCCATGGATGGTCAATGCTTGCTTTGCTGGAAGAGAGAGAGAGAGAGAGAGAGCGAGAGGCGCGGCTCTATCCTTTGCCTCCTGCTGCATACACCCCTCATTGCGTACACATCAAATTTATTATTTGTTTTTATTTTCTTTCAGCGTAAGAAACTTCATTTTTATACCATCTGATCTAAACCAAATGCATGAGAGATGCTTGACCATCCTCGGAGCAAATTAGAGATACAATAGAACAACGAACTATAGACCATACTCATCAAAACACCAGAAAAGAAAGTTCTTAGCTAGCAAATATTTATATATATTTGAGATTCCATTTAGAACCTGCTAAGACCTTCTCCAACAACAATACCTAAAATTAGATCTCTATACCTCCATATACATACTTCCCTAAAAATATTTCATCCTTATATTTCAACTAACTCCAACAACAATCTCCAAATATCTCTCTATTCCTAAAAATTAACTGTTATTCCAACATCCCAATATTTCGTGCGGTGGAGCGGACGCGCGGCCGCGAGGGCAATTGGCGACGCAGGGCAACCGGCGTCGCGGGGGCAACCGGCCCTCGCCATCCTCGCCCTCGCCGCCGCCGCCATCTTCACCGTCGCCGCCGGCCTCGCCATCCTCGCCCTTAAGGCCTCGCCGCCGCCGCCGTCTTCACCCTCGCGAGTCGTAGCCTCGCCGTCGCCGTTGCCACCTTCGCCACCCTCGCGAGTCACGGCCTCGCCGCCCTCTTCATCCTCGCGGGGGACCGGCGATGCGGGAGGACTGGCGGCGCTGGGTGGCGGCGGCGCGGGAGGACCGGCGGCGCTGGGTGTGACGGCAACGCGGGAAGACCGGCGGCGTGGGGAGAGGATACAAACGGGAGAAAGGATGTGGAGATTTGGATATCCTCTCTCCCGTATGTATCCGATGAACAGTGGTTTGAGGTAGTTGTTGGAGTAGTGTTTGGGAGTGTGTAGTCTAAAAATAGAGATGCACAGTTATTTGAGGTGGCTGTTGGAGAAGGTCTAACTACTATTAAATATACAGATGATCTTACTAGTGAATCACTACAGATTTTTACATGTGCTCCACAAATTTTATATACATGATAATTAATATGCACCCTAAAACTTATAGATTGGTTGTGTAAGACTGTAATTCCTTGGATCAAAATTTCAAAAATCAACATTCAAGATTTAATTTGGACAATAAATGTAATCTTTTTATACTCATTTATCTAAATCATCAATTACACGAGCAAATAGTCTGTATTGTATTGTTGCTCGAGTGACTAAAAAACTCCTCCTTTTTCCTTTCTCAAATGCAAGAAACATTCGTTGGTGAATATGAAACTCCATACACCTCCCCCAACAAGTGAGATCATCCATCCATCCACCACCTCACCTCACCTCATCACCATCTCTCTCTCTCTCTCCTCTCTTCTAGTTTTTGTCTCTCTCTCTCTTCTTTACTTTAGTCTCTCTCTCTCCTCTACTTTAGTCTCTCTCTCTCCTATCTTCGAGTCCTTGTCTCTCTCTCTCAACCCCCCCCCCCCCCCCCCCCCCCCCACCCCCCCAACTCCACACCTGCTCACCTTGCTCCTCTACTACTTGGCCAAAACCCTAAGCCTCCCACACCATGACGGCCATGGCGAAGGCGGCGCACCAGTACGCCATCGACGACGCCGACCTCGCAGCCGCCATCGCCCCCTTCGCCGGCGGCGGCGGAGCCCACCACGTCACCTCCTTCCTCGACTTCGTCCTCTCGCCCATGCCCTCCACACCCACCTCCCTCTCCCCCGCCTCCTCCTCCCCCGGCGCCGACAACAAGCAGGCGGCCGGCGGCGAGAAGAAACCGGCGGCCAAGAAGCGGGAGAGGGAGCCAAGATTCGCGTTCCAGACGCGCAGCGAGGTCGACCACCTCGAGGACGGCTACCGCTGGCGCAAGTACGGCCAGAAAGCCGTCAAGAACAGCCCCTTCCCGAGGTAAAATATCAAGATTTTATAACAAAATTTTGCAAAGATTTCAAGAATGGTGCATGTATGTATGCATATGTTATGTGCAGGAGCTACTACCGGTGCACCACCGCGGCGTGCGGGGTGAAGAAGAGGGTGGAGCGCGCGAGGGACGACCCGGGGGTGGTGGTCACCACGTACGAGGGCAAGCACACGCACCCGTGCCCTACGGCGGCGCGGCCGGGCGGCGTCGACTTTGGGCTTGTCCCGGAGGCGGCGGCAGTGATGTTTGGAGGGTACCTGCCGCCGGTGGACGGCGGAGGAGGAGGAGGGAGGTGGGGGATGCTGCAGGACGTGGTGGTGGCGAAGAGGGAGATGGATTAATTAATTAGTAAGGTAGTTTAATTAACTAATTAATTACTTGTGCTTTTGCTGTGTTGTTAAGTGATCGCTGTCATTAGATGGTTCTCTTTGTTTGATTTTTGTTTCTTGTGTTTGTATACAAATATGCTCCGTTCTTAAAAGATTGTCTTTCGTAGAGAGCAAAATTTGTAATAAAAAACATATTATTGTATGTTTTTTTTCTCTATTTTATAAAAAATATCGGACAGCAAAATTTATATTAAAAAAATATTGTTGTATATTTTCAAATTGAATTGTCACATCATTTTTCAAAAATATCTTTATGATTATTACTCTATTTAATTATTAATTATTTACATATAAATAATATATATCATATTAATTACAAATATTAAAAGTATAGTGTAATTTTATTTTTTTAAAAAAATATACATAAAACTAAAATGATATTTTTTTAATAACAGGCAGAGTATTATGTATCCCTAGAAGGTGATCATATATGCCTTGGATTTTGCTCTCACACACACAGATTGCATGCATGGTTAAGTTTGGTGTTCTTAGTCCTTGTTACTTCCTAACTTTATAAAGAGTTTTTTTTTTTTGAAAAAAAAGTATTTCTACAGAGAGTTACAAATGAAGTTATTTTGAACTGAAATATGAGAAGATCCTCGATATTGTTGTACAAAAATTTAATACAAATCAATCGCTATCCCTAAAGGAGCAGGTTAGTTTCTTGTGCCATATGGACATGTGATCCCTATATGTAAAAAAAAAACTTTTGTGAGTAAGAGATAATTCCTAATCCCTCGTCAGATTGTGATCAATATCATAATATGAGAATTTATAATTGAGCCTTCGGAGTGATGAAAGTCTTTATAGAAGTTATTTTTGGTAGATCGGTCTCTAGTGGTTGAATGCCCCATAGGTAAATTATATTAATTATCTACAATATCAGAATTAGAAGGAAGATTTCACGGATGAAAATTGTTTAGGAAGCTCTCTACGCGTAACTGTTGAATATTATACAGACGATCTTGATGTATCACATCTTACGCATTTGCAACTGTATATGTAAGATCTAACAGTTCCGACTTCTTTATACGTAGGAAATTTCCTACATAATTTCTATCCGAGTTCACTGACAGGACTAATAGCAAAATGTGCAAAATAATTTCTTGTTGTGTAAAAGGCACACAAAAAAGAGAAAACCTACTATTTCCATTGTCTAAATTTTGATATATATCAATGTTTAGGAATGGTGAAAAACAAAAAGACATAGTTGCCATTCTTTAGCAGACAGAAAAACAAGAGGTGCATAAGATGGTGGTGCGCACACACATTTTCAAAATGAAAAGAACAAAAACAGGTGTAAAAAGTTATTCCTTTGCTAAAAATGTCTCCAATATGGAAACATTTGACTAAAATTCTTGGAAATGTTGCTGTTAATTAGCCGGACAGGCGCTACTATATATGTCTAAAGTTGAACTATATATATGCATGCTTAAACTAGTTAGTTGTCCTCTCTTTTTTTAGTTCTTAATTAAGATCGTATGACGATACACTTATTTCTTCGTGGTGTACATTTCTCATGTCGTTTTACTCCTGGAAGAATCAGTAAGATTATTAAAGATTCTATTGAAGAGTTGAAGGTTAGCTGCGAAGAAATCACCAACGTTGACGTGGAGGGTGACTTGGACTTACATGGAATTATATGTACGTATTATTACAATAGGACTATATATGTCTGTATCACTGTCACTACACGTCTACTCGTACGCGTGTGTCTGTCTATATGTAGAGATACACACACAAGTATACAACTATACAAGGACAACAACTTACAAGTCAACTTGACTAGTGGTTGGTTCATTATTTGTCTTTATAGTTTGGTCTTGATTTGATTCCATTCGGTCGCGCCACACCAGTATAGCTGTTTCGCATCTTTGGTCTTAAATCGCGTCAGAATTCGTGTATGTTATAGTTGTGGAAGACACATGTTATGCTTAATTTATATCCTAGTATCAAACACGTAGGGATCATTTGTTTAATTTGTTCTTACCTTGAGGTTTGGTTCATATTATTGTATATATGAGTGATTGGTCGAATTAATGTTGGGTTCCCTTGTTACAAAAAGAATATATATTGAAAAAATTTTCATGTGTTTAGAAGGTGCAACTGTGATTAAATAATTAGACCAAAGTTTTACATCCCATGCCAGCATTTGACGCAATTTGGAAACGTATCCCTGCCGTGCAGATGGAAATGGGTCGGTGGCACTTCCATTGGATCAAAATTCAGCGGGTCTGTCTGGATTAGAAGATTTCTAAAGGAATTGTCTGATATTTACTCTCCCTACATGTATAGTACCTTTACAGATTTTTGTGAAAATTCTCTAATATAAATAGGCCAAGATAGTTGAGATGCCTCGAGATGCAGTATGTATAGAGGTTTAAATAACACTGTTGGCAAGTGAATGCCTCCAAATGTGACATGTCGTTCATTAGGCCTCGGAGATTTTGTGCCAGAGCAATTTGGGCCCGAAGGGTGGGCCTCTATGGGCCTAATTGCTGAGGAGCCACACACCACGGTGAGCAATTTTGAGGGCCTGTGGGCTCAACAAGCACAACGCCCAGTTATCGTGTTTCTTTTTTTCCTTTTTCTTTTAGAACTATTTAGAGAAACATTTTCATTAGCTCTCACTAGATGTATTTTTTTCTAAAAAATATCGTCTTAAATTCATGTGAGCCAAGACTTATATATGCTTCTGCTTTCCTGTAAAGAAACAAACTAGAGAGAGCTTGATCTAGACTAATCACCAAATAGATCTTATTACCCACTTCCATGGATTAATCACGGTCTACATGGGATGTCACTCATCTGACATATCAAAACATATAGATATTTCATTTGAGCAATTCATTTCAACATCACATGCATCCGCATCTGTTCACTTAGGACAAAACACAAAAACTTATGTATCTGATTATATTCTGTATAAAATTCAATAGATGAGTTTAGAGTCTGTTTGGTTTAATTATTTGGATTTTAGTTTTTCAGATAAGCTAAAATCAAATCAAGTGAAGGACTTAAATTTTGAATTTATTCTTTAAACTATAAAACTTTTTTTAGTTAAAAACTCTAAATAAATTTAAATCCCTCACCACTATTTTATTGAGCTTATAAATTTAAGTTAAATTAGATCAAATTGGACTTAATTTGCCAATCCTCAGGATAGACTGAAGAACAATATCTACTTTTGTCTGTGGGACCATACCAGTTAATTTTTTTTCAGTGATTAGTGCATGTTGGAGGTGTGACGTACTGAAGGACACTGGAGTATGGACCTCATGAGTCGTTACTTTGGTTAGACTTGTTCTTGTTCTATAGATCCTGTTTAAAGTTATATCATTTATAAAATGACTAATTTTGAGAGAATATTTAATTCCATTAATGAAACAGTGGGTTAGATACATCTTTAAAAGGGGGTAATTTAGAGAAAAAATGTCTCTAAAAATTGTAAAAAAAAACATCTCTTTTTGCAAACGGGGGAGATTTCATTTTTACAGAGATACTCTCTCCGTATATAGGTATAAGACATACATATAAATTCATTATTATTTTTCCTATACTATCTTTTTTATTTTTTTACTCTCTATATTATTTATGATTAATCTCTCATATTAACATTATCAATCTTTTTTTAAAAATTATAATGCAGATACTTCAGTTATTTTCTCTAAATGTTTTTTTGAAGTTAGAATTTATTTAATTCATGTTTGGTCAAATATATCTTATATTTTAAACGAAGAGAGAATGCTGAAAAGAGGTAACGTTAGCTAGGAATTAGGAGTTATGTCTTGTAAGTGCCTTAGGTTGTGTTGGCCATGTTTAAATTTTTCTAGTAAGATGTCTTATTAGGTATTTAATTTATAAATTAAATAAACTCTCTTCTATTAATTTTAGTTTATTTGGAGTTTTATGTTTGCAAAATAAACGCTGGAATAAATTAGATGTTTGACTAAAATTTTAATTATGAGTTCATAAGCTGAAACTAAAACTCATTCAAACACCCTTTAAGTACATGATTCTTCAATTATTTTTGTGAGATTGAAGTGTATTTAGTGAGAACTCCTCTTGAAATAAGAAAAATACAAATTCACAATTTGAGTTATTCGATTAATATGAAGACAAATCACATTTATCAAATCTGTTTTATAGGACGCTAGTATTGTCAATTTCTCTTGAGACGCTAACAACGTCAGTTTCTCAAGAGAAACTAACAATATTAACACCTCATAATCAAACAGATGACAATCTTTCCAAATAGTGATCGAACGATTTAGATATGAGTTCTCGTTCTTTTATTTTAAGAAGAATTTTTATTTAATAAACTCTTTTATGAAATTTGACTATTTGAGTGTGATGTATTGTTTGGTTTATAACATTGCAAGATTAAATAAAAGTTTGAAAACTAAGATAAATCATAAACTAAACAGAAAGATGATGGTCATTTGTGGTCTAGTTGTTGTAGGATGCTTCCTTGCCCACCATTGCAGCCACTTCTTGAACAATCAAAAACCAAGAGTAAAGTAAAAGAAAGAATCTCACACATCTTGATCTAAAAAGCCATGTACATATATATTAGTACACCACATAAAATGTCTAGAAGGAAACAACACGTGTGGCCCTTTCATGGAACTCTAATCGACTGCTTACTGCCTTCTTTGCCCACTGTTGTTGGAAGAGTTATTGAATCAACTAATCGATTAATATTTCATGAGATGTTTAAATTTCTATATTGTTATAGTCTCAACCATTCAAATCTTATTCTAATAATCAATATATTTGAAAAGCAAAAGAAAAAAAAAACGAGGACCCACAAATTCTAGAGATATTTTTAAAAAGTTTTTTTCTTTTATAATGTTTTTTGCTTGGCTGGTTTGCACTTGCACGTATATGGCAGACATGGCACTGAGTGCTTTTCATTGAGATGGTAGCCTACTAATTTTTCATGTCTCAACCGAAATTATAACAAGTTTAGGATAAACACTAAATGATGATCTTATAAGATTGTGTTTTGCATTTTCGTTTTGATACTGAAATGTTTGTTAAGATTATTATGTATCATATATTGTTTGTTTCTTTCAGTTGTACAATATGCCAATTTTATTTCCTAGAAAAATTTTGTTAGAACCCATTTATTTATTTATTGAGTAAATTATATTAGAAGTCACTAAACTTGTAAAATTGTACCATTTTAGTCATTAAAATCTTTTTAATATAATGAGTCATATGACTTGCTATTGCTAACACTTAAGTCATAATTGCCATCAAAATAATAGAGATTATTTAGGTGGTGCCAATAGTCAGTGACTATATATATATATGTTATAGCGAACACGGTACTAGCAGAAACAAGTCACTTGTTTTTTTTTTCTTGCAGAAAATTGCAATCAAGTTCGTATACGATATGAATGAAATGTGCTGTTTAGGCAAAGCTGTATTGTAAATGACATATATTTTCTTTTTGTCTTGCACTATTTCTAGCTTGCAAAAGGTCCATAACTTTGTTAAATATAGTGTACCATTTTTAGCTTGCAAAAGGTTCCTAAATTCCTATATTGTTGTGAATATACAAATTAGATCAAATTATCTGACAATAGAGCCATCTAGAAAGCCTTTCCAACACCATCCGCTAATAATTTATACCAAATAAATGACAAATAATAATGCACAACACCCATCTATTTAATACTAGTAAGTAATGGAAGTGCTAAATGGAACCCTTTTTGTGGCTACCACATTCTTTTCTACAAATGTTGTTCCCATTATCCTCAACAAGCCTCTCCTTTTTATTTTGTTTTTGTGGAGGATGATTAGACTTATCTCTAGATGAGATCTTTACGGGCTGTTGTGCATATGCGTCTTTAGGTAAGGTTCCTCCTCTTATGTTAAACTAGTAAATTTCATATGTAGGGGTTTTTTGCAATTTTTTTTTAGGAAAAACGTGAGATATTCCCACCGGTGCCATGTCAGCTATAACATGTACAATCGCCAACTATTGGTTCCACCTAATCAATCTCTATTAGTTTAATGCCAATTATGATTTAAGTGCTTAATGATAACAAGTTTGAACTTGTTGGATTAAAAAGAGAATTTAGTGACTAAAATGTCATAATTTAAAAAATTTAATGACTAATTTACTCTTGTTTATTCATTTATTCTCTTTGCAATTTTCTTAGTGGATCTTATTGTATTTGGCAGAGTCAACCACTTGTTTACTTGAAGAATTTGTGCTCACTACATGCTAGCATGCATTATCTTTGAGAAAATTATAGTTGACATTTATATATTAGTCTTGATCTTATAGATGTTTTGCGAAAAAAACTCCACTATTACACTATTTCGTATATTTACAATGTATATCAATGTCTTGATATTATATTTATATTGGTGGGTGACAAGAGAATTTTATGTGATTATCATCATCTTATCTCATATCATAATTTACTACTATAATCTTAAAAAAAAGTCTAATAAAATATCATATTTTTTTTCGCAATCAACATCTTAAAAACAATAAACATCAATGGATAAATGAACTACAAAAAAAATAAACAAATTTTTTTTATGGAAAAATCTTCACTGACGATTTCCTGGGTTACACTAAATTTAGACATAAAATAAACCACAATTTGACATAAACTAATCCTCTCCCCGCCCCACCACCATCGCGCCATCCTAGTCGTCCATTCCACGATCCGACGTCACACATCTCCCCTCCTCCACCCAACCTTCCTCCCCTGCCTCTCTTATGTAAACGAAGGGGAGAAAAACCACAAATCTGAAGCCATAAATACACCAAAATTAAAAAAAGAGCTGCGTGATTTCCGAGGCGAATCTGGATGTGAGCTTCGCATCTTCCTCTCATCAATCCCTAGTCCCCCGGCCAAGCCTCTGTGTGCGTTTGCGAGCCGTGTCGAGTCCATCGTGTGTACGTGTCGAGTTCTTGGATTAGTGTTTGTGTGTGTGTGTGGACAGTTCTTGATTTGGTGGGGATCGCCGTGGGAGAGCAATCCGAGGCTCTTGGCTGGTTTTGATTTGGTGGGTTGTTGTTAATTTCTGTTTGGATTGGTTCGATTCTTTCTTGCTGGGGAAAGTTGGAAATTTTTTGGTCGAATTTTGTGCTTTTTTGGGGCTGATTTGGGTGGAGAGATGGGGTTTTTATGTCACTCAAAGGTTCTTTCCAATCGTTTAAGCCTTAAGTTGCAATTTAAAGGCTTATTTGGGCTGGAAAGATGGGATTTTTATGTCGTTGGAGGGTTCTGTTCAATCGTTTTAAGCCTAAAGTTGCAATTTTGATTGAATTCTGGTATTCCAATATGCTTCTTTCTTTAGGTACAGATACAAAGACTAGTTCTATAGTAATTTTTCCTGAACAGTTGTCCAAACTTGTGTGAAATTGATTCCTTTCTGTGCATTGTAGATTTTTTTGTCACTTTCCTGAGCTAATTTATTGCAAAAAGTTTGTCGAAGCGGCATCGTTGGAATGTAGCTTAACCTGTTATTTTGTGTGTGTCGCCTTCGTCATTTCTGCTTGTTTTTAGGTGGATTTGGTGAAAGAATAGAAAGCTTTCATCAAATTTGTTTTGTTGCTAAGCTAATATGGTGCCAAACTAGGTTAGTTTGATTCTGTTCTTTTCTTCGTTGCTTGGTTATACCTTTCTCTCCCCTTTAGGTGTAATAACAAGAATCTTTTTTCCGCTTTGGGATGGCTTCTTGATGGACATTTGTGTTTTTGGCAAAGGATTGGTGCCAATCCTTATTTGGCTGCACGATTTCTTGATTTGTTTTTGTTTCCTAGTTGGTATAACTGAAAAGGTCGATGCTTTCTTTTTTTTTTTGTTATAATCAAATTCAGGTGAAAAAAATTTAACTTTTTTTTTTTTTGCTACAAGCACAATGTGGTTAGTTTTGTCCTATAATCCATTTCCAGCTTGAGTGCTTGACAATTGTTTGTGTAGGAGTTCATGCATCCATTTCAAATAATAAACAAAAAAAAAAGGAAAAAAAAAAAAGGAAAGGAGATAGTGTATTGCCATGTGTAAGCAAAATGAGGCTTTGTTTGTTTGCAAAGGTGAGTGTGGCGGTGGAGGTCTGCTTTTATTTAGCGTTTCAATAGGACAAAGTTTGAGAACTTTGCGTGTTTCTCTCCTGCCATTTCTGCTTAATTTTAGGTAGGGTTTTTTTAGAATCATTGCTTTTGTGCCTTTCTTTTCTTTTCTTTTTCTTTTTACAAACTGTTCTTACATTGTAAGAAAGTTGACTCCTTTATTTGTTGATTTCATTTGGTGAGTCATAGCATGCTTTCTTGCATGTTATTTGTCGGATTTTTATGTCTTGATTAGGCTCTGCTGGGAAGTTGAAAGGTTGTTTTGCTTGGTAATTTGGGTGGAAAAAGTTTGAATTTTGTTTTCCTTGCTTGATTCTATGGTTACAATTGTCTCCAATTTGGATTATTAACTGACTTGCCTAACTTTTAGCCTAACGTTTTTTGTGCAGGTAGGGAGAATTCCAGGGGCGGTTTCTTGCGATTGGGAAGAGAGGGAAATTTGAGTCTTGATTTCTAGTTAGAGTTTTGTTTCTTGATGTTTTAGAGATTAGTTTCTGCTGTTTTGATGGAGACTAAGGGCAATGACCGCGATATTTTGATTGACCTGGAGGACGGCAACAACGTCATAATCAGTGAGCATAACAATCGAGTGGATGCTAATTTGACCGTTGGGCAGGAAAGAACATTGCTGAATGGTGTGTGGAAGGGTGTCATGCGCACCAATGGGTACTTGAAGGATGACAGAAATCAACACATGAATTGCTCTCCTCTCTCTCCAGAAGCTGCTGCTAAAAATGGAGAGGACAGAAAGTCGGATGGGGAGGAGAAGCTGGGGCTTTTGGATAATTCAGGTGGTGACAAGGCGAAGAAGAAGCGGTCCAAGAAACCACCACGACCGCCAAGGCCACCAACACCTACACTGTTAGATGCTACTGACCAGAAGCTAATCAATGAGCTGACTGAACTTGCAATGTTGAAGCGGGCAAGGATTGAGCGCATGAAGGCTTTGAAGAAGATGAAAAATTCAAAACCAGCATCCTCAAGTGGAAACCTCTGTCCCCTGATTATTACCATTCTCTTCTGCTTCGTCATACTGTGGCAAGGTATACCAAAGTAGTTCAGTAGGAATAGCGCTGATATCTCTCGTGTTTGTATTGACAAAAAAAAATTTGTTGACTAACAGATAAAACTTTGTTTGGTCCCAAGACTTGCTTTATCAGATAAAATTACCTTGCATTTGTCACTGCAATTTAACTTTAAGTCACTTTGCAGTTCATATCTTGTCGAATCTTTGGCATTAGATATACTGGTATCTATTGTTGCTCAATGAAATGTATAGCCTTCTGGGAGGTGAAGACTTTTCACCTGTTATGTGATAGCTTGTCCTAGTAAGATTTCTAGACCTTGACAAATTTTTCTTAAGTGACATTTATCCTAGAATTAGTGTTTAATTATATGTGGTTGGAGGCAACAGATTTTTTTTGGCCATTTGTAAGTCCCAGAATTTTCGTTCAGAGTGGTTAAAATGCTACATTTTCTTCAGCCCTGTAGTTTAATTCTGCTATTTTCTATTTAATCACAATTGTTGTGTACTGGTAATTCACTTAATGCTGTTCTGGAATTTTGGGTTGTGATTTTGATCTTGCTTGTTCGACATATTTACTAGGACATCTAATCTGAAATTTCAATACACTGTTTTTTGATTTTTAATGTTTGTGTGGTTCCATTTCTCCTTTTTCTGTTCAGAATACACTGATCAACTTGTACATTTTAACTGATTTAGACACATAATGTATTGTAGGTAAAGGCCGAAGGTGTCTATTTATTTTATTATTTGTCTCAATATGTTATTCGAGTACCGTTATTGAGATGTCTGCTTAAATTTCTGTTATGCTGGGGTTTTGTTGATCTAAAGTGTTAACTTTGACCAGCTGTTATTTAGCTAATTTTCAATTGGCAGGCTTTCCGATGAAATGAAACAGTGTAAGTCATTAGATTACCACACACTGGAGTGACCTTGAGAACACTATTAACCTAAAGCTCTTTATATTGTCTCTACAGGGGTCTTATCAAGACATGGTTCAAGCATAGGCTTCCATGGATCACCTGAATCGTCCGTGGATGTGCATGGTGGGCTTATCTCCGTTAGGTTCTACAAGAAGAATAACTCAACCATCCGTCCACACAGCGCTGCTTCTGCAGCTCCCAAGTATGTGAATTTGGTCTCTTTAAACAAAGTCGCTTCAGAATTCACTTATTGTGGAAAATAGGACTCCTTAATGCAATCTATCCTGCATCTTGTATACAAATGTATATTATGCTTGTTTTGCTGCTGATATCGATAGTCTTTTGCACCTATGCAGTAATGCAGAAACAGCATCGAGGCTGGAGATCAATGGTGAAGCGAGAATAGTTGTGGGATGACCCCCCACCGTGAGTGCAATTGCTGCCACACATCCCACTTGTCTTGTAGATGCATCATCCTCTCTTATTTTTACCTGGGTTATGTAAATTATGAGACACTAGCCCTAGCCCTTTTTGGGGGTGGTGTGCTGTAAATGAGTTCTGAGTTTGTGCCTCTGGGTTCTATGCTAACTGGTGGGTCTGCCTGTAGTGATGGCATTTAGGAAGGGGATTGTTTTATCTCATGAATAAGATTACAGTATGATGGCTGTGATCCCTCATCAATGTCAATCTCAGTAATAAGAGGGTGTTCTCTAATCTGCTGTGCATATTACAATGCTGCATCTGGTACTAAATATTTTGGGTATCCTGCATGATGCTTGGCATATTCTTTTTTGCTGTGACCTGTATGTCTGCAGAGATGAGTGAGTTGAAGTTGTACATTTGATTGGCTGTTACTGCTCAGGTCAATGATGTTTAATGGCAGGAAATTTAGATCTGTACAGGGTGCATCTAAGTTGCATTATTTTGTCCAAATGTGACTAAACATTTAGTTCATGGAGTCAGAAGGACCAGATCCAAATGTGGCCTGAAATGACCCTTAAATTCTAAAAAAGCAACCAGAGAGAAGTTACTCACATACATCATCTAATTTACACACATTTCACTTACTGAGCCTAAAAAAGAAAGAAGTAACAAGACAATCAATATAGGCCTTAGATTTGCAAGATATAAGTACCAAAAATTAAATGTGAAAAACAAAAGGACTAGAAGTATGTCACTTTATGGACAAAGATGGCATGTCCAGAGAATGTTCAGATTGTGACATTGAAATAAGATTTCAGATTGATCCCACATCTGTTTTTGTCATACATTATGAACCCTGAAAACTCTGCATCCTCTCCTGCATCCACTTTGGTCTATCTAGTAGTTAGCAGTAAATCAAAAGTGACGCAACATGCCATATCATGGACATCATACACCAAGTTACCGTAGACAATTCTCCATTAGATCTACCTAATGGATAAACTAGTTTTAAAATTTATGGAGCGCGTGTGCAATTTACTACCCACCCCAAGAACATGAAAAAATGCACTCAAGACTCTAGAGATGTGGGGATCGATCATTACAAACAATCCTACCTGCTTTCCGGCTCGTGGCACGACCTCGCCGGAGCCCCGCCGCCGGCGACCACCAGGCGGCGCACGCCGGAGCCATCGTAGAGAGATGTGACTGAGGGGAGAAGTGGTTAGTATGTGATGTGGTTCTTCTTATTGGGCCCAAGTAAGGCCCAAATGGAGAAGCTTGTACAGTTGCTGATTTGTATTAGCAGTTACGTAGCCCACCTCTTGCGCGCCATGCGTTCGAGCAAATGCCGCTTCCACCTTCTCCTCGAGCGGGCCCGCCACCCCAAACCACGACGACGGCGCCCCTTCTCCACCGCGGCGGCCTCCCGTATACCGCCGCGCCCGGCCGAGGCGCCGCGGTGGGCGCGATCGCCGGCGGGCCACGCCGCAATAACCTATGAGGCCGTCGTCAAGAGCCTCGCCGCGGCGGGCGACGCTGACGGCGTCCAGTACGCGCTGCAGGAGATGCAGCTGCGCGGGGTGGCGTGCTCCGAGGAGGCCCTCATCGCCGCCATCGGCGTGTTCGCTCGGGCAGGCGCCGCGGACCGCTCGCTCAAGACGTTCTACCGCGCGAGCGACCTCGGGTGCGCGCCCACGGTGCGCGTCTACAACCACCTGCTGGATGCTCTGCTCAGGGAAAACATGATCGGCTCCGTCGTGCCGGTGTACGAGAACATGAGGAAGGACGGCGTCGAGCCTAACGTGTTCACCTACAACCTTTTGATCAAGGCGCTGTGCCAGAACGACCGGGTCGACAACGCGCGCAAGATGCTCGAGGAAATGGCCAGGAAGGGGTGCCCCCCGGACGAGGTGAGCCACTCGACGATAGTGGCCGCGCTGTGTAAGCTTGGCAGGCTGGATGAGGCGAAGGTGGTTCTAACCGAGACGCCGCCTGTTTACGCGTCGTACAATGCGGTTGTTCACGGGCTCTGCAGAGAGTTCAGGATGCCGGAGGTGTTCTTGGTTGTCGAGGAGATGGTGCAGAGGGGATTGCGGCCCAATGTGATCACATACACAACCATAGTAGATTCGTTCTGCAAGACCGGGGAACTGAGGATGGCGTGCGCCATTTTGGCGAGGATGCTCGTGACCGGATGCTGTCCGGAGGTCCCGACGTTCACTACACTGATGAAGGGGTTCTTTGAGGAAGGGAGAGTGCATGACGCTATTGGCATGTGGAATTGGATGGTGGGTGAGGGATGTGTGCCGTCGACAATCTCATACAATGTGCTCATCCATGGTCTTTGCCGTACCGGTGATTCCAACTGGGCATTGTCTGTCTTCAATGGCATGGGGCAAAATGGCTGCTTTCCGAATGTGAGGACCTACTCTACTCTTATTGACGGCTTCTCAAAAGCCGGGGACCTAGATGGGGCCATGTCAATATGGAATGAGATGACAAGTGCTGGTTGCAAGCCAAATGTTGTCGTTTACACGAACATGGTGGATGTGCTTTGCAAGAAGGTCATGTTTGATCAGGCGGAGAATCTCATTAATAAGATGGTGTCGGAAAACTGTCCTCCAAACACCGTGACATTCAACACGTTGATCAAAAGCCTGTGTGACTCTGGAAGAGTTGGCAGAGCTTTGGGTGTGTTCCATGAGATGAGGAGGTATGGATGCTTGCCAAATGATAGGACCTTCAACGAGTTGCTTCATGGTCTTTTCAGGGAAGGAAACCGTGAAGATGCTCTTCGAATGGTGATTGAGATGCTAAACCATGGGATTGAGTTGACTTTAGTGACTTACAACACTTTGATTGGTGGTTTGTCTCAGATGAGCATGATCAAAGAAGCTGTGCTGCTTCTGGGGAGGATGATGATTCAAGGAATTCAACCTGATGAATTAACTTTCAATGCGATAATTCATGCTTATTGCAAGGAAGGAAAAGTTAGGATTGCTGCTCAGATATTAGGTGGAATGAACGCGGTGAACTGCCCTCGGGATGTAGTTGCATACACAACGCTGATATCAGGGCTTTGCAACCAGCATAGGCTGGAAGATGCCATGGTGTACCTCTTAAAGATGTTGTATGATGGTATCTGTCCAAATTTGGCGACATGGAATGTGTTGGTCCGTGGCGCTTTTGTGAAGAAGGGCGACATTGGACCAATGCATTTGATTGAGCATATTGTTGAAGACTTATCAACATAGGCTAAATGGAGACTGGTGGCGTTATTGCTCCAGATTGTCAGTGAAGGGGAAGCTGTCAAATAGCAAGTTTTCTTTATTAGATTACGCTTCATGTAAAAGTGTCCTGAAATATTTTGTGAGGTATGTTATATTCTGTAATGTTTTATGCCCTTCTGTCATAAAAAGGCAATGCTCATCTGATGATCTATTATAATGCATTGACAGTGCTCATATGAGCTGACTTTATTGAGATGTTTCTCAAGGTCCAATCAGGAGGTACTGTACTGCTCCTTAGCAACTCGTGCTTCTTTAGTTTGGTCTGTGGATAGTACAAAATACAGTTCCTGAAACTTGCAGTCCAGTCTCAATCCTCGTCTCTGATATGCATCACACATAGTAGGAGCAGAAGGGACAAGTTATATTTGCTCAAAGACTCAAAGTATGTTTCTTCTGAACTTGATTTTTCTTTACCATCTGTATATTTCAGTATAGTGTGAATAGCCCTTGTCTTGACCAAATTGTATATTTAAGTTGGCACACATGTACATGCACGCGAGTGCGTGCGCATGCAGAGAGAGAGAGAGAGAGAGAGAGAGAGGGTCTACCTACACAAAAGCACCACATCTTTATTGCTATCATATAATCTCAGTATGCAAGTTCAATAAGAGATTTACAACAGTAATTCCGCACTTCAACTTATGAGCAAACAGAACACATCGCTTTAATTAGCTTTGGTGGCTTCCTTCTGTTCATCCAAATTCTTGTATACTTTGTCAATCTCTGGCTGCAGATACAGAACATTCAATTAAATCATACTCAAAAGTGTCAAGAAAGCAAAACTATCACAAACAGCATTTGAGACTGCAGCAGATAAAGATTCGGCAAAGAGCAGCAGTACTGTTTTGCTCACCTGGTAATATTTTAGCATGGTATTTCTTCTCTTCTTCATTGTTGCAGTCACCAAATCTCTTTCAATGTCAAAAGGTATAGGATCCAACACTATGCCCTTGATGTACTCGAAACCACGTAGCTGATTTGCAAAGGGTATGCAGCAAGGGTTACCATATAAGATTCTTAGGGATGCAATGAAACCCAAACAATTCTACTCATCTTTTTCCTCATACACATGCAAACAATTAGATACTTCTATGCGAATTAAAAAAGTCAGTACTTGTCTATCAGAAGATTATGAGGTTGATTTTTTATTTTGGTTCAAATATGCACATATCTTGCTTTGATGCACACATCAATTTTGCTTCTGGCAGTTATTAGAACAACAATTATTGGTTCAACTAGAGGTAATAAAAATATAACATTATAGTAGGTCAAAGTTTCAATTCTCTTGGTATGGGAGAGCAGTTCACAATGGCCAGAAAGCTATATTTGTTGTAGTATTAGGAGAACTTAAGGGTAAAATGACAAAGCATTTGATATATTCAGTGGTCTCCACTGATGGAAGTGAGCAGAAGATTTTACCTTGTTCTTCTCCGCAACTGCTTTTAGCTCTTTTAGGATGTGCTCTTTGAGGTCTTCAAGCTTGCAGATTTCATCAAAAGAACCCTTGTGGCCATTTGATTCTGCCCATTTCATGGTGTTTTCTTCATGCGGATTAACTACTACCACTAATTTTGATCTGAAGCTGTCTCCATACACCCAGATCTGCAAAGAAGAGAAAAATGATCACAGATTGAATACAATGCACTATGTTCTCTTAATATAAGCACTGGATCATGGGCTTACATCTTCAACAATTGGAACGAAGCCATATACTTTCTCCAGGTACTCAACTGCCACGTACTCCCCTTGCGACAACTTAAATATGTTCTTCTTTCGGTCGATGACCTTCAGGATTCCATCTGGGGTCATCTCTCCAATGTCTCCTGAGAACCAGAGTGAGTCAGAACATGCTTATGCAAAACCATTCATCTGAGCTTTCTAAGTTTGACACCAATGTGATTATTTCACCTGTATGAAACCATCCATCGACCATGACCTCGTTTGTGAGCTCAGGATTTTTGTAGTACCCAGTGAAGATAGGCTTCCCCCAGATGCAGATTTCACCGCGGGAAGGAACACCAAGCGGATCATAACCCATCTCAGGAACTTCTTCCAATCGCACGGCAGTGTAGGTAGCAGGTACTCCAACAGTACCAATCAAGGACATGTCATCAGGGTAACAGACCGTGCTAGGCCCCAATGTTTCTGTTAAACCTGAACAAAGTTAACCAAACATTTAACTTTTACTTGTACTGGTTTCTTTCTAGCTGATGACATTGTAAGTCAGCAGCATGTTTTTTGGAATATTGTGAGGAGAAAGGAATTGTCAATGCTCTTAGCCAGAACTATCTCTTTACCATAGCCCTGTATAAAGTATGCACAGCTGGTGACTCTCAAGAACTCTTCGATCTCATTACTCAATGGAGCCCCACCAGAGATTAATAGACGAAGACGACCACCGAGCCTCGCCTTGACCTGAACCAAAAAACAGTGACAAAAGGTAGATACAAAAAGAGGCTCCCCCTCCCTTTTCATTGAAGTTATTTGACTGCAGTAATAGATTCTGAGTTTATGTCTAAGGAACACGAAACCTTGCGAAAGGCCAGCATGTCCGCAAAAGGTGAAGCAGTTTTGTGTGAATAGCCTGCCTTCATGTTTGACAATTTGCTGGATTGCAGAAGCTAGAATAAGCTTCCATATGAATTATTTACTGCAACAAGGAATTAATGATGCTAATTAACTTACCGATTGTACAAAGCATTAAAAATAACCCTTCTGAGAGGTCTGAGTTCTTCTAAGGCCTTTAAGATACCTACAGCCAGTCAGTCATAAAGGGTTTCTGAGTTAGCCAATGAATGAGCTTAGCCAGTACCAATATTTTTTTATTTCACAACCTTCATAAATTCTTTCGTACACTCGAGGAACCCCGACTAGTAGAGTTGGCTTCAGCTCCATGAGATCATCCCTCAAGGCATTCAGGTCCTGACAAAGACCAAAGCCATTATGGTCATGTTACCATGAACTAAGAATAATCACTTGTAAGACTGGAAAAAGCCACTGTGATGGATTTGCTCACTCCGTGATAATAGCCAATCGAGGCGCCTTTGTGAAAGAAGTACTCTTCAATCATGCGATCAAGGATGTGAGCAAGGGGGAGAAAGGAAAGAAACACATCATCTGTTGTCATCTGCATACACAAAACCATCCTCTTTCTTTACATCATACATAAACAAAACTATCTGTGGGATCAGACAGGTTTATGTGTATTGCTTTATCTTTGAGAAGGCCATTAACCTTATCATCAAACTGGTCCATGAAGAGGTTCACCCCTTTGACATACTTGGCATGGCTCTCATGGCTCAATATCACACCTTTGGGTTGCCCACTTGTTCCACTTGTGTACATGATGGTGCACGCATCAGTTGGTTTTGGAGGACAAGGTTGAGCTGAATTATCCTTTCCCTGAAATGCAAATCCAATATTGAAACTAGATTAACACATGCATATTCATGTCGAATATCATCCAAAAGTTGGCATCTATGGCTCAATGTATTTCAGTTGGCCGACCACTGTACAATCATGACCTACCATCTTTAAGAAATCATTCCACGAGTATAACTTCATCCCAATCTGACTGGCGACTTTGACTTGTTCGCTAGTTGCTGAAGTGAATGCTACCAATGCTGTAACCAAAGTAATCACAGTCAGTTTTTTTTTTATCTTTCCTAAACCATATAGAAACACATCAAAGTATTTTAAGATTTTCAACTCCTAAACCTTTAAGCCTCTTAGCAGAGTTGCAATTTGCGCACAGTATCTGCAAACAAAGAGTTATCAAAATTAAAACTAAATTCAGATAAGATATCCTAAGGCTATGTGAACTTAGCTAGTGCAGCTGTGTCATACTTCTTTTATTTTCTTGTCCTGTATGAAGATAACATCAATCTCAGCATGGTCAATGATGTAATCAACAGCTCCTGCACCTGTCATTCCCCATAACAGTTATTATTGCTAATCGAAGGGTTTATTTATGGTAAAAAAAAATAGTCCAAATTTTGAGTTTGCAAATATTTGTATTAGTTGATCTGAAACATTTCATGATAAGGTTCAGTTTAAACTTCACTGCTTACCTAAAGTATCATATAGTGGAACACAGATTAGGCTGTAACCATTGCAGGCCTGCAAGTCAATTAATTGTAGGTTAAGAATATTTTTTTATTCTGATAGAAGGAGATTAATGAAATTCATATTCAAATTGATCCCCAAGGGATACCTGCATTGCCGCTATCCACTGAGGGCAGTTTGCTCCATAGATTCCAATACGGGCACCCTGATAAAAATTAAGCATAGGAGCATCAGCATCTCTTGTAAATATTACATATTTTCAAAATCTGCAGATTACAAGAATGGAAAGAAGTCTATTTTATGAAGCTGAAGTTAAATAAATTGATTGAAGTTTATGTTCTTACGGGTTGCACACCCAGCTTCTGCAAAGCAGAACCAACTTGCAGCACTTCAACATAGACCTCCTTGTATGTTTTCCACAAGTAGGGCCCTGCCTAGAAGATGACAACGGCAAAGTTTTCCTTGAAGAATTTAGAACAATCAAGTGAAATATGATGCGGATGCGAAGGATTCTTTATCCTATCAGTTGCCTGCAGACACACCTGTCCATCTTTTATTTCACGCCATCCAAGCATCCGGTTGTCTGGATACTTGCCTGCTGCTATTCTGCAGGAACATAAACAAGAAGGTAAGGAAAAAAAAGATTGTTCTGAGTTCCGAATACTCTTCTTACTAAGTTTTTTTAATTCTATTATTCTTCGGAAATTGCAAATCTTACTATTACATATGGGAGGAGAACGTTTATCATGTATGGTATGTTAAACATATAAGTAGATGAAGTTTCAGCCATCTCGACTTATTTATTTAGATGTTATTTTGGAACAGGTTCTTTCTAAAGGAGCCTGTTGAAGTGGGATGTTAGGTGCTATTACTCTGAAGATTAATGATGTACGTGCATATTGACACACTGGATATAGTATGCTTTGAGTTCTATTTCTACATGTTTGCTACTTGGATCAAACTGCCCTTAATTTGAATTTTTTTTCACAGAGAGATCGTACATTACACAAAAGGACTATTTTTCAGTGCCCAATTTGCTTGATGACCACAAAAGAAATCACTTAATCCTTGAATCATATCGGTTATCACTTAAAGTTTGAAAATTTTAAATTCTGCTGGATTGGTTTACTTTCAGTAAAAGTTATTTTAATATTTTATTATATTATTATATAATAAATTCTGTTGATATTAAAAATATCACATTAATTCTATTCTCACATAAAAATACTCAAAATTTTCACATTAATCCTAAACAAAATTATTAGAAATAGAGAAAAAGAAAAGATCTATTTCATTCATTATATTATATTTATAACAATATAGATTCATTATCCAAAATTAATATCATATTCAAAATCAACTCTATCTTTTATTATAATATTAAAAAAGACATCAAATCTCTTTATAAAACATAAATAAAATTTTAAATTATACAAAGACTAGTCACACAATTGTGTGAGATTTCGACTAATTCCTTAAAAAAAAAACAATAAATGAGTTCTCTTCAACATTGCAAAACAAAGCCGTATGAATGGAGATGAGTGTGGAATCCACCAAAAAAAAAAAAAAAAAAAAAAAAAAAAAAAAAAAAAAAAAAAAGAACTCTTCTAATATGTAACAGAGGTAGAGGTTGGATACACTGCTTGCTAGCCCTCCGGTTTGGCTTTGATCATTAACAAAACCGGGAAAAAAATATAACAACAGAAGTTACAGAGCAGTAAACACAGGGAAGGGAAGGGAGAAACCCAAAGGAAAAAAGAACTCCGCATGTTGTTTGAGTTGTGTACCTGAAGACATCCCATGAGGTTTGCATGTCAGGCTCAAGTTCTGGGAAGCCATCCTTGGCCAGTGCACTCCTGAACACCGGTCCGACCGACGGTCGGCCATCCTTTCCGGGCTTTCCATCCTCCACTTTAACTGCGAAAACGTTCTTTATCTTCTCCTCCATCCACCAGAGTGATCCCTAATATTAGAACCCAAAGGTGACTCCTATCAGAACTTCTATACCTTCTTACTCTACTGAGTTGATCAATGTGTGACTCCAAAGAAGAGGCTGAAGGAGAACTAGAGCTTAGTGGCAAAGAGTTCAAAATAATAATAATAATAAAAAAGAAGAAATGTTAGTTTCTTGGATGCTAAAAAGCAGCGTAATAACTACCAAAGAAGTAGTTGGCCAATGAGAAGGGTAGGAGAGCTTCCAAAGGAAACCAGTTTCAGATTTTTTTTTTATTTCGCTGACGTTTCATTACTATGCCATGGGATCCTTGCTTGTGTTTTTTTCTTCGAAACAAATGGCATCAGATGCATCTATTACTGACTTTTGAGGCTTTTCTTGATTTGCTTATCTTCTGGGTGCAGTCAGAGCGCAAGACTAGTCATTCATTCCCACCAATACACTAAATCCAACACGTGAGATACTCATAATACTATAGTAGCCAAAATAGAGGAAAAGCAGGCATTCTTGCACAGAGAGAGAGAGAGAGAGAGAGAGAGCTCTTACAGAAAATGAAAGGAAACTGAGAGAAGGTGAGAGATTTTCGAGGTGAGAAGTTGGCTGTGTTCCAAGGGGATGAACATCCTGTTATTATATATGTTAAGAGTGGGAAGGAGGAGGGGGGTTTCTTGTGGGGATGGAGAACAGGTGAAGGAGGTGTCGGTGGGGTTCACCTGTTTGTCACTCAGTTGGTGAAACAACTTAACCCACCCAGTTTAAGGCTTTCAGTGAGGGAAACTTTGAGAAGGTGGCTTCTTCCCAAACTTAGCTCGCTTAGTGCGTGAACATCACATCACACACACGCACACACACACTCTCTTCTCTCTCTCGCGCGTGTGTGTGTGTGTGAGAGAGAGAGTGGGCGAGATGAACTTCACATCACAAACACATATGGGTGAGGTGGCGCCAAATATGTGGTTAAAAGGGGTACTGGGCCCAGTAATAAACTATAGCTTGCACACACTGTTGGTAATGGAACTGTCTGAACAATTCAGGTACTCTCTCACAGAACAATGTTCAGGCAGTAAGTTCGAATCACTGAGTCAAGTATAAACTTTGTTCTCTAATTTTAAACTAACCCAGTCTAAATCAGTATGCTTATAATCAAAAATACACATGCAACACATGATTTAAATCAATAATTTGTAAATATTGAGATTTGAACTCTGACCTCTATAAGAAATCCTAGGTATTCTAGTACAAATTGAGTTGATTTTCACCTCTCTTTTGATGAGTTATTGAATTGGCCGGTGGTATATCATAATTGCGGAGGGACAGCCTAATTCTTTTTACAGACACACTCATCATACGAGTACAGGCGAACAAAAATTTACAAAGGTAGCCTCATGCATCAGCATCACTACTTTTTTTCGCAATATCATATGATTGGATCATATTTAACGCAAAAGTTATTATCGACAATGACAGAAGAGAGAGATGACGCTGCACACCTGAGCTTATTCGTGCTGGTCTACTGGAGATTGCGAATGTGCTGGTCTGCTGCAGAACCCTCAACCTCACTGCTCCTTTCCTTCTATGGTAACATCAATTTTTGGGTTTCTATGACCATCAACTTTCAGATTTGGTTGTTGTTACTGTTGTTAACATTAACCTCAAGTTGTATTAAGCTTTAAATCTTAGTATATATAGGTATAATCTAAAGGACTAAGATCTGACTTAGACACAACTCAGATATATACACACATATACACATACATACTTAACACCCTCTCAAACTCAAGGCGACTCAAACGTATTGAGTTTGAAAAGACTGAACTCGTGATGATCTCTTGTATGTGGCTTTATGAAGAAATCTGCAACCTGAAGATCATATACTACATACTGAAGAGCAATAATGTCATGCTCACAATGATAGCGAGTAAAGAAAGTATCAACACCAATGTGTTTGGTTAACTCATGCTTCACAGGATCATGTGCAATCTGTATGGTACTTGTGTTGTCACATAAAAGTGATGTAGGAGTAGTACAGGCCACACTGAAATCAACAAGTAACCAACGAAGTCATATGATTTCGACTGTAGTCGTAGCTAAAACCCGAAGCTGAGCCTCTGCACTAGAACGAGAAACAGTTATCTGTTTCTTGGACTTTCAAGCAAGAAGAAAAGTGCCAAAAATATGCAATAGCCAGTGATAGAACACCAATCAGTAGTATCATCCGCCCAAGTAGAGTCAGGATAAGCATGTAGTTGAAGATGACTAGTCCATGCATAGAATAGACTGCGGGAAGAAGTACCATGTAAATAGCGAAGTACTCGAAGAAAATGACTATAATATACTGAGGTGGGAGCACTGCCAAACTAAGTACACTAACAGCATGTGAAATATCTGGTATAGTGACGGCCAAGTAAACCAGGCTCCCAACAATGTGATGGTACCTGGAGGGATTCTCAAGAGGAGAGCCATCTGTGAATTGCAACTGTAGATGCAACTCTATGGGTGTAGCGGCTGTCTGAGAATTAGTGAGATCAGAACGAGTAAACAGATCATGAACATACCGCTCCTGAGACAGGGAGTAATCATCTATAGTAGAAATAACCTGAATACCCAAAAAGTAACTCAAAGGATCCAGATCAGACATCATGAACTGCTCACTAAGATGCACCTTAACAAAGGCAACATATTGCTCATCATCCCCCGTAATCAACATATCATCAACACAGAGCAAGATGAGTGTCCGATTGCGAGCAAAAGTGTGAATAAACAAGGCCGGGTCATAATCACTAGCAACAAAACCAGTAGCAAGAAGTACTGAACTGAAGCGAGCAAACCAAGCACGAGGCGCCTATTTAACACCATACAAAGCACGACGTAGACAACAAACATGACTAGTAGGTGTAGAATAACCAGGTGGCGGCTACATCTAAACCTCCTCCTGAAGATCACCGTGAAGAAAACATTCTTCACATCCATCTGAGAGATAGCCCACTGACGAGTGGCAACAACAGCTACAAGGGTACGCACCGTTGTCATATGAGTAATGGGAGAAAATATCTCCTCATAGTTACTACCATACTGCTGCTGAAACCCCCGAGTAACAAGGCGTGCCTTATAGTGCTCAATAGAATCATCAGACCTTGTCTTGATCTTGAATACCCATTTACAAGTAATAGGCACTGCACCTGTAGGTAAAAGAACAACATCACAGGTCCCTGTACGCTCCAATGCTGAGAGCTCCTCTATCATAGCTAGCTGCCACTCAGGTATAACGGCCACATCCTGGTAACTGTGAGGCTCTTGAACTGAACTAGTGACAAACATACTATAACGAGCAGGAGGTGAAATAGTAGTACGATCATGAAGTGCATACTTGGGTGATGATGATGCTGGCAGATTATCGGTAGGAATCTCTTTAGAAATGGTCAAATCACGAGTAACATGATCCGAAGAGAGCTCAGAAGAGAAAGAAGGCAAAGTCTCAAAAGTAACTCTAGGACGACGAGTATAATGTAAATGATAGGAAGAGATACAAGTGGTGGGAGGTAAGGCGAAAGGCGAAGATGAAGGTTGTACTATAGAGGACGGTGGAACATGTGTAGAGATATGATCAGATTGAGAAGCGGAAGTGGATGGAGTGGAAGGAGAAAACATATGATAGGAGGGTAAGGAGAGTAAATTGATGGACTTTGTGGGAACGGACGAGTGAGAAGAAAAGGAATAGAAGAAATGTTGACTCCCATCGAAAGTGACATCTCAAGAGAAACAAAGACGGAGAGCAGAGAGATCGTAACAATGATAACCCTTATGCTCAAGACAAACAAAAAAATACATTCAACTGACTGAGCGGTCAATTTGGTACGCTCACGAGGAGTAAGAAGTACATAATACGCACATCCAAAAACTCGAAGATGTGCATATGTTGGAGGAGTGGAGAACAGAATTTGAGAAGGAATCCAACCATCTAGACTAGTGAACGGCTGTATATTTATAAGATATATAGCCATGGAGATAGCCTCATCTCAGAAAGATTGAGGAACAAAAGAGGCAAGCATATGAGTGCGAGTAGTCTCAATAATGTGATGGTGTTTGTATTCAGCAACACTGTTTTGAGCATGAGCGCTTGGACAAGATAACTGAGAAAGAGTTCCCTCATCAGAAAGGAATTGTTGGAAGGATGTGGAGAAGTACTCACCCCCCAGAATCAAAGCGAAAGGTCTAAATGGAGCTGGAGAACTGAGTATGAACCATACGAACAAAATACTTGTAAATGGATAACAATTGATCATGATGTTTCATGAAATAGATCCAAAAATATTGAGAAAAATCATCAATAAAGATCACATAATATTTATATCCACCTTTAGAAATAAAAAGAGCAGGACCCTATGCATCAGAATGTATAAACTGAAAAACGTGACTAGACCTAGAAAAACTAGTAGGATACGGACGTTGTAGCTGCTTGTCAAGCTTACAACCCGAATAAGATATAGGATTATCAGAAGTGACATGACCTAAAACACCCTGACGCACTAGATTAGATAAGCGAGGGCTAGAAAGGTAACCCAAACGGTGATACCACTAGTGGAAGCTGACAGACGACGCAGGAACAGACGCGGAGGCTGAAGAAGTGAAGACCAAAGTAGCAATGATAGGAGATGAGATCGGAAGATGGAGGTAATCAAGCTGGTAGAGGTTTTCTTGGCTATTGTGAAGTTGGCCACGTCCAATGAGAGCTTCTGTCCGACGATCCTGCACATTGCAAAAAGAATCATCAAACCCGATAAAACACTTCTGCCTAGCAACCTGAGAAACATACATAAGGCACATCTTGAGCTGCGGTACACAAGAGACATCAGAAACAACAAGCTGAGTGGTAGAAAGAGTGCCCTGATGTGTCACCGGTAAGGTAGCGCCATCAGCAGTCTGAACAGAGAAATGATCCTCGAACGGCCGACATGACTGTAATGATGAACAATCAGATGTCATATGAAAATAGGCTCCTTAATCCAGAACCCAAGGACTAGCTGTAGCTGACTGTGATGATGGTGGTGTAGATAAAACAGCAGCCCCGACAGAGGACGAGGAGGATGCAGTGGCCTATTGCTAGAGAAGGGAGTGGAGCTATCGCATCTATGCATCAGTGAAAGGTGCCGGCAGGTCCACAGGTGGGCCAGAAGGCACAACTGCAACAGAACGTCCATGGTGAGCAGCACGATCAGGCTCAAACTGTGCCTTCAGCTCCGGATGAAGACTGAAGCAGTGCTGAATAGTATGGCTCGTCTTCTTGCAATGGGAGCAGACAATAGGGGCACTCGCATCAGTGTGCGAAGTAGTCGGACTAGTCCGCGACGGAGTAGCTAGACTAGTCCGCGAGGTAGCCAACACTATGGAGTGTGATGGTGAGAACTAGGATGCTGAAGAGGAACACAGTCGAGTCTCCTCAGTAATGATGACCTTTACAGCCTCTTTTAGAGTGCAGAGGGTCTCACAGTTCAAAAGCTATGATCGAACCATCTCAAACTCTGGGCGGAGATGCATCATAAAGTGGGAGACACGCTTCTACTCCCGCTCTTGGAGAGTGAGAGGCCCTACATCGATGGCTGTCATAGAGTCTAGCTGACGCCAAATAGTGCAGAGCTGGCTGTAGAACTCCTCAACAGTCTGATCGCCCTGCTGGGAGGCAGAAAGCTACAGACCGACAAAGTGCGTGACTCACCTGCTAGTAGTGAGATGCAAGAAAATCCCATATGACCTTGCAGGTAGAGCAAGAGGAGATGCTCAACCGAATGGCTAACGAAGTGCTCTGCAAAATGACATACTTCACCCTAGCTTCATCGCATAGCCAAGTGGGAATAGTAGGGTCACTAGTCATCGGCTTTGGCTGCGTGCCATCCACATGTCCGAGCAGGCCAAGACTGTTGAGGAGAGAGGCCATGATAAGAGACCACTCCTTGTAATCACTGGTGCCGGTCAGTTTCACATCACAAAGCTGCATGGAGAAACCATCTGAAGAAACTAAAGAAGCCATAACGATGGGTGGAGGGACCATAAGATCCGAAGAGGCGGAAGACATCAATAGAACAAAGAAAGCACACACAAAATAGGTGTTTTTTTAAGAAACTAGAAAAGGTTAACGGATCTGAACCGTTAACCCGATCTGTGCAAAACCGCACAGAGCGGTGTGAGAGGCGGAGCGGCTCACGAGAGGGAGTAGCCGGCGCAGAAGATTGCGCGACCTAGGGGGCTGCGTAGAGCAAGGTGATGGCTGGCGCGGGTGCAAGAGAGGCAAACTCCTGCACGGGAGGTGGCGATTGATGCAAGAGGCAATGACTGGCGCGAGAGGCAGCGATCGGCACACGGGAGGAGATGGTGACGTAGATCTGGACCCGTTGCGGCACGGGCGACAGCAGATCCTTCGAAGGGGTGGCGGATCAGCGACCGGTGCAACATGAGGTGATGGCTAACGAGGAAGGCAGCCAGCGCAGGAGAGGTGATGGCGAGACTCCACACGGCGACAATGAGGCACAAAACGGCGCATGGTGAACACCGGGGATCGATGGACGTCGAGGCCAAACAAGAACGACGGGAGGTTAGGGTAGGGTTTAGAAACCTAGTTTTGATACCATATTAAGGTTAAACTCAAGTTGTATTAGGGTCCAAAGTCCAATATATAGGCACAGTCTAAAGGACTAAGATATGACTTAAACATGACTCAGATATATATACACATATACACATACATACTTAACAAGTGTAATCTCCTCCACTGTTTGATAATGACATGTCTAAATGAGTTTTAAACTTGATCCAATAATCTTGGGGATGATTATCCTTTTGGTAACCAAAAGTCCTTTAGGACTGATTTGAACTAGATATCAGTGTTGCATTTAATTTTATTCTGAAATTTAGCTGAATTGTAGAAACTTTGATGATCGAAACTTCAGTCTGTATGGGACCGTGCATGCTTCTTTCACTCAATTTTTGTCAAAAAAACCTTTAGCTTCCTACAACCTTGCATTATGCACAAGAAAAAAAAAATCAATCAAGAGGAATTGGTAGGGTGTCATGAATTCCATTGCCATCTTTACCGATACAACCACCCTTATCCTTGAAATGTAGATTACAGATCTGGCCCTTGATGGTTCTTAAATATATGAGAAGAACTTATTAAGTTATATAGGTGAAAGAACTTATTAATCAAATGTTATATTTACTTTGAGATAGGAAAAAAAAGAAAATTCATCAATTTGTTATAAACTAAATGTAAGTTTAACATTAAAGTTGCCATATGCTTTAAGCCCTCCCAAATGGTATATTGTTGCAATAGTTAGTCAGATAAACATCTTATATGTTCTATCTGGTACCATTTGTAGTGCTTTAGAGTTTATAGGGTTAATCTAGTTGATTTGTAACTTAAAAGGTTGTATACTACTTATGCACTCAATCTTACATGATCTCTTTTATAAACACACTTAGATATCACAACTCATTACTCCTCCCGTT
Organism: Pharus latifolius; assembly: GCA_019359835.1. NCBI lineage: Eukaryota > Viridiplantae > Streptophyta > Magnoliopsida > Poales > Poaceae > Pharus > Pharus latifolius. Next base: position 81,863,338 of record CM033323.1, on the reverse strand, counting down.
ATAACTAACTGATTTTTTAGGCAAATACTTTTGCTATAAAATAAATGATCTATAGCATCTATTTTTCGATATGCCCTTGCCCTTGTTCAATAGTATTGGCAGCATTTCGTACGCGCCCTTGCAAAAGTAGAAAGATCACAATTATCCTTGCAACACACTAAATCCTTTGGTATTGATTAAAGTCATTGATTAACATTTTTTGTAAGTTGTACAATGGAAGACAAAATATCAATTAGTTTATTAGATATGGTTATGTGCTTATCTTGTATTAAATGTAGAAACTCAAAAGGCAGAGGCATGAATATGACTTGTTTTAGTTTTGTAAGGATATTTGAGATATTTCTAGTTTTGTAAACTAATTATGAAATACAAAGATTTTGCGAGGGTATTGATGAAATTTCTCCTAGTATTAATCACGACTCTCTCTCTCCCCAACCCTTAGAATTAGCCACTCCCAATTGTACACCAAATTTGATGAGAGGCATAGTTATTGTGGGTAAAGTAGTACTTTTATGTCATTTCTTAACCCGCATGAAGATTACTAAAACATCACTTAGTTTATAACAAGAGGAGAGTAAAAATATCTTGAGATTATACTGTGTATATGGCTTTGGTGTAGCTATCAAGAAAAGCTCAACTATGACCAGACCTCTTAACCTAATTAATAAACTTTAACTGTGGATCATCCAAGTCTACCTATGTCCATATGATCTTTCATGTAGAGATTCCGGGGTCAAAACCTTGTCGAAAAGCTAATGCTAATCCATCCTATTCATGCATGTTTAGGCATAACTGCCCTGTCAAAACATAGCTTTCCGGGGTAGGCGGCAGTTAGCAATTCATTGATCCTATTAATTGAACCAACTTTCATCACTCCTATAAATGAGCTATATTTCTAATGTAATATTTTTTACAAGCGTAGAAGTCATGTAAAGGTTATAAACTTATAGTATATATCCACCATAAACAAATCCAGATTTGATATGCAAGATAAATAAGTTTTTGAACCAAGTCTGAGCTTGTTCGAATCTTTTGGTAATTACAAATTACATAAAACTTTTGCAGAAAAATAAAATAAGGTTAAAAGAGTGCAATAAGTAATCCCTGTGGCAGGCTTATTATGTGTCCAATCAAAAGATTAAATTCTAACACTGAGTCACTAACTACCTTGAACAAATTAAAATAAGAAACCATAAAGAAAATTGCAGACATCATAAAGGTTTGAATCGTAGCCATCTTTTTGAGATCCTTGGGATCCAGTGGTCCATGTGTACCATATCGCTTATAAACTTTTACTATTTTACCCCATCTGGTCTTTAATAGAGCCTGTTATCTCCAGAAAACCTAATGCATAAAAATTGAGCTTGTCACCTTCCACATAACAAGTAACCTTAACCACTGAGCTATCATGAGATCTAGTCTTTCGGGTGGTAAAGAGATTAGAGCCAGAAAAAGAAAATCTAACAAGATAGAGCATTCTAAATGTGATAACCCTTCCATGGAGTCGATAACACGAGAACATGCATAATTCACAAATTGCAGCACCTATCCAGTGTTGCCTAAAAGTCTTTGGTATGAAAAGATTGAGATGGTAACGTCCATTTGATCCAAATTGATCAATTGTAATTGAAACGCCATTGATGGCACACACATTAGTAGTTTCTTAAGGTTCTTGAAGGTGTGTATAACGACATAATGGAGCGACATGGACGAACATTTATTTGGTTCACGCCTGTTGGTGTTAAAATTGACTGTAAGTAAGGTCATGGCATCAGAGTCACACGACATAATTCATGGATCCATTAAATTGGAAGTGTGAGATGTTGGTTGTGCACTGAGGCACATGCGATGTGCTGGAAACTTAGTGCTGACGACCGAGGCACACTCAAGACAATTTATTCAGAACTTCTCACAGCATACTTGGAACTTCTCATCCATATCAATATCAGCTATCCAAGGTTTGATCGGACGGCTCTGAAGGTGCCGACCAATACATCCATGCGGTTTGTCAGAAGGTCAAGAGATAGCTGAATGAGCCCATTCTGCACGAATCATTATGCTATACGAGATAGTACTGTTCAACGCCAACTTGCATTCCTTTACAATTATATTTCCATGAGGCAACTTGGATCCTCGTCTAATTCCCTCAACAGAACACTAAATCTTGCACTGCTTTATCCAGAGATTGGCTCATCAGTCCCTTGCTGTGTACAGTTTGCTACATATTAATGCTCATAAAAATACTCCTCCGAGTGCGGCTGCTGCTGATGGAGGCTTCGGTTGGCATTGCAGTGTTTTCGAACTAATCTTGTTTGATAATCTGTTTCTGCTTCTGAAATGGAGCAGTGTCATTTATGCTGCTCACCTACCAGCGTCTGTTCGTTATCATTTTTTGCAGGTCCATTGGCAAGGGCATGCAAAGAAAGGGAAAGAGAAGTTAATTAAGGAAGGAGCAGGGAGCATTTGCAATTGTAGCATATAGGTGGGGCAGTTGGAATTGATTGAATTTATACGGTTGCATCCATAAGGACAAGCAAGAGATGTACAGTTGCAATTTGATGCATTTTTCAGTTCTTATTTTCATCTGAACCATAGGCCATCCAAGTAATGTTTCACAAGTGTAACTTAATTTGGTTGTAAATTAAGATAAAGGGGTGTTACATTCTAGTCATTTCTGTTAGACACTACAAGGAGATTATTAATGTTAATTATGTGCCTTGTCCTGGGGAACGAATAAATAAGATCAAGCTAAGTACAAAGTGTATTTTTTTTTTTTTGGCACAAAAAATCTCAGCTGGCCAAAGTTCAAAGTTGTTTCAGAAACAAAGCTTCCACTGTTGGTCCAGGAAGTGTCGCTAGGACCATATTGCTTTTATTTATTTTTTCACTCTGTAGTTGTTAGCACTGATTAATTCTACATCTAGCTCTGCTGCTACTTGTATGAATAATTTTTTTCTTGGCAAATACACACGAGTGATCCATACATGCAAAATGGTTGGATAACTTCACCTACTAGATACTATGCGAAGGTTTTTCATTTTTAATTTTTTTTTAGATTAGGTACTATGTGAAGTTGTGCACTAACCAGAGTTCTCTGTAGACACCATAGAATAGAATAACAATGGTCTTTTTTTTTATGGCTGGAGAGCATATGTTTTTCATAAAATAGGACAAGAGAATGTTAATAATATGATCCAAGTTCATTCTTGCAAGTTTCTCAAGAGATGAAAAGTGATGCCATGCATATCCATGTCTTTGGTGATCTATATGCTTCCAACCGAGATTGGAAGATGGTTCTCCTAGGCAGAAGATCTTGTTTGTATGATGTACTTGAAACTAGGATGAGAAGAACAAGCTATTCTATACATATGATGGATCAGTATCACACCTACCTTTCAGAAAAATACAAACAAGAAAATTGAAAACACATTTTATCGAAAGAAAAACATTGCATAAACAATCCATATATACAGTTGCATGCGCATTTGGACGGTTAGAATATGTACTCACACAAAAAAGAGATTATGAGTTCAGCTATTCTCGATTCTCTCTATTTTTCATTTTTCATTTACATGTATTGGAGGTGGGGGGTTGTGTGTGTGTGTATATATATATATATAAATTGAGAATTATACACTTCATCTTGGCAAGACAGTTTAAGATCAGATCCGCTCTAGAAAAAGAAAACAAAAATGTTCAAACACGACCAACTCTAGTCAAAGATGCGTAAGCTGCACTCAAGCGCAAACAAACATATTTGACCATGATTAGCTTTAGTCGAAAATGCGCAAGTTGTTCTCAGGCGTAAACAAACATGTTCAACCACGACCTCTTCTGGTCAAAATACACAATCTAAACCATCCCTGGTTAAGAATGTTGAGATTCTTGATCGAAGTATCAGTTACTTTCTACCAAGAATACGTCAACACTCCACGTTCTTCACAATAAGGTAGTTCCAAGAAAATAAATTCCACAATAAAATAGTTAGTGCGAGATTCTCTAGAAACCACTATTACAACTGTATGGTTAAGGAAACTGAAAGTAGCCGCTACATATGAATTGCTCAAGAGTAATTCTTCAATAACCGACAAGCACTTATTGAATAAGTACTGAGTAGTTCTTCAACAACTGTTAGAAAGTTACTCAAAAACTGCCAAACAGTTTTCCAAAAATTGTTTACCAATTATTGACTAACTATTGAGTAGTTTTTTTGACAACTGTCGAGTAATTCTTCCACTAACTGATATGTGATGATTGCTTATCAACTACTATATAAGGAGAATATGTTATGAAGATAGGGAAGATGAAAACAAAAAGACCACACAGAGAGATAAAGTCAATTATTTCTCTTGACTAGATTTATTCTTATAAACATTTAATCTCTTAAGTGATTACCCTGTAAAATTATTGCTCATCTTTGAAAGTTCAAACCTATATAAAAATTATCTCTCGTGTGATTTGCCTTTTGTTTGACCACCATACTTCATTCTTACTCGCATCATCATTTCGTAAATTCGACGATCATCATCGACACATATATATTTTAAATGCAATTAATTAATATCCAATTTTGTTAGTAGAAGATTTGGTCTTACTTTACTTAATTTTTCTTCTTTTTGCCATGATTAGCCAGTGATTTTGAATGAATTAGCCCAGGAATTAGTCATAAGTAGAGTATTAATCACCTCATCGTGCGTGTGCAGGTGTAGATTTTAATGATGGACGCGCCAACTCCCAACATCGAGCGGTTCGTTTAAGTTTTATACCTACCAAGACAAATAGTTTGTTCGTGTATATGACAGGTATAGCTACGGTACAATCGCTGTCAGCTTGAGTGGAATTGTGAGAGAAATTGACTAATACAACGTCTATAATTTTTTAAATCTTGTTACAAAATATGAATGTGCGTACAGACTTAATTTGTTTTTCCAATCCTCCAGTTGAGAAAATATTCTCTCTCCTTTCCAACATCATTTCTCTTACCGTTTTCTTATAACCTCTTTAATCCATTTAATCCATATGTTGCATCTAAACTGAGAATACAATAAGCAAAAGTGTCACTACAATAACAACATCTTTACACTCCTACAGCAATGGACTTAAGTTCATTATCTGCAAATGTTAGGATTTAAACACTAATCTTCCTAAAATATTTTTGTGTCTACAACCGGACTAGTTGGCATATGCTAAGGATATTTTGATGCACAACAATACAGGACAGCAGCAAAAACTGACAGCAACTAAGTGGGTTTGCATGTATACATACACCCCACATTTTGATTTAAAGAAAACGAATATCATTATTCTTTGGGCCCCCAATTACCACATTTAATGTAATTTCCATCCGAACGATGGTTCATTATATCCATATCCTCTCCTGTTGTTCTTACCATACGATGGTTTTGCATCTTGGAACATTTAAAAGCATCCTTTTGGTAGTTATAGCAGAAGCATATTATATGCAAAAGTTGCACAACTTTATTCTGTTGGTGACCACTATTGGCCCTAATAATTTGGCTGAGCTTTGTCGATTTATGGAAATTTTATAGCAATGTCGGGCATTGGTTCAAATCTTCGGTCAGTTGTTTCATTATAAATCAATGTTTAGATGAAAGTGTATAAAATTTTGAGACACTTCGAATTTCTCATGAGATGATCAGAATTCTTTTCTACCTCAATTTTAACCATCCGAACCATGATCAAATAATTTTCTGACTCCAAGTAAAGAAGGTACTACGATAGATATGTTTGAAAGAATTATTCAATCACAAATCAACCACTTAGATGAAAATAAATGAAACTTCAAGACACTTTGAATTTTTCACGAGATGTTCAGAATTTTCTTCCACCTCAATTTTAACCATCCAAACAATGATCGACCAATCCATGTATTTCAAAAAATATGCTATATATATTTTTTGATTTAGAAGATAAGGAATCTGGATATGTGTGGTAGCTATGAATTAACTTCATACATCAAATCCACTTAGTAGTCAATTTTCATAGAATTTCAAGCACTAAGTTTTACCCTCATATGAAGAGATCTATAGAAGCTCTCTCTCTCTCTCCCTCTGAAAATGTTGGCTAATGGATGAGGGAAAAAAATGCATGCCTGTATGGATGAATGGATCACGGATGGGTCAATAAATCTTGGAATAAATAGGGGTGGATAGGACCAACTACCAGCTATTATGCATAGTACTTCAATTTCAGTAATGCACAAGCTTTGTCCCCTTGTACTTCAATTTCTCTTCCAATGGCATACTACTATAGAACTCTACTTTGCATCAAAGCATGGAGTCAAAAAGTCTTCGATTCCATAGTAGCAGTCTTTTTTATGGAAGAATAAAAGGTTGGAAAAGAGAATTTTTATAAATTTGAGAACAAGTTATTTCTTATTGTATTCCACTCAGGCATTCCAAGACGAATGCAACTTTCATGCAAAATTCTTTTGTGAGATTTTTTTTTGTATGAGATTTATATTGTTATCCATGATACGCATCGCAATCTGATAATTTTCACCTGTTTTTTGCGGGTGAGATGAGTAGCTGTGGCAGGAGTCTTCCAACTTCCTAACAGAAAGCCCTACCAATTAGCACAAGTCTTTGGAGAGGCCCCTTAAAGAAAATACAGTGGAGCAAATGCCATTAGGGTGAAATGTTGAGTAACACTACAACACACAAACATAAAAGCAAACAACATTATGCAGACCAAAAATACTATTATCATATTCATATGTGATATATACCTAGATGATTAGAATATGTATTTATACAAAGAGATATCGTGAATTTAACTTTTAATCTTTTCTATTTTCATATGTATACTTGTACTAAAATTTGTAAGGACTGGAGTGCAGTGCATAATCAATGCACTAGCAAAATACTTCCAAATTATGGTGGATTGGATTTGGACGCCTACACGTCTAATAAATTGAAGCTTTCTTGTTCCATGTAAAGTTGAAGGAAGGAGCATTTTTTTCTGGTTGGTAATTAATTGATCATGTTCTTGCTTCGGTTCACATTAAAGTCCTGGTTTTTAACGCCTTGTTGAACATTGGGTAGTCCAGATCTAATCAAGTACTCCGTTCTTAAATCGGGGGCTTAAATTCGCGAGACGAGCAATCAACTCCACGATAGGAAAAATGAATGAACATCATCTAACTTGTTCAGATTTATGATCGGTCAATTCACCCCCAAAAAAAAAAAAAAAAAAAAATCCCCTCATACTTCAACACCTCCTCATGTCTATATTTCACTATCCCTACAATACAAACACAACTTGAACTGAAATCTAAATCCACCTTTAAAGTATTCTGGGTCTGTGATAAACCCTTTTGTCATAAATTGTACTAGTCCAATCTTGAACTCATGACCTTTAACATTGATAGCATATTCAGTTTCATATACATATCAGTTCACCCAAAATCTTAAACTGTCAAAAAAATATAACAATCCACTCATTCCTCAACAAATCCTCCACACCTAGCCAGGTCTACAACATAGTAATGACTAAGTACTTGAGTTTCCGTTATAATCCACAAACTTATCTTGAACCAGAAACATAGTAGTAACGGCTTTAGTACCCCAGATCTAGTTGAACATGGTACAGAAAGAAACACAGCAGTAATTATAACCTAAGAAAACATGGTACATAAACATAAGTGGTAATTACTAAGGAGCTGAATTTTCTTGGCAATCTAAGCAAACTTATCCTGGACCAGAAACACATTAGTGTTTCTAACACACACACACACACACGCATTAGTGAACATAGTACAGGAACACAGTATTAATGCTAAATCTAAGAAAACATGGTACAGAAATACAGCAGCGATGACCACTACTCACCAAATTTCTTGATCATCTAAGAGTATTGAAGTCCCCCAGAACTAGTTAAGATAAACTAGGGACATCCCAAGTACTTAACACTCCAAGCAAGTGCTTCTAATTAAAAATCTCATGAATGCAGAAACACACTGCTGCAAACATAGACGAAAAGCAGATACTTGCGAAATTCATGACAAATTCTCATACTTAGTATTGCTGTTCCTAAAGCTCAGTTCATTATGTTTCACGGTTTCAGATTTGCTAATAATGCTGCAAAAGCTTACTCAGCAACGATGATGACTCCCCAACAAACAATCAGATCTACAGCAGAATGAGATGGAGCAGAAATGACATCAACCAATAAGGCGACCAAGACAATATGACACTGAACACGCTTTTGTGCCATCCAACTGTCATACAACTCTCGCTAAGCACATGAGCTCATCTCAAAGTGCCGTGACAATAGAAGCACAGAAAGTAAAGCTGTTTTTCAGGCATTTGTCCAAGTTCCTCAACGGATATTCACCAAAGACAGCTCTTCAGTCTCTTGAAAGTTTCATATCGCCAATGCCTGCCACCAGTAGTAAATTAACTATTAGCATTAGCATAAAAAATGAGCATGCAATTTATACCAACAGATGGCAACTTATTAAACTTAAAAGGAATATTTTGTTCTTTGCCATTGGAAAACACTCCATTTCTAAAAACGCCATCAATGATAAGCTAATTGGTTATATGCCATTGGAAATCAAAAGTGAGTTTGTATATGCTACTTCCAAGTTAATTTTTTTTTCAAACAATATCTGGAATACCCCTAGCCCTCTTATTCTACCATTGCAACAACATTAGCTGCCAATCCTGCTCTAACTCACCCAATACGCTCGACATGGGCATGGCATGGCAACACAGTGCTGCAACTCACAAGCAAGTGCAAGGCGGTGAGGGCAACAAGCTCGACCACGATGCACAGGAAGCAGCAGCACATAACCTTGTCACTTGGGTTGCCGCCACCATCAACGAAGAGCACGCAAACTTGGCCAAGACAAGCGACCTATGGCATGGTGATGCGGCAATTGCTTTGCTGCCTCGAATGGCCGCTGTGCACCATGTCCGAGGCCATCTCAAGATGTGTCCACCTTGCAGTCACCAGGCCACTTAGCGGCTGTCACTTGCCATGTCGGCAGCCACCACGCGCCATCACACGTCATGCCCGCAGCCACTGCTTTCCATGTCGACCGTGCCACTGCGCTCCATGTCCGCATGACAAGCCTGCGTGCCACTCCATGGCTGTGGCACTCCGCAGCCTTGCATTTGTGTCACGCTGCGTGCCATGTCTACCTCCAGATGCAAGCACCGATTGGTCAACCAGCAACTTCGGTGAGGCAGGGTTAGGAGGGACAGAGGACAATGCTTACAGGGACATTTATTGGAACCAATGCAGAAATTGGATCTTTCCAAACCCAACACACATGTTCTACATGAATGGCAGGGTCGCAATGCCGTCCGGCATGGTGTTGTGCATGGCCAAAGGGTGCGAACGCTGGAGAAGCACATGTGTGCACGGTTGGTGGACATACTTCATGTGGATCGTGGCATTGATTGCACGCGTGGTGTGTGGCAGTGGATCAACATGGCAAGTGCGGACATCTTCAGTCCTTGCTAATGCTTGCCCTCAATATGTTCAGTAAAATGCTTGAGAGCCAAGCTGGCTTTTGCATGACAATTTGTCATATTGAGAAGGGCATAAATATCTTTTTGACTCAAGTCAAGCCCTTAAAACATGTCAAAGTGACATTTTCCAAAGATTTTTTGCTTTTCAATGGCATATAACGAATTACATGTTTTTCGATGGCATTTCCCAAATTTTCAGTTTTCGCAGTGGCACATACCAATTTCCCTCAAATTTAAAGATGGTAGGATGATAGGATAGATACTCCGGTACACAACAGTGATGAACAAATTACTTATGATCAGTGCATTAAGAACTTCTATTATCAAAGATGCAGGGAAAGTGAATAAAGTAATAGAGCATACCGGGTTGGCGCGTATCCACCTTCCACCCACCCAATCAGAATGAAGCCTCAGCTGGTTGTGTCTGAATTCCATCTCTTCCTTCCAAGGCTTGAAGTAAACTTTGTATATCTGATTGCCAATAACCTTGGATATCATACCAACCCACCATCCATCATTGTAGAAGGCATCAACTTCATCAAGGAACTTGAATCCATTTGTGACAGGGATATCTGGAGGACAGGGTCTGATGCGCTGCACTTCAACAGTTTCTGTCAAAGGCGTGGTCTCATCATCAGCCTTCAGTGTCTCATACTCCACAAGAAACTTGCTGCCAACAGATTTAAGAACGGTTGCCTGGTGCCAAGCTCCACGAAAACCTTCATCATCGCTGCTGACTTCAACCCTGCTGCCTTTTGTAAATGTCATTTTCGCCGTCCTCTGAAAAACAACCATTGGGCAAAAAAGAAAAGTGCGCCGATCAGCTATTTACATTAGCCATAAAAATATACCACAGTGAGAAATCGCCATAGGTGTGCATTTGCAAATCATATTTTAGCAGACTCAAGAGACAATTCTAGAACATACCAGAAAGATCAGTTTTATTATAACTATGAAAACCTAAGAGGAACTGTCCTGAGAAGTCCTTCAATTAAATTTTCTGATATGCAAGCATCAACACATCTGAAGTGAAGAGTAAAAACACTAAACTTCAGCTGCTCCATTCAACAATTGATTGAAATATAATTCACAAGTTTTAACTCAATCCAATTTATCTCCATACGTAATCTATAGCTGTCATAATCACAACTATTTTTTTTCTGAGAACTTCTCGGCAACATCTGACTTAAAATGGAGAAAAAAAACATTCTGAAAAACAATTGACTTGAAATTGGGAAGCCCAAGTGAGAAGTTGTCCCAGAAATACACCAGACTAATACATAGATGTCAGAAAGGGTGGACCATTACCATTCTTAACATCGATATTACTAGCCTTAAATTACATTACGTTGTGCATTTGGGATACAGTTCCAAAGGCAAATGGTTTGGAAGGAGATAGAGATCTTGGGTAGAAACCTCCTTTTTGGCCACAGCTTCCCCAAGGATCATTGCCAGTGGAATCCATGGCAGTCCTTCCAGCAGAAATGTTCAGTTATCAAAGGGAATCCAATATTCATGGCACCTTTTGTTTTAGCCATGGATGTGGCTCATGCTACATTTGTGTTGTGCCTTTTGTTTTATCCATGGATGTTATTCATGTCATATCTACTGATGGTTGCTACCTATGCCCATAGAGCACTTTCCAAGATTAACAATCTAAGTAAAGATAATCACACATCTCACTTTGCTGTTGATTTGGCAATTTTCCTCCAGCTACAGACTGAGAAACTCCAATTGGGTCATAGGACTAGAGGTCTTTCCAGTGGTTAACTTCAACAAGAGATACTTTTTCCTAATTGAATGCTCAACAAAGATCCGACAAGCTGAGAATTTTTTTTTTTTTGAGAAGAGTAGGGGAGGGCCCTACTGAATAAGACAAGCTAAAATTACCATAAGGTTAATGGGCCATCCGGATTCTGAGCACATGTTGAGCTGAGCTGTTCCCGGGGTGCATCACGTTCATCCTTTAGAGCCCATAGGATGTAATAAAATTTCGCAAACTCAGTGGTAAAAGTTGGATTTGGTATGAAGAGCAGGTCTAAGATTCCCTTTCCTTTTTCCCATATGAGTGGATTTAGTCATAAAGACATTAGTGATAATGTGATCAAAGAAGCACCCACATAAAATGCCAAAATTCAACTTTCACTAACAATTTAAAGAAAAACATAGAATTTCCAAAGAATTTGTATAAACCTGTGAAACCTGTTTCCATTGGCCATGGACCCAATCATACCGAAGCCTCAGCTCCTTCTGGTCTAACTCAACTTCCTTACCCAAATTTGCTGACTTGAATGTATACATTGATCCAGCATTAACCTTTGTAACCACGCCTCGCCACCAGCCATTGCCGTGGAAGGCTTCAACCTCATCATTTACGAAGAAACTAACAACTGATGCACATGGAGGGCGAGGCCTGATGTGTTTCAGATTGACAATGTCCCGGGACAATGCACTACCATTACTCTTCACATAAGTGTACTCCACTAAGAAATTGTTCTTCCAGATAGTCTTTGCAATAACTGCAGGGAACCAAGCAACAACAGAATTGTCTTCCAACTGGGCAACTTCAACTTCTATTCCTTCACTATACGGTGTCTTGGGCATGTCCTACCAGGCAAAGAGCAGTAATTTAGTGATCAATTATCGAACAAAATTTAATCCCCCAATTACAAATAATAAAAGGAAAATTCCCCATTTCTACACCTAATCACCTAATCACATGAAAACTGGCGTTACTACGAGGAAACAGTTATGATACAGAACCTCATGCCTTATCGAGAGAACTTTAAAGTTTTAATACTTGATTGGGACTCGTACCATGCTCTCGGGGGAGTGCCACTCGCCGGCGACCCACTCGAGGTGGGGCCGCAGGTCATCGGCGGCGAACTCCATGACCTCCCTCGTCTCCGGGAAACACACCTTCACCCTCCCCTCTCCGCCGGCCCCGCCGCCGACGACGCCGAGCCACCACGCATCGTTGAAGAGCGCGTCCACGGCGGCGTGCTCCGCGGGGGGAGCCCGCGGCGGAGACGCGGGCGGCGGCGGGCGCGGCCGGACGAGCCGCGCGTCCACCGTCTCGCGGAGCGGGCGGCCGGAGCCGTCGGAGGCGACGAGAGCGTCGTAGCAGACGGTGTAGCGGCGGGGGCCGGAGAGGACGCGCGCGACGCGGGCGGCGAGGTGGGCCCCGCGGAAGCCGGGCTCGTCGGGGATCACCTCCACGGCATCACCGGTGCGGAACTCCGCCACGGCAGACGGCGGCGGGCGAAGGAGGCGCGGGGACCGCATCGGCGGAGTTGGCTAGGTTTCTATTCTAGGGTTTTTGGCGCCAAAGTACAGAAGCAGCTCCGTACAGAAGCAGCTGAGACTCGAGATAAGCGGAGAAGACGGCGAGTTCGATGTGTCGGAATGATCCCTGAGTCGTCCGATCCAGAATGGATGGTTCGGATTGACAGGACATGTTAGAGAGTTTTGATAAAAAGTTTTCTATTGAAGATTTGTTTATACAGGAAACAAATCATCCCTAATTTACATCCTCGTTTAGCTGTTTGTAGCTATATCTTCACTGATAGAAGTCGAACTCTAACTACTATTTGAAATTTGTAGGTTCAATCCCAAATTCCCAACCCCAGATTGCTATTTATAAAATTATATTTATCGAATAAATTAGAAAAAAAATTCCCATTTAATCCCGTAAGCCCTAATACAATTTACTACATGACACCCCTACAACTTTCCTGGGTCATCACTTTTTTCTTAAAAAAAAAATTATAGTGATTGTACATGGGATTGCAAGCAACTGAACCAGAATAAGCAGCTAAGTAAACTCAAGGTACACAACATGCATCAATTAGGAAAACCCTGTTCTTTACACATGCACACACAGATGTCTGAGTCTGAAACAATAAACCAGAAATCAATAAAAATTCCCTTACTCTGCAAAAGAATCAACCAAGCTCACCAAAAAATAGTGTATTCCCTCATAATAGACATTTGTACACAACTAATTTCTCCCTGTCATACTGACGAAAAATGCAAAAAGAAAGAGACAAAGAAAGAAGAGAACCCTAAGAGTTAGTTTCTGTATTGAGGTTGTATACCAATGACCGAAGATATATCCAAGCAAGCCTGTGGGATCAACAATCTTATCATGCCCGTCGGTAGATGACTCCAGCTGATGATGCGTTGCCATAAGCCAATGCCCACAACTCCGGTGGATCTCTACAATATATGCTGCTATGGCTCAAGCAATCTGGAGCTGAGAGCACTAGAATGGTACACCACAGTTTCCATGCCCCATATCTTTTCAATCATCTGGATCCATCTCCTCATCTTGCTCTGAGGATTTATTCATGTCGCTTTTATCAGATTCTTGTTGCAGATCCTGACTAGAGTCATCTTCTGGCAACTCACCCTCGTAGTCTTCATTTTGAGGTTCACTATTCTTGGTGGAAACCACCACCAGGCTGCGAACCATCCAATCAGGACACTCTTCATCACCTCCATACAGGAGAATGCTGTGGTTATCTTTTACTGGTTGGATGGAAGGTGACTTTCTCATTCTGCAAGAGCACTCTGGTAACGGGTGGGCAAGAAAAAACACAGGTTTCGATATCTGCGCTGATGATACAACACCTTCCACACTTGCACTCTTATTGAGATGCTCACGTGCAGCCATCGTCCAGTTCCGTGGCGGGTGATACCGATGATCACTTACATTTTCAAACAGCGCAGCAATAGTCTTTCTGTTAATAGGAAAATGGAGCAATGGTCATTAGAAGAAGGCACAGACCACTCAGCAATCTAACAACCCTAGTGATGTAATTGCTAGAAGACCACTTTGAATGCTGTCCATCAGGACATGAATCCTTCAGTGAATGGCCTTACATAGCTTTTACACTGATTCAATTTTCATGCCTATACATTTGCATCCTAAACATTACTACTGTGCAGCTTTTTATTTTTGTAAGAAATTAATGGATGCAAGATTCTTTGAACTGACTGGAGTTAGAGCGAGAACAATTCTTTCAAGTTAGACACAATCTCTAATATAATAATAACAGCATTATACCTGTCAGGCCTATAGGTTATAGCACCAGGAGTTTGGTACAACCGGTGCCCCATGATCAAACTAGAATAGTCCGGCCAACCACTCCCATCATTGTGAAACCCAGGGAAGAATGCATCAGCTTCAACAGAAACAAAATAATCAAGAGCATCCCAGAGCAACCTGTGAGCTTGCCTCCGAAGTTCAATTGGTGAAGCATCAGGCTCTGTGTCATTCTCACCAATCCAGCCATACCAACCTTGCTTCTCATGAACATAGAATGGTCTTGCTGGAGGTGGAGGCAGGGGTCTCGGACGAGGCCCTGCTCTTTTCCATTCGTCAATGAGTTCTTTCTCACTTTTTGCAGGTGGAGGATGCGGCATATCTGAAGCAAGTGGAGTTTCCGGGCCAACTAAATCAGATAACTCCCTCCTACTACATAAGGAAGTGCGATCAACTAAGTTGGCATACATAGCTCGGAGAGGAATCAGAATTCTCTGCCCACCAAAAGTCTCAGAACCAGCCAAGTATATTATTGTAGTTGGCGGATAACCTAATGCTTGAAGGAGGAGTCCAACCTGCAAGTACAGAAATGTTTACACCACAACAGTGGAGACCAAAATGAAGAAACAAGCATCTGTTGCAAGATAAAATAAATCTCAAACATGGGAAAAAGCAAACTAAATCACCATAATTTCACAACTTGGTACACAAAAATGGCTGATCCAAACATTGTAAAAAGCAACCATATCACTTCACCACTTGGTACATAAAAACGGTAGGTCCAAAAGTAAAATGCAGGACATAGCCAAGGAATGGAGAAAATTGATTAACTCTTTCTAACTCCTATTGTTTCCTCTTTGTGTGTGTGTGTGTGTGTGGGTGTTTGTGCACTCGTGAATGTGCATGTAGTGGGTACACAGGCAGGTGCGTGGGTATGCATTTCATGAGATGTGGACTTGCACAACCAAAAGTAACAAAAACAGAAGAAAATGATATCTTAAGAGATTGTTGATACTGCTTTTTATATTCTATGTATGTATGAATGATTTCCACTATCTCAGTTCTTTTATGAGTTTTTTTTTAAATATGTGATCTCAATTTATGTATCTATATATTAAGATGAAGAAAAGTACTCATTCTCTTGTGATTAATTAAAGCTGAAGCTTACTACTTGCTCTTTATGATTCTATACACAATACTTGAAATCCAAGTACATTAAACTCCAGTGTGACACTGGCAGCACAAAAACTTGCTTTTGTTTTGCCAGGCTCAGATTTCTTGTCTATGTATTTTCATGTGTTTTGCCACTATGAGCAAAGCACAAAACGTAAATCCCGATCCTGGCTTCCCATGTGTTTTCAGCCCTCCAGTATACATTAGTTTACATACTTTTACTATGAAAAGGGAAATAAGATTACTGTTTCCTCAAACATACGTTTGTAATTTGTATATATACCTTACCATAATGCCAATAGCAATTCGGCGAACAAATGAAATTTAGGATAGCATGATAAACAGACTCACCTCTTCAGGCATGAGTGGACATGTACCACTTTTCTTTCTAGACACTGAATCAATGGATAGCTGTTCCTTTACAGCACCTCGCTTGATCATCTGCTTCCTTCTATACTGAATAAGTTCTGTATGAACATCCTAAAAGATAACCACCAGTCAAAGGAATCCACAGGTAAATATTGCAGGGAAATGCATCCAGCCTTGAGAATAGGTCATACAAATCCTAATTATACAAACCTGGAATAGTTCAGCACAACCATGAAAAGCTAGAGTATCTCTTAGGAGTCCTGGATGATATGCAAGATAAGGACGCCCAGATGCACGTAACCTACATAAGATAATTCAAGAATTATAAGAACAAAATAAAAAACAGACCCAACAATTCAGTTTCAAGTGCTATTTAGAATAGAAGGCATAAATGCAAGAAACAACACAGCTTCAACTCCTATAACTGTAGTTTGGAAGGGTAAAATTTTCAGTCTCACATAGTTTGTCATTCTCCACCCAAACTTACCAACCGTAAACTTCTTCGTTTAAGGAGATGTTCCAAAATGCTTAAAACTGCATCTATTTTCCTAGTAATTGACAAAGAAGCTGACCATAGAATTGCAGCAGCTCACAAAGGGTAATTGTGCGGCCAAATCAAGGGGCCATATACTTGGATAAATAGAGATTACATTGAATGTAAAACATATATTGGGCTAGTGGGCCAGTACGGATAAAGTAGTTGGAAAACATGAATAGTGATTTCACCTCCTTTACAAATATGGCAGTCTGGCAGAGATGGAAAGCATACCTCCCCACTATTTGGTTCCCAAGAGCCCGAATTTCTGGACGGAACTGCAGAGCTTGGAAAGCTACCCTGCATCTAAGCCTCTGAAATTCCTCCAAGCTTGCAGGAAGAATTGACTACAAAAACAGCACACCAAGGCTGAAAGTTTCTTCTCGAACTTCAGAATTGGAGAAAGAGGACAAAAGGAGAGGGGGAAGAACTCCTCCTCACCCCTCTATTTTCTTTGGGGTATGCAGAGGGGGGCGGGGGGAGGGGGCTTTTGTTTGCATACCTGAAGGCATCTACCACCATTAACAATTATCCCAATAACTTTTGATTTGACAAGTTTGGTTAAGACCTCTGCGATGTAGTATTCTGGTGAAGCAGAACTTTTTGGTGAGACCGTGGGAAATTTGGTCTTTTTTCTAGCCTCTCTGAGATCCTTTGGCAAGCCCCTCACAATAGTAACATCATTGGAAAGTGCTGCTATGAAATGCTCTTCATCATATAGATAAGAGAAGCTTTTGAATTTTGAACTGCAGGGTCCAAACAAGAAATTAGGAAAGAGTATATTTGGAGTTCAAGAAGAATGGATGAATAGGAATAGCTAAATCAGCAAACAAAAGATCAAAATAAGGGAAGAGATATAGACCTAATGCCTTTTGCACGAGTCGTTGCTTGTATCTCAGGAATAACCAGAGTGGCATTTAAAAGCCTGGAAACGGCGACAAGATCACAGATCTACCAAAGGGAAATAATTGTCACGATCTTATAAAAGATGGGGCACATAAAATGAATCTTTACACAAGGAAACTTACTGAAGACTGTATCTTCTCAAAGCCACCATAAATCTTTGCATAAATAAAACCATTATGCTCACCAGGAGCTGTAACAATGTAAAGCAGAATTTTTTTTTATTTTGAACGAGGTGAAGTTTAAGCATTTCTGTTTAGAAGGAAAAACAGCAAAAAAAACCCTCCGTGATATGCTTTGAAAAGCACCACACTTCAAAATACCTATCTTTGAAGGCCAACAATATAAGCTAGTTCTACTCAATATACAGAAAATAACATTTTAATTAGGAAATAGCATTTAAATCCTTATTTAGCTGATTATTAGCCAGAAAAAAGCCTAATTGTAGCTCAAAGCAGATGGGTGCGCTTCCTAAACATTATCAGCTTTGCATTAATTCTACACAAACTTCAGATTGAAGGCGTTCAAAACAAAAGAACAAGCATTGTGATCTGCATAGGTATGCAGGAGCAAAATATGAAATCAGTAAGTGGTCTAAGGTCATCTATTAAGAACTGGTGATTGCAATGTCGATTCAGTTCAACCAAACAGAACACACCACCATAAACCAGGAAACAAGAGTCATCAGTCTAAATAAATGGGCAGAATAAGATAATAACACTAGAATGTTCAACGTAGTGG
Source organism: Pharus latifolius (assembly GCA_019359835.1). Lineage (NCBI taxonomy): Eukaryota > Viridiplantae > Streptophyta > Magnoliopsida > Poales > Poaceae > Pharus > Pharus latifolius. The sequence goes on along the minus strand of CM033323.1, from coordinate 81,845,070 downwards.
TCTAGAATCTAGATCCCATCCAATAACAGAAAAAGATTGGTTCCCAAACTCATTGAATGATTTGTTAAAGTTGAGAGCAACAGTAGGTGAAAGTTGAGAGAAATATTACCAGGGTAGAACCTTCTAGGTTTTGCATAAGGGTGTAGGTCATCAAGTGTACTCAATGGACCCCACAACTTTCTAAGTCGAGGCCTCTGCCAAAACCATGCAGGAAGTAAAAATAAGATAGCAGTCCCCATTCAGTTCTTGCACCAGAATATGAAATTAAATGTCCATTTAACCTCAAACTTAAATTCTCATCAAAATTCAATAGATCCTTAAAAAACTTCAAGAACAAATATTTCAACATAGCTAAGGCTTGCGACTTACCGGTCCAAATGGATAAACATCATCCATATGTAAGCCGTACTTTGCAAATCCCCCAGCAGAATAATTTGCAAGAAAAAGGTGGACCAGCAGTGACATCATAGACAACAGAATGCCAACAATTGTGGCCAACTTAAACTTGCTTTTGAGGAGCATCTTATTTCATTTATCTAAGCTCCAAACCCTGCTGAAAATTTATAAGCTGTTTAGACAAATCCACCAGGGCTGTCTCAGATGCCCAGCACAGTAAACAAGAACAGAAAAGCACAAATTCGCAGACAGCGTAACCATATGCAAAAATCAAACGTAATTCAGTTGTGAAGCCCATACAACCAATCAAGCCAGGATATGAACATATCCTTGAAAATGCGAAGCACAACTAACTATTGAACACTTTAACACGCAATTCAATCCCAATGTACCCTGTCAAGACCCTAAATTCATCCAAAACCCTCAAGTAAACAAAATATAAGAAAAGGTTCTCAACAGAAATTTCCTTATCCCACACTGTAAAACAAAATGCAACACAACTTACAACCCAACCCCTGAACAATGCTAACTTTCAAACTGCTAGCTACCTAGCTCATGCATGCACGCACACCAAATGCAATCCAATACAAAAATTTAATGCACCCGAAGACACCTACATTTGTAACCTCCACATCAATCCAATCTTGCCCCAATGGCCACGCACACAGACACATCTAAAAAACGTCACCAATGCAGCGAAAAGACAACAGCTCTACCAAATCGCGGCCACAGGACCTAATCAGAACCCATCAGGAAACGAAAAATGCAATCTTGCAAGCTCTTTAGGGGCACGCACGCGCGCATCCAATCGCGGGATTCGGAACGCATCTGAAGCAATGGAGCGAGCGAGCAAGCGACCGAGAGAGAGATCCGTCCAAGGAAGCGATCTCTCACTCGAGGAAGCATAGGTCCGATCCAGATCCCAACGCGCGGACCCAAGAGTATACAGATACAAGGAAAGAGAAGGAATTAAGGTGGGGTCTTACCGGCGGCGGCTGTCCGGGGGTGGCGGAGAGAAATTAGGGTTCGGCGCGCGGGGAAGGGAAGTAGGGAGAAGAGTAGAAGTGGAGAGCTTTCGCTAATACTCTCTTCTCCGCTTCCCACTTCTTCCTTTAGATCTGACAGGGCCCACTGTCAGTTGGCCATGCAGCAGGACTGCAAGACTCATTTAGAATGGATGGTCAGATTGACCGTGCTGGTATCATACGGTGTGTTGAGCCAATATGAACCTGGGGATACCATTAGTGGTATGTTTATGAGTCTATTTTTAATTGATATCTATATCTCATGCATAATTAGTTGTGGAATTCAGTTAGATTCGGTTGTTTGTGTTGGACTATGTCAGTGTTTATAGTTACTTTGTTGTGTTTTGATACAGTTAGATCAACTTCACTTGGCTCTTTGTACTCCCAAGTTGTTTCAATTGGTCTAATGTATAGAAATCGTCGTGGAATAATTTGTCACATTGAATCACTCATGCTCCTTCATGTCCCACCGCTACCCGTCGAGCTGCCGCTCTATGTCAGTGTGTGCCATAGTGTTTAGGCGTCGTTGCATCAAGGAGGAGCCCAATGCCGAGTGTGAGGGACCATGTACAATCGTTGCTGCTAGTGCCCCACCACTATCACCTGAAAATAGATAGAGAAACAAAGAAGGGAGAGAAAGAAAGCGGAAGGGACGAGGGGTGCAAAAAAAGTTTAAAAAATAAAAGCTACTAAGGCTGTCTCCAACGGGAGCGCGAGGAGAGGCTCGCGTCGACGGCGGCGTCCGCGTGCTCGACGTTTCCCCGGCGCGATTTGACGTGCGCGTGCTACGGAGGGAGTTCAACGCCGGTCGAGTGCGCGGCGAGAGAAACAGCAGCGTTGGAGAAGACGAAGGCGCGATAAAACGCGCTTTGCGGGCCCCACGAAGAAACCCGGAGACAAACTCAACCCGCGTGAACTTAAAACTGACAGGTGGGTCCCCAAGAAGAAAAGGCCCACACGTCAGTGATGTTGCATCTAGGCCTTCATGCCTAATCCTGATTTTGATGATTAATGAAAACAAAGTGTTCCGGACTAATCGTGCTTTTTGAGATTGATTGTTACAGGATTAGTTGGGAAGAAATGCAAGTTGATCAAGATGAACCCAACTTAAAGTGAAGCACGAGACGCAAAAAAGCAAAAGACAAGACGCAAATCTTGAAGATGCAAAAGACCTCAGGTATTACAAGTTTTTATATTTTACCGATCTTGGCGTTTGGAGATGATCGGTTAGGAATTCTTTTTTAGTTTTGACCGTACTATAAAGAGGGGTAGCGAAAGTCCTCTTTTTATCTCCAGCACAAACCGAGAATTCTAGGTCTTTGCATCGCATCATTTTCATGTGGATTTGGTTTTGATCTTATTTGAGAAATCTGGATTTTCAGTTCTGTTTTTGGTAGCAGAAGAGTATTTGCTTTTTTCAGAAAGATCTAGAAAGATCTGGCTTTTGCTTCTGTTGACAAAAAGATAGCCCTTGAAATTATGTTTCCAACGAGCTATTAAACACCTCTTTTGGATTTCTGGATTTAAAGTTATAGCTGTTTTTGTTCATACTGACTGTCAGTTTGCATAACTGACTGTCAGTTTGAATGTCAGTTTAGTGTAACTGACAATTGTCCAAAGAGGGTGTTTTTTGGTCTCAGATTTTTTGTACTAAACTGACTGTCAGTTTTTCCATACTGACTGTCAGTTGGGGTTTCGACCAGAGTGTTTTCAACTGTGTTTCTATTTGATTCTGGTCGAGCTAGTACACAAACTGATTGTCAGTTCGTGTAACTGACTGTCAGTTGTGGGTTCCAGCTTTCCTGTTTTGGCCACGAACGGCTAGCAAAGTTTTCGTCCGTAAATTTTGTTGGCCGTTGTGCACTAAACTGACTGTCAGTTAGGCAAACTGACTGTCAGTTTGGGTTGCTGATTTTCAGCCCTAACTCCAACGGTTCATTTGCTTCTTGAGGCTATAAATAGGGGCTTTGGGCATGTGTTTCTCACAACAAACAACAGCATTTCATATACACTCTTGAGCATTAGTTTCTTATATAAAATCTTGATCTTTTGATCAAGTCGAGTGCTTTCCGATCCACCGAGAGTTTCAGTTCTTTTGCATTTGCATATACTTAGCTTCTCGGTGCGTGTTTGGAGGTCTAGAGAAGATCTCGCTGCCTTTTACTCTTGGTGAGCGCCCTCACCTAGACGGTTTGGAGGCGTGGCCGTTGACCTCTCCGTTCGGAGATTGTCGGAGAGGCTCGGCGAGTGTGTACAAGGCATCGGTGCTCGCCTTTCCGGAGTGGACAAGGAGCAACCATTAGTGATAATATCCTTTGTGGATATTGAAGCTAGACTCAAGTGATTTGAGTGCTTCAACGAGGATTAGTGGAGACTGGGCGAGTCTCCGATACCTCGGTAAAAATCATTGTGTTCGTTCTCTTTTCCCTTTGCTTATTTTTATTTGTCTTAATTTGCTTTAAGTTTTAAAATTTTAAAAGCCTCCTATTCACCCCCCCTCTAGTCGGCATCCTTGATCCAACACGTGGTATCAGAGCTTGGTCTCTCGATTCATTAGGCTTTACCGCCTAGAGAGAGGATGTCGACAAGCGGAGATTTTCTTCTCGGACATACCGGTCGTGCGCCCATCTTTGATGGAACAAATTATCCTTATTGGAAAGTGCGCATGTCGGTATTCCTAGAAGCCATGGGGCTTGATGTATGGGATATCGTTAAACTCGGCTTTACTCCTCCGGTTGATCCGGCAAGTCAATCCGAAGACGATAGGAGAAAGTTGCATTTAAATGCCCGTGCAAAAAAATGCACTCTTTGCCGGTTTATCCTTAAACGAGTTCAACCGTGTGAGCAATCTCACGACTGCTCATAAGGTTTGGACTACCCTCGAAGAAATTTACGAGGGAACTACAAAGGTTAAAGAGGCAAAATTGCTAATGGTGAGGCAAAAATATGAGACATTCACCATGTCATCAACCGAGTCCGTGGATTCCATGTTTACTCGGTTAAATAACATTGTGAATGAACTCAAGGGTCTTGGTGTTGTGTTTACTGACCTTGAGCTTGTGAGAAAGATGCTTAGGGCCTTGCCGGAAAGCTTCGATACTTTGGTCACGGTTCTCACAAACTCCGATCTAACGACCACAACACCAACCGATCTTTATGGGAACCTCATCACCCATGAAATGCACAAGAAGGAGAAGAAGGAAGCGGCCGAACCATCGGAGACGAAGAAGAAAGCTTTGGCTTTCAAAGCAAACTCAAGGAACGATTCAAGCGAAAGCTCCTTCGATGAAGACCTTGCACTCATGGTAAAGAACACTCAAAAACTTCTTCGCAGGTTGCATAAGAAAGGTGTCAACATTGACACACGACCAAAGGGGCAAAAGTAAAACAACTTCAAAGACATCATTTGCTATGGATGTCATGAGAAGGGACACATAGCATCAAGATGTCCAAACAAGAACAAGGCGTGGAACAAGAGGAAGAAGTTCTTCAAGAAGAAGAATGAAGAAATCAAAGAAGCTTGTTTTGGAGAATGGATGTCCGGCGGAGAGAGCTTCGACTCCGACTCCGACAACGAAAGAAGTTGCTCCAAGAAGATGGCCGGACTAGCTCTCGGCAACATCAACACTTCAACTAGCTCATCCATTTGCCTTATGGCCAAAGGCGATGAAAAGGTACATTCAAACGATCCATCTTATGATGATTTAGTTGAAATGATAACCGAATTAAATGAAGTTTTTGGAAAAACTAAAAAGAAGTATAAGGCGCTTAAGGAAGAACATTCTTCCCTACGCGCTCAATACTCCGAACTTAAAGAATCTTATGAATGCATGCTCATAAAAGATGTTACAAATATCTCATCTAAGGTAAATGCTTCAACTTCATATAATTTGGATGATTCTCCCTCTAGTAGTCATCACATTCCATGTGTTTCTAATGATAACATCCTAAATGAAAATAATGAACTTAAGGCACAAGTTGAAAAACTTGGAAAAGGCTTAGAAAATTGTTATAAAGGTAAAATATCTCTTGATCTAATCCTTAGTAAACAAAAATGTTCTTTTAGAAAATAAGGATTAGGATATTTTCAAAAGAAAGGAAGAAAACAAAATTCTAAAACTATATTTGTTAAAGCATGCAACACATTTTGTCATAAATGCCATGAAACCGGTCATTCACATGAAGCATGTCCCTTAATGACTCCTAATTATTTTGATACTTGCTACATGCTTCAAAAGTCGAGAAAAGGTTATGCTATAGCAAAGTATGTTGGTGCACCCATGTTAAACAAAAAGAAGAAATCTATTTAGGTGCCCAAAGCTTTGATTGCTAACATTGAAGGACCCAAAAAGGTTTGGGTACCTAAAAGAACTTAATTCTTTTCATGTAGGTGAACTACAAGACCGGTGGGAGGCATTGGGTGCTAGATAGCGGATGCTCCGAACACATGACCGGTAACAAGAAGTTGTTCACCTCAATAGAAGACAACTCAAGCGAGAACCAAAAGATTACCTTTGGCGACAACCGTCAAGGAAATGTGGTCGGCTTGGGTGACGATCTTCAAGAAGCCATGAAGAACATAACCATTGGAGACATCAAGCCAAGAGAAGAAGATCAAGAAGATGATGTTAACATTGAGAATGTTGATCAAAATGTATCACCATCTCATATTGATCCTCCAGAACAAGATCAAGATGAAGCTGTACAAGAGGAAGCACCAAGACAGCACCAAACCATCACCAAGGATCACCCTCTAGACCCAATATTGGGTGGCGTCAGTAAGGGTGTTCAAACTCGATCTCGTATTGCTGCATTTTGTGAACATCATTCATTTGTGTCTTCTTTAGAACCCAAACATGTTAATGAAGCTTTAAATGATCCTGATTGGGTTAATGCCATGCATGAAGAACTTAATAACTTTGCTAGAAATAAAGTTTGGACTCTAGTTGAAAGACCCAAAGATCATAATGTTATTGGAACAAAATGGGTTTTCAGAAATAAGCAAGATGAAAATGGAGTTGTAATTAGAAACAAAGCTCGTCTTGTTGCTCAAGGTTTCACTCAAGTCGAAGGTTTAGACTTTAGTGAAACTTTTGCACCTGTAGCAAGACTTGAAGCTATTCGTATTCTTCTTGCTTACGCATCATGCTTCAATATCAAACTTTTTCAAATGGATGTAAAAAGTGCTTTCTTAAATGGTGAAATTTCTGAACTTGTGTTTGTTGAACAACCTCCCGGTTTTGAAGATTCAAAATTTCCAAACCATGTTTTCAAATTGTCGAAAGCTCTCTATGGTCTCAAACAAGCTCCTCGGGCTTGGTATGAGCGTCTTAGAGACTTTCTATTATCAAAAGGTTTTAAAATTGGGAAGGTTGATACAACTCTCTTTACAAAGAAAATTGAAAAAGATTTATTCATTTGTCAGATTTATGTTGATGATATTATCTTTGGATCTACTAATGAACATTTCTGTCATGAGTTTGGAGAGATGATGTCTAGGGAGTTCGAGATGTCCATGATTGGTGAGCTAAGCTTCTTCCTCGGTCTACAAATCAAGCAACTCAAGAACGGGACGTTCGTGAGTCAAACCAAGTACGTGAAGGACCTGCTCAAGCGCTTTGGGATGGAAGACGCCAAGCCAATCAAAACTCCCATGGCGACAAATGGACATCTGGACATGGACAAGAGCGGCAAATCGGTTGATTCTAAACTGTATAGGTCTATGATTGGTAGTCTTTTATATCTCACTGCATCTAGGCCTGATATCATGTTTAGTGTGTGCCTATATGCTAGATTTCAATCAGATCCTAAGGAATGTCATTTAACTGCTCTTAAAAGAATCCTTAGGTATTTAAAATGCTATCCCAGTTTAGGCCTTTGGTATCCTAAAGATGCAAATTTTGAATTAATTGGGTACTCTGATTCTGATTATGCTGGGTGTAAGATTGATCGAAAGAGCACATCTGGTAGCTGTCAGCTGTTGGGGAGATCATTAGTATCATGGTCATCTAGGAAGCAAAATTCAGTAGCTCTCTCCACAGCTGAAGCTGAATATGTGTTTGCAGGAAGTTGTTGTGCTCAATTATTGTGGATGAAGCAGACATTTTTGGATTATGGGATTATATTTGATAAAGTGCCACTCTTATGTGATAATGAAAGTGCCATTAAAATTGCAAATAATCCTGTTCAACATTCTAGAACTAAACATATTGAAATACGGCACCATTTTATTAGAGATCATGTGGCAAAAGGTGATATTGATGTAAATTATGTCAGAACAGATATGCAACTAGCAGATATTTTCACTAAACCCCTAGATGAATCAAGATTTTGCTTTTTAAGGGGTGAATTGAACATTATTGATATATCAAATGCTAGTTGATGTGCTAAATGAGTTGTTTGTATAAAATATTATTATTTTATTCCCTCTCTGATCTTAGACAGCCTCTGGTCGAAATTGACCAAACTGACAGTCAGTTTCCCTAACTAACAGTCAGTTCAGTAGTTAGGAGCCTGGTCTTAGTCTCTGGTCGAAGTCAGTGTCATAACTGACAGTCAGTTTCACAAACTGACTGTCAGTTACGTGCATTTGATTTTGGTCGTAGCACCTGGTCATGTTCGAGTCCCCTACTGACTGTCAGTTTCATACACTGACTGTCAGTTTCAAAACTCAGTTATGTGAACTGACTGTCAGTGTGGTACACTGACTGTCAGTTCCATATATTTGAGTTTGGAACTGACTGTCAGTTTATCAAACTGACTGTCAGTTTATCAAACTGACTGTCAGTTGCGGGATCGAGAACCCTAAATCCCCCGTTCTGTTTTCCTCGCCTCTTCACCTTTTCTTCTCGCCGCCGTTTCTTTTGTGCTCCCTCGCCGTCGCCTTTTGGTCCACCTCCTCGCCATGCCGCGCCGCCGCCTCCTTGTGCCACCACTCGTCGCCGGTGAGCCCCTCACCGCCGGCGCCACCGTCCTCGTTCGTCTCGACCTAGTTGGCCGGAGTTCTCTGTTCACTGGTTTTTTGCTCACCGGTGTCTCTTCACCTCGTAGTGTGCCATCTTTGTGTTCCTCCTCGACGTGGTGTGCCTTGTCGTGCCGACCGAACTGCGTCGCCCAGATCTGTTCGTCGTCTCGGCTTCTTCGTTCGTCTGTTCAGGTCCTCTCTTCCTCTTCCCCCTGTTTTCTTTCTCTGTTTTCGATTCTCAGTCATGTTTGATCAGCCCGGTCCTTCGCGACGCGTGGCCCGACGGAAGAACGCGGCAAACAGCCAGCGTTCATCGGGTCAAACGTCCGAGACCCGGCCTTCGCCCCCGCCTGAGCGTGTCCCCGTGGATTATTCACGTTGGCACGCTAGCCGCCTTCGCACGCTCCGCTCCACAAACCCGTATCTGTCGCCGCGTCCCACTGGTCGCGACGCATGCGAGGTTCTCACCTGCTACACCAACCTCCACCTAGACCTGTTCACCAGTGTCTATAGCCGCGCGCCCATCTTCGCCCACCGCTCTCTGTCGTGGGGGACGATCGCCTCTCGCACAGCCATCGCCACCCTCGCAGACTTGTTTGGCTCTGTAGGGATCCGCAACCTAGTCGCCAATTCCTCTCTGCATTGGGCTGAGGGGCCCATACGCTAGTTCTATTCCACTGTCTTCATATCCCCTCAGCGCGACTCCATGACCTTCATGACGGGCCTCCAGGTCTACACCGTCACGAAGGATCAGCTGGAGTCGGCGCTTGGACTGGTGCGCCCTCCTTCTGGTCGCCAGCTCCATACTCTCCCTGACCTCGAGCGTCGGGAGGTGGCCATGCTTTATTCCGGCCCCTTCCAGCTCCGTCACATCGCGGGTCTGCGCCGCGATGTTGACTTGGCTCTGCGGATCCTCCGTCTCACTTTGGTCCCCATGAGCGGAGACAGAGCCAGGGTCACTTATCTTGGTCTTCATGTGCTCATCTCCATCTTTCAGGAGGAGCCCTTCGACGTTGCTGATCTCATCATTAGTGAGATTCAGCACGTCCTTCTCTCCCCGCGCCGTCAGCTGATATACGCTCCGTATATCATGGCGGTGCTTCTCCATATCCGGGCCGTTGACACTGAGCTGCCACGGCCCCATCATCCTTTGCTCTTTTATCCTCCGGGTCAGGCTGATCGCCGGCTCGATGCTCGCCCTGCTCCAGCTGCTGGCCCTGACTCTCCCGCATCTGATGATGATGCTGCAGGGGACTCAGAGGATGAGGCTCCAGTTCAGGAGTCTGCCCCAGCACCTGCTTCAGACCCTGGCGCTGGATCTTCTGCGGCGTCACCTTCTCTGCTTCAGCAGGTTCTCCAGACCCAGCAGCAGATCCTCAGCACCCAGGCAGAGCATCACCAGATGTTGCTTCGTTTGGCTGCTCAGCAGGAGGAGATACTGCGACGTCTGCCTGCGTCCGACTCTTCGGTCCCTCGCAAGAGGGCCCGCCAGGCTGTGTCTTCGCCGAGCTCTGCCTCCCATCCAGCTGCTCCAGGCTCATCTGCTCCAGTTGCTGCAGCTCCCGTTGCAGTAGTGACTCCTCCGGCATCTCCAGCCGTCGACCCGTCTGCATCTCCAGCGGGCTCCGGAGATACAGACATCATAGGATTTTCTTCAGATGATGAGCATTAGGCTCTGATTTGTTTTGGTTGCCTCCCTTTTTGTGCTTGATGCCAAAGGGGGAGAAGTATTTTGGATAGATTATTCGATATTGGAGTTATATTGGAGTTTGTTTATGTCTTTTGATGTATGAACATATGTCTTCTCTTATATATATGGAGATGTTTTATGGAGATGTCTGTGTATGATGAGTTTATCTGAGTAGTTCTGATATGTGATTATGGCTTTGATATATGATATGTGCTTAGCTCTGATATGATTTGGATGTTCCTGAGCTCTGATACATTGATATATATATGATGTCTTGATGTGCATGTGTATGCTCTGATATGACTTGTGGATATTTGCACATCTGTGACTTGCTTATGTATTAGATGCCCTGATGTATATGTATTAGTTATGATCTTGTATGATGAGATGCATATACTCAGGGGGAGTTATTTCATTTATTTTATTTTTGAACACTTGTTGTCATCCATCATCAAAAAGGGGGAGATTGTTGCATCTAGGCCTTCATGCCTAACCTTGATTTTGATGATTAATGAAAACAAAGTGTTCCGGACTAATCGTGCTTTTTGAGATTGATTGTTACAGGATTAGTTGGGAAGAAATGCAAGTTGATCAAGATGAACCCAACTTAAAGTGAAGCACGAGACGCAAAAGAGCAAAAGACAAGACGCAAATCTTGAAGATGCAAAAGACCTCAGGTATTACAAGTTTTTATATTTTACCGATCTTGGCGTTTGGATATGATCGGTTAGGAAATTCTTTTTTAGTTTTGACCGTACTATAAAGAGGGGTAGCGAAAGTCCTCTTTTTATCTCCAGCACAAACCGAGAATTCTAGGTCTTTGCATCGCATCATTTTCATGTGGATTTGGTTTTGATCTTATTTGAGAAATCTGGATTTTCAGTTCTGTTTTTGGAAGCAGAAGAGTATTTGCTTTTTTCAGAAAGATCTAGAAAGATCTGGATTTTGCTTCTGTTGACAAAAAGATAGCCCTTGAAATTATGTTTCCAACGAGCTATTAAACACCTCTTTTGGATTTCTGGATTTAAAGTTATAGCTGTTTTTGTTCATACTGACTGTCAGTTTGCATAACTGACTGTCAGTTTGAATGTCAGTTTAGTGTAACTGACAATTGTCCAGAGAGGGTGTTTTTTGGTCTCAGATTTTTTGTACTAAACTGACTGTCAGTTTTTCCATACTGACTGTCAGTTGGGGTTTCGACCAGAGTGTCTTCAACTGTGTTTCTATTTGATTCTGGTCGAGCTAGTACACAAACTGACTGTCAGTTCGTGTAACTGACTGTCAGTTGTGGGTTCCAGCTTTCCTGTTTTGGCCACGAACGGCTAGCAAAGTTTTCGTCCGTAAATTTTGTCGGCCGTTGTGCACTAAACTGACTGTCAGTTAGGCAAACTGACTGTCAGTTTGGGTTGCTGATTTTCAGCCCTAGCTCCAACGGTTCATTTGCTTCTTGAGGCTATAAATAGGGGCTTTGGGCATGTGTTTCTCACAACAAGCAACAGCATTTCATATACACTCTTGAGCATTAGTTTCTTATATAAAATCTTGATCTTTTGATCAAGTCGAGTGCTTTCCGATCCACCGAGAGTTTCAGTTCTTTTGCATTTGCATATACTTAGCTTCTCGGTGCGTGTTTGGAGGTCTAGAGAAGACCTCGCTGCCTTTTACTCTTGGTGAGCGCCCTCACCTAGACGGTTCGGAGGCGTGGCCGTTGACCTCTCCGTTCGGAGATTGTCGGAGAGGCTCGGCGAGTGTGTACAAGGCATCGGTGCTCGCCTTTCCGGAGTGGACAAGGAGCAACCATTAGTGATAATGTCCTTTGTGGATATTGAAGCTAGATTCAAGTGATTTGAGTGCTTCAACGAGGATTAGTGGAGACTGGGCGAGTCTCCGATACCTCGGTAAAAATCATTGTGTTCGTTCTCTTTTCCCTTTGCTTATTTTTATTTGTCTTAATTTGCTTTAAGTTTTAAGTTTTTAAAAGCCTCCTATTCACCCCCCCTCTAGTCGGCATCCTTGATCCAACAAGTGACAGAGTATTAAGTAAACGCGTGGAAACAATTAAGCCGTGGGGCCCACCAGCGCGTAAAACGAGTGAGTGCGCCAGCCTCGCTGGCGTCACTCACGCACGCGCAACCCAGCTGAACTCATGGACATGTGGGGTCATAAATTTGTAGGTCCCATCGGTCAGTGAGATAAAACAATAAAGCGTCGGTTTGTTTGGAAAAAATACGCAACCGCGTGAACTGTAGAAGTAATTTGACCCCAGTGCATGACAGGTGGCCCCAGATGCCTACGGTCTCGCATGTCAGTGAGTGCATTTACAAAATGAAGCCGTTGTGAATTCTTTTTGGCCGTGGCCCACCTGTCAGCCACACAAAATATATCCGTTGGATTTTAGCCGTTATAAAATAGCCGTTAGAGATTATTTTAATGTTTTTTGGGCTAAAAATTCGTAAAAAATAGCAAAAAATTCCAAAAAAATTCCAAAAATTCACAGAAAATTTCCCTTGCCCTCTCCTATATATAGGGCATGTTGTTGACCTATTTTGACACAAAATTTTTCATCCATCCACAACAAAGGCTATTCGAAATCCTCGCAAATTTTTTTACAAATCCGACATGGATTCGACTCCACCGGGCGGTTTCGTTAATTGGCTTGGCTCTTCCCATACTCCCAGCGAAAACACCGATAATCCAAACACCGAACCGCAACTCGGTTTTTCACAGCCACCGACTTACCAGCCGTATCCACCGAATTATCAGCCGTATCCACCGAATTACCAGCCGTATCCACAGTACAGCCAAAATTATCGTCCGTATCCACCACACGGCCACGCAATTCCACCACCGCCACAGTATAGCCAAAATTATCATTTTGTCGGCACGCCACCGACATGCCCCCAGTTTTCCCCACCTCAACCGCACTCTACGTCTGTCTCCGACAACGGCACTCCAGACTCTGCTCCAGCCAATATGCCGACCCGAGTTCGCATCGATGAGCCAAACACTAATGCTGGTGTGCACGGTGGCCAAAAGACGAAGCGCTTACTGTGGTGCACCGATGACGACGTCAAACTGGTAATAATTTTATTTTTCATACAAGAGTATTATGAAAGACATATATTTACGCTCAACCTTGATATTAAAATTTTTTGTACTACATACAGATTAGCTCTTGGCTCAACAATTCGCTCGATTCTATTGATGGAAACAATAGAAAGTGCGACATGTACTGGGCCAACATAGCAGCGGCATACAACGAAACGGTGCCGCCTAGTAGGAGAAGGGAGACTAAACAATGTAAGGATCACTGGCAACGAACCAACAAAAAGGTGGTCCAATTCAACGGTGTTTGGCTCCGCCTCAATGAAGTCTATGCCAGCGGTCGTTCGGACGACCAACTCATGGCGCAGGCCCGCGAGATGTACAAGACGGAGATGGGTCATCCGTTTGTGTTGGATCATTGGTGGACGGCGGTTCGCGGTCAACCTAAGTGGTCCGCAGCTTATGTTGATCCTCCCAACAAAAGAAGCAGATTGTCCGAGTCGGGCACATACACGTCATCGTCCAACAACGATGACGTGCCACCAGCGCAGACACGGCCCGAAGGACGAGACTCTGCTAAGGCGAAGCGCAGAGGTAAGGGAAAGGTTGATGACTCGCAGGATTCTACGTCGGCAGCGAGAGCATATCTCGATGCCTTCATCCAAAATGAACCCAACCGAGCCGAGAAGAGGAAGGACATACTCCGTATGTCAGATAACTTGCGCGCCCTGGCGAAGGCGAAGGAAAGATACGTCTTGTATAAGGCGTACACGAAAATGATGTGTCTCGACAAATCTATCTTCGACGATGCGCAAAAAGCGGAGTACGATGCAGGGCTGAAGATTCTAAGGGACAAACTTAATGCTGGCGATGATTAGTTATTTTATTTTGAATTATCTCTTGTAGCCAACCATGTATCCTCTGTTATTAATCTATATATGATTTTCTACTTAATTTTACTCTGATATCCAACTATGGAATCTGGCCGTTGGAATATAGCCGTTGCAAAATAGACGTTCAAAAATTGTCGTTCAAATATAGTCGTTGGAATATAGCCGTTGCAAAATAGACGTTCGAAATATAGCCGTTGGAATATAGCCGTTCAAATATAGACGTTGGAATATAGACGTTCGAAATATAGCCGTTGGAATATAGCCGTTGGACTCTTTGTCTAATATTCACCCCCTCCGCAAAACTTCTCTTCACTATCCAACTATCATCTCAAACGGCGTAGCTCTTTAAAAACCCAGTTTCATTAGCCACTCACAAAATGTTTTCTAGCTCTAGTTCCAGCACACATAGCTCCGAGGAGCATGCCATGAACCAAATTGAGGATTTCTTAGTGGAATTCATAGAGGAAGAGGAGGAGGAAGATCGTATCATCGCCGGTCTTTACGCCCGACTTGATGCTTCATCATCCCGCGGACGCCGCCGAAGCAGCAATAGGAGATATATTGATAGAGATCGTGAAGAGGGGCATCAACGGCTCCTCGCCGACTACTTCGCCGAATATTTCGTCTACCCTGACAATACCTTCCGCCGGCGTTTTCGGATGGCGAGACCCCTCTTTCTCCGCATCGTTGAAGCTCTAGGTGGGTGGTCCCCCTACTTCACCGAAAGAAGGGATGCCACTAATCGCCGTGGACTCTCCCCTTTACAGAAGTGCACCGCAGCAATGCGTATGCTCACGTACGGTGGCCCCGCCGATGCCGTCGATGAGTACGTGCGGATTGGGGAGTCCACGGCGATTCAATGTTTGGAGCACTTCGTACAGGGTGTCATCGACATATTTGGCGACCAATATCTTCGCAGCCCCACCATCGACGATACCCACCGCCTACTGCAACAAGGAGAGTCCCGTGGCTTTCCAGGTATGCTAGGAAGCATTGATTGCATGCACTGGGAATGGAGAAATTGTCCCGTAGCATGGAAAGGTCAATTCACTCGTGGAGATTATGGAGTCCCGACGATTATACTTGAAGCGGTAGCTTCGTATGATCTCTGGATATGGCATGTTTTTTTTGGTGTTGCAGGCTCCAACAACGACATCAATGTGCTAAACCAATCGCCCTTATTCACCGATGTGTTGAAAGGGCGGGCTCCTCATGTTCAGTACTCTGTCAACGGCCGACAGTACAACATGGGGTATTATCTCGCCGATGGTATATACCCGGAATGGGCTGTCTTTGTGAAGACGATACCCCTCCCACAGACGGTGAAAGATCGGTTGTTTGCACAACAACAAGAAGGAGCGAGAAAAGATGTTGAGCGGGCTTTCGGAGTTCTACAGTCTCGATTTGCCATCGTGCACGGTGCGGCACGATTTTGGCGACAGTCAACTCTCGCGAAGATCATGCGGGCTTGCGTGATCTTGCACAATATGATCATAGAGAACGAGCGCGACGACAATGCCGCCAACTATGACTACAATGATTATCCGGACACATCCACGGTAGTAGCGCCTGTGATTCACTCTGGGGGTACACCTTTATTCGAAGATGTACTTCGAAGAAATACTGCCATCCGTGCTCAACCCACGCACACACAACTCAAAAGAGACTTGATCGAGCACATTTGGCAACGTTTCGGAGGAAACACCGACGAGTAGCATCTTACCGGATTTTGTAGTAGGCATTTGTTTGCAAATTTAATTTTTTTGTACTTCGCAATTATGTCATGTACCGCTATTCGAATTTTAATATCTATTTTTTTTTCAAGTGCAATTTTTAAATTCAAAATGTCGAATTTATTTTTTTTGTCGCAAATATCGAATTTAATTTCGTAGGTAATATATTAATATATTGGTAATATTGAATTTAATGAATTAATACAAATTCGTTGAATATATAATTGTTAAATTGTATAGAGCCAAGCAAGAGCCAAGCCAGCTTGGCTCTTGCTTGGTGTTTGGTTGGTGGTTAGGAGTGTGGGGCCCACGCTAAGAGCCAAGCAAGAGCCAAGCTGTTGGAGGCTTGGTGCTTGCTTGGTGCTTTGAGATGGTGTTCACACACGTGGCAGGGAATATTCTGTTTAAGAGCCAAGCAAGAGCCAAGCCTGTTGGAGACAGCCTAACATGCGGGATCTATATGTCGTGACAATTTGTTTATAATTTTTTAATTGATTCTGTTAGAATTTAATAGAAAAGAGAAGGTAGGCGGTGTTTGAAACTATTAGCAATGTGAATGTGTAAAAGTTATAAAAATACTTGTAGGGGTTATTGAAATTACGATTGATTTGTGAGGGTTTGAAATTTTCCCTATTTTTTTTAGATTTGCTAATGGGTGGGTGCTTATTTTTTTTTCTTATTTTCTATATCTCTCTCTCCACTCTTTTAAGCAAACTCCTCTTCCTTGATTTAGCTCTTCTAGAACTCACATAACCCTCTCCTTCGCTTCTCCGGCGGCAACGAGTAGCGGTGATGGTGCGCTAGTTGCGAGCAGAGGAGGTGGGGGTGGTGGTGGCGGTGGCAACTACGAGGGAGATGAATGACATGAAGGGACATTGGTTGTAGCGGCGGTGCGGCGAGGCAACGTCACTACCATTCCCCACGACAGTGGTGGCTGGCTGGAGAGAAGAAGATCGGGTGCGGTGGCGGCGGCGAAGGTTATTGGTCGAGAGGAGAAGGAGAAGAAGTGTGGGAGAGAAAAAGATAACGGAGATTAAATCTGGATGTATAGTGTAAATAGTGAAGTTTTTAAGAAAGAAACAAACACATTGATTAGTGTTAATATATATATATATACACACACACACACTTAAGTTACAGTCTGTTTTGAACTCATAATTGTTCAAATTCATAAATTATTCATGCTGTAATCATTAATCGAATAAAATTACCGTCATAAAGTGTTTCCTATTTGTTTAAGGCAAAATACGGTGATTTAAATAAGTTCAAACTGAATACGTGAAGAAAATAGGATTGAAATGGACTTTGCAAAGCCAAAAATGGAGAAACACATAAAGCCTGAGACAATTAAGTCTAGCACCACTTGTGGCACGGGAGTGCCCCATGCGAGCATGCCTCATGTCTGAGTTCCGTGTCTAGGATTTAAAAGTGATTTTGTGTCTAGTTAAGTTAGAATAACAGACATGAACCTTTGTAATTGTTGTTTGGTTTCCAAACAATCAGCTTAATTTGTTCTGTTGAAAATTCTGATAATTAATTAATTAGTCTACTGCCTTTGCTAAAAATTATACCTGACAATGACAGAATTTGTGCAACCCTAACTTTTTTCATTTGATTTCTACAACCAATTTTCGTAATTTGTGTGGGTTTAGTTTTAGCTCTCAAAAACATTCAAAAACTTACAAATTTAGATTAGTAATTTCAATCAAAAGGAGTTTCACGCTTATTATATGTGGAGTCGATTTTTAAGTGTTCAATGATAAATTGTCCACTTATGGTGTTAACAAAACACTCTTTTGAGGTGTGTTACATTTGCACCCTAAATAGCTCCATATTTTTTATCTCATATATTTCTCATTTGTATTACCCACATGACCAATCAAATAACTTCTCCTTTCAATCTGTATCATTTGATACAATCAACCAAACACGCTATAGTTACATTTCTAGATCATGTCTGAACTAAATAAACACGTCCCATTGAGTTAGATTGGTCTTGTGCAAGCAACTAACAACCCCTTAAAAGTGTGTTTTACGTAGCTTAGTTTCAACTTAACCCAACAAACCACTGCGGATGAAGAAGGCTTGAGCTTATTTAGAATTTCAAATTTAAAAAAGAGCTTCAGTTTATAAATAAGTCATAAATATAAATTTCTGTTTGGCCCAACTTTAATTTGTTTGAGAAATTTAAGCTTGAATAAAGTTTTATATTTCAATTTGAGAAAAAACGGTTCCAAATCTTTCAAATGGGATCAAACACATCATAACTCATAAATCAGCCATCAAGAGGCCCAAGTAGACATCACCAAAGATAAAAACAAGTTGGGCCTCAGAAATTTTAAGTGTCCAATGTAGCCCAGCTCATGAGGTGACTACAAAATTATGAAACGTCATGATCAACTCTGAATTACAATCAATGGACTCTGAATTTCACCACCACCACATGACACACAAATTAATGCCTGATCGAGCATTAAAATATCTATAATAATATATAATAGAAATCAAGTGAAAAGAGTGTTGAACTCGACTCATGTCAAACCGAAGCCACATGCAGTGGCCGCATGTTGGTGGCTTCTGCAGGAGCCGAGCAAACTTGGAGCAAAGGCAGTGCAGTAGCTCCCCCGCCGTTGGAGTCGCAGAGGACTCCAGTATTGCTGCACATGCTCCAAAATCCTCTTCATTCTAGGTAAGATATTCTCGTTAGGCTGTTTCCAACACGAGACTTTGATCTGGCGTGCGGCGGTTGAAGCCACGGGTGGACAGGCACAAGCGGCGCTCAAGCGTGAATTGAGCCGCTCGACCACGCGGTCGTGGGGCGATCTTGAAATGGCGGGCCCCACCAAGCGCGCGGTGGTCGAAGCGCCCGTGTTGAACGTGGTCGAAGGCGTACGCGTTTTGTGGGGCCCACCATTGAAACGCGTCAGTAGCGGGGACCGCCAAAGAGGTGTGATGCGCGGGCGCAGCAGCATGTAGTGGCAATGAAATCCGACGAACTCATGGGCGGCGCAGATCCGGTGGTGAGGATCGGCGTGTGGCGACGGAGCAAGTACGTTGGCGGAGTAGTTCCGGCAAAGCATATCTAGGCAGATCCACACTCGGGACGGTGCCACAGGACGGTGGTAGTGCAGTGAAGATTTGGCGACGACGTGTAGAAAGGAACAGAGGCAGCGCGCGAATAGAGGAGAAGGGCGGCAAGATCAGAATCTTAGAAGGCAGCGGGAAGGCAAGAAAAATGGGGAAATGAGGAGAAGAAACGAAGAGTCTCTGGAAGAGCCTTTGCATTAGAGATCAAGAGACGTTTCGGGGAGACTCTTCGCTGACGTGGCGAAAAATATTCTCCTGAAAAGTCTCTTGAGGAGAAGCTAGTATTGGAGACAGCCTTATACAGACTATGACAATAATTTTTATACCCTGATATCTTTGTTCTTCACTTATCACTTTCTCTTTGAGATGGTTAGTAAATTACATTTATAAATACCAACTTTAACAGGGATGTTTCAGAAAAAATGTTATCTAGAAACTGTAAAAATACAAGCATTTGCAAATCAGTTTTTTTTTAGAATGACAATACCAGAAATAGTTGCAGTATAAACCATCCTCCATTTTCTCCGTTTTCATTGTTTGGTTTAGTTATTGATGTCCATCCTATTTATTTCTATTCTTCGCTTCTATTAAGAGTTAAGAACATCTTATTATACTACATCACTTTTTTCTATAATCATTCGATCTTTTTTCACATAGTTTTGACTTTTTAATCATGCACTCCTCTCCACACACACGTCTCTTTATTCAAACCACCATTTAGCTTACACTTCAAATTATTGAAATCTTTTTTTGTTTATCCTAAAGCTAAAATATTCTGTTTCTAACTAAAATTGTAAAATATTTTGTATATTTTTATAAAACACAATATCTTTCAATTTTTATTCCAACAATATATTTTGCTATACACACAACAAGGCACGGATGCTTAGGTTAAGTCCAATGCAGACATTAGTGAGCTCTGTACGTGGGCCCACACAAAAAAAATATTATTTTAATTACTTTCGGAGAGAGAAGGCGCCAGTCGTGGCGTTCCCACGCCAACAAAAATTCTTTTTTCCTGCCTCGGTTCGTGTGTGCTTCAATTGCATCTCATTTTTGTTTTTTAATTTCAGATCAATCTAGTTCAAATTACATGTTGATTATATTGAGAAAGTTGTAGATTTTTAAATTATCTTCATATAGAAACCAAATATGACATATATTCTATTTTTAAATTAAAAGTTATTGATGTTTTACTTAAATCACTTAATTTAATTTATTCATGGGCCCGCACAAAGCGCCTCGTGAAACGCCTTTGCATTGGAGATGGGTGGTGCTTCGCATACGTGGCATAGAATATACTAAAGAATATTCTATTGAAGCGCTTCACGAAACTCATGCTAGTAGATGCATGTTTATGGCACTTAAAAGAAGAGTACTCGTGCCTCCCAATCAGTGATTCAGTACTGCTACCGCCCCCTGGAATCAGTGCTTGGAGAGGAAGTTTTTGTAGGGTAGATGAAGCTCAATTAGTTATGGGATGCACTAATAAGCTTGGAAAATGTTGTTGTGCTTAATTAATCGGTAAACACATCATTTATCTACTCTCTATATGTTTTTTTTACTCGCCATTTTGTTGTTCGTAATTTTTCTAGAAGTACGTAAGATTATAATTTTATCTGTAATATTTATGATTACTATGATAAATATATTGTTTATATCTATATAAATGTTGATTAAGTGGTGTAATAATTATGAGGATATTTTAAGAAGAGAATTTATATTTTATATTGCAATCATAGAATAAAGTTGTTTTAGATACAATTTTTTTTAAAACGATATGTAAAAAGAATGGAGTTGGTAATATCCTGATATTAGGCATAGAAGTCGCTATCTTATAATTAGATATATCCCTATGATATGATGTGTGGATTATTCCTTGATATTTTATCGTAATCTCATAATAAGTGGTATCAAAAACAGTATACTATAACAAATGATATCATAGTTAAGACATCTTAAAGACACGCAAGAGTTAAGATATCCTAAAGACACACAAGATTGAAAGCAGAAGTGAGGACTTGCTAAGATAAAAAATTCCAAGTAAGAGAGTGCAATCATTTTTATCTATATGGTTCACTTTTAATGAGAGCACCGTATTACTATATCATCTACTTTCTTAGAACTATTAGATTATTTTTTTAATGTAATCTTAACTTTCTATTTGTACAACTATCAATTGTCATTTATTACATCTATTACTCTAAAACAACCTCAAACAATTTTTTTCGAAGACTGTGATAGTGGCATGTTAACAAAATAAATTGACAAAATAAACATGTATTTCTAAGTATTTTTTTTACAAATTAAAAGGAAAAATGTGCCCGAATTCAGCGTAGATGTATAAAAGGAACAAAACATTAATATCAGCAGATAAAAAAGTAACATAAGAGCAAATCAAAGTATACGAGAATACCAAAAACAGCTTAAGCAATCCTAATGGAGCTTCAAGCCTCAAGACACCATAAACATGGAATTCTTCTAGAGTTGAGTAAACCTCATCAACAAACATAGCACCTAGCCTGGAAAAAAAAAAGCCTCTTCTGGCATTGCAAGACGAAGATTAATATGGTGCTGCAAGAAAAACATCAGTGACTTGATGTGTAGTGACCGTACAATTCCCAAAAACGAAGTGTTCAAATTTTTTTAAGAAAAAGCCCAGGAGGCAAGTCAAATCTTTTGGTGTAAGCAAGAGTGATTTCTACAAATAGAGGGTGTAGATTAGAGATAAATGAGTGCAAATCAATGGTATATATAGATGTGAGTAGTAATGGAATGCATGCATCAGTTTTTGTAAAGATTTTATAAAAATGTTTTCGCACATAAACCCTTTCCGTTTACACAATATTGCTCACTCTTGTAGCTCACCTAAGTATAAGAAAAGAAAAAAATAAAGTAGAAACAATTCATTGTTTTAATTCCTGAATAGCACAAAGCTTGGAAGACGACAAATGCTTCGAAACAGATGGTTGGGCCCTCAGGGACAGAGAATTCTGCATGTTTGGGTATCATATGCTTCTAAAGATTAATTAGATAGAAACCAAGGAAAATAAACTTTGAACTATAGAAATCTAAAATAGCAATTTGGTCATGAGTAATGGTAAAAGAAATTTGATACTATACTATTAAAAGGAATATCTGAATGGACTTACTATTTGCCATCCATAAGAGGATTCTGCAACGCTGGAACGGATTAGTCTACGACTGCAAGGAACTCATAATATCAGATATATTTGTGTGTATTGAAGATTAAAGCTGAAAACAACACCAATTATAAGGACAAACTAACCAAGAAGATATGACACTGCAAGACCTTGCTAAAGTGCATTGATCTTCACCGAAAATGTAGCCTGGTCCAATTAAAGAAAATAACACACAGGAGTACAAAAACAAAGCGCGACTTGGGCGAATCTATAGGATTGAACATAAAATAGCCATCAATCTGGAGTAAAAAATTATGAATCCACTCCAATGTGAGGTTGTTCTAAGATCAAATAACCTGAAACTAAAGGGCCCTATGATCAAAGCTTGAAGGGATTACTATCCTAAAACAATCTTGTCTGTTGATCCTTGATAGGTGCGCAGGACCTTTGCATCAAACTCGGGGAGAAGCACAACATAACTGGTCTACCATTTCATGGTGCTTTTTTCTTAAAAATAAACCAAATGCTAGGATCATATTTATAGCAATATTATTTAATATAAACTGTATTACATGAATGCTTATCAAAGAATAGTTTAGAGCAAAGGAAGCGATATGAACCTTGTCTTCTTTGAACCAAAACAAGCACAACAACATGCCATAATAAAATACAAGCTATCGAGAGTATCTAAAGTTGTGGTCAACTAATTAATGTGCTATGAAAGCTAATCAAGATCCTAATTTCTATCCAAATTGAGTTTGGAAACAAAGTTGGCGAATCTGATCCAAATACGAATCCCAGTTTGACTAGGGTTCGCACTTGCCGCCTGAAGATCAATTCAATTTAAGATTCAAGTAGATGCATTAAATTCTAATCCGAGTTGGACTAGAAGATTTGAATCAAATTGCTACTGGGAATTGAAGTATAAAAGTAATGCAAGAATAAGGAGGACATTGTAATATTCTGCTCGACCTTAAAAAACATCGGTTTAGACATATTTTGAATCAGAGCTACAGTTTGAAAGTTACGAGTTTTTAAAATTAGAGTGTAGTGTTGATTCTGTATAAATCTGTACAATTCCGTAGGGATTCCTTACAGATCGCGTTGTAAATTAGTTTTTAGAGTCCTAATAGTATTTGGATTTCCTAATTTAAGTTAAAATTCTAGTTTTATTGAGAGTTAGTATTCAACTTCACTTCTTTGTTTTAGAACTATAATTTTGTAGCTTAAGTTCACTTTTGAAAAAAAGACCAAAGAATTTGATATTCGATATTAGACACACTATAATGAGTTGTTTTTTCTTTGTTCTTGTGAGTTCCTAGATTGCATTGTGAGAAAGAAAGTACAGTTTCCTCCAATTTGTGCTCTACGTCTATATGATGTAATTAAGTGGATTGATTTTATAGGCACATGGAAGGACGATTTTCTCGGTAGCAGGTGGTGTATTGTTCATGTAAACTCTCTTGCTGTTGGCTACCTTCTTGTTCAGTCACAAATCATCAAGTTAACGAAGCCTCCACAGTAATCAATTAAAAGAAGAGAATAAGGCCCATCAAGTTGAGAAAGATATGTTGCAGTATATCACAAATTAGTTATTTCCTCTTGTTTACAGCCTGCAAGCTGCAGAACTAAGCTACCTTATTGCAGGCTGTGTGGTACTTGTTAGATCATATTACTTTTCGATGGCATTGTTTTGATCGTGGTGAACAAACTGCAAGACATAAATAAGAAGTAAATTAGTGGAATGATGAAACGAAAAAAAAAATAAGCAGGTAACATCAATAGTAAGAAGTACAGTCCTATAAGCTTGGTTTGAAGGAGGCAACACATGTGTGCCATTTTAAGCTAATGGATTTGGTCAATGAAACAAACTGTTGAAAGAAGTTAGGGTTTGATAGAGAGGAGAAGCTGGTGCGGGGAACTTGGGGATCCAACTCAGATCACCCTTCTTTTATATTTCCTTTATACGTGTCACTTTTCCAATAAGGCCCCTATATGAGTGTATATTTACAGTTACATAATAGACATACATACCAGCATTGCCCCTTAAGATGGTGCAAACACATTGTGAAGCCCTATCTTACTACAAAAGCTAGAAAATGTTTTTTCAAGAAGTCCTTTAGTCAGAACATCGGCAATTTGACCAATAAAACTCACATAAGGTACGCAAATCATCCCTCTGTCTACTGTCTTTGATGGAATGGCAATCAATCTCAATGTGTTTAGCTCAATCATGTTGAATAGGATTGTTTGCAATATCAATTACAACCTTGTTGTCACAATACAACATCAATGGATTTGAGTTAAACAATTCTATCTCCATTAGAAGAACTCATAACCACAAGGCCTTACACACACCATGTGCCATGGACGACACTCAGTCTCTACAATGGATTGAGCCACCACACTTTGCTTCTTGCTACACCATGTGACATGGTTTCCACCAACAAAAGTGCAATAGTTAGAGGTTGATTGTCAATCGTCAAGAGAGCCAGCCCAATCTATGTCAGTGTAGCTCTATACTCTTAAGTTTCCTCGATGAATGTACGTAAGACCCCTACCAGGACATCCTTTGATACAGCGGAGGATACGAGTCACAACATCCATATCTCATGATCGAGGATTATTCATAAACTGACTTAGCACACTCACATCAAATGTAATATCCCGTTGCATGTGGGAGAGGTAGATTAGCCTCCCAACAATCCCCTAACATCACTCATGATTCATAGGCATTTGCATATCTCTACTTAGGCGATGATTTTGTTCAATTTCCTATAGGATGACATTCGAGCATGCATGTCACTTTGAGTAGGTCTAGACATACCTCTGTTGGGAGAGAAAGATGCCCTCAGGCCCTGAGAGACCTTTTCCAAAGAAGTATCTCAAATACCCCAAATCCTTAACTTCAAACTCTTGTGCTAGATGGCTCTTCGAGCGAGTAATCTCCTTACTATCGTCCCCAGTTATTACAATATCATCTACATACACAATCAAGATGGCTACCTTACTCATGTTGTGCTTGTAGAAGAGAGTGTGATTAACATTACTTTGCTTGTATCCCATTTGGAGTATTGCCTGCCTAAACTGATCAAACCAAGCTCAAGGGGACTATTTCAATCCATACAAGGACCGATGGAAGCAAAGAACTTCCCCTTTTGTTTGAGTGGTGCCAAATTCAGGTGGGATCTACATATATACCTCCCTTTGGAGGTCACCATGCAAGAAAACATTCTTGGCATCCATTTGATGAATCTTCCAATCAATACTAATTGCACAAGAGACAATGGTCTGGATGGAATTCATCCAGGCGATAGGTGCAAAAGTCTCCTCATGATTGATTCCATATGTTTGGGTCTACCCCTTTGTCACAAGACAAGTTTTGTACCTCTCTACCTTACTTTCTAGAGTTTGCTTAACTGTGAATACCAACTTGCATCCTACATGTTGTTTGCCTGGTGGTAGATCCACAAGCTCCTGAGTTTTATTCTTTTCCAAAGCTCTCATTTCTTCAAGCATTGATGCCTTCCACTTTGGTTCCTTTATAGGTGTTTTCCAATCACGAGGTATGGATATAGAATCAAGGGAATCGATAAAGCCCTGGAAAGAGGGAGTGCAATGTTTGTAAGAGATAAAGTTGCAAAGGTTATGTTTGTACCCAACACAATCTTTAAGACATGCCAAATACTTGAGTGTCTAATTGGTTTTCTCAAAGCAATGGGTATGTCATTTTCTAATTGGAAGGGAATGGGAATAATAGGTAGAGTGCTATCACCTTGCTCTCTTGTGATAGTTGAAACTATAGAACAATTAAAGTGAGATTTGGAGTCCAAGTTATCTTGTATGAGGGGCTCTATGATCGGTGACGGTGGCAATGAAGATCTTGTTGGAGACAACACCTCATGATGACCCATATTATCACCACATTCATTGTTACTTGCCTCCCCTTTACCAACGATAGCATTACTCCTCTCACTTTTGCAATTTGGCTCCCGTCTAGTTGCATCATTATGTGATACACTTGGAACAGAAACAAAAACGAAGCACACAAGGCCACCTTCTCTATCACTCACCCCCTCTCAACCTAATGTACTAGGAGCAATTGGGGACTGAGTGGTCCTAGCTAGTGTCATTGGTTAGGCTATAGTAAGGTTCAAGTTCCCAGAAGATTACATCCATACTTACAAAGAAGAGATGTTCAGAGGGGCACCAACATCAATACCCCTTCTGAGATGGAGGATAACCTATAAAAGCACACCGAATGGCACAGGCCAGGTTTTCTGAGTTCCTATAATTATAAAGAAAGTAAACACATCTAATAACCTTCGAAGGAACTATGAAAGAATTTGATCCAAGAAGATACTCACTAAGAGTTTTGTGCTCAAGAACACAAAGACATTTAATCTATTAGATATGTTGCAGGTTTCACTGCCTCCCACAAAAGAAATTTAGGCACACTTATGTTTACCATGAAATTTAGGCACATTCATGGTAAACATAAGAGAGTGTGCAACTTCAAGTAAGTGCCTGTTTTGATTTTCTACAACACTATTTTGTGCAGGACAATGCATGTAGTTTGATGTGCAATGCCACTAGTGGAAAGATATTGTTCAAACTCCTAGTTAATATATTTTATGCCATTTTCATAAAATCTTGATATTGGTTCCATGTTGATTTTGAATAGGAGCACTGAAATCCTTAAAAGCAGAAAAACATCACTTTTGTTTTTCAAGAGATAAAGCCATGTGTAACGACTAAAGTAGTCAATAAAAATTACAAACCACCGATGTCTAGAAATAGAGCAAGTCTCACAAGGGCCCCAAGTGTCAGAATGGATAACTTCAAAGAGTGTGGTACTTCTCACACCCCTACTAGGATAAGTATTTCTGGATGCTTAGCCGATTCATATGAATCACATACAAGAGACACCTCAAAGCATGATGCAAAAAGAGAGAGAAATATTCGAGTCAAAATAGAACAAGATAGATGCCCAAGTCTGCGATGGTGTAATTACATCTCTTGGTTAGATGAGGTACGGACTGCAAGAGCAACTTCAACATTGCCTTGATCCAAATAGTAAGAGCCCATCATGCTCCGTCCTAGTCCCAAGAAGCTTCTCTATCCTTAGCTCCTGAAAGGCACTAGTTGGGGGTCAAACCAAACTCTACAGTCGAGGGATTTAGTAACAGAACTAACATATAGGAGGTTAACAGGGAGATTAGGAACATGCAAGACAGGTGTTAAAGACAAGGTATTTGTACACCTAATGGATCCACACCCTATGATAGGAGTAGAGGATCCATTAGTTACACGTGTTAATTGAAAGATGCCGACTAGGGGGAGGGGGGTGAATAGGCGGTTTTTCAAATTTTACTTTTAATTGAGTGGTTAACAACCTAAATTACAATATCAATACACAAAAGATATAGATGATGGCACAAGGTAAGTTTTGCAATTACTAAAGAGACTAGAGCAATAATCGATTTCTAGAAATGTAAAACAAGTAATAAAAGTAACCGAAGAGATCGAATTTTTCCTGATGTCTCAGAAATTTGCCGATTTCCACTAATCCTCGTTGAAACGCTCTTCACTAGAGCTTTTGCTTCGATTTCACTAGGGGTAGCCCTTTTCCTCTCCGGATAGGCGAGCTCCGAACCTTTACAACCAACCGCCGGGCCTCTCCGACACACACCGTCGATGGAGAGATCGCCGGACCTCCCGGGTCGTCTAGGTGACGTCAATCACCAAGAGTAATGAGCCTAGCACCTTACTTGATCAACCTCAAAGCTTGAAGAACAAGTATGCAAATGCAAATGGCTCAATCTCAACCTCTCTCAACTAGCTCTCAATGTTTTGCTCAAGTATTAGCTTCAAATGCAAGAGAATGAGTATGAGAGGCTTTGCAAGCTGTTTCACAATGTTTAGGAGATGAAATTCATGTGTGTACAGCTTCTCCAAACAGTAGGGTTTATATAGTTTCAGAAAAACGGTCGTTTTCAAGAAAATTTGGCGAAAGTTGTATTGACTGGACATTGTTCGGTCACTTCGGACAATGTCCGGTCAGTACAAATAAAGTGACTGTTGCTCACGAGATTTTCGAGTGTCAGTAGCAGTTTGAAGTGATTTGTGAAGGCCGGACAGATGGATTTGTCCGGACAAAACGTCTGGACAAATGTATATGTCTCTGTTAACACTCATATTTAACAGCACATATACAGGCCGGACAAATACGATTTGTCCGGACAAAACGTCCGGACAAATGTATATGTCTCTGTTGACACTTGGCTTAATACTTAACAAAAAATACATAGGCCGGACAAATGCGATTTGTCCGGACAAACGCATATGTCTCTGTTAACACTCGTTTTCATCTTCACAGAAATTTTATATAGGTTGGACATTGTCCGGTTACTTCGGACAATGTCCGGTGCGTCCCGGACAAAAGCCCCCGGATGGATTCATTTGTCTCTGTTGATTGTAAATAAACTTTGCCTTAAGAATTGTACTGGCCGGACATTGTCCGGCCATTTCGGACAATGTCCGGCCTAAATCGAACAAATACTCCGGACAGATTTATTTGTCTTTGGTTTTCGTTTTGCAATTTTTAGAAAAGATTTGTATTGGCCGGACATTGTCCGGCCATTTCAGACACTGTCCGGCCAGTTCAAAACGACAACAGAGTTTTTGAATTTTTACCCAAATTCAATTAGGAACTAAATGCATATGCAAATATGTTTCCAAAACCTTCAAGGTTGACCAAATGACTTGTGCGAAAACCCCTCTTAATAGTACGACCATCTAACCTAGAAATTTTCAAAAATAAAAAACTAGATTCAGATACTTGTATTTTTGTCGGAGTTTTCCACCATTCTTGCTTCATGGAGTCTTGATAGTCTTGATAATCTTGATTTGCACTTTTGTGATGCTTTCTCCTCTGATTAACCTGAGTCTCAAATACATAGGTTAGTCATATATATCACGGATGTTATTAATCACCAAAACCCTAATCAAGACTCAAGATTCAACAACACACACCTTATCCTTTCCAGAATATGATGTATATGTGATGAACTCGTTAGGAGAGCCTATCATATGGTTAGTGGCTCCAATATCAATGATCTAGGATTTAGGCTTGGAACCACAACTAATTGTGGCTACTCAAACCTTTCTCTGCAGTGACATGGAAACTAGAAGCATCTCTAGAGGAACCAAGGGTGGAGGCAGAACAATTGACCCGCATGAGTTTGGATTGGAACTCCTCCAGAGCTTGTAGATCTACCATTGGCAACTTCCATGAGGTTGAAGTGAAATTTTCTTGATTTGGTTCAACACCCTGAACACCTTCTGGTCGAGTTCTCCCCCTTTGCCAATCAGCTAGGTAACCATACAACTTGTAGCAATTACTCTTAGTATGACACATCTACTTACAGTACCCACATACTATCTTGCTCTTGCCTTGAGCTCCAATCTTTGCAATGGTGGCCTGAGCATTAGAACCAACTCTAGGTGTGCTAAATGCAGGAGAAGTATGCATGGATAGAGCTACAGAAGCCTCAACTTCTCTATAAGGATCACTCATCTAGTGTGACAGCGGTGTCTCTTCCTCTAAAATACTAGAGAGGATGTGATCGAGGCTCGGCCACTCAAGAAGAGAAAAGATCAAACTCTTGATTTAGACCATCTAGGAGGAGCTTCCCCACAAATGATTCAAAGTTGTATGATGAATAGCCAAATCTTTCACATCACGTGGAGTGAATGGATGATAGAAATGAATCTCCCTGTACAACATTTTTACCTCACCAGCATATACTCTCTGACTGATTGCAGGCCTTACTTTAAATTATTTATCTCATGCATTATCCGAGTGGCCTGCATTTTGTTAGATATCCCTGAAAGCTGCCTTTCTAAGGCCATCCACACCTCCAAAGCAGTCATCGTAGCTTCTACCTGCTCTCGAACAGATGGTTACATACTCCCCATCAACCATACTAGCACTCGATCATTATTTTGCTTCCAGCTGGAGTCACTACTGACATCACTAGACTTCTTATCGTCACCATCCAACAACTCCTCGAGCCCATGAGAGCTCGAGATCAATCGGGCGTGATGAGCCCAACTGATAGAGTTCCCTGGTCCAATCAATTTTATCGGATCAGGCTCCGGAGCATACTTAAAGCTCCCTATGTCCCCTTTGATTGTTGCTCCTGAATCATTTGAGAGATCTCAGAGCTTGCTAATACTTGCATTCCCCATGATGGTGCTGTATGAAGTCTACACACACACAACACAAGGCATCAAGACAACCTTTTATCTATGCAACCATCAATTACAGAAGTAAACTAGAACTTCAACACCACATATGCAAGAAACAAGCAATGCTTTCAGGCTAAAAATAGAGAGCCTAAACAAACCACATGCACACTTTGCAAGCTAAAGGAACCATCCAAGCCAGAGCAGTACAAAATCTTCAAATAACGAAGATTTCCAATGAGGAGAGACCACCACTCCAATTCCAAGTCTGGCAATTTAAGTGGACATAGTTCACAGATTGCAGCACAAAGGCATGCCGATGGTGAGCTTTCACTTCAACCTTGCGCAGACGCCGGAGCACTGTACCTCCATCCTTGTGCAATGATTAGATCAACACACAAGAAAGTTCTACTGCCATGCTCTGCTACCATGTTGAAAGAAGTTAATTTTGGTGCTAGGGTTTGATAGAGCGGAGAAGCAGGTGTGGGCGAATTTTGGGTTCAAACTCAGATCACCCTTCTTTTCTATTTCCTTTATAGATGTCACTTTTCCAGTAAGGCCTCTGTATGAGTGCAAATTTACAGTTACATAATACACATACATACCAACACAAACTATTCTTTTGAGTTAACGGATTCTTCTACAGAAATGTCTGAGATCCCACATCTCATAGCTTGATAAGAGCTGAAAGACTAAATAGCAAAATTTGGCTCACGAAACACATCTCCAGTAGCTTTGCTTGCTATTTAAAATGACGCTGAAAGAAGTTTGGAGCATAGAAGTATAGCACAACTATGAAGCTATAAAAATGTAGTTTACATCATGAGAACAAATCAAATGCTTTTCAAAATGCAAGCATTGTAACAAAGCAAATTCTTTTAGATGGCACATCACCGGAAAAACAATGTTCTTATATTGATTCTATAGATGGAATTCATACAGGGAGAGATGGCAAACCACAGGGATGCACCAACGGGCTTGATAACGGCCAATGTACTAAATTATCGGTAGTATCGGCCGGTATATTGGCTGATATATTGATACTAGACACAAAATAGTATCAATATCGTGTATCGTTTCAATTGATTAGTTTGGAATGCATTGTGCTATATACCAGTCAATATATCGCACCTGATATGGCCAATATGCAATGTTTCAACGCGACACATTCCCTTCAGATTTGTTGATAAAAAGTTTTGATAAGTATTAGGTCAAAAATACAAAATATTTATATGATAACTCTATAACCATACTTTTTTTCTCTTATGTCATTATGAGATAATTTAATATTTTAACTTCACTATAACTATTAACATATTCTATGAATGTAAAATACAATCAAAATTATATCTTTTCCTTTCACATTATTAGTGTGTGAAAATATAAGTCATTACATATATATATATATATATATATATATATATATATATCCAAAATTTATTATATAACATATTAGTACTCAAAAGCTAAATTTAAATTTAGAATTAAATATATTTATCACATCAATTACAATAATGCATCATTCGACATATCACCCGATATGTGATATCAGAACCAAAACGGTATGAGTCTGATACCCGATATTTAGAAGCTTGATCACGGCACAGCGAGAACGAATGTATGGACATGGTGACAAATTGGTATCGACGATGGGATCGCAGCAGAGTGATGCGGTCAAAGGAGGCATTGCTATCTTGCTGCTGATCGGCGAGTGACGGACGTAGTTGGGGGCATTTGCGACAACGTGTGCCATCTGCATAGGGTCATATTTGCCTTGAGGGCTTAATGCATCAACAGAAATGCCAAAATATATATATATATATAAGATACAGCAGATGATTGATATGGATCCTCAATTTTGACGAAGCAAGCAACATGGGACCTCACTACCATTCGAACGCTGTCGCATGGCAGGAAAATAAAGATCAAACAGCTTCGTAAGCCCAAGGCCAGCTCTGCCGTGAAGCCGAAGTTGATGGCAGCCGTGCGGCCGGCAGAACACCGGGGTGGGCTGCCGTTGGGACAGTGGCAGCCATGGCAGCTGCGGGAGAGTCAGCAACGGTGGCCGAGGCCCCACCTCACGGCCGACGGCAGGAGGCGGACGCATGTAGCCGGAGGACCACCGGTGGACGGATCCAGACAGGCCCCGAGGCAGCAGAGAGAGAGAGAGAGGAAGAGGGGCGATTTGGGGTTGAGCAGTGCATTCGAGGGAGGTAAGAAGTCCTTGGTGCTAGGTGGAAGTCTGAATGGCTCAGATTGCAAGTATTGGTCGATCGGACGGGTAGATAACATTTGCAACTAGATTGGCCAGATGCAAGGCAGATCGGATCCAACGGCTGAGGAAATAGGGGCTGTGTTGAGTCACTTGTGCGTATTTACGGTGTTCTCATGTTTGACTCATGGAATCATGGTGCCTTGAAGACCACATGTTCTCCCATTCCCCGTAAGAAGAGAGAGAGAGAGAGAGGTGTCGTGTGTGTGTGTGTGCCATGGGAACTCCTTGAAGACTTAGCCCTAGCTTTCTTGTTTGCCCTTCAAATTTAGTGCTTCTCCACGTGCATGCCATCATACGGTTACAAAGTCTGCATGGCGCAGTCTGAAGTTTGAGCAATTCGAGCCCTTTTCTTTTCTTCAAGTTGTTGCCTTAATTTCACAAACACAAACACAACATTGATGAGGCTTTATAGGCCTCAATATTCGTGCATTGTGATGCAATGCACACTCTTAACATCCACATGATGAGTTCATCAGATTGTCTGTATGATATTGAGTCTAACTTGTATGTGCAGAATAAGTTAGAGTGAGATATATTATAAGGATGCAATTAGATAATGTTAGGTTAGTGTATGAGATAGTACATGATGAGATGAGATGTTGTTTGATTGATTGTATGATGAATTTAAGTACAAAAATATATAATATAGAAAAAATACTATCAAAACTAGCAAATATTTTATTTCACTTTAATAATTCTTATTCTATCTTAATTATTTTTAATAAATATTAATCTTTACTATGAATCATTAATATATACTAATCACATAATTAGGCAAGTCAGACTCCTCAGAAGTTCCATTTATTCTAAATTAGACTCATGAGTACTTTTTGTATGAATTGAGTCAGACTCAATTTTATATGCACACAATCAAACATGAAATTGTTATATTTTTAGAAGTAGGCTGAACCCAATTATAGACAACCAAACACATTCATAATAATTTGTCATATTATTTTCTATCATTAAAATGCAGATAGACTTAATAGTATAATTAAAGTTTAGGCATCTTTAAGATTAAAACTCAAATTTATAGACTTCAATGGCGTAACTATATAAGTTTGATTACATATGATGTAATTTGCTCTAGACACAATCAAGACAAAAGAGAGCGAGAGAGAGAGGACAGAGATTCTCCTCCACAGAGCCAACAACTTTAGAGGGCCAAAACTTAAAACTATGGAGCCTCTTGTCCCTACTTCCAGCTCAAGGATACCCCCTACATCAATCCATTTGATATACCAATGCTATTACTTTTTTGTTTTGATATATTATGATTATATATAAGGATTAATGAGACTCTTAACTTTAAGAGAGCAGCAAAGAAAAACTACTGAGCTATACTTACTCATATAACTCTTGAAGGAGAACGTAGATATGCAGTGTAAAAAATTAGTCATAAATGATAGAGAGAGTGAGGATATAATTAAAAATATAATAGAAAAATATCAATAAATTTGCATACAAATCTTATAATCCTTTCAGTAAAAAAAAGTGACGTCCTAGAATGTAGCAGTCAAACTATTTTAATTTTGACCAATAATTTCTTTGTAAGTATTTAGATTGGCTATATGAAAATAAGTAGATTTTTTTAAAATATTTTTATATATTATAGATTTATTACTCCTTTCATTTTCAAATACATGTCGTTTTATCATATAGTACATGAAACAAAACATAAGGAGAAAAGACTAAAATAGTCTCATTTAATACACTTTATTAGTGACTCTTCCAACTCTACAAACTACATATTTATTCTTTCAAAATATTAAATAAAAAACTATATATGGAAAGTGATGTATAAATGTTTCTAGAAATTGTAGAACAATATGTATTTGAAGCAAAACTAGAAGACCAAACAACATAAATTTGGAAATGGAGATAATAGATTTTACGAATATATTATAGTGCAAATTAGTAGTTAAAGTAGTATTTTGAAGACCATGCCAATATCTAAAATGTCATTTTTTTTTAATTGGAGATAGTATGTTGTAACAAACAGAGAAAATTATATCTTATACCATGTATAGGAGGAAGTATTAATTTTGCATTAAGGTGAGCAACAAAACCAACAAATTAAGGGGTGTGGGGGTGGAGCTTTATCTACCACTAGTTGCTAGTTACCCGGGTCTTCAAAATTCTATATAACTCGGCACTAGCTTGCTCCCTACTTACCTCCTTACCTCCTCTCTCTCTCTCTCTCTCTCTCTCTCTCTCTCTCTCTCTCGCTCTCCTAAACAACAGCTCGCCATTTCTCTTACTTCATCCATATGTAAGCTCATATTCTTAAGAGGAGTTTGTGCTAGAGCATCTACTAAGTAAGCTAACTTTATTTAATATATTGTTCTCCCAAACTGCCTCTTGTTGATCTCCCGATGAACCATCCTTTTCTTGTTCTTGTTCTTGTTCTTTCCCCAACTTTTTTATTTTCTTCATGTTTTTGTGGAAGGTGGCTAACTAATTTATGATGACTTTGATGAGCATGAATGCATGCATTTTTTTTGTATTCTTGCAACCTCTCATCTATAGGAAAGTTTCTATTCTTAAGAGAAAAGTTTGTGGTAGATTTTAGTATCTACAAAGTAACTAACTAGCTTTGATACGTATTGTTCTTCCAACATAGATCTCTTCTTGATCTCCCATTGAACCATATATCCTTTTCTTGTTTCGGTTCTTCCCCCTTTTTTCTTTATTCTCCTCCTGTTTTTGTGGAAGTTGTTAATTAACTAATGATGACTTGATGAGCATATATGGGATGCCTACATTTCCTTGTATTCTTGCAGTTCTTTGTTTCCTAAGGCTCAGTAATATATGAGCAAAACCCTAGATCTTTCACAAAAATTAGCAATATTTGTGTAAGTTGCCACATTTATAAAAGCAAACAAAAGAGAATATATTGTTCATGCAGTTCATCTTACTCTTTTTTTCCTTTTCATTTTGTCTATGCAGCATAACAAGATGGTGGCATCAAACATGTTCAGTTTGTTTTTGGTTAGTGATCATCATCAAACGGAATTGCACTTGCTGATGGGTAGAAGTGTCACCAAAGTACCATATTTTCAACTTCGAGGACAAGCTAGCATCTCTATGCCCTCCTAGTCTATGAATTGGTGCTATCCTAATTGAGCTTTTCATCTCACACATTTCTTTATCGTCAGTTGAGTCATCTTTTCTGGTCACTTGTGCCAGAATCAACGTTCTTGATCTTGTAAGGCCTTTTCTTGACCTTGTAAGACCCTATTTCACCGTGTCACCCCTCATCACATCTCTCACCCATCTTTTTCTTGTTTCCCACAAAACTAAATTTGTCATCACTAGTGTTCGACGGTATCCTCTAAACTTGCAGTTCCTTTTCCCTTCTATCCCTCCTGAGCTACATGTTTTCCACTTTTTATTAGAACTTTTTAGATGAGATAGTAGATGAATCTAACATTGTTAGATCTCATCAGAATGTTTTGAGTGTACTACCTGTTGCGATCCTTGTCTTTGGGTGTTAGCAATATAATGTCCATTGATTCATCTCTTATATATATAAACATTTTTCTCATGCAAGAAGGGATGTAATACTACACAGTCTTTTCTTACCTATTGTTTTAATTAAGTGGAAGAAATTGTACTTAAAAGAATATTATTCTATGTTTTTTAGTGAAATATGATCATATTTTTCCCAAAGTGCTTTCACAGTCATTATTTTATTTGACCATTAATTGTTAGATACAAACAACATATCCACCATATTAGGAGTAGAATTGTAATCTTACATAACTTATTAAAAATTGTGCAAAAACCTAAAATAGAAAGTAAAAATAACGGAGATAGTACAAAGTAATATGGTAGGCGTGTTATTTGCATACAAATAATTAATAGTCATGTGGAGTAATAATTATCCAGGTATTTCAATAAGATAGGATCATATTTCACCTAAAAACATAACCGATGCAGTGATATCTTTTGGTGCATGACTTTTTGTGGGCCCCTCCATTGGACGAACCCTTTGTGCTGACCTTAACTATCCAGGATACAGTCACACACATAGAGAACATAGAACCAACAATCTGCTCAAAGATACATTAATATGACAAGCACTTAAAGTATAACATAGAGCCATCAAGCCACAATTCATATATTAATTATTACATAGAACCGACACGACCAATATTAGGTGTTCATATAAAATAGTTTTAACAAAATATCACAACAAGAACTAGACCCATCGACAGCCATAACTCGATTGCGGTGCACAACCCAACTAATGCTCCTGGTCTTCGCCATTTCTATCTTCCAAGTCTTGGTTAAACCCATAGGGCATTGACTACTCTTCCTCCACTGAATTATTGATTTAGCAACAATGAATACAATGTATTTAGCAAGTCACAAACGCAACACAATTATTTTTATATATAGTATCATGACAAGGTCATTGAAGAGAAAGGATAGTTTGTATACATGCATAGCTAATCTTGAATTTAAGATAAGCAATAAAAATATTCAATTAAAAACTAAATTATTAACAGTTCAAAGGTTTCATGGGTTGTGATGCTCCGAGCTAGGGGTCCAGGAGACATAAGCATCTCACAACACAGAATGAAATCATTATACAATGCCACAATGATTAAATAAAAAATAACCACTTCAATTAAAAATAATCATTGTCTTACAAAATAGTTTTGGAAATTGAAAGACTGGAAATAAGGTTTAATAAATAATTAAGACATAAATCTCTAAGTAGTCATATTCTGAGAATCGCTTATCCTCTTAGACGGAATCCCGTCCTTCACTAGTGTAGTCTTGAACGACATCGTAGCCAAGGTCCAACTCAAAATCAATTCCCTCTGCATACACTATAATGCAACTAGCCCATGAATCTCAAAGACTCAGCAAACAATACACGCACAGACAATATCATGTATCAACACAACAGACAGTCAATGATCTCAAGTGACCAGAGACGAATGCAAATGATCTTATAAAACTAGTTAAGTAAAACAAAAGTCACTTTTTAATACTTTAAATTCTATTGGTGAGACTATCATACTTGTTGGTGAATATTCACACTTAGTTTAGCTCTGCAGAGGTATTCCATACTACAACATTTCTTAGGCACAACAGTTGGCTTCAAACACACTCTTCTGCAATTCTTTTAACGTACGACTGGCACTAAGAAAACAAAGTCTTTGACTGTATAATTAACAAAGAGCCCACCTGGACATATGCATTCACATTGGCATGCATAAGCCGTTATAGCGAGCTGCAACTCACTACGCCAACAACTTCTATCACTAACCATGGGGGTTATATTAAGTTACTCTACTCAACCCATCCTATTTCAGAACCATGGAAGTTATGAAACAAGCATTGGACACTCACCAAGAGGTTGTTACATAATAGACTATTAAAACATCAACAATGATTGAACAACGACCAAAGAGCAACTGAACAATTGATAACCAACAAGAGATCTAAATCATACAATTCAATCTCTTAACCATAAATTGACAGATTAAAATAATGTAGGTTTCAGATATGATAAAACAAATATTACATTGCAAACAAAATAATTAAATAATGCAATAGAGAGTTGACATGCATCAAAATATGGTGTCCGCGCTTGCCTTGTTCATCAATTGAATCTGTTGTCTCTTCTTCATACGCTTGGTGTCTGACGATGGATTAGACGATCGAAAAAAAATACAAAATAATTTAATGAATATTTAGAAATTACTTATTAAAATATGAAAGGCTCAAAACCATGGTTCGAGCTTACTAGGGTTCAAATCTAAAATCTAAACTACAGATCTATTAGCCAAAAACTATTGTAAACAGATCCAAGGACTGATCTGAAATTAAATAATTACCATCAAGTCCCTAGGGCCTTAAAACTTAACCCTAATAGATCCAAGGACCAATCCATAAATAAATATTTATGAAAGGACCCTCAAACCTAAATCTAAAAACCCCATGTACTCTCTGTCTCTACTTGTCCGACACATACATGCATCCTCACCTCGGGCGACGGCAAGTTCCACAATAGCGATGGCTCAGGCGACGATGACAGTGGCTCAAGTAGCACGGCTTGGGCAGTGGCTCGAAGGGTGGTGATTGTCCAAAATTTAGGGCTAGGGATCCTAGAACTTGGCACAAGGTTAGGCTCCAGTTCCCTCTCCTATTTCTAGCCTTCCTCACGTAATCTCTTCAAATGAACGAACAATTCTCTGAAGATTTGATCCCAACTGCCTCTTATCTCTAAGAGGAGTCTGAATTGGGCATGATTTGTTGCTCAAATGAACTCGGATTCAGCCAAATTGGAGTTGGGTTAAAATCTAGGGTTAGGGCTTAGAAACATCAGGGTTTGATTTGGGATTGAAACTTACGAATTGTTATAGGGGGCATCCAGTAACCAACCTAATTTTATTATCAAAACAATATAATGCTACTTGTGTCGCATCGAGGTGGGTATAACCCACAGAACGCAAGCCCCAAAGGTCTCGGGGGCTCAGAGTATTCAAATATGTTTTAACACTCAATTGAGGTGTATCAAATTACCCACAAGATCTCTCAACTTATTACCGTTAGATCATTTACATGTGACAATTTTGCATGTGAATGAGTTGAGAAAACAAGACTTTTCACTATGCCTTGCACACATTTATCCTTGCCCACTAGTCAGACGAATTGTTTGTCCTCTTATTGTTTTGGCGGGCTATATCCCTTCCCTGATGATCCATCTCCCGTAATTGGTTTAGTGGAAGGCTTCACTCTTTCCCAAAATGGGGTTAGTGGAAGGGATTAACCCTTTCCCTAAACTGGTTTTGTGGAAGGGCTCAACCTTTCCCAGAACGGGGTTAGTAGAAGGACACATCCATCCTGCAGGAACAATTGAATACTCAATGTAGGTATTAAGTCAAAATCATCTCATACCAGACTTGTGGTTAGTATGTTTGCATGCCGCACATAAGCAAAACACAAGGTTTTAGTCCTTAATATCTTAGGTAAGGAACCAATCTACTTTCCTCTCTTCAACATATGTACCATCTGTGCCATCCCATCCTTACCATCAGACTCACATTTATCATTTCAACAATAGCAATACTCCACATAAAATGTAGCATCGTCTTCACAGGTTTTCATCAAAATTATAGCATGACCATTTATCCTTTTATGTTAATAACGTATAAGTATGGTTTAACAATCTAGAGTGACTTGGAATATATCTAGCTAGCAAATCAAATATGGTTTGCACAAGGTAGGGCACTAACTACACATGTCATTCTAACATATTCATTATAACAACATAGCATGCAACATATTTCAAGATACAAAGTACTTAATCATTTCACAAAATATTGGATTGACATGACCAAGGGAATTGTGACTTGCCTCCTTCAACAGATTGGTCGTCAAATGAAGGGTCAGTGCGGCGACATCTTCAAACTCGCACTACTCGAAACATATAACAGAAACAAACAACCTGAACATAAGTTCAACAAGCAGAAAATATATACAATAGATACATGCATGCATGCTTGAAGAAATAACAGGTGCATCTGGGGATAAATGCGTGAATGCAAGTGTAAAGGAGGGTTAAAACGGTAAAATATGGTGCTGTCCAAAAACAAAAAATGTCATTTGAGGGCCTTAAGGAATTCAAACATGGCATGCAAGAGTGTTGGGATAACCGAGGATGACTTGTACACGATTGGAAATGATTTGGCTCAAGGGTGGGGATTTTTGGGTCACCAGAATGACATGCAATGCCGTGGACGAGCTGAAAATGACAAACAAAACCTAATGATGGTGATGAGGATGACATGCAGCAACCAAAGTGCTTGTGCATGCGGAAAATGAGCAGTGGTTTGGCTGAAGCACGACTCGAAACTATTAGGGCTCGAAGAACGGCTTCAAACGGGTTCGTATGATGCGAATAGGGTAACAATGGAGTCAGACACAACACAAAACAGATGAATGAACGATGAACAATAAGTCGAAGGGCTTGGACATGCTCAACAATCTCAAACACATATGCGGTTGTGGCTGACATGCTTGTGCAAGCCGCTGACACAGCTAAGCTAGTCGGCTTGCACTGGATGTGCTAAGAGCTTGGCCAGTGTGTGCTCTAATTGGCATAGTGCAGCGGCGGCGAGCTCTGGCAAGCGGTTGGCACCAACAAGGATGGCGTCGTGGACGGCTTGTCGAGGCGGTCCTATGGGACACGGTCATGGTAGCTAGGGCAGCTAAAATCGCTTGGACAACGGTGATGGTGGCACTAGAGCGCACCCAGAAACATGCATGTGGTGCCACGGTGGTCAGGACTCCAGCGACGATAGTCAACATGTCTAGCACACTTTCCTAGGAAGATTGAGGGTGTGTCCAGTGGCGATCAACCTAGCGGCAGGAGGACGATGGTCGATGGGAAAGCACACCACACAGGTAGGAGAATCCCAACAATTCACCATTACTGGGACGGTGCAGCCCGCGAGGCGACCGACAAAGGTGTTTGGGAGCTAGAGCTCGGTTAGGAGATGATGTGGACAACGACAATCGGCCGATGATGGGTTGGCAAGGTTCGTGGAGAGGCAACCATGCGCATCGGAAACGTACGGCAAACTCCAACAAGGAGCCATCAGAGTTCAATCTGGTTCAGTGGAAGCATCACGGGGCCGAGGGGGTCCCAGTGACACGGCTGGTGACGACGTTGACTGACTAACGGAGGTTGGCGACAGTGAAGTGGTTGCGATAGAGGGGCTAACAACGGTGAGGACAATCAACGGAGCTAGGGAAAAAATTCTTCTGACGGGGCCGGCTTGTTATCAGGAGGGAGAGAAGCATTTTCCTTTACTAGCTGGACCAAAGAGAAGACTTGGACGGTGTTCGATTTGGGGAACAATGGAGGTCGGCAGCAGCATGGAAAACAGCGACCGCTGGCAACTGGGGACATGGGAACTCAAATAGATGCTTGGCAAGAAAGAGGGGGAGGAGTGGAGTTAATTGGGCCTGGTGGCGTGGTCGGGTATGGCTAGAGTTGAGTTGCCGATGGCGACCCTTGGGCGGCAAAGTTGGAGAAGAAGACAGCACTGGGAGTTTGAATTGGATGCTGGATTGGGGTAAACTATGCAATG
Organism: Pharus latifolius; assembly: GCA_019359835.1. Taxonomy (NCBI): domain Eukaryota; kingdom Viridiplantae; phylum Streptophyta; class Magnoliopsida; order Poales; family Poaceae; genus Pharus; species Pharus latifolius. The sequence continues at coordinate 81,803,453 of CM033323.1, read as the reverse complement.
TAATGAAGTTGGGGGCTACTAGGAGCTCACCTACTCCTGCTAAGGTATTGGAAGTTGGTAGTGTGAAGTGTGAGCAGCAAAGAGGGAACTGGGGAGTATTTAAGGGTAGTTGAGCTCGAGTTGCTACTGGAAATGGCACAAAGGAGGAGGGATAGGGAGGTGATTGCTGGGCTACTGAGGCAATTGGAGAGCTATTGCTGTAGCTAACTGGTCTGGAGACTGCATAGGAGAGCTGGAGGTTGCTTCCTACGACTAGCTATTGTTGGAGGTGTTTGAAGCTACTATTGCTGACTGGAGGAGCTAGGACAAGGTGGCTACGACAAGCAGAAGCAATAGGAGAAAGAGACAAAACAAAGAGAGCTGAGAGAGAAGAGAGACTGTGTGTTGTGTGTGCTAAGGCGAGGGAGAAAGTTGTTGAGAGAAATTGAGAGGGAGGGAAAAATTGGAGGGGAGAAAAGAAAAGGAGGGTATGAGGGGAAATTTTGAGACTTTGAGGGTGAAATTGAAAAAGGATAAAAAGGAAGGGCCAAAATGTAGAAAGAGAAAAAAAAGAAGGGAAAAACTGAAAAGAAGTTTTTAGACCCTGAATTTTGGGTGTCACACTTTTGAAAGAGATATATATATATCTATTTTGTAAATTGTGCAAGGAATAGCTAGTTTTGTGCCTCGTGAGTAGTATCTTCATGGGAGGGAGACATAAGTGCATGTAATTTTGCATGCATGAGATATGTCTTTTATGACATTGTTTTAATATTTGTGTTGCTTTTACAGGGCATTCAGGTCCCATCTTAACCTATCTTCTCTGGGGAAATCATTGTATTTTTTTCTTTTCTTGAAGGCTGTTCTGCCACTCTTTTTGTCTCTCCTCTTATATTAGTTGTTAGTTATCACCAATATCAAAGAAAAAAAAATTGATCAGTCTCACATAAGCTTTAAACCGTATGAGAAGTTGCAACGGTGAACAATACTAAACTCTGCTACGTCGTCCTACTGATCAAAGAGTTAACGAAATGTGATTGTCTATATGCTTATTTTTTTTAAAAAAAAAACATTGTTATATCAAAATTCGAACAACACAAATTTGAGATCAATTCGTAGTCAATAAATTAGATTTCAAATACTGATTTTTTAATTGGACGGACCAGATAAAAATAAGAAACTCACGATAATGGTTTTTTGTATTAATTGTATTAATCCAGATACAATTGAAAAGCACAATGCACACAGCAGTTAACCGGGAAAGAAAAGAAACAAACTTTCAAACAATATACTATTTAGAAGTTAGTGCTTAAATTTTCGACAAATTTAAGTTAAAAGTGAAGGAAGAATCAAGAACAAATACAATTTGCTTCCCTTAGCACCTACCACCCACTTCTAATTCGAAACATTGGAAAAAGATGCTTGCATTGCTCATAGTATTGAGAACTATTGGATCTTGTTTAATTTGGGGGAAGCAAATTGAAGTTCCAAATGCCTTGCGATTTTGCGAGAAAGAAACCTGAACACGCTTCCAAAACCTGGACTATTCATGGCGAGCGCCGAATCTTGATTGAGGAGTCTCGAAACGAGTGCTATGCGTACCCTTTATATATTTGATATGAATCTGCGGAGGCACCCCCACCCCTTTGCTGAGTGCTGACACGTTTGATGTTCATATACAGTGGTTGCTAAGCTGGAGGAGGTGACAGTGCCACTATTCCATGTCTTGGCGTCGCTGTTGCCATGCCAAACTATATATGCGCCCCCAGGGCCCCCCGTTACGTGCCCTATCTGCTTATTCTTATCATTGCCTCTAGACTTTTGTGTGTCTCTGGGCGTGTCACTGACTGGTCTTTGATCGATGGACATAGATTCCCTGCACGCACAGCTTATAATTTTCGTGCATCCATCTTGTCACACATTGTTGTGTTTGTGTGTGTGTGTGTTGATGTTCATGCCGTGGCTTGTCTTTGTTTTGATGTTATCATCAGTGAGAAGGTAGTCCGGATTGTCATGTTGTGAGCAAATTGTTTGGGTTGAGTGTAGTATTTCAGAAGCTCTATTTTAGTGGATGTGATCGTTCGTTGTTCATATATAGTATAACTTATGATATTGTTAGTACGCGTCTATTTGAAATGAATGGTTGCTCGGATTGACTATGGTGTATAAAGACTCTATGAGTGGATGTGATCAGTCGTTGCTCATAATAAGACTTTGATATTGTGAGAATGTTTGTTTAGAGAACAAACCGTTCAAATCAACTAGTATTTTTTAGGGGCTCTATCTGATTGAGTGCAATTAATTTGGGTCTTCCGTTGTCCCCCGATTTGACAGCTCCAGATCCGTTACTCACGCCTCTTACAATAGGAAGCTAACGCTCAAAGGCTCTGGCCATGTATTAACGTTAGGATCAGAAGGTGCCTTGAGAGGGTAGAAAGATCTGCTAAAAGAAAAGAACCAGCGCACTTAAACATAAACATATCTTTACAGAGTACTTGAGAATACTCCATCCATCCTACATCTCCATAGGCAAGAGGTAGCTCTAAACATTTACATCCATTTGTTTGATTTTCTGATAGCCATTTCAAACAGCCAAACAAAACCCTTCGTTCACAGCGCACGATACACCCACAAACCATCGAAAAATCATTCATCGTAAACACTTAGCTCAACGAGGCAACCTCACTTGAATTGATGTACGTAGCGTCTCCAAACAATCACCGTATTAATGAGTGTAATTATGATAGTGTCAGAAATATTAATTTTGCTTGCAGAGGAGCCCAACAGAATTGAATACTTTTGCCTGTGGTCCAATAGATAGTCAGTCAGTCAGTCACTTCAGATTTGCAGCTAGGGTTAGGGATCATGCATGCATGCATGGCAGCAAGCAGTACTGAATTTGATCAATTCCATTTGCTAGCAAAACTTATCTCGTGGCATTACATGCAGTATATTGCAAAGGGGAAAGTACAAACTTCCAAGTAGTCACTACTCATATTTGATATGCATGCACCGAATATACCTGAGCTTCTTGCATTCACCAGCTATATATCTCTTGATCTTCAACAGTTCAGAATAGCAACAACAAGTTTTTGTCTTAGGAATATGAGAAATCTCAGACAAGAGATTTAACAGTCTAATGTAGAAAAATACAGAATTATTAAGATTTTGTTTTAACCCTGTATGTGCTTTAAGCTTCGTGCATCGCTAATTACACTAAGCCATTCCATGACTCCACCGAGTTGGACCGTATCATGATCAGGGCCATACTTTAGCCCACGTATTGGTGCTGGTCCATTAGGCTATCTCCAACGCCGCATCCTCGACGCCCTGACATGTGGGTCCCACCGGAAAAAAATAATAAAATAATCGCGACGGGAGAGAGACGACGCCACGCGAGGATGCAACCGTGAAGCTCTGACAAGTGGGGCCCTCGACGCGTGATTGGGCGAAGCGGCACCGTTGGAGCGCGCGTGGACGCATCGTCACGCGGTTTGCGGGGCCCACAGCGCGAGAAACGGTGGCTTCGTACCCTCCCGTGAAATGTTACTGACAGGTGGGCCTAAATGAATCTCGGGGCCACGTGACAGTGAGTGTGTGTGCGGTGTGCAGGTGCGGGACAAGGCGCGGTGGGCCCCACAAAACGCGTGGCTGGTGTGAACGCGTTTCACGCGCGTGCGCGTGCTGTGTCACTGTCATGTGGGCCAGCGTGTGTAGAGGGCCCGCATGTCAGTAGCCGTTTCGAGCTAGGGTTGGGAAAATTAGCCGTTTGAATATTTTAGCCCTCGGTCCCACCTGTCAGTGACTTAAAAATTAGCCGTTTAAATTAAACCGTTTAAAAATAGCCGTTGGAGTTAATTTATTCATTTCTGAGATTAAAAATTCATAAAAAATCCAAAAAATTCGAAAAAAATTGCAAAAAATTCCTGAAAATTTGTGTGACCCCCTGCCTATAAATATGCCCAATTTTCAGCTCATTTACCCTCAAGCAACCCAAAACTCACACACTTTGCACTCTCCTGTTCATCCAGTATTTTCCGTAAAAATTTCCAATGGCCAATAATCTCCCCGGCGGTTATGTTAATTGGTTTGGCGAACCAAATTTAGATGAGGAGAACTCCCAAGCGCCAAACAGTCAAAATCCGCCCAGTTTTCAGCCTCCTCCCCCACCATACCCGATGTGCTATCCACCGTACGCTGCACCCCCTCCATACGGCCAACAACATCCATATACACATCCGTACGCGCAATCCCCCTACGGCCCTTACGGCCAAAATCCTCATTACGCTGGAGCTCCGACCATGTCTGCAGGAATCTCTCCCCCTCAACCACCGAGCAAAAATTCGCAGTCCACGTCCGTATCAGATACCGGGACCCGCATAGCTCGACCCCCGGAGTGATCGAGGCCGACGACAACGCTGGCAAAGCCGAACGAAGGGCTGGGGCACAGCGTAAACGAATGCTCTGGTCTCAACAGGACGACATGCGACTTGTGAGTGCTCGATCATCTAACTACTAAATTCCACTATCGCAGACTTTGTTATTAAATATGGATTTTTCGTGCTCCAGATCAGTGCATGGTTGAATAACTCCCTCAACCCGGTCGATGGGAACAATAAAAAATGCGACGAGTATTGGTCAAAGGTGGTTGCCGAGTACAACGAGAGCAGTCCGCCTGATCGCAGACGAGATCTCAGGCACTGCAAAGACCATTGGCAAAAGAGCAATAAAAAATTGTTCAGTTCAATGGTATCTACTGCAGGTTGCGCGATGCCTATGCTAGTGGTCGTTCAGACGACCAATTGATTTCGCAAGTACGCGACATGTACAGGCAGGAGGTGGGTCAGGCCTTCATCATGGAGCACTGGTGGAGAGCCGTATGTAGTCAACCGAAATGGTGCCGAAGCTACTTAGATTCTTCGAAAAGAGCTCGCCTGAACGAAGAAGGTGCCCATACGTCGTCGTCCAACAACGATGATGAGCCCGTTGAGCTTCCACGACCTAAAGGCCGAGACGCAACAAAGTGGAAGGGTAAGAGCAAATTAGGCGGAACATCATCGGCGCGCGAGGAGACTCTACAGTGCATCGACAAAGCCAACGCCGAGCTTAGTACTATGGTCGACAAAGCCCTTGCTGTAGCCGATAAATTGCAGGGGATGGCCAGAAGCAAAAAGAAGGCTTCATTGATGAAGTCGTTGACGAAGCTACTTGGGATGGATACATCCCATTTATCGGAGAACCGTAAGGCGACGCATGAGGCTGCAATAGAATACATCAACGAGCAGCTTAACGATCTGAAAAACAAATAGTAGACCGAACATTGTACTTTTCATTTAAACATTTGTACTCACACTATTAATTTAAGTAGTTTTGGATTCACTTGTTTGTACTGTGGCATGTGATCGATACTTTTAGATTATAGCCGTTGGAGCTGACACATCTGTTCGATGCCTTTGGATTTTAGCCGTTGGAGCTGACGCATGTGATCGCTACTTTTGGATTTTAGCCGTTGGAGCTGAGACATCTACTCGATGTCTTTGGATTTTAGCCGTTGGAGCCGACGCATGTGATCGATGCCTTCGGATTTTAGACCCCTATATATTTGGACCCTTCCATGCCCTCATCTTCACAACTCAATCATCTCAACTTCACAACTCAGTTATCTGAACTTCACAACCGAGGCCTCCGCTCTTGGTGATATCAACTTCACAACCAACCCCAAAAAAATGTCGTCCAGCTCAACCACAAGTAGTGGTGATGACGAAGGCATTAACCAAATGGAAGAGTTCGTGGCAGGGTTAGCACAGACCTGTCTAACGGTCGAACCCCTTATGCGTCACGCTCTTCATGATGTTGAAGCCAGCATTGGTGCTGGTACCTCGCACCGCCGCCGACGAAGTAGCAGAAGGTACATCGAAAGAGATCGCGAAGACGGTCATAACCGTCTAGTCGCGGACTACTTCGCCGATGTTCCGGTCTACCCCGGCTACTTGTTTCGCAGAAGATTCCGCATGGGGAGACCCCTCTTTCTGCGAATCGTCGAAGCTCTCGGGGAGTGGTCCCCGTACTTCACCGAGAGGAGAGATGCCTTCAACCGAAAGGGGCTATCTCCATTGCAGAAGTGCACTGCTGCTTTGCGCATGTTGTCGTACGGCTCGCCCGCCGATGCTGTCGACGAGTATGTACGCATCGGAGAGTCGACGGCCATTCGGTGTCTGGAGAATTTCGTCGAAGGAATCGTTGATCGGTTCGCGGAGGAATATCTCCGTAAACCTACTATCGAAGACCTCCAGCGTCTGCTCCAGGAAGGACAGGACCGAGGTTTCCCAGGGATGCTGGGAAGCATCGATTGCATGCACTGGGAATGGCGCAATTGCCCAGTTGCATGGAGGGGCCAATTCACCCGTGGTGATCAAGGAGTCCCTACAATAATGCTTGAAGCGGTCGCATCCAGAGACTTGTGGATATGGCATGCCTTCTTTGGTGTCGCCGGATCCAACAACGACATCAACGTGCTTAATCAATCCCCCCTTTTCACTGATGTGTTACGCGGTCAAGCTCCTACGGTTCAGTACTCTGTTAATGGGACAGAGTACAATATGGGGTACTACCTGGCCGACGGTATTTACCCCGAGTGGGCTGTCTTCGTGAAGACCGCACCCTTGCCCCAAACGGACAAACTCAAGTTATTTGCACAACATCAAGAAGGGGCAAGAAAAGATGTGGAGCGAGTATTTGAGGTGTTGCAAACTCGATTTGCTATTGTCCGCGGCCCCGCTCGATTTTGGCAACGATCAAATTTTGCCAATATCATGAAAGCGTATGTCATCCTCCATAACATGATAATCGAGGATGAACGGAACTCTCATGACCCGATCACTCAATTGTACGATACTCAAGGCACATCAACCGTAACACCGCCTACTATCCACAGCACTGCTCCGCCAATTTTTGAACATATGCTAGATCGAAATAATGTGATCCGTGCTCGCCCAACACATCGGCAACTGAAACAGAATCTTATCGAGCACATCTGGCAGCGTTTCGAGGCCGGCGGTACCGATGAGTAGTTGTTTGTGCGGTTGTTAAGGGCCGACTGTTGCCGAATTTTAATTTAGTATATGTCATATTTTTTCCAGTGTGCCATTTAAATAAAAATAATTTTAAATTTTTTTTGTTATTTACAACAATTTTATTTTAATTTGTTGTCTTCGAATTATCTGAATTTTATTTTATCAATTTGTTAATGTGTAATAAATAATGTATGTGCGGGCCTCACGCGAAGTGCCAAGCGAAGTGCCGGTGGGTTGTAGAAGGGTGGTGCTTGAGAAGGTGCCTCGCGAAGCGCCAAGCGAAGCGCCGGTGGGTTGGAGAAGGGTGGTGCTTCAGATGGTGCTTCGCATACGTGGCACAGAATATACTGGAGAATATTCTGTTGAAGCGCCAAGCGAAGCGCCAGTGGGTTGGAGATAGCCTTACAGTAGAAAAAACAACGTTACTTAAGGACAAGAAGCCCAACACAATCTTAATTTCTCCGATTATATATATATATGTTATTCGCGTGCCGTGTGTTTTAGAAAATTCGATTTGTCATATTAATTTTTTAAGATATAATCAATTAACGGTACTAATACTTACATATAGCTTGGGTGCCAGCTTACTTTGTTCACGTTAGGCGGTCTCCAACAGCGACTCGTTCACTGGCGCTCTTCGATGTACTCTGCCATTTGCTCGACGGTTGTTCGGTGTGATAGCACGCGCGTGCTACGGGTGGAGGCAAGCAAAGGACAAGCGTGTGACGACGAATACGTCGCTGTTGGAGGAGGAAGAAGACGCTTCGTCACGCGTGATTGTGGGTCTGACCAAAATTAAAATCGACTAATATTATTCACAAATTTTTAAATCTGACAAGTAGGTCCACGGAATAAAAGACTTCACTGTCAGTAAGAAGAGTTTACGGTGCGCGTGTGACAAACAGTATAGTGTGGGTCCCACCATTGTCATTGACAGCTGGATCCTATTTAATTTGTCTCCATATTTTAGTGAATGAGTAAATATGGGGCACGTCACAGTAAAATCGATAAAAGTGGGCCCCATCAACTGTGTTGAGTGAGTTGCCTCGTTGTCTTCACCCACGCGGGTGGGTTTTATCCCATCTCGCTGACTGGTGAGTCCACGTTTTCTCGAGCCCATTTGTAAGTACATGAAATAGAAATTTGACTATTGTATTTATATATTTTAGTTCTTGTACGTTTTTCATATGTTTTCATAAATGTTGTTCCACTTAACTGTCACTGTTTGATGAGTCTTGATTTTTATTTTGGGTCTCGAGTTTAAGAAAAATTATAGATTGGTCCTACATTGATGGTTTGATTTTTGTAAGAGTGTGGGGCCCGAGTTAAGAGTCAAATAAGAGTTAAATCTCTAACAATTTGGCTCTCTGAGATTGTCTTCGCACGTGTGACAGAGAATATTCTGTTTAAGAGTTAAGTAAGAGTCAAATCTGTTAGTGATAATCTTATAGTTTGTATTTAGATGTAAAAAGTTGTCATTTTGGATTAATTAAACAGTGACACGTGCTGGCTCCCACTCAAACTTCAAAATGATACCCATTCCAACAACCAAAAAATACTCGTTGATGTAGGTCATGGTGTACATACATTAAATACACTATATACAATCACATACATAAGCCAGCGAGAAACACAGATAAACAGAAGCATATCACAAGCAAAAACAAGTATAATCTCTACTTAGAAACCAAGTGCAAATTAACCAATTATAAGTTCCATTCAAAGATGATGACTTATTATTCTTATTAGTAGTGCATGAGTAAGTCATGGGTGATGTGCAGTAGTAGCTAGCTAGCCAGTCAAAGAGACATCCAATGATTGGACGGCCAGGATCCTATCAAATGTGGTCTCGTTGGTTTAGACTTTAATAGAGGGAATCCGCACGCACGAGTGGCTAATCGGCTTGTAGACCTGGTCTCTGCGGTCTCGTTGACCCGCTGACCGGAGACCGAATACCATGTCTTTGACCATGTGTGCGGGCGGCGGGCGTGCGTGCGTCCAGCTGGCACGCCTAGATCTCGCCACGTCATCCCCATGGTTGGCCTCGGCTAATTCCAGGTCTATATTGAGACGGCAAAACGGAAATACTTTTTTTTTTCGTACTAATGTAATAGAGCTGATTAATTAGGGGACCCGGATCTTATAGTGCAGTAGATACTACATATATGTAATATTTCAGGCAAATCACAGTGAGATAATAAAGGATAGGTTTTTTTTTATTTTGGATAATGGATTAATCTAAATCATTCGCTCGAATGGTCCTGTTGCAGTTGTCTCGATGCACAATATATCTTGGTGAATTAGTTAGATACTTATTTTGTGGGAAATCTTTTTCCATTAAAGCTTTGTTGACTAAATTGCACTAGTGATATCTCTGCTATCATTTTTATGTAATGAGAATTCTACCTAAAATTAGAGCACAAATTCTTATACCTTCGTCTTAATGTAATCGGGTTGTTCCTTATGATGCTTTTGTCAATTTTATTAATTTATAGTCATTGACATGTGATTAAACTATGAGAATTATATTATGGGATTCACTTGTTAGTGAACAATGGTTGAATGAAATCAACTAACAATTGAATGAAAGAGTCTAATTTCATCCCTCTAAATGACAAAGAAACTTATACGTTTCAAGTTTTTTAAATAGAGAAGACTGTTTACGCAAAAAATTATAGTAAAGAGACGTCTCTATTGTAATTTAGTTAGTATAGGTTGTCTACTATCTCAAGATTTTCGTCACTTAACAAGGAGTAATGTGTGACTTTACTTTCTTTCTGAGTCGGTTTCTAATGGTTAGTGTTAATAGTGTTTTATATCAATTTATCTTATGTAAAAAGGATTTTTTTTTTTTTACAAAATTTCACATCAACTATTATTAGACAATGAAACCAATATATAGTCAAGTGAAGCTAGTTGCCAACTTTCCACGGCAACCCCTCAATTTGGTCAGAATTGCTTCAAAAGCTAGCCATGTTTGTATTGGAGTATTTAGTAACAAAAAAGTAGAGGTTCTCGAATCCTAGTTCCCTTTCCTTTACACACAGACTGGCACAAGTTATAAGTAACGTGCCGAGTGTAACAACCTTAAACATAAAATTAAAATTAAACTAAGCATTCTTTAGGATATGGATAAGAATTTAAGAAGAGATTTAGGTTTCGTTAAGTAGACCAACCTTCTCACATATATTCCTTAGTCAATTTAAGTACCTGGTGGAATCTCTCCAATTCACCGACCCCTTTTATCATATTGACCAGTTTTGTCACTTTTTGTGAGCTCTGAAACCATTGGAGGTGTAGCTAGAGGAAAAAATTTATGGTGAACATCCACTAGTATGAAAAGTTCTTAACGTTAGTTGAGTCTCCGACTCCTCAATTGATTGACCCACAATAATACCTACAGCTTCCCCCAATTCGATCAGATCTAATCATAATCTATTTATAATTTAAACTATGATTCGATAGTTTTAAACTAATTTTTATAGAAGTTGTTTTTGTAACTACAAGCTTTGGGCTAATTTCTATGGGCATTATTGCACAACAAAACTTACAGACTACAAAGAGAAGTTTGGAACGTAAGGCATCTTAAAGATGTATCTAGAAGATGGCAACAGTTCAATTTCATATTACAAGAGAGAGATTTTTAAGTTGTACCATTCTTCTTCTCCAACTCAAAGAGGGTTTTGTTTGTTTATTAAGTTCTAAATTAAGTATATATGTATTTTGAATGCGAAATAGTGTGCCAAGTTCTTAATGAGGCGTTTGATTTAGAAATTTTTTGCTATATATTCTTATTATTTATAAAAAAAATATGTTATATGATATTTAATTAGATCACTTCATAATCCTAATATTCGTATTTTAAATACATCTAAATAGAAATTTCAATACAATTAAATTTGATGCAATCTTAATCCATTCTACCTCACTTTCTATGAATTTAAAAACCCATAATGCTAACCACAAGTTTAAACCAAACTCCATTTTAACATTGGCAAAATTTTCATAGCGTAAATTGACCTACCCGATTTTATCAGACTTAGCCCAAATTTGACCAAAGGTTTAGGATTTGATCTAACCATACCTGGCAAAGGTCGAGTCACTTGAAATTTTCTAAGCTTAACCAAAGATCGACTTGGGTCAATTCTTAGAACATTGCCAGAGTCTAACCGACTGGGTCGGAACCTAATTGATCCAGCATGATCGAGTTCAATATCGGGTTACCTGAGACATAACCGGCCTAATACAATCAGGTTTTTTTTCATGTGCCAGCCAGACCACGCCGAAGTCTGCTAAGGTCTACTATGCATGGAATACTCTCTAAGAAACAAAGAGAAGATGAGCACTAGTTTATTTATGAGAACTTGAAGTTGAAAGTACTGCGACATGCATAAAAACTTTGAAGCATATCTGAAATTGTTTTCAGCTTGGTTGAAACGGGCCAAGAACACAAACTCTATATATGCATGCATGCATGCATGCATGTCAAACTAGACTACACCAATTACACAAATGTTCTATGAGAAATTGATAGACAAAAAGAAAAGAGAAGCGATTAACATTACAATCTAATTTGGAAACTAAGTCATTTTGTGCACCTTTAGTTATTAAATCCTTGTCAAATTTCCTCATCAGGACCCTCACATTTACAATTTTTTTTTCCTATTTCGCCTCCTTACGTGATCAATATCGCTGTTGTAACAAAATGTCCTCCAAACTCCACGAACTGTCCTCAAATTCTCCGAATTCAAAGTCCGTCATCCCGGCGGAGCAGTCACCGCCGGTGGCAGCAAGAAGCTCCGACCAGCTCCTGCTGAACACGTCACAGTGGATCATGTCATTGTCCATCGATGCAGTTTCACCACCACATTGCACCATAGACCACCCCACCACGCGGTCCGTCATCACCGGATTCATCGGAAAACTTGCTCCGATCGACGCCTCCAACGACGACGCTAACGTGTTCGATGAGTCGGGGCTCATGGTCATCACTTGGCTAGGCACAGTGTGGCACACTTCATTTGGTACAGCATTTTGGTACACGGTTAAGTGTGGTGCTGCGCTTTCACGCCGTGAGCTCGCCGTCGTTGTTGTAATGTTAGCGGCGGCGGAGTCGGCCTGAATCCTCTCAACTAGGCGAGGCATCCAAACGTACCTCATCACGTCGCGGAACTGCTTGCTGTTCACATCACACTTGAGCTGCTTGGCGTGTTTCTGCACTCTAGTCCTCCAGTAGTTCTTTATTTCGTTATCCGTCCGCCCCGGTAAGTGTTGCGCAATCTTAGACCACCTGCACCACACAAATAACTTTAGCTGTTTTTAAGGATCGGTTTGTAATATCAATAACATCGAGGGTTTGCTTAATCAACTCACCGGTTGCCCCACCGGGAATGAAGCTCAAGGATGAGGAGCTGCTCCTCGGGGGTGATGTTGCCGCGCCGGACATCAGGGCGGAGGTAGTTCAGCCACCTAAGTCGGCAGCTCTTGCCAGTCCGCTTGAGACCTACATATACCAAACAATAAATTAACATGCAAAATTAAGGTCTAATAAGCAAGATAGGCAAAGTTCAGGGACCTAAGCGGAGAAAATACAAGTGGTCAGGTGGTAACCACAGGTGCACTGACCACCCTGTGCCCCTTAATTAGCTACTATATTCTTTATAGAAATCATATATACAAAGGATTTGCTACGAGCTTGAGTAGCTATTATATATATATATTTATATATATACCTGCGTAGCGAGCGAGGGAATTCCAACGGCCCTCGCCGTGCACGGCGATGTAATTCGCCAAGAGCATGTCCTCCTCCGCCGTCCAAGGCCCTCTCTTCAGGTCCATCTCGTCGTCGCTCACCACCGCGGCAGGCGCCGACATAGCCGAGCCACTAGGGCTCATCCTTAGCACGTCTATGTCCCTGACCTAGATAGCTCAATTAGTATGGAGACAGGCACAGTAGAGTGAGAGAGAAGTGTGTTGGGATTAGATGAGATGGTGAGGTGAGAGAAGGGGGGTTTTATATAGGAGAGGGAGGGGGTAAAATTAAGACATGTGGGAGGGAGGAGACTAAGACAAGTGGTTAAGGCCGCAATTATAGTTGGCTAAGTGTGTGTGCTTAGTACTAATTAGTAATTAATTAAAGCCTAAAGTGGAGGAGGAGGGATTAAGGCGTGCGTGAGAGCTTGTGTGCGTGTCCCGGCATTAAACAAATCGACCCAAAAAAAGCAGCAAGACAGCGTGACATGTTTTGACCGTTGACTAGATACGCTTAGCTGCTTTCTCCTCTCCTCCGCTCTTAGCCTCTTACTATACAACTCATTTTAATTAGGGTATGATCTCAGCTTTCAACTTATGAGTTTATTTAATGAAATCGAAATTAGATGGACAGACAACTTGATTTTGAGTTTATATAGATCTTATTTGAGAGAGTTTTAATTTCAATTTAAAGTAGATTAAAATAATCAAAAACTTAAACTTTCTCAAATAAAGTGTTGTTAATTGAAGTAGTTTCTTAATTAAGTTGAAGTATTTTTTATACAAAGAAGTTGAAGTCTCTCTTCCCCTTAACTTTTATGAGAAGACAGTTTTTGAAAGAAGCTACGTCCTCCTAAATAGACTCTCAATAAATTGAAATTGATACTATATGATTTTTGGGTTTATAAGTTGAATGCCACTCATCTATAAGGTGATCTACTGAAGAAGAGGACGTATCTACTACAAATTCTCAACTGGATACTAACATACGGACTACACTAATTAAGACATCAAATCATCACAAGAAATTCTTAAAGAAATTTTGTAGATAGCTCTTGCAGTAATCTACCACTGTGTAAAATTTCATGTTTAATTTCAATTGATGCTAGAGAAACAAAAGAAAAATGAAAATTTTGACAAATGATAAAATCAAAAAGAAAAAGAAAAGGACAAAACTTATTGTTCACTACAGTTTTCCCTCTTTTTTTTTTTTCTCTAAACACTACTCGTGGTTGAACACTAAATTTTATATGGAGCTAGATTACTCTAAAGACTATCTACACAATTTTTTTGTGATATTTGGTGACTTAATTGGTATAGTTAACATATGCTTAATATCAAATTGAGAATTTATATTAGATAGGTTCCACTAAGAAACATCAGGTAGACCAAGCAGGTTGTTAGTTTGCCACTTTTGGGGGTGATGAAAAGATTAGAGAAAGTGTTAATTAGCATGATCCTTTATGGGAAAAGAGACTGTTGCTAAGATGGAATTGATCCGGATCAGAGGGGCATCTTTGAACCACATTAAGAAATCCTTTGTGCATTTGCATAGGAATTCAAAAGACGAATCTTAAAAATGTACTACATTCTTATTGTTGCTTTTCCACATATCTAAATAACCAAGTTGTAGTTGTATATTTTTTTAAAGAAATATATGAAATTATGAAGCAGTAGTACCTTGTGAATCTACAAGTCAAGTCAATTAATGTTTCCGCGCTTCTCTAAAAGAAAACTATACAAATTCTAAATAATAAGAGGCTTTGATGGTTTTTTTTTACAAATTATTAAACATCTTGCTCATGTCGAATCCGAAATCGACAGCAAATCCCATCATTAATTTTGAATTCAAAGCCGATATATAGAACCAAATGATGTTTAGACATATATATTTTTTAAAACAGGCAAGTTTTGCACGACGGCAAATTTTGAAGCCACCATAACAGCAAAAAGCAAAACCAACAAAATGTCAACATAACTTGGTTCGTTAATTATTTGTTCACGAAATTCCAAAATGGATAGAATGTTAGTGCTACTAGTGGACAAGCAATAGTTTTTCCTCAGGAAATTTCATATTTTGGTCCCAAACTTTGGATACGGCTCTTTTTAGGATATAAATTTCTTGCAGATTGTCATTTGTATCACTGGTATATCTATCATAATTCAAAATTAGATGATCAAAATAAATTTTTTTTATATTTCTATTGTTGTTTTCAAAAAATACCATCAGGAAAAGTCGCATGCCTTTATAATCTGTTATATGTAGATAAATTAGAATTAGATTAATTCAGATATAAATATATATTAACGAGCAGTCCAGGGTCGAAATGACCAAATGAAGGTATTAGTTTTGTTAAAAATGAGGTGGCTAAATGGGGCTTAAGATCTCAATTCTTAATCCAAGTGAAACATGCAAGTCAAAATTAAAAACTGAAGAAGCAAAATGACTTGACAACACAACTATATATAGTTAGCTCCCCCGCCTAATCATTCAAAAACATCTCCCCCGAAACATAAGAACAAAGTGTGAGTTCTTTTCAGGTTGGCTGCTTCTAAGTGAACTCTTAAAATATTAATGGCTGCACTAATCCCTTTGCTTTTAATAATCTATATAGTGGGAGACATGCATGATGATATTAGTCAAGTAAACAAAATTGGACTAAAACATGCTAATTTGAGTTCATACAATGGTGGTGACATGCAATTCTATGTACATGACAATTTTTTTTAAGCTCAACAATGTAATTAAGTTTATTGAAATAGAAGGATTCGTGTTACAATAATATTATGGAATTACATGGGATTATGGGATCTTGATGTATTTGATTTTAAAATACAGTAAAGTTTTCTTTGAAGCCAACTTTAATTCTTACATGAGTGCACATGCCAGATTCAAAAAGTTTAAAAAACAAGTTTAAAAAAAGTTGGCACCTTTTCTTTTGACTCAATTTGATGTACCAATAATTTCAACCGAAAAATTTAAAAATATTAGGAATACAGCAGCAACATTTCATAACCTTCCAAACTAATCTAAACCTAGAGCTTTCTACTTTTATCAAAACAAGATAAAAATACGAAAAGATATATAGAAAAAAGGTGAAAATAGTCAAGTATTTTTTTTATGTTGATTAGAAAGGAAATTAATAATTTTCATCCCTTGTCTCTTCTGTGTTGGATTAGTCATGATATTGAAAGGTACAGAAAACAAAGAGTCCCACAAAAATTCCCTTTAGATGGCCCACATGTCTGCAACTGACTTCAACTTGCACTATAGTTTATTCCACCAATTTGGTAACATACATCTTGCTCCTTAAATCTTTCTAATAAATAAATTCGCCACAGATAATTTGTTAATATTGGAAGTGGTAGAGACTAGTGTAATTGATCATGTAGATCAAGTTAGAACCTGAAATTTCTAAAGAAGGTAGATTATTTAGTCTTTAATCCTATATATTACTTTAACTTTTTGAGAAATTCAATTTATGAGGTCACATAATGGGCGAAATGATAAGAGCATCTAAAACATATTAAGACCAACTAAACCCATTGGTACTAGAGTCCATCCGCCACAGCAGCAAACAAGGGTAAAGACAAGCAGGGGCCTTGCCTACTCTACGACAGATACACTCCTTGTAGGTCATGACTAATATTAGAAAAATGATTAAGCATGTGAGCTGAAGTGTCTTTGACTAATAGATCTCAAATGTCGACAAATTAAACACTTTGTTTAATCATCCACTTCTCTCTTCTCTCTTCTGTCCCAATTAATTTTTAACAATATTTTGACCAGTTTGATCCATAGACTATATACTATTGTGCAATGAATTCAACTCCCTGTCCTCCCCTGCTGCTTTAGACCAACTTTTGCTTAACTCGTTTAACAATCTGGTATGGTAAGATCCAATTGAGATTTTTAATTAATTAATTAATTTTGAAGACGTTTAAGTCAGACTACTGTTTGACTTTACAAGAATAATTAATCTTGTTAAGTTATTCATGCTGCGAGACAGAACTAATATTAAATAGTTGACCATTCTTGATGTTAGGATTCTAAGGATGTACTATGATACATGAGTAGTCTGTCTTGGGTTTATTAATTTTCTTTTGTAATGCAATGCTAGGTGACATACATTATGAAAAATTATCTTCAATTTTGTGGGTTTGGCCATTGTTAGAACACACTACTATAGTACATGCAAAACATTAGGCACTTTGAAAGTTGAAACACACTATAATATGAAATATGATATCAATGCTAAGTTTTTTTTTAAGGAAAAGAGCATGTGCATGCTAAATGCTGACATCTTAGGATGAAATTAATGTCTCTTAAAAATGTTCAGTGTTAAGAAAATTCTTTGCTGTAAAGCAATGGCTGCTGGCAATGAAGCCAAAGACAAAGTGGTTAAACTCTAGTCTTATACCTGGGCACAATTGGCTCTCTCCAACGCTTTGCCGCTTCCTGACGCCCGAAATAAAAAATTCTCTTTTTTGCCGGAGAGAGGAGGTGCCTGCGGAGGCGTCAAAGACCGAGTTTTTTTTACTATTAACCCAGAATTAAAAAATAATTTCGAAATTAACCCACAGTTGCGAAAATTTGCAAAAATGACCTGCCACGTCAGCTTGTCGAACTCTGGGAGCTCGACAAGCGAGTAGTCGCACGGGCTGCCTCTTATCGTGCTCCAGGAACACGACTAGGAGCTTGTCGTGCTCCCAGAGCTCGACAAGTTCTTGTCGTGCTCCCAGAGCACGACAAGCTCCCAATTTCAGCCATCTGCAGAAATAAAAGAATTAATTTAATCTTAATTATTAAATTACGGATTGATTTGTAATCTGATTTCATAAATAAGTATAAACTTATATATTATACTCATCTAACAAGAGATTTGATAAAATATGAGTTGATTTGATGATTTTCGATATAAACTGAAAATAGGGTACTTTAGGGTAAAATAAGATCTGAGTTTTGTCGATTTTGAATTATGGTCTTTAAAATGTGATTTTGTAATATACACAGAAGAGAAAATTGTATCAAATAGCATTTGAAAAAGATTTGCTGAAGAAATTTTGAATTTGGAATTAATCTGAAGATTTTAGCCTTTTTGGGTTTCTAGATATCAAATAAAGGACTAAATTACGATATAATTTGGACTGATATGTGAAAACGGCTTAGATGATACGATTTGGCTGCCAACTTTGTGGATTAAGGTATTGACATACCCATGATCATAATCCAAGAATAATCTGATCTGGATTAGGGCAAGATTTAGCTAAATCTGAGTTATGAGTATTTAGGGTAATTAGAATCCTGTTTTCGAAAACAGAATAGGATTGATAGATCTGAGATTTAGACATGGAATTGAATCTGGCTTCTGAAGACTTTTATGTTTGGCAGTAACAAGATCAGTTCAACCCTAATTTATCTCAAACCCTAAAATATCAAAATCTATTCTGTGAACCCAAATCAAGATCAGTGGGGATTCGAACCTAGGTGGACAACGAGGTAGAAGAGAGTTCCCACCAGCTGGGCTAGGAGTTTTTCCCATCATACTGTACATACATAAATACATACATACTGTATAGATATATATATGTATATATACACATGCACATATATATATGTATATGTATATGTATATATATCTATAGAAATATACATAAGTATGTATCATATAATAAAAATATATAAGAAATCTAGTGAACTGCATGATTCATTTTGAATGTAACACACTGGAAAATAAAAGTGTTAGTACATGTTCGCTATGGGTTCGGACGACCCCTCTTATGCCCATGCCCATGTCTATCTCTCTGAAAAGGCGATGGTGAGTACGGATCAGGTGGCACATGTGATCGCTGTCCAGCCGCGGTAGAAGGACCATGCCGCTCAGTACCTGCATGACCCTGAGATGGCTGTGTCGGTGGAGGGTGATCTTCGAGTTCGCTAGGCGTCAACTGATCCGGTTGGTAGTACTGATGTGCATGAGGGTCGTGCAACCCGAACATGTGCGAGATCCACTCCTGGTTGTCCTGCTGTGGTGCCACCCCATTGGGGTCGGCCCCCTGCGGAGCGTAGTACTCACGATCGTCATCCACATGCATGTGGTCGTGGGCGGGATCCCCCCAAGGGACTGAGTATCTTTGTCCCTGGAGAGCCTGCTCAATATGAGCCTGGCTGCAATCCTCGTCAGCCGCAAACCGCTCTGCCAACGCTCTACTCGCATCGTCCCTGTCTTGACGACGAATGTCGTCCTCGTGTTGACGACGGATGCCGTCGTCATCATCAGAGTCATTTGAACCGGGAGTGCGATGTCTCGACGGGCCCCCAATATGCAGATCTCTGCGTCGAGCACTGTGCATTGACGAGGAACGATGAAGCCGAGACGAGCCGGCGGACGTCCCTGGTATGTCACCTCCCCAGGTCGGCGATGTGTCACGATGACTGCGCCGTGCTGACGAAGTGCTCTGTCGAGCACCACCCAGGCTAGGCCGGGCTGACATCGGGCTGGGCGGCCGGGCCCCTCTCCGGTGCGGAACCGATGCATCTGTCTTTCGGCCACAAGTAGCGTCGAACAAGATTCGTTGTGCTGCTACACGGATGGAATGTAGGACAGCACGCGCCATCGCCTTGAAGCGTGGAGGACCTTCCAAGCGAGACGACAGGTTTGCCGCTTGACTGTCGATGCCCAACGCTAAGTCACCCTGCACATGCGAAACTCATATGGGAACTATGGAAAAATAGATAAGATAAGAGACCAACATAAGTATCCAGCGAAGACGAATGTACCGAGCGATGTATCCGGCCTGGGAAATGAACATCAAGGCCGAGTCGAAGACTGTCTTGATGTGATAGTTCTGTCGGCGATGGGGGGGCCGCACGAGCAAGTCGCGTGCGGGTGCGCGGCACGTACCACTGAAGATAGGCCTGGGACGTCCCAGGGTCATACGGCCACTCCTCTACAACAACATCCGTCGCCGCGTGGTTCTCCCACTCGTCGACCCATTTGGAATTTTTGATCTGCCAGTTGTCAGAGTGTTTTCCTCTACGTGTTTGTCTGCAAAAGGTGACGCGATGCACATAAAGCAAAGAAATAAACAAATATGAGTGTGTACATGAGATATAGAAAATGTTCGAGGCATACACGTGAATCTGCCGCGGGAGATGGCGTTGTCGATTTCTTTCCGGGGGCGGTATCTGCTGATGTAGGCCGAATTGGCGCATCACCCTCTCCGGAAAATACGGCTCCACCACATGTGAGAACA
Organism: Pharus latifolius; assembly: GCA_019359835.1. Lineage (NCBI taxonomy): Eukaryota > Viridiplantae > Streptophyta > Magnoliopsida > Poales > Poaceae > Pharus > Pharus latifolius. Next base: position 81,783,393 of record CM033323.1, on the reverse strand, counting down.
CCATGTGCCGGCGTGTAAGCCAGCAGTCCTGGCCCGCGGTGCAATGCGAGGAAATGCCATGCGGTGCAACCTGCGAGATGTGCTCCGGTGTCCATGGCCGCCATATGACGCGCGCGTCCGATAGGAGATCAAACTCTCCCAGGTACGCCAAATAACAGCGGTGAATCTGTGATGATGACCACCTCGGCCGACCTCCTAGCCAACGGGCTCCCATGGTCGGCCGGTCCACCCAATCATCATAGTCGGCTGGCGCAACGTACGGATGGATGGGCCGCTGTAAACGCGGCCGACCAACAGGGAAGTGCTCCCATGACCACAGTTGCAGTAGTACAGGGAATGCGGAAAGCAACGATCCAGCTGCGGTCCTGCAGCATGCCTCGCAAAGGCCCCTGTACGTCGCGCACAACACTGCCATCGCCCAGTTGTAACGCGGCATGGCCCCTGCGTCGGCATCGACGATACTCTCGACCAGAGGAATGAACCACGTGTACACAGTGTCACCGTGCGTGGAAGGGAACAAAATATACTGCAGCGTCACCAGCAAGTACGCGAAGAGATGCCGCCGAACTACATCGGCGGGGGCATCATCGGGGCACTCACGGTAGCGCGCCAGAAATCGGTGGGGGACACCACGCCTGGATGCCGGGATCTCGTCGGCGTGGTTAGCGATGTTGAATCGGAGGTGCATCTGTGCGCGCCAATCTAGGCGTGCTGGCCGGGGGACGATGGGATGTCCACTGCCAGGTAAACCAAGCAGCATGCTCACATCCTCCAGCGTGACTGTCATCTCCCTCCAGCGGAAGTGGAAAGTGTGGGTCTCCGGACGCCATCGATCTACCAATGCGGTGATCAACGACCTGTCCAGTGTGAGATGCTGACCTATCTGCAGCATATGGGCGAACGGCAATAAACCTGCAGCCCGCAGGATGGGGATATAGCCCTCATGCAGAGGCCAGTACTCCAAGGGAGCACGGACTACCAGCGGCTCCAAGTGCCCGCCCTCGGACAAGATGCGGCCGCGATGGCCACGATCACATGTACTGCTCAGTAGCTCTGGAAGATCTCTATCTCCGCCAGCCATGCCTGTCAAAACATAAAACATGAACCATTATTGAAAGTAACATAACATACATCGGGAACCGTTATTGAAAGTATCATACCCATGGATAGCACACGACATGAAAGTAACATAACATGAATCATATTACAAGGTTTCAAACAGATTACAACAATCCAATGCAAATGATAAGCGTATTACAAAGTTTATTACAAGGCTATGTCGATGGTCCGGGTGCATTCAAACAATCCTTCCTGCTATGTCCGGGTTGCCTACAGATCGAGCATTTCCTAGCTCGTGAGCTACCCCCCTGTGACTCATCCATGTCATTGTGTATTCGGCGTGTCTTCCGTCGCCCTGGACCCGTTCGCTTTAGATTTACATTTGGGATCCAGGTAGTCTCGCCAGCAGGGATAACTCTGTAGTCACCGAGCGTCATAAAAACTCTCAACACGCCACTCCACGTGTTTGAAAGGTTGTCGAGGCTGAAGTACTCCGAAAGGTAAGGCGCATGGCTCACACCGAGCGCCGCACATGAAGCAAGGACATGAGAGCAGGGCTTGTGCAGTAGCTTCGGTTTGTTACATGAGCACTCAGCGACATCCCCAAGAATGACCTCGTGCACCCGTCCAGGTCTCAGTTGGCCGCTCACGTTCTTCTGCCGAAGGCGGACTTGAATGATTCGGTGCAGTCTGTTTATAACTGTCACCTCGTGCCGCTGGGCCTTGTCTATGCGGGCAGTCAAGTACGACTGCACAACATCTGGCAAGGTTCTCATGGGATCGTCGACTAGCGTTTTGGCGGCTACACTTCTATTGTTGAAGTACTCGGCTGTGCGGTACCATGTCATCTCCACTACAGCAGTCACCGGCAAACACCGGACTCCCTTCAACACATAATTGCACACCTCTGAAAGGTTCGTCGTCATTATCCCAAACCTTGCGCCATCTTCGTCGTGCAGCAAGGACCATTTCTCGATGTCCTTGTCCTGAATCCATTGGGAAAATTTAGTGACGTTCACATCATCGGCAGCATTACTGGCCCTCCTCGTGGAGTACTTCACTGTCAGCGCCTCCAATTTGTCGAACACAGCCTGGAACTTCCTCGGTTGATTTTGCATGCACAGCCGCTTGAACAGATCCATGATCTGTTTACTGCGGAAGTGTGTGAAAAGGTTTGCTGCAATGTGCCGTATGCACCAACGGCTGCGCACGTCTTCCCATTTGTACGGAGCATCTGGGGCCCCGCGCATTACCTCAATGGCATGGAGCAGCCCTCGGTGGCGGTCCGATATGATGCACACCTTCTCTCGATCACCAACAACCGCCCGCTTCACGTTGACCAGAAACCACAACCAACTTTCCGAGTTTTCAGACTCGACGATGGCGTACGCCAATGGAAGCAGTTGGTCGTTAGCATCCGCAGCAACAGCAATGAGGAGACAGCCCTTGTACTTTCCAGTCAGGAACGTACCATCCACGCATATGACTGGACGACAATAAGCAAATGCCTCGATGCACTGGTGGTATGACCAGAATAATCGACGGAGTACCCGAGTATTCTGTATGGGGGTACCATCTCGACGTGTAGCTGGCTGATCGAAGAAATCTAAAAATGTGCCTGGGTTGGTCTGAGCGATGTTGCGCAGCAACCGCATCACATTGTTGTAGCCGTGGTCGAATGTGCCGAACATGCCATCAATTGCCTTCTGTTTTGCTCTCCAGGCCTTTCCATACCTTATAGTGTACCCACACCTATCGGCAACTTGCTTCATTATTTCTCTCGGCATTATCGAAATGTTCTCTCGTACAGCCGGCTGGATGATATTACCGACGTACGCCGACGTCAGGTTCCTGTGTCTGTCCAGCGCCTCCGTGAGCAGGCATGTGTGTGCAGTAACCCTTGTCACCACAAAACCGATGTCGTCCTTCAGCCGCATCGCACGAATCTTCCATGGGCAGCTTGCTGTTACACAGGCTGCGACAAAAAGATTGGGGTTTGACTTGACGACCTTATATTGCCAGTTAATTGCGAAGGACCAGCTCGCCACGGTATTCTTCAGATCTTCCTTGCTTTGAAACTTCTGCTCTACTTGTAAGCCACCGTGCTCGAAAGACCACCTCGAACCCTGATCCGTTGGTAACACAGCTTGACTGTATGCTGAGTGATCTAGCCACTCCTGCGGGGGATCAGGAGTATCGTCATCAGAGCCATCGGATGCCTCCGAGTCCGTCGAATCATCTTCGTCGGACACTGATGGAAGGCAATCCAGTACCTCGCACACATCTACGCGAGTATGGCAGAATACATCTGACCACTCGCTAGCCCTGAATCTCGCAGGACCGGGCATGACGCTCGGCTCACCCTCCACCGCACTCCCGGCTGCTCGTACGTTGCAGAACTGCACATACATCGCGAACTGGCCGAGCAGTCCGCCATGGGGGTCTTCCACTCTTCGAATAAAAAAACTCCAAGATTTGTCCCCTTTAATTTCGCGCAGCATCCAGTATGGCTCATTATCTACCTCACGAACGATGAGCCCTTCGATTAGAGCCATTTCATCGCGAGGCCGCTTCCCGAACATATTCAGGATCCACAAATTCAGGTCTAGAAATGAGGTGTTATGTACACTCAGCTCGCCCGTCACATACTGGCAACGGCTCATATCAACCCCGCTTTGCCCCTCGCGAATTATGCCGTCACCATAAAATATGGAAATTTTGTTCGGACTATCCATTCCCTACACACATTCATCTCACGCGTAAATAACATGACACCATTACACACATGCGCATAGATCCTAAAACCATACATACACATATACATTTGAAAAACATAATTTATAAACATAGAGCATGCATACATGCATGTAATTGAAAATAACCTAGTTTCATAATTTCTAAATACATACACATATATATTTTACAAAACCTAATTCTTAAACATAGAGTATGCATGTGCACAATTAAAAATAACCTAATTTTAAAAAACATAATTTCTAAACATAGAGCATGCATGCATGTAATTGAAAATAGCCTAGTTTCATAATTTCTAAATACATACACATATATGTCCAAAACCTAATTTTTAGACATACAGTATGCATGTGCACAATTAAAAATAACCTAATTTTATATTTTCTATTGTGTGCACATAGTTTCTAAAACGAAATACACATACATTTAAAAACCCTTTTTTTCCAAACATACACACATATATTTAAAAACCCTATTTTTCCAAACATACACACATATATTTAAAAAACCTATTTTTCCAAACATACACACATATATTTCTAAACATACAAACATATATTTAAAAACCCTATTTTTCCAAACATACACACATATATTTAAAAACCCTATTTTTCCAAACATACACACATATATTTCTAAACATACAAACATATATTTAAAAACCCTATTTTTCCAAACATACACACATATATTTAAAAAACCTATTTTTCCAAACATACACACATATATTTCTAAACATACAAACATATATTTAAAAACCCTATTTTTCCAAACAAACACACATATATTTAAAACCCCTATTTTTCCAAACGTACACACATATATTTAAAAACCCTATTTTTCCAAACATACACACATATATTTCTAAACATACAAACATATATTTAAAAACCCTATTTTTCCAAACATACACACATATATTTAAAAACCCTATTTTTCCAAACATATACACATATATTTCTAAACATACAAACATATATTTAAAAACCCTATTTTTCCAAACATACACACATATATTTAAAAAACCTATTTTTCCAAACATACACACATATATTTCTAAACATAAAAACATATATTTAAAAACCCTATTTTTCCAAACATACACACATATATTTAAAAACCCTATTTTTTCCAAACATACACACATATATTTCTAAACATACAAACATATATTTAAAAACCCCTATTTTTCCAAACATACACACATATATTTCTAAACATACAAACATATATTTAAAAACCCTATTTTTCCAAACATACACACACATATATTTCTAAACATACACACATACATTTCAAAAACCAATTTTCCAAATATACAAACATATATTTAAAAACCCTATTTTTTCAAACATACACACATATATTTCTAAACATACACACATACCTATTTTCCAAACATACAAACATACATTTAAAAACCCTATGTTTCCAAACATACACACATATATTTCTAAAATCTATTTTTCAAACACACACATACATTTATAAACATAAACCCCTATTTTCAAACATATACACATTCATTTCCAAACATACATACACACATACATTTAAAAAAATCTATTTTACAAACATACATACAAATGCACATATTTCCTAAACATATTCCTAAAAACAACATAATACCTACTCTTATATACACATAAACATAAATATAAACCCTAATCACGTCATTAGCAACATAATTAACAGAATCTTAAATGTATTTCGAAAAAATTTACCTCTTTTCGAAAAACTCGCAATTCTCTACAACTTTCTCTTCTACACCGGATAAATTTATCGGACGGATTTTGCTAGATCTAGGACGGAGTTTTTACAAATGTGTGTGTGTGAGCTGCTGGTAGTTGTGTTTTTTGGATGAGTGTGTGTGTGAGTGTGTACTGGACCACAGAACCAGGGGAATAAAGAGGGGACCGCAGCTTGTCGAGTTCTAAAAACTCGACAAGAAGATACACAATATTAAAATGTCCAGTGTTTATATAACAGATAAGTTCCTTAGACCAACCGGCTCACGCGCTCGCTCCTGTGTCCTCTGGCCCGGGTTCGAATCCCCGTTTCCGCAAATAAATGTTTTAAGTTGTCGAATGCTCCAGGTGCGACAACTGTTGGCAGAGTTGTCGTGCTAGGGACCCGCGACACGCTGTTGTCGTGGTTGGGGAGCGCGACAAGTGTTTGTCCCGTGCGACTAGCAGCTTATCGAGCTCCCAGAGCTCGACAAGCTGATGTGGCAAGCTATTTTTGCAAATTTTCACAACTGTGGGTTAATTTCGAAATTATTTTTTAATTCTGGGTTAACAGTAAAAAAAATCCGTCAAAGACCACGCTCTGCATGTGGGCCCGCTGTTTTTTTTGTCTCGTTTTTCGTGCAATCAATTGTATACAATTTTCTTTCTTGATTTATGCATTAATGTAATTCAAATTAGATGTTGATTATATTAAGAAAATTGTATATCTTTAAATTATCTTCATATAGAGACCAAATATGGCATATATTTGATTTTTAAATTAAAAGTTATTGATGTTTTACTCGTGGCATATTTTTAATTTACTCGTGGGCCCGTACGAAGCGTCTCGCGAAGCGCCGGTGGGTTGGAGAAGGGTGATGCTTCAGATGATGCTTCGCATACGTGGCACAGAATATACTGGAGAATATTCTGTTGAAGCGCCAAGTGAAGCGCCGGTGGGTTGAAGATAGCCTTAGAAGCGACAATAAATCAAGTTTGACCAGAGCCCGAATTGGCCCGCAAGAATGAATAGGCTTGGAATTTTTTGTATGGATATACCATAAAAAAACAAAATTACAGAAATAATCTACACCTTTTATCAATTGCAAAAATGACTCTCAGTCGCGACCGCGCATTCGCGATAGAGTTTCAGTCACGATCTCGGATCGCGACTGACGATGTGGCGGCGCCCAAACGCCCCACTAACTCCCCCGCATGCCACGTCGCCCTTCAGTCGCGATTTCGGCTCGCGACTGAAGGCCCAGTCTAGGGTTTGGAGGACTTGGAGGACTTTTGGTGCGTTTCAGTCCGACCGCTAGAGTTCGAGTGAGTTTTGGACGCAATTTGGTAGGGTTTGAGTAGGTTTTGGTGCGCGACTAAAGGCTTCAGCTAGGGTCCGACCAATAGCGATTGCGTTTTGGTTCGTTTATGTACTGTGCGTTATTAAATGATGAGGTACGGTTTCAGTTTCAACCTCATCTCGTAAGCATTTAATCGGTGGTTGGACTTCCGCGTTGGAAAGCTTAAAAGCGGAATAGTCGAGACTAATAGTACAAAAACTGAAACGTGCAATATATGAAATGAAGAACCATTAAAAAGTTGAACAGACAGAAAGTCAAAAAAATGTCCGAAACGGTGAAAGCCCTATAAAAAACTACTGCCCTCTCCCCCTCTTCGGCCAACCCTGGTACTCCGACAGCGTGTAGCGAGAAGGGGGCTGACGATCCCTAACACGCCATCTCCTCGCCGGTGGTGCCTGCATAAGTGGCGTAGCCTGCGGCGACTGTGTCGACTGCGTAGGTGGTGGAGCATCGTGAAGCTGTGATGGCTACGTAGGATGTTGCTGGTGCCACACAGGAGGTTGCACCTGCGCCAAGATGTCGTGCTGCGTCACACCCTCCCCCTCGTCCGCTGCCAAGTCTTGAGCCAGCACATAGTCTAGGCTTACCGCATGAGCGGCGATATCGAGCTCTTCGTCTGTAGAGCTACCGGACGGCACGGGACGTGGTTGGGGGGGTGGTGGGCGCGATGACGACGGGCGGTCGGCCGGCGGCACATGCGATGTAGAAGGACCGAGCGTCGTCGGTGATGGTAGAGGTATCACGGTCAAGTACGGTGGCAGCAGCACTCTGAAAGTGACAAGAATCTCGTCGACGCGCCGCTCGATCTCTGCAAATTGTGCGTACACCTCGTCGCTGGGCACTGGCCCACTGTCGCGAATCCTGATCATCATGTCACGTGCACCAGCAGAGACGGTGCCGAGAGTGTCGAGCTGCGTGCACGAATTAATGCATTTATGAAATGATAATCCATTTGAAAGTAGGGTTGCAGAGAGTTATAGAACTTATGCAGGAGTGGATTCAGCGTGGAAGGTTTCGGTCGTAACCCTCGTCGATGGTGGTAGGAGGGACAAGCTCATCAGGCGCCGGTGGTGGACCGCCCGCCAATCTGTAGAATGTACGAGATCGGTACCACGTGAGATAGGAGAAATGGATGGCGTGGCTGTAAGGACTGCCCTCTGCGACCGTCTACGTGTAAGGCCGAGCCATCCACTCCTCGACGTAGGGGCGCTAGTGAATGACGAAGTCGTCCCTGCGATTCCCCTTCCTCGATTGCATGTGGATAAAATAAATTAGTCACATAAATAAAGTACAACGGAGACGCACGAAAGCAATATATGAGTAAGATGAACGTACTCGTGAATATGGTGTGGGATCTGTTGAGGAGGCGGGACGGGAACACGCTAGCGCAGCCCAAACTGCCGCATGACTCGCTCAGGCGAGTAGCCCTCAACCATATGAGAGAAAATGAGCAGAACCTGGGTGCGCCAGTAAGTATCATCCTGCGTACACAGCGAAGAAAGTCTTGTTGGGGCGAGCGTCTCGATATACTACTGTGTCCATGAATGCCAAATCACGCCGTCATCCAGCAGCACATCAAAGCTCGTAGCGTACGAAGGGTAGCAAAGATGCGCATGATCTGTGGACCATCTCAAGCTCAGCCTGGCCCACCTCCATCCTATTGCAGGGCCGTCCCTCATATGAGGACCCATCGCGAACTGGACTTGAGGCACCAGCGGTCGGCCGACAGGGAAATGCTCGTACGACCACAGCTGCACGAGTATGGCGCACCCGGCGAACAGAGAGTTCACTTGGTCCCTGCTCGTGGCGTCACACATACCTCTATAGGTGTGACAAAGTACAGCGGAGCCGAAACTAATCTGTGGCACGTGTCCCAGCTCGAAGTCCGCAATGAGTCGAGCGAGCTGAACGAACTGCCGCTCGCAGATGTCTCCGTGCGTGCCGGGGAACAGCAACCACCCAAATAGGTACAGCAAGTACGCCTCAAGGTGGCGCCTGAAGACCTCATTTGGAGCGGCCACAAGGAACGGAGCATCATGGACCGCGCGTAGGTAGGTCTGGGGAACTCCTGCAGTCTGTGCAAAACCTCATGCTGGCCAAACACCCTCGAAGCGTTGCAAGAAATCCAGACGCCATGCAACTCTATCGGTGGCATCGGGGAAATATATGTCCCCACGAATAGGCAGGTAAAAGGGATCTAGGATATCGACTAGAGGGGGGTGAATAGGCGATTTTAAATAATTAACAATTAATCAAACAATTAATAGTAAATGAGAGCAAATAACTAACACATGAAGAACAATGAATAATTTTAACACAAGGATATATTCCGTGGTCTCGGTGATTTGCCAATCACCCCTAATCCACGTTGAGGCAAACTCAAATCTCTACCCGCTCCTCTATCTAGTCAACCTTCTCTCGAGAAGTGACCTAGATCTTGAGCCGGATTAGTGTGATGAGTTATCCAAACCTCGATTTCACTAATGATGCACTTTACCGCTCCGGCAAGGCGTGCTCAACCCTTTCACAAGACGTTTTGAGGCTTTTTCACAATCTTCCTTGAAGAGCTCTCCAAAACCTTCTCTCGAGCCGTCTAGGAGCCGGCAAACTCCAAGAGTAACGAGCCGGTGATGATCACTTAACCTTCTTCTAGTGCCACAAGATTGATTTAGTGATCTAAATGCAATGCACTAGAAGATTTCAAATGCACACTCTCACAAATTCGAGAATTAGAACCCTAGAGTGTATGAAACTTGCTTAAGCTCTCAAGGATGATGACAATGTTCACAAATATGCCAAAAGTTCTGAACAGGGCCGTGCATGGGAGTATATATACCCCCCACAATAAATATAGCCGTTACAGGCCGTTGGGAGAAAAAGATCACTTGGCGGTCAGACCGCAGGTATAAGCCTGGTCAAACCGCCGCAATTGCAACGGCATTAAACAGGCGCAATAAATGCTTACCTGCCCTTGTCAGGCACACTCACGGTCAGACCGGAGCCAATAGCGGTCAGACCGTGAAACTGTCCAGAGACGACATAGTTTCTGGACACGTTATACGGTCAGACCAAAAAATACGGACAGACCGGCCATACGGTCAGACCGATTTCTCGGTCAGACCAGTCTAACAAACGATCAGACCGTCATAACACAATACATCAAAAGGATAGGACATGAAGTACCAGGAGACTGACCTAGATTTTTGCCTACGGACAGACCGACCTTTTAAAGGTATACACTAGACTTTGACATAACGTCGGTCAGTCCGAAACCCTATTCGGTCAGTCCGTCTATTCGGTCAGACCGGTCTAACAGACGATCAGACCGACTGAGACAGAATTTGGCAGAAAAGAGTTGAAACAAGCTTTTTCAAAGAATGCGACCTTCTAGTGTGCAATGCAAGTTGATTTTATGATTTGTGGCACATAAATGAAGTATTTCGTGATACACCACATGCTCCTCTTAATAGTACGGCGACTATCCAAAAATCCGGTCAAAATTCTTCTCTAATCACCTTAGACCGGTAAAATGGAAAAGGCCCTATTTCGTACCTTTGCCTCTTTGATCAATGTCCTTTCTTCATCATGAGACTCTTTCTTTGCCTTTCATTACCCTATCTTATGAGTTTCTTCTTGACACAACTTAGCAGGTATCGTTAGTATAGCATTTGTAATTGTCATTAATTACTAAAACACTCTTTAGGGGCCTAGAAGCTACAGTAGGGCGAGAAGCATGGTGACATCCTCCAGCGTGATGGTGAACTCGCGAAGCTGAAGTGGAAGGTGTGCATCTTTGGCCTCCATCGGTCGACAAGCGCGCTGATAAGGGCTTGATCGAATGGGAATCGTCTGGCCCGATCCACCATGAAGGCGAACGGCAGCAATCCGGCCTCAAGAAAATGAGGCACAAATCGGTCATCCAAGGGCCACATCTCCCGCGGTGTCCTCATGTATAGAGCGGGCAGAACGATGCCCTGCAGAAGGTGCCGAGCACGGTGACGTCGATGGTGGTGCTGATCAATCAACTCGGGGTGCTGCTGGTCGTCCGTCATACCTGCATTTATTGCACATTTGAAAATCACACAGTTAAGGGCATTACAGACGTAGTTAACAAAATTTACAACATCACATACGGCCACAGATATTGTAGACATAGTTAACGAAATTCACAACATCATAGTTAATACATATTACAGACGCAGTTAATGAAATTCACAACATCACATTACAGTAGTAATAAAAAATTCACAACATCACATTACAGATAGATGTTCGTTGCTTCAGTTCGTCGACGTGCCAGCCACCTGCGGGCATTGGTTTCTTGTGTGCCTAGGCTGCCTGCACATGGTGCATCTACGGAGGGCATGTCCGCGCTCAACCGCATCCATGTCGTTGCATATCCGCCTGACTCGACGTCGGCCAACATGGCCCATAAGGAGCCTCTTGTCTGGGATCCACGTGACAGCATCTTCTGGCGAAATCTCTCGATAGTTTCCTCTCGCCGCAAACCCGTGAAAGACACCATCCCACATTTTTGACAAGTACTACAGAGTATAATATTCCGATATGTATTGTGTCGCATTGATTCCACAAACTGCGCATGCAGCGATAACATGGGAGCAAGGAAGGTGGAGCAGCTGAGGCTTGTTGCAGGTACACTCAGCATTTTCATTTACAACCGTACATTCGTGGACCCGGCCTGCTCTCAATGTGCCATGAACAAATCTCTGCCTAAGCCGAACCATGTAGTTTCCATTCAAACAGCTCAGCACTATGGCATCGTGTGTCAAGACCTTCCTCGTCCGAAACTCAATGTAATTATGAATCTTTCTAGACCAGTGTACAGTAGGATCGTGCACAAGTACTGTTGCCGCCGAACTCCGACTGTTGTAGTATGCTATTGTGCGGTAGAATGTCATCTCAACCAAGGCAGTGAGGGGTAAGCATCGCACACCTTTCAGGACGAAGTTGTACACCTCGGCAAGATTTGTCGTCATAAGTCCATACCGTGCCTCAGCAGTGTCGTGTAGCAACGACCACTTCTCCTTGGGTTTGGGCTCAATCTACTAAGAGAAACTTAAAGTCCTCCTGCTACTCCCCTCGCCAGTACCATCACCATCTTCGGGCTCACCTGCCTTGTGGCATTCCTTCAACGTACTCTCTTCCAACGACTTCCATATAGCCAAGAACTTCGACTCTTGGTTCTGCTTGGCAAGGACTTTGAACAAATGTATCATGCGCTTATTCTTGAAACGGGTGTGAAAATTTGTGGCAAGATGTTGAGAGCACCAACGACTCTGAATGTCATCCCAGGTCATAGAAGGGTCCGTTCCAGCTTGCATGTACTCTATCGCACTCAAAATTCCTTTGTTTCGATCATGGATCAAGCACACACGCGCTCGATCCTTGACCACCTCATTTTTCAGCTTGCCCAAGAACCAAAGCTAGCTGCTGTAGTTCTCCCCCTCAACCACGACGTACGCTATGGGGAGAAGCTGGTCGTTGGCATCAGTTGCCACGGCAGTTAGTAGGGTACCCTGGTATTTACCGGTCAAGAACGTCCCGTCAATGCAAAGCACGGGTCTCATGTACCTGAAAGATGCTACACACTGCTGGAATGCCCAGAAAAATCTCCGCAGTACCATACATCCAGATATTACAGAACCATCCGAACCGATTGCCGATATATCAACAATATCTGTGACTGTACCCAGATTAGCTTCGCATATGCACCAAAGGAGCAGCGGTACGAGGTTGTATGCCTCAACATATGTCCCAAATAGCTCCTCCAGCGTCCTTTGTTTAGCCCTCCATGCCTTCTCGTAGTTGATCTTGTACCCGTGCTTTTCTGCGACATGTGCAACAATCACTTTCGGTGCCATTGCCATATTTTCTTTTAGTACTGGGAGTATCAAACTGGCAACAAACCCAGAGGTGATATTTCTGTGCTGCAGCAACATGCCCTCCGCCAGACATCTGTGATCGCACACTCTAGTCACATGAAAGAAAGGCTCATGTTTTGGCCGGGTGACACGGACGAACCACGGGCAGTCAGCGACTAAGCATCTCACAGTCCACAGGCTCGGAGTTGATTTATCCACCCGGAATGGCCTATTCAGCGAAACGGCCCACGTTGTGATGGCTTTTTTCGCATCTTTCTTGCTTCGAAACAACTGCTCGAGCTGGACGGTTGTTTCGTTGTAAGACTATCGCGAATTCAGATCTTCAGGAACCACAGCCGAAACCAAGGATGATGGATCAGTCCATTCATTTATAGGATCCTGCGTTTCTGCGGGTTCTTCGGGAGATTCGTACGTATCTGACAGATCAGTGTAGTCCTCATCGTTAAAATTCTCCTCCAACTCGGGGAATTCATCAGCTGCATCTGCATGATTGGCACTGGCATCGGCACTGCCATGGACACTGTGATTGACAAAAGCATTGGCACTAGCATTGACACTGCGATCGGCACTGCCATCGGCACCTTCATTACAGACATTACCGGTGCTCTGTGCTCTTTGTGTAGAGTTACTGCCTTCTAAACTTTGAATGCTCAATATTTCAATGTAAAGAACGAAGACTCCGCCACTACAGGCTGGATTTGCTATAAATCGTACAAACGAACCCCAGAATTTGTCCTCTCTGAGTCTCTTCAGCACCCATTTATTTCCCTCCGGCACCAGGCCTTCAACTTTGGCACTATCCGTCATAGGATTCAGTTGTAAGAACTCGACTAACCAAATCTTCAAGTCACTGAAAGACTGATTGTGCATGTGCCATTTGACCATAAACATGGGTACACGCACTTAAATCATCACCATTGGCTCCATTACGAATTATACCAGCTCCGTAATAAACGGATACCATACTCGATTGCTCCATAGCCTATTCAATTTAAATTTTCAAATTAGGTTAAAAGATTAATTTGTTATGATTCTGCGAAAATCCTACAATAAACCAAATATGGTCTACTAATTACCTTGAGTACAAAAGCTCTCATAAGCTAGATCAAATTCAATCTCTAACTCCCAGAATTATCAGTCTCAGTCTGTTTTCTAAAATGAAATTATTTAATATCCTAATTACCCTAAGTACTCTGAAATTCAGAAAGTCGATCTGATCAAATCTTGTCCTAGTCGATACCAAATTAACTTTGGATTATGATCTGGGGTATGACAATACCTTAATTCAAAAAATTGGCACCAGAATTCCATCACCCCGGTCATTTTCACAATTCAGTTCTCAAGTATTGCAAATTAGTACTTTTCAGATTTTCTAAAAGCCTGAAAAGGCTAAAAACCTCAAATCAACTCCAAATCTTGATCTGCTTCAGGTGATATCTCCCAAACACTATTCAATGCAAAATATCCTTCTTCGATAATCTCAAAATCTCATCCTAGATCTCAGATTTTTAACCTCGACAAAACCCAAATTCTAAATACCCTAATTACTCTATTTTCTCGGAAAAGTAAGTTTTTATTTGTCCTAAATTCTAGGGTGAAGCGGAAAAGTAAGTTTTTATCTGTTCTAAATCCTAGGGTGATACAAAAATTAATTTTTGGTAACCCTAAAATATAATAAATACAGAAATCAAAATGTTATCTACATGTCAAGGAATATGTACCTCACTATCGAAAATCGAAACAGGTGTATCCACGAACTTTTCCTTCTTCTCCTTTCCCTCCTCCTCTCTTCCCTTCTCTCTGTAAAATTTTTTCTGAAAATTCAGTAAAATGAGAATGACAGCGACGTTTCTATAAAGGACAAGCCTTAAATAGCACGAGCTGCGGCCTTCAGTCGCGAGTCGGAATCGCGACTGAAGGGTGCGGGTTTCAGTCGCGATCCGGGCTCGCGACTGAAGGGCGACGTGGCATGCGAGGAGCCAGCGGGGCGTTTGGGCGCCGCCACGTCATCAGTCGCGATCCGGGATCGCGACTGAAACTCCGTCGCCAGCACGCAGTCGCGACTGAAAGTCATTTTTGCAATTGATAAAAGGTGTGGATTATTTCTGCAATTTTATTTTTTTTATGGTATATCCGTACAAAAAATTCTTAGGCTTGGCCAACCTGACTAGCTCCTATGGGTTTGGATTGAGCCTTTGAAATCAGCTTGAAAAAACTAGATCAAAGAGTGGTTTGTCCTAAACCCACTCTGGTCCACATTTTGCTCTGGTAGATGATATTGTTACAATAAGCAAATGCAAAACTTAAAACAAATGTATGTTCTTACCTTATCATCTTTATGTAGTATGATGCGGTAGTATTTAATTGGAGTTGTTTTGATTTTCATATTATATATACTACCTTGTAAAAATATATATTTACTTCTTAAAGTTACATATCTTTACCTAGCTAAGATTAATACAGATTGTATTCATACATGATGCAAAATTGATGTAATTAAGTAAAAGAAACCATGATTGATTGACACGATATCTTCACTGAACTTGTTGAAGGTTTTTACGGAAACTAACTAACAAAGAAAGAGCAATAGTTTTATGCTTTGCTGTTGTCTTTTGTTACCACACGAAAGCATGCAAACGTGGCTTATAATTTGGTCTAAAAGCTATAGCGATTACATTTGGACTGCTTTGAGATAGTAATTCAAAGTAGAAACCACTTTAATTAGCCCAAAGGCAGAGCTAATTTAATTGCCTCTTTAGTGGTGCATGCCGTTGCAAAGTTATCTAGTTTAATCACTTGCCATAGCTCAGTTGGCAAGAGGAACCAGCACAAGACTTCACACTGGCTAAAAGTATTTGAAAGATAAATGCTAGCACGTCAATCTCTCTCACCCCCACTACCAACAGTATTAATAATTTTTTTCCTTAGAATTTTGAGCTCTCTCGTACAATCTCTTCACCCAATCCATCTGGCCCTCATCAAGAACTCATATTTGTGATCTCTAGTACAATAACGATCAGTCAATCTTAGTTACTGAGTTATTGTGTCATCTTTTAATTAGAATTTGAAGAAAATACAAAGCAGTACGAGTAATTGGGAGAATCAAGAATGGTGGAGGTAGATAGAAAGACGAAAAATAACAGACGTGTTCTTGTCATTACCAGGATATGCTCTTATAATATATGGCTCATATAGATAGAACCCTATATGACTATAGTACTATATTAGAGCTAACTTTTACAGTTTCAACGCGTATAGGATCCCACCGGCTTTATCCGTATCGGTGGGTATACGAATCAAAAATCGATTCGATCAGTAACCAATCAAATTAAGATGGTAATCGATTGCTAATTACGAATCAAAGATGCATGCATGCGCATTGCTAGAGTTGCTTGCTTGACTTGAGCTCGTGGGTCAGGGTCTGAATTACTTTGGACTCCTAGACCCTAGATAGATGCTAGCTAGGTACAAAACCACTTTCATGTATACGTGTTCAGATTTGATTCTGATAACCTGTTAAGTTAAAGAGACACGGTTAAGTTTCGACCATAAGTTAACTGCATGTGAGATTTCGAGATACTTTGAATGTCTTGTGTGGAGTTCAAAGTTTTGTCAATCTCTTCTCAATTTCAGTCTCGCAAATTTCGAATTCAGTATTCCATGTAATTTGAAAGATATACTATGTCATTCGTTTTGAAAGGCAGCGAATCTAAATCCGTTTGGAGGACGATCAATTTATGCGTTTACTTAAAGTTCACACATCCAAACACGCATTAGCACGAGATGGCGAATCAAAGATAAGCAAGAATAATTCTAGTTTGGGCCAGACAAGATGGACTTATATCCTTTACCAGGCCGAGGTACTAATTAAAGCCCAGTTTGATCTCACTTCACCAAATTGTTAGAAATTAATGGTGAATTACAATTCTCACATTTTTGTCATGGCATTTTTGTTCCAATCTGTCACAAAACTCATGTGCTAATACTGATCAGACCATGCATCCATACGTGTATTCATATGTATATCTATGCATCGATTAGTTGGCGTTGGTTTGGTCCATTGAATCTTTGGGAATCACAAAAACCGGCAAGCCAAACTCCTTAACCGTCTGATCCTTCCTGGTGGAATCTGAGCCCTCCATTTCTGCTGCATCAATATCTGCGCCGACCTGATCGTCCCTTCCCTTGCCCCACAGCACCATGTACAGCCCTCCAACTATGAATATAGATCCAATGGCACTACAATGGAAAATGATAATAATAGAAAGATTATTGCAATGCACACGGATATACTACACTCGCAGTATTTTATTTGTTAATTTTTCAACTAAATGACTTGCATGAACATACCTTCCCAAATATATCTTCTCCTCGAGGATCCCCCACCCGAGTATGGCGACGAGGATGAGCAACAGCGGGCTGAACATGGACACGTACAGTGGGCCCCTTTCTTGTATACACCAAGACATGAGAGCACACGTCACTCCCGACCCTAATATACCCTGCATATCATATACATCCGACCATTTACTTACAATATATGTGTGTGTGAGAGAGATAATAGATATATTGAGAGCTAACTTACAATATAGAGAATGGAGATGAGCCTAATGTCAAAATTGAGCACCCACACTGAGATTCTCTGCTCCACAGCAGCACCAGTAACAGCGCATTGGATCCCAGCCATCAAGCTCATGAGGGCCGAACTCGTGTATGGCGAGGAAAAGCTCCTGGACATCTTGGACTATACAAGTAACTAGTTAATGTGATAGTTAGTTGTAAGATCTACCGCTCTCGTTATTGTATAACAGTCTAAGAGATACCTGAATGATGAACCAGCTCGCCCATGCGATACAGCTGATGAATATTAGAGCGTCACCAAGAATGGTTGCATGGCCGTCAGTAGTGGTGGAGTCGGCGGCGGCCGCCACGGTCTCAACATACCGCCAGTGAATTGGGGAGGCCCAGACACTGACGAGTGGGCCCTTGTAAAAGGGCATGACCATGGACCCACCCACACAGATGAGGGTGCCAACCACCTTCGCCTGCCCACGACGTGTTGCGATCCCGACCGTCTCCATCTTCAAAGCAGCGGCCAGGATGAAAGTGATCGCGGGGAGAGTGTTGGTAAGTGCACACGCGATGGTTGGTGTGGTGTACTTGAGGCCCATATAGAAGAGCAGCTGGTTTAGTGTAGCCCTGAAAAAAAGATTTTAATAATTAATTAATGTCATTTTTAATGTAGTTTAGAAGATCATTTAATGCAATATAAGAACATTTTCGATATACATTTCTGATTTCTAGCTATGGGTAGTCGTGCAATTAAAATACCAAAATAACATGTTCCCCGGCAATTAAAATACATTATTTTTTGTATGGTATTATGATAATTAGATGCTTGAAACTTTTACCAAATAAAAAGCTTTGCAAAACTTCACTACAAAATTTGAAGCTTTTAGTACAAGTTCAATTGAATCAATGCTCTTTTGTTCAATGTTTGTACTACTATTAAAGGCTTCTATTAAATCTGCTGACAACATTTTCTAGGACTGTCAGCAACAATTTATTTGAACTATTGTAGTAAAATTTTATAAAATTATTTTTTTCATAATTATGATGTTTAAAGTGTAGAAAATTCCAAAATATTTTCTTTGTTTTTAATTAGGAGATCCAATTAAATTTTAGCATTGCTCAATAAGTTAAAAAGAAAATGTACATACCCAGAAATGGAGCAAAGGAAAACCAGGAATAGTACTCTCTTGGTGATCGCCATCCGAGTATTTCTGCATCCAATTTTATGAAACTATAAGCCAAAACTAACAATTAGTTAATCATTTGATTCAATAAATTAAACACAGTAACATACAAGAAAGCATTATAGATCATGCACGTGCCTATACACACATACACACATGAGGCATATCAAACCAATTAAGATGCATACATGGACGTCTGCATATATAGATACCTTTCGAGGAAGAAGGCGATGGGGGCGAGGAAGGCGGCGGCGATGAGGTTCCGGTAAGCGGTGAGGACGTAAGGGCTCATGCCGGAGTCCAACACCAGCTTCGACAGCACGTTCATCCCTGCAAACCCTAGCTGCACCACCACCATTGCAATGGCAGGCAAATACTCACTTGCACTTGCACCACCATTACTACTACTCCTCCCCATATCAATTATACTAATTGTTAAATACTTGTGAAGAGAAGATATAGAGAGATGCGAGTGTGTATCTGCACAAGAGAAGAGTATGTGTGGTTGTGTATATATAGAGAGAGAAAGAGAGGGAGAGAGAGAAGGTTGTGAAATGAAGAAGGTGACTAGAGAGAGAGAGAGAGAAATGACTTGCTGCAATAAAATGTGGTGATAAATAGCATAAAGCAAGCACACATAGACGCACCTCTCCTAGCATCAGGGCAAGACCCTTGTCTTATCTCTTATTTGCAACTCTACACGCATCAAGAGATGAGACAGAGATAAGTGGGTTTTGTATATTTTGCTTTACAGCTCAAAAGACATGTCTTTTTCTCTATTTTGAGTTTTCAACTATATAATCAAAAATCGACTCTCTAGATCAAGGCGGGTGAGAGATTTAAAAAATCTCAGGAGATGAAAAAACCACCTCAATTCTCTCTTGTATTAATTTAAATTATCCAAATCCCAATCCAACAGTTGAGTTAAGTAGAAAAATGTAATTATGTTTTTAAACTTAAAGCACAATTTGCTATTAGGGGAGATTTTGTTTGTTTGGTTTTTTTTTTGGGCTTAATGGGAAATTTGCATTAAAACACTATGAAAGCTTGAAGTTTAGTTATAAAATATTTTTGTATCGTTGACATGTGAACTCAGATTACACATTTCAGCCTTTGTTTTCGCTCGCTGAATTTATTGACAGGCTTGTCCATGTCACGTGTGATTGATGCATGCAGTTTTGTGATTTACCAATTTAATCGCCAGTAATCACTGAAAGAAGAAAAAAAACCGAAGCCGTTTCAAGAAGAGCTGACGACTAGTTTATAGAAAATGTTGGCTAACCCTTAATTTCTTATGTTAAATCTATTTTTATACAGGTGATATGCTTAGCATGCGTTGGCATCGCTATTTTGTAGTACAGGTAATTTACTAGTGAACGTAAGTTACGCATCAAAGTGCTCTAAATAACATTACACGCATCTTTTGTTACGTCATATACTATATAATTAAATGAGTTTTATTTTGATTTATGATGGGTTGCACGGTCAGAATGGAAAGAGCAATGCTGTACGTACTAAAATTCTTCTTACAAAACCTCTAACAAAATCTAAATGGAGCGGGTGCAGATCAAGATTAGTAGGTTCCAATCAAATATAGGACTGGAATATTGGATGTGTACTAGTAGTCACAAACCAAAGGTAGAAATGGAATATGTGTGTAGTTATGAAGGGCGTAAAATTTCTTTCGTAAACGTTTATAAGAAATTTTTAGTACGAATGATCTTTCCAAAATGGAAATAACATCACAAACTGACCATTAATTTGATTTGGTTTAATTTCCCATATTTGTTATACATGTGCAACTGATCATTCATTATTGAAGGGTGGTTTGTTTAACAAAAGCAGTTTAATATTGTGCATATAAATGGCTTTGTGATCATAAGAAGGGTATAGGTCATAGGAAAAGATAAGAGAACATATATAGATATAGCAATGAGTGGTTGCACACGCAGCATTTTTGCTGAAAAAATCTATAGTGCTAATCATCATTTGGATCCTAATATGTTAAACCACATTAGCTAGGGTATCAAATCGACACGAGAATTTCTCAAAAACAATATTTCAGTGTCACAATGCGAATTGCCCCATGATTATGTGAGACATCATTTAAACTTTCTCCCATAAACCAGCTAAGAAAAAATTTTATGTTTCAAGATACCTATTACACCACTCAAACCAAAAAAAAATTGCACAGCTTAACCAAAAATGGTGGAATAATATGCTCTCCAGCTCAGCTAAGTCACAACTTCACCGCACAACGCATGAACTGGGAGTCTAATTCTCATACCTTAATTTTTTTGCCGCAATCGATAGGAAATGGAAAGTATCATGTGAGTCTATCAGAAAGCAAGAAAACCATGGTGAGTTGCAAATTTAATTCACCCCACAAAATGTACAAGAGTTTGAACAATGAATTGACATGAATGACCACTCTAAATGTCAACTTTTTAGGTGAAATTTTGAATTCATAGAAGCTGAATTAACTTGTACAACAACATTATACAAAGGTTACTTCAAACCGTAAACATACAGACCCCCAGTAAAACCTCAAGCCAGTAGCAAAATCCTTTAGGTAAGTTGTAATAAAATGTTCTCGGACTAGCAAAAAGTATAACACACAACCAGAAAAGTAAATGGCAAAGATCCTGTTTGGGAGAGTTTCAACTTCAGTTTAAAACGACAAAAAACTTAAGCCCCCAAATAGGGTGTTGAGGAGGTGTTGTATAAGGGGGTTTTCAGAGAAATTTAACCCCAAAGTCTCTCTCCCCTAGTTTCTCTGTGAAGTCACTTTTGACAAAAACTAAACCCTTTCAAACAAGGTTTAAGTGCAGTCAGATTTTGGAGAGGATATCCGCTTACATTACCACCTTGAAGACAGGCTGACGCAGAGACATGTATGCGCATCAACTTTAGAAGCTGGTATCAAGCATGAGACGACATCAGGGCAACATTTTGAGGTCAGCATCAAACAGATCCAGAAGAGTACACAGAAAACAAATGATAGAAATTGTCCACATTCCATAAATACAGTCTATATATGCAACAAACTCATTGTTCTCAACCAGAGAAGGCTAAAAAGCCGCAAAGAACAAAATGGCAATCTTGAAGTAAAAAGAAACAAGATTGAACAACTTACAACAGCTCAAGAGCCTATCTTTCCGGGTTTTCTGTTTCTGCAATACATGGCGTGTTAAGTTTGATATCACAGAAAATTCAACATCAGCTTGAAGCGAAAAGGAACAAAGATTGCATACCATACAACTGCTCAATAGCTTTAGTACTTAGGTTCTGTTTCTGCGATTTTTGATGTGTTGAGTTTAACGTCACAACAAAGTTACCATCTGATATTATTATACTATGGATAAGAGCAAGAAGCTAACAAATGTTGAGTGCTGTGACTTGTGCCATCTCCCACAATTTATTTACTCAACAAGCATGATAAGGAGGGTAGAACTAGAAATCAGAAAGATAATTAAGGAAAAGAGTTTTCTACAACAATATGGTATCAATTTCTAACAAGCTGTCGGCTGTCGGTAGCAAGAAAGTGACCAAATCCAACCAACTCTTAAAAGGTTACACCTATGGTCCATAACCTGCAATTATTCAGGCATCAATTCATATATGTAATGGAAATAAGCGCAAGCATTGATCTAAACCTGTAATCTAATTCATTACAGTTGCAATGCTCCAATTTTCTTTTGGTAGCATTCATTACGCAAATTATTGGTGGACTACACTACAACTCCTTGTAGAAAATAACTAACATCAGCAACACAAAATATATTTGATCTTACAACCAGCGGGCAACTCATCACTCATCAGCTTGATATCACAGGGGCACAGAGGACATCATGTCTGACCGTCCACCAGTCATCCTCTCAGCTTGCTTCCCGCGTTCACCAGTGCGTATTCTTACCACATCTGAAACGGGTATTACTGGGGAGAGAAAACCAGATCAGAAATTATCCAGACATAAAGATCCTCAATATATACAAAAGCAAAGTAAAAGTGCTAGAATATCAGTACATATATGGTGCCGTAGCAAATTAGCATTGATACACACAAACTTTCTTAAGGGCATGTATGTTGGTACAGAACAAGATACAAGTCTAATGTACAGTAATATCTTTCTTGAAATTGAGCTTCCAGAAGCACCCCAGAATGATAAAGTCCGATTGGAAGTACAATGACTAATCAAGATAGCTGGTAATGATATCCGTGATAAAATAAAGAAGGGAAATGAGAAAGCAACAAAGCTCTCCCAGATGCCTGTACAAAGCAATGAAACCTAGGCAACTGCTCGACTAGGTAGTAGGCACTAAATCAATTATACAGGAGTAATATAGGCCAAATATATGACTAAAAAGGGACTCCAGAAACACAATGCACTTACAAAATATCTTCCCATCACCAATTTCTCCAGTTCTTGCTTTTTCCATTATTTTTTCAATTACTGCTTCGACCTGGTAATGCAAAACACATTATTAAGTCGTTAAACATGTAAGAGGAGGAAAGTTAAAGACAGATCACACTGAACAGGCAGCAGTACATTTGAACAATGCTGTAGAAATGGCCAGCACAACAAAGTAAGAGTATCATAGAAATGGAAGATGAGTAAAAAGGCAATCACCTGGTCCTTGCACACAACTATTTCCATTTTAACTTTAGCAATAAATGTGTCTTCTGAAAATTCTGAGCCTGCAAACCAACAACAAACAAGAATCAGCAGTTAGAACTACATGAATTAAATTAGTTTCCACACATACTACTAAAAATTAAGAATTTAAGATAATTGATTAATTGGCTAGAAACCCAAAATACTCCAAGCCATTACATTTCGTAACTAAAATTTTTTCTGCTTCTTGTGCAATACTTCTTCCAGACATTATATGTTTCACATATTGGTCATAATCTAGCTAGGTTTTTTTGTCCTGAAGATACAACACTACAACCACGGTATGTTTTCAAAAGGAAAGCCAATAACAGTCAATTGACACAATCTGTAGGCTGTTGAAAAGATCATCAACTTGAGCTATTATTCTCTAATTCAAAGTTTCTACTCATGCAGAACTTTCATTTATTTGAGTTACTCACTTGTACCACTAGGATTTAAGCATCTTCAAAGCAGTGAGGTACTTCTGTAAAAATACACAAGGAAGCTTCTGTTCCATGCTTGGACATTGGTTATATAATTATATTTCTCAATATCAGTCACCAAGTCCTAAGGAGTGAAGGGCAGGTTGGAAAGAAAGGTGTTACTGAGACATAGTACAAATATCTTTTCAAAGCCTATAGCTGGCTGATTTCTACTTCTGTGATCAACCTGGGCATGCATCAACCTCACTCTAATTTACTAAAACCAATCATCAAAAGATAATTTGCAAGTTTGATTTAAAACAAGAGAAAAATTATTTTAGACATGAGTTGGAACTGCATTGGTTTGGAGAAGCTTTATACCACTAGATACTAGTGTTACCTAAGAGCATACACTTTTAGATAGCATGGGGCATTTCGAGTTCCAGGTGGTTCATCTTTGAATTAAAGCTTCTTTTAAAACGGCAAACATGCAATACCACATGAGGCATTTTACGAGCTGTGGAATGGCCTTTCTGGGCAGAACAATCAACATTAATTAAGTCATTTGATGCAAACTGTACCAAAATAGCAGGGAAAAGAAGGCATCATACAAGTGATTCAATCATCTTGTTAATGAAAAGTGATCGAACTTTGGAAACCGTTCTTTTTTTTATGAAATTCAGGAGGGGAGGCCCCTGCCTTAATTTGTAAACCATTTTGGCAGCCATTTTTATCATGCTTCCAAGTTCCAGGTGACATGACCTCTAAAGCATACATCTTACTACAGTCGAGAATTGTATACGACATGCAAGAGCCACTACAACAAAAGCCATACCCCCGTGCCTCTCAGCCGAGCCGCCCTGCGCCCCGAACCCCCGCACATCTGACACTGTCACGCCTCTGATCCCCATTTCCAGCAAACCCTGCGATTCTCAGACATACTTGATTGAACACCTATCGTGCAAGAATGCAACAACAAGAACTACTCACCGAGGACACATGCGACACCCTCCAGGGTCTGCACGAATTGGACACAGTTCAGCATAAACCCACAAAATTTAGCTCAAATCGAAAATCTTTTGGAACTTCTATTTCGGCATTCTCACCTCACGATGGCCTCGATCTTGTAGAACTCCGACTCCGGCAAGTATCCTGGAACCGATCGAGACAGCAAAATCAGCGTGAATCCAATAAACCCAACTCGATTTGGGTACGAAGGAAGTGAATGGAGGCACCAAAATCGAATCTTGGAGTGAGGACGAGGTTGTCGACCTGGGCTGGGGGCGCTCTCGGCGCCCACGGCCGTGGCGGCGAGGTGACGAGGGGCGGAGCTGGCTCGGAGCGGTCTCGGGCTGCGCGGGGAGAGGAGGTTGGCAGTGGCGAAGGGCCGTGGAGTCACGTGAGACTTGCGGAGGAGGCTGACGAAGAAGGAGGCGGCGGCGGAGCTCACCGGCGACATGGTTTGGTCGGTGGTTGATGCGGGCGGAGGGTTGGCGTGAACTAAGATTTGGAGGCGGGCTTTGGATCAGAGTGCAGCAGGGTCGTTGTATGTCATAGTGACCGACGGATTAAAAATCGATGGTTCAGATCAAATGTGTGTGACCATGCGAAAATTTTGTTAATTCCTCGCACAAATTTTAATTTTAAACATGATGTAATTAATGTGTGTTCCGTGCTATTGGAATTTGGAACTTCTCTTCCCTCGTCCCTTTGCATGAGCGTCTCGAGACACGGATTATTGCACTCCTGTACCAATTGTGGCCTTGTGGGTGCCATTAGACATTCTTCATCCAAAAGCTAATTTAAGAGGTAATGTATTTCTTTTATATATTGACACCAAACTTCTTCGATCAACGTAAGATAAATGCAACAGGGTTTGCAAAAATAGTTGATAGGGTGGTAGTTAAATGACTTGAGGGTGACTTACCTATGTCCAAACAAGTCGTAAGTTTGAACTATAATTTTATTGATATGGATCGTATTGAAATATATCACAATATATGTAGTCCGATATGTTAATCCAATAAAAAATTAAGGCGGATATGTATTACATATGAGTCTTAGTAAATAAACTATAGCAGACTTGTATAAAGACAGAAAAAAAAACTATGTTTGGTATAATGTACTTTGAGACCTCTAAATCGACACATTACCCATACAAAATAAGCACAATAATCAAAAGTCTGGAGTCAAAATTTTAAGATTGTCTATATATTATTAACATGTTGACATTCTTTGTACATTTGTCATCTCCCCATACTATCTTCTTCAAGTTAAAAGATTTTAAAATTTTTAAGAAAAATTCATCGCAAGTCCTCTTCTTTACTTCATTTCTCATTCAAGTCCCACATCTTTTAATTTATGCAATTGAGTTTTACATTTTTCTTCTCACCTTCAATCTTACCCATCCTATTCAAAATGTGGCCCAAACAATAAAAAATTGTTGATGTGATTCTGTATAGTTGATGACCTGATCATTTTTGTTATATTTTTTCTTACTCTAGAAACTTTGCATACCCAAAATGACATATCATTGGAATTTTTAGCAAACTTGAGTTGCCCGTAGATTGTGGAGGTGCTTGTCCTTGTTGTCTCCAACATCAGAGACCATATATATAGGTATGAAAATTTATTGTTTTTGATTTGTTAGGTGTCCATGTGTTTTTGATGAGAGAAGAATCAATGTATCATGAGACTAATGTTGCATCACAGAGGACGCCAATGCGATAGCCATGCCTCAAATCAAGCACAAGATACTTTGCAAATAATTAAGATTTAATCAAGCCTGCCAACCTTTGTATCTTCGTTGAATTTTTAGTTGTAAACTACCAAATAAGCAAATAATTCTTGCAACTTGTGGTGAATAATTAGCCGTAAAATTTGAGCAATTTATAAAAATTCGGTTTTTTAGCACAACTTGGGCTCTCCTTGAGTCACAGCATCAAATTTGTTTGAGTCATTGGGTTAAGATAAGCACCGATCCCGACCATCTAACCATCCAGATTACCCTTAAAGCTTTTTTTTGTTTCCTTTTCACTGCCTTTCCAAACTTGGTCGCCATTCTCCTCCAGGTCATCTTAGAGGGTCCACCGCCCTCCCCGCTGGCATCCAGATAGCTCGGATGGCTTCTCATCCCTCTTTCTTGCTCCTTTGTCCCTTCTTGGTGGTTGTTTATGCTCGGGCATGATAGTCCCCAATTGGTGAGTTTTTATTACATAGATTTAACTTTGATGAACTTTCACCGTATGCTCAATTCAAGCTTCTGCTCTTCAATTCCTATCATAGTTTTCATCTTATTTTTCCATGCTTTTGTTGTTCTCCGTTTGTTGTATTTCAAATAAGAATTTATTTTGACACAAAAAATTGTCAAATATAGTCTATTTAAGATATGCCTGAAAATTGTTTGATTGATATCTAAAATATATTTAGTCACATCTCACCTGATAGTAATCAAGTATGTCTATTTTCTTGAGATACTCAAAAATTGATTGCATTATCTCGATAAAAAAAACTAAAACTTTTATATTTTGACTTTGGAATCCTATTCTCGGAACGGATCAAAGAGTACTAAAATTAGCAACTTTCCTATAGAAAAAAACCACAAAAACCAACCTGGACATTTGATTTGAGCCATTATGACTCCAAGAGTCAAGTTACAAATCCAAGGAAAAAGAACAGTAGAACTATCAGATTGACCCTCTCACTGACATCCAGGACCCACTAGTCAGTCACACGAAATCTAGCCCACCCTCTTGACCTTGACAAGCGGGCCCCCTCTCGAGAGGAATCACATTCCCTCCAGTCGCTCCACATGGACAGTCTTCGCCATGCCACCCCACGTCAGGAGATCGAGCCCACCAGTCAGTCAGAGTAGGTTCACCGCAGACCGCGTCCACCCGCTGCTTCCTCGTCACGGCCGCCGGAACTATTTTTCCATTTTTGGTTTGCTTCCTCTTAAACACACACCCACCCACACGCGCACACATACTTCTCCCTGTTCATCTCGTGCTCTTCTCCTCCAAAGGCCCCCCAAGGTTCGTCTCCTTCTGCTAATTTATCTCATCTTTTACGCCGCATTTTTTTTGCCAAGTAATACGCCTCCTCGGATCGTTCGTCCTGTCTAGTTTTGCCCCCCGATTTTTTTCCCCATTTTTTTTCTGTTTTTTTGGGTGTTTAAAGGGTTAACATCCGAGCAAAAACGATGCCCGCTAGTTAAGGCCTCCTAATCCTCTTGCTACGGCGTTTTGAGGCTCAGGGTTTCGCGATTCCACCAATGCTGAGTTCTTCCCCAATTTTTCGTACTTTTTTGATCGGTTTAGCCCCCCCTTTTTTTGCTTTTTTGTTTTGGAATTATGTAGTGTATTTGATGATACTGGAAGTTTTCTTATGCAAGTGATTTGTTCTACAGGGGCGTGCTAGCTTGGAGGCGGAACTTATCGAGATGGTGCTTGCAGTTTAATGTTTTGCTTATGCATTTTGTGTTGCTCGCGTTTGTTGTGCTAATTTGATGGTTTTGTTTGTAAATAATAGGTTAAAATCGAAGAGTATGTCGAGAACGGCGGTGTTAGTGATGATGTCAGAGCTCTCGAGGACGCTGTGGTTGATTCGAAGCCTGCCTCAGTTCAAGTTAGAGTGAAGGAGGAGGTAATTTGCCCAGGACCTTGTGGTATTGGGTGCTGCTTTATATGACTAGCTTGATGTATTATTTGCATGTTGTATTATAAATTATTTGCATGCTTGGAATGAAACATCTAGAATGCTACCTGAAGGTTTCTGATAATGTCTTCTGTTTTGAGGTATAGATAATGAACTAAAAACACCACTATTTCAACACCCTGATGTTTTTTCCTTGAGATATTTTTAATGAAGCTAAAATACTAGCATGATGTGCTTTACTTTTAATGTAATATAGGAAGGCCAGCCGAGCTCTTCCTCCAGTCATTTTAGGTCCCAATTTGTTGGTATGGGATTTTCACCAACACTGGTTGACAAAGTGCTCGAGGAAAATGGTATGCCAGTCTGTATGACATGCCTGTATTCTATATGAAACTCTCACTGTAGTGAAATCACAATTGTATTCTTTTGACATGATGGAGTTATCTTTTTAATCCACAAAGTAATTGCCCCTTTATCTCCTTTACAGGCGAAAATGATTCTGATGCTATATTGGAGTGTCTTCTGTCCTATTCTGTGAGTGATTCTCAAATTCTGGTGTTCTTACATTAACATTATCTTCTGGTTTTCTAGGAATTGTTTTCTTTACCTACCTATGGGGCAGCTTTTTATATTTCACTGTTTTTTGTTATACTTTCTTGCATCCTTTTGCAAATATTTTAATATTTGCATCACGTTTGCATTGGTGCTTCCTATTCAATTTCATAGATTTCTATATCCCTGGAATTGAGAAGTAATCTTTGCTGCTACTATGTGTACATTCAATATTACAATGATGGCTATTTCAATATGGACTTTGAAAGTGTATTCAAAGTGCAGTGAAGTTGCTTTCTTTGATTATTTTCTTTTCCCACACAGCAGAAATTTTGTGCTTATTTCCCATATTCTTGAGTTTTCTAGGTTATCTAGTAGTTCTGCATATGTTTTCACATTGTATGAAATGTTCTGCATGGAGCTTTTGTTTAAATGTCTTTTTTTTTTTTTTTTTTTTTTTTTTTTTTTGCTTTTCTCCAGTCATTCCTTGTATCATTTGTTCTACTGTTAGTTGGTACAGTAACTTCTATTTTAATAAACACCTTGAAGTAGTCAGAATGGTATATACTCAGGAGGCTATCATCTAATACTGCTGCAGATTAGTCCTTCTCCATCTGATTTCTTTGACATATTTATAGAACTGTGAAATTCTGTCTCAACTCTCAAGTTCTTTGAGAATGAAAGAGGAGTTGTGGATTTAGCTCTCAAGATTGTTTAATGTACTAGGCCCTTCAGAAGCCTTCATCTGAATCATCAGATTCTCTGGGAGGACTATTTGATTCTGATAATGAAGAAAACAACTCTCCTTTGGAGCTTGGGAAAGAAGGTAACAGCCACATTAAGGTGATCTCTTTGCTCAATCTGTTTATAATTCAATCATCATCTTATTTATTAGACCAATCCTGAGAACATTTCTATTTTCAGGTGGAGCCTGATTCCTTTTCAGAAAAGAGGTCATATTTACTCAGGACAATGAACTTCTCAGAGCAAGAAGTTGATTTGGCGTTCAACCAACTTGGTATGTGATGTACTGCATTGACTTGTGCTATGCCAAATTTCTCTTATCTTGATTGTTTTGTTGTGTTTTGCTATGATGTTCTATGAAAAACTATCAAACAATGTAGCATGCTTCCTCAGATTAAAATTTTGTCAGTTAATATGTACCTGAAGCATCACAGGTGTACTTGGTAATCCATTTTATGTTTTTATTATTCAATATAGTAGTGCTTCAAAATATGCTTGATTTCAGGTGAAGAAGCGCCTTTAGAACAGCTCGTGGACTGTATTGTCACTGCTCAAGTGGCAGGATTCTCTGGAGTGAATCAAAATGGTGATGCCACAAATGAGGTTTTTCTGCTGCATCTATTCCTGTTACATCTGAACACTCAAAAGACATAAAATAAAATCATAGCAATATTTGGAAGGTCCTTTACTATCTATTGGCATTGTCTGTCCATGATGTGGATTGTTCTCTTAATTCATAATTTTTTTCTCCATGTAAGATTCTTTATTGTGTGACTATCATTACTGGTTTGATGCTAGAATAACTTGTCATACTCTCCAAGGTTTTGCTTGGTTGGTTTTGTCTTATACGCTCTAAGTTGTGCTACCTGTTATTCTGTGTCTGTTTCCATTCTCAATGGCTCTTGTTGTTATGTATTCTAATTTTCTGCTAATATATACTAATCATGTACAACCATAATAACTGACTGGTTTTGTCACACTATACATTTCCTTTCTTTCAATTCTCCAACGCAAATGACTTTAGTATGGACTTCATGTAGAGTTGGGAACATGTATCAAGGTTTTGTTGCTCTCATATTTCTAAGTTGTTTCATAATCTATTGTATATTAAGCAGTTTATTTGGGCTATACTAATATGTAGTTTAGTTTCTGCAACACCAGCGAACAGCAATTATAAATCACAAAATGACCTTTTCAGGGAAAAGCTGAGTCTCTGTTTGGGGTAATGGAGAAAACCCTTCATTTACTCCAAATGGGATTTACTGAAGAAGAAGTATCATCAGCTATTGACAGTTTTGGTAGGTTGAAGATAGAAAATGCTTAAAGATTATTAAGTCCACTGTGCTTTTATTTATCATTTACTTAAAACATATTCAAGGCAAAAAGTTGATTGCGGTACATGTGCGAATATACTACCATCTGATCTCGGCTAACAATGTTTATATCAAGTAAGAAGAATCACCATTCTTTTACCCAGCACTATTTTCCTTGTGCATGATTTTTGTAGGACATAAACATTTTAGATTTTTGTGTACTGTTTAGGCATATGCCTGCTTCATATTTGATGTGACTCCATTATAACATGTGCTATTACTCATGCCAGTATGGTAACCCAAACCACAGTAACTTTAGAGGCTAACTGAACAGTAAATTCCATTTTATCTAGAGCAGTTGATCTTATATACAGAATACAGATGCACCCACACACATGTATAAAACCATGTTCACACCATGGTGTTGGGCAAAAGAGTTTGTTTGTATAAGGTCATTTTATTGTAGCTTTTACAGTTGATCCGCAATTTTATGGCATTTTTTAAATATTTTGATCTGCCTCATATAATATTTTTAGTGACTTGCCAAATTAATGTTGTATTGACATTAGTAAGTATTACATTTTTTCCCCATTGTTTAGCTTTTACTACCATCAACAGTTTTCTTGAGTTCCTTACAATTTTCAAATTTCTACTGTTTTCAGGTCAAGAAGGATCAGTTTTGGAGTTGGCTGACTCAATTTTTGCAAGTCGAATTGCCAGTAGCATTGAGAAGAAAGAGGTAGCTCAATGACATTTATTTCTTACACCTATAGGCCCATATGTGGATTTCAAATCATATGTTATTTAAGCACTGTCAATAATTATCCTTTATATGGTAAGTTATTGCAAAATATACAGTATACTAGGCTAGATCAAGCTTACTATTTAAACAATTGTGTGATGCTCCATATGATCTTCCTAGTTTATTTTGTATGTTTTGTTGCTTGCTTTAGTAGGACATGTAAACTACTGTCACTTTGCATGCTCCGCAAAGCAGTATTCTTTTTGACAGGCTGTTCTTTTGGCAGTGCAAAATATTGTTAATATCCCACTATGCAACTGCTCTGATGTATAATTAGTTGTCTGTGTTCTTCCTTTATGTGCAGGTGAAAATTGAATCTGACTTTCTAGGAGAGACAGAAACTGAGTATTCAACATACCATCCCTCGAGTTCTAATGCCAGCTATTATGATGATGAAGAAATGATAAGGGTTAAGAGGGCCAAGCATATATTCTTAGATGACAGAGGAGCCTCCAGTAGTCATAGTGGTAATCAAGCTACCCTTAGTCCATGGTTGACCCGGCGCACCGGGTCAACCAATGATGGATTTGTCAAGGATGAGCCTGATACATTGACGTCAGGCTTCCGTGCAAATGTCCGTGGAAACCTTGCCAAGCCCCCTTATTTTTTCTACGGAAATGTGATTGAAATCCCCAAGGACACGTGGCGGCAACTGTCACAGTTTTTGTTTACTGTGGAACCGGAGTTTGTAAATAGTCAATTCTTCTCAGCTCTGATCCGAAAGGAGGGTTACATTCATAACCTTCCATCAGAGCTCAGGCGTGCTGTTGTCCCGAAGTCACCAATGACTATTGAGGATGCACTGCCGTTCACAAGGCAGTGGTGGCCCTTGTGGGACACAAGAAAACATATCAATGGTGTTACTACAGAGGTTGTGGGGATTGAGCAGATTTGTGAGAAAGTAGGGAGGATTATGAGAGACTCACGAGTGCTTTCCCAAGAACAGCAGGCGCAAATTTTGCATCAGTGCAAAGTGTCAGATCTTATTTGGGTTGGTCAGGGCAGGTTAAGTCCTCTGGAGCCACGACAAGTGGAGCGGATACTAGGTTACCCACCCAACCACACGAATATTTTTGGACTAAATCCACCAGATAGAATCGCTGCGATGAAATACGCATTCCAGACTGACACATTGGCATATCTTTTGTCAGTCCTGAAGGACTTGTATCCAGATGGGCTCAGGGTGCTGTCTGTCTACAGTGGAATTGGAGGTGCAGAAGTAGCTCTCCATCGCCTTGGCATTCCTCTCAAGTGTGTAGTGTCTATTGAAGAATCTGATGTGAACCGGAGAATTCTGAAAAGGTGGTGGGGAAAGACGGAACAAACTGGAGAACTAAGGCAGCTAGGTGGTATCTGGAAGCTGAAAACACATGTGCTTGAGGACTTGGTCAAAGAGTTTGGTGGTTTTGACCTAGTCATCGGTGGGAACCCCAGTGCTTGTACTAGTACCGGTGGTTCCACAGTAAATACAACGATGGGCATGGACTCTAATCTCTTTTATGAATTTGTCCGTGTCGTCCAAAGAGTGAGAACTATAGTCGGGGTGAACAGTTGACGACTGGATGATTCCGTTATTTTTTCAGTGGCCATCTTCGGCAAGATCTTGGTCAAGCAGATTACCATCATTGATGTACCTTTGCAGGATGTAGGATCAGGGATTTCTAGATGCTAGGATGGGACACGACGTCTAACATCCTTTAGGGTGTCAATTGGCAGTAACTTTGTATTGTTTGTTCACTGTTATCTAATGATCCGATTTTCTAGCGAGTTTGTCGTGTTCGGTCTGTGTTGTTAGTATAACACTGTTTAGTAAAGCATCAGGAAAGCAGGAAGTCGTTTTAGTTTTCTGCTGATTTCTGCTTAGATCTGCTGAAATGATGGATCCATGTTCGCTGGGAAACCTTCATAAGCAAAGATTCTAACACCGAGGCCTGCACGTTAAGATTTTTCAGTTGAATTGTCTTTTAGTTTGGGATTTGCTCCATTATAACTTTGTTTACATGGTTCCTATACTGATGGGTTGTTTTGGTAGAATTTTACATTTCTGAAACATCAAAGTTTGAAGTTTACCTTGGTCTATTTACTCAAACATGCAACAACAAATATCTGATTTAGCATTCCTTTAAAGTGGATAAGAGGTGAAAGAAAGAATAGAGACAGGTACAATTGAATGAATAGCTTCGATCCATAACACATACTCGATCAAACATACATAAGGTGCAGCCTTCCTTGCTTGTTGGTGCTACAAACTTGGCAGACTGAATTCTCAAGGTCAGCACAAACCGATACACAGTCGAACACTCGTGTCATCTACTTTACAGTCTCACTCATCAGCGCTCAGAAAGAACGAATACATAATGGCATCACGATTGATCACGGACAAAAAATAATCACAAGCATTGCCTATACCATCAAAATAATCACAAGCATTGCCTATCCCATAACACTGCTGGGATGTCCTCCAGTTTCAAATAAACGGGGAAGCGAAGTCTCAACTGATGTTCAAGCCGCCCACTGACAAATCACAATCCTAAGAAGGCGCATTGCTTCCGAGCATGCTCAGGAATCAACTTCAACAGGAACTCCACCGGTACGCCTTTCAATTCTGTTTCAATTAGTCAGGGTAGCAAATAAGCATATGTTGAATCAGAAGTTTTGATTGGTGCATGTGAATCAATATTACAGACTTACCGTGAGGCTTGAAATTGAAGAGAGGGGGAAGGAAACGGCCGTTTGGTAAGCGG
The DNA here is from genome assembly GCA_019359835.1 of Pharus latifolius. Lineage (NCBI taxonomy): Eukaryota > Viridiplantae > Streptophyta > Magnoliopsida > Poales > Poaceae > Pharus > Pharus latifolius. The sequence continues at coordinate 81,748,946 of CM033323.1, read as the reverse complement.
GTGTTTGGATCCCGGAGTTCATCAAAGAATGGATGGATTAATGCTTCCAACTGTAATAAGAAAACAACTTGTCATGTAAATGATGCAACTAAACTTTTTCACAAAACGGTGTTTGCACATAAGGTGCAGTAATGAGAAAGCAGCTTGAGATGTAAATGGCGGCAACTAATAGCACACAAAACGTTGTTTTGCTCATATGATGTGGTAGTACTCACAGCAGTAGACCGGAGGGTCGGTGAGTACTGGAGAAGGCGGGAAACAAGATCTACTGCTTCGGGAGGCATTCTTTTATGGAAGATCTGGTAAGCAAATGCACTATAATTAGATTACAGCATTCCAAGAAGCAACCAAACATGATGAAGTTCCTACCTTGTGCCATGGGTGAGCTTTGATTTGTGGAAATTTAAACTCTGTGTAATTCGGGTTCATGCATTTAATTTCTTCTCGTGTAGGGGTACCCAAAACCTGAGAGAAGAAAGAGTTAGATAGGAAGAAAAAGCTATTTGTTTCTTCTGGAAAAGTTGCAATTTACCTTGATGATTTCAACAAGCTGGTCAACGCCACTCTCACCAGGGAAAAGAGGCTGTTCAGAAAAAGGAATAGGTCATAGGCAAACGGCTTCGATAGGCTGGCTGGTTCAACAGCACCATGGTAAATTTTGTAATCTCTTACCTGTCCTAGAAGGAGTTCAGCAAGAACACAGCCGGCGGACCAAACATCAATTGCTGTTGTGTACTCAGTAGCACCAAATATAAGCTCTGGGGCTCTGTAGTACCTAGAACAGATATATGAAATATTTGGCTCTCCTTTTACCTATTGATGTTCACAAGATAATCAGGTGTTGTTGATAAAGTATGCGAGAGTTCACATAACTTAAATATAAAGCACAATCATACCAAGACTTTTGCACTGCCAAAGTCGCACAATTTCAGCTGATGAGTATGCGGATTAACCTGTTACAAAAATAATATTATGCTAACCCATCTGATTGAGCTGAAAGTAGTACCAAGTAAAGATAAAATATTTCATTTACAAAGTGTTCAAACAGATGATATTGTACACATACCAGAAGATTTTGAGGCTTGATGTCTCTGTGACATACTCCAATGCTGTTATGAATATATGCCAAAGCTCTACAGATCTGTGAATTGCAATAAGTTTTACAAGAAGTGAGCTGTTTATCACATAGCTAGACTTGAATAGATTTACAACCCAGGTGAATAAACTTTACCTGATACATATAAAGTTTTGCATATATCAACGGCATGCGTTGGTTCATCTTGTTGTAATGCTTAATAACACGATGAGCAGTCTCTGGCACATATTCAAGCACCAAATTGAGGTAAAGCTCCTCCTTCTCGGTCTTTGAGAAAAAACAATGCTTTAACGAGACGACATTTGGGTGGTCAAGGACCCGCATTGTTTGCAGCTCGCGGTTCTTATATCTCTTGTCTTGAAGAACCTTCTTTATAGCTACTGTCTCGCCAGTTTCCAGACACCTGGCCTGTAAAAGATCATTTTGCCGAACAAATGAGGCCATCACCATCAAGTATGCAATACACAGACTAACACACTCAACAACTGTAATAACATTGATTTGTCTATCAACCAACCTGGAAGACAGTTCCAAATGATCCATGCCCTACCACACGCTCAGCCATGTAGCTAATGGTCTGCGATGCAAATAGATAACACAGTACTAGGAATTAAGGGCAAATATGTGGAGGTTTTCACATGGGCAAGAATGGTAACTAACTGTCTATTGCTTTATAAGGCAGAACTAAACAGATATAAAGGGATCACCATCTCAGCACTCATATATGTTTTCTCAATACCTGCTTTGCTTGCCCATTTCTTCCATCAATGCTCGTCACAATAATATGACCAGCCTCCGTCCCATTGCCACTGACTACTATATCATCGATTTCCTGCAAAGTTTATAGACCAAATTAGCAACTATTACACAACCGAAAGGCAACTATGATCTACCACTCTAGGGAAATTACCTTATCGTCCCTTATGCTCATATTGTTCATCTCATTGGGCAGCCAATCCACGCCGCCACTAGTACTCGTGTCATTCTGAAATCCCAAGGAAGAATGTACCACACCAACTGAAGCCATACTATTGTAGCAATCACTTAATTTGTTGCTCAAATCTATTGTACAAGAACCTTTTCTCAACAATAAATCTACTTAATTCACCTGCAAAGGCGTCATTATCGATAAGTCAAAAAAGCATAATTCAGCTGCTCATCTCAAGAAGAATAATGTAATCGTCGCTGGAGTGTTGGAACTAAGTAAACAGATTTCATCTTGGTAATGCATTCACTTGTAGACAAGTTTAATTACTAGATAGGCTTGAAGAAGGTAAAAGCGCTGCAAAAATTGGATCTTTTGGTCTCCAGGATGCCAAATTTTTATCAAAATTGGAAGCTTTGTTGCTCAGCTCAACTCTTATCAGTTATGTAGGAATACTACAAAGGAATTCTCATGATTGGGACTATTGTTTGCTCAGATCACCAGTTTTTCTACCAAACACTGCACCTATGAGCAATTCAACTCTGATCGAACACACACATTACAAAAGGGAAATTTTGATCCAAGTTGGTAGCTTTTTACCTTTTAAGCAAGTCATCTCTCCTCCTTGAGAGGAACAAAAATTAACAACACAAAACTGTGAAAAAAATTGGAAACTTTCACCAAATTTCGCTTCAAAGTGGTTGTATTTTCAACCAATTCATCTCCCTTCATTCGGACTGGCAAAAAAAAAAAGCAAACTTGGAATCCTCATTCCCCTTTCTAAAATGAAAAAAAAAGGGAATCCCAAATTAACCAAATTCATACCAAAATTTGTGATCAGATTGGAATCACATGTCCCCTCAAATCAAGAAGTCCTCTGAACTCCCTAATCACCTAAAAAAGATCCCACCTTTCTCTTCTAATTCTGAATCTAATCCCATCTTGACGCTCCAAGATCTCCCAATTGCCAAAATAGTCGCAGAAACCACAGAAAGATCTAACCTTTCGCTCAAGAACATCCCAAATCTCCCGATCCAAGAAAAAAGACCACCAAACAGCGACCAAAAAATTGAAACAAAAAAACGCAAATTACCAGATCAGGAGCTTCACGAAGGCCAGATCAATACAGATGCGTGTAATTGGAAGTGATCCACCCAATCTGGGCAAATTCCCCTCTCCAAACTCCTACAAATAATGTGGGATTTGAAGAGGGGGAGAAAAGAACAGGGAGGAGAGGAGGGGGGGAAAAGTTGGTAATAAGAACCAACTTTGGAGGGGAAATTAGAAGACAAAGTGTGTTAATTAATCCTTTTTTTCCTTAATTTTTTGTATTTACTATTAACTTCTCTCTTTGACCTTTGAAATCTTCCGGTCGAGACCATCATATGGGACACCCCCACCCCGCGTCTTATTTTGCCCATTTGCTTTCTAGAGATTGCTGAGGTGAAATTTTAATTAATTTGCTAGGTTACTGTACTTCAACAAGTAAATCATCATTTTTATTCTTGGAAAAAGGGAAGGTTATCAATTTAATATAGCTGATTACTAGTACTCCATCTTTTACTATAGAAAGTTATAACACTCTATTCTCTTTTACTGGTAAGAATTTGTATATAAAAAATATTATTTTATGTTTTCAATGTGAAATATAATCTTATTTTCTAAAAAATCTTCATAATATTACTCAACTTGATTATTTATTACTTGAATATAAATAACACATTATATTAATCACAACTATTAAGGATAAAATTATAATTTTATTTCATTTCTTAAAAATCATATATGAAATTAAAATGACATATAAAAAGAATGATAGGAGTAATTCTTTTTTGAAAGTAAAAAACTTGGAGTTCTTACGATTGCACGGTTAATTTTAATAGAATTTTATTACATTAAAGAATACAAAAAGATTGAAAAAATATGATATACCATGAAGTTGAAGTTACAAAAAAAATATATAGTGGATGAAGTCAGAAGCCATTGGCAAAAGTGTAGATACATTGGCACCCCATGGGAGAAAGGAAGACGTGCAACCTGGAAATTGTTACAAAACTCTTTTTTGTGTGACAGAAAAGATGGAGAAAGCATGGTAATATTAGAAAAACTCTTTTATCATCTATTTTGTTACGATAGACTTAGAACCATTCTTTTCCCCACTTTTAACCTCATCAACTCTAGATCAGAAATATACATTAGCATTTGTCACTTAAGATAAAATTCAGAAGAACCATTTATCATTCTGAGTCATAAAATACATAATTTTTCACTTTGACATTGTGTTAAATAAAAGAACAAAGTAAAATATTAGAAGCTAGAATTGACAAAGAAGAGAGGAACATGAAAATGTAGGTAAACTGAGGATAGTTATGTTTAGTTGTTATCTATAAATAGAATTTTTTTGTCTAATAACCCATTAAAAAAATTTCGAAAACTAACCTAAAACTTTTAAAAATTTCAAAACTGATTCTCAGTCACAGAACATGTCACGCGACTGATCTTCACTGAAGATGTGGCACGGCCCAATGCACCACTGGTCCAGGACCGCGCCACGTCCGCTTTCAATCGCTAATCGGAAATTGCACCACAACAATAACTTATACAAATCAGTTGTAGCCCAGTTGATTAAGAGATTAAGTTCTTCTCTGAAACGAGGGTTTGAATCTCGTTCACAACATTATGAAATATTTTGCGGGTTTTAAGTTAGTTTTCGAATTTTTTTAATGGGTTATTAAGCAAAAAATTCCAATAAATAATTAGACTTGTAGTTTGTTGATCAATAAAGACATAGCATAACCATGTTTTTTAAATATAAAAGAATAATAACTTGTCAAATTATATCAGTGATTATTCACGACTTGTCAACTTTGTCATATACAAACTTTTAAAAATTTCAAAATTGATTCTCAGTCACAGAACATGTCACGCGACTGATCTTCACTGAGGATGTGGCACAGCCCAATGCACCACTGGCTCAAGACCGTGCCACGTCCGCTTTCAATCGTTAGTCGGAAATTGCACCACAGCAATAACTTATACAAATCAGTTGTAGCCCAGTTGATTAAGAGATTGAGTTCTTCTCTGAGAGCGAGGGTTTGAATCCCGTTCACAACATTATGAAATATTTTGTAGGTTTTGAGTTAGTTTTCGAATTTTTTTAATGGGTTATTAAGCAAAAAATTCCTATAAATAATTAGACTTGTAGTTTACTGATCAATAAATACATAGCATAACCGTATTTTTTAACTATAAAATATTAATAACTTGTCAAATTATATCAGTGATTATTCACGACTTGTCAACTCTGTCATGTACAAAGTTGAGAGCATATATTTGGTAAAAAAAAAAATCAATATGGGCCAAATATATGTGGTACACCATTTGGAACTGATTAAAAATTGGCCAAATCTGCATGGCAAAATTTGAGGGGCACATTTGGAGTTGAACAAATGATTCGGGAACAGACTGTCGCGGTCGGAATATGGGTCCCACTCTGCCTGCAAAGAAGAAAAAAAAATACTAGTAAAAGATTATTAATACTAGTAACAAAAACTAGTAAAAAAACAAATACTCTGCCCCAGCTAGTCAGGTCACTCACACGCTATAAACTCATCAAAATATATAGCAATATTTTTTTAAGCATTTCCTCTTGCTTTCGTCTCTTGGTTAAATTGTATCATGGATATCTAAATTGTGCGAATGCGGCATTAAATTTTATATATTTAAAATTTAGTTTGGTAAGTTTTTATCTGTCTTTTTAGTCAATTTGATCGTATTATTTGATAGAATTCAACACTGTCAAAAATAACTGAGATTTTCAAAAAAATTATGAGATAATTGAAGGCTACAAAACCTGTACTGAATTCATCTAGATTGTCTAAGTTCTGCTGCGATGGTCAAGATAAAAAAAAAGACAAAACTATATACTTCGAGACTAAAAGGAAAATGATACAATTCCTCTTGGAAGACACACTGTCATGAACTGCCTCCACAACTAAGTACCTAAGTTTGGATCTGTAGACTTTTCATGGCATCTTTTGTTTCAGACTTTTCCAAGCAAAAGTTGTCAAAATAGTGTTTTTTTTCCTTTAAGAAAAAGTAGGTGATCACTCTTCCAGCTGCATTCACAGAGAGTGGTGTTAAAACAAAAAAAAAAAAAAAAAAAGGTTGAAAGACACTAAAAAAATAAGATTTTTCTATAAAATATTAGATGTGAGATTAGTATATAAGTCTTAAGATAAATATCTAAAATTTTTTCATTGTTATAGCACAAATTGATATAATCTCTAAAGATTTGGATGCCATTCATCCAATTTTCTGACACTATTAATAAAAGTTAACTTTTTGAGCTTACAGGGTGTGTATCCAATTACCGAAATTTAATCCTAGGAATAATGCTATGCATTTAATTACGGTAGTAGTTGGCAAGTGAGCCGGCGAGCACTCGGTGTGGAATTCAAGAGAACCACCCTCTAGATACTATTCGTCAAAATTTCATAAAATAAAATATTTTCTACCCATAGCTTTTCCCTTATCATGTAGAAAGTGTCTCTGGAGTGAATTTAAGGTGAAAGGCATACAAGCTTCAAGGTCATTGTGTTAAGTGTTAAACATTTAATTGTAATTACAAAAAAGTATGAACAATTTAAGGCCAAGAAGGGCAATGTCAAATATTGCCACGTGTTGGGTTTTCGGCGTTACTAATGAAGATTCAAACAACATAATAAACAATAATTAAACACAACCATCTTCCTTTCACGCATGGGATAGACAAATTCTGCCATGCCGTATAAGAATAAGGTGATGGAGAAAAGTTCACATTTACGGTTAATCTCTAACGTATGGTTTTGGTGGTATTTGTTTTAGAAATATAATTATAATTATAATTGATTCTCAAATAATTAGATTAGGAGTGAATAGATTATGATTCTATGTTATTTTGATATACTAGGGATTCTATTATTATATATTTTTAATGTTACTATTACAATTGTGGAGTTGTTCAACAAAACAACAAGTAATATATTTTTTTATGAGTATGGAGTAAAACGTTAAATCTCCCTCTATTTTTGTCACGCCAATGACAAGTATGAATATAGATAATCGAGTAAATTTTACGTGAAATGATTAAATATATTTGGGGCAATATATAAAAGAGTCCGACAGAAGGAACTTAGTTAGTATTAACAAAATAAATAAATAAATAAAATAAAATATTTCGATTAGCCATGCATGCACTGGAATCGTTGAGATACCATCTTAATTAGCCCATCACTTAATTAACATGCATGAAGTATGATCCAAAGCAAAGCAAAATGAATTTAAAAAATTACAAGAATTAATTAAAGAAGAAGAGTGCGTGAAGACAGGCCAGGCTGGTCGCCGGCCGGTCAGGGCCGGCAGACGACGAACCGGATCAAAAGACGGCACCTCGATCGCCATTAACAAGTCTTCTCTGAAATGAAAATGTCATATCAATGAGAATACTATATATGGCGTTTGGTTTGATTTCTCAACTCGTTTGGCTAAAGTTTAATTTTGTTGACCGCAATCAATGTGGTGTTTAATTAATTTCAACAACCTGCAGTATTTTTTTGACATTTCTCACTCTTATAAGGAAAAGTCTTTGTTTCCCTCTCTTTCGTTATTAATTCTTGATTATTATTTTTTATTTTAAAACAAACAACCCCAAATTATGAGTTCATTGCTTTTATTAAGACACCATTTAGAATTGAGTTGTAGTATAGTACTATGATATATTATAGGACATAATAGTTATTTCAGATATTCGACATATCTGGTAAAATAGTATTACTAAATTTAGTGTTTTAAAGTTGTGTAATTTTCTTTAAAATAACATTAGATATATTTTTGAAACATGATGTTATCTTTTTGGAGGGTTTTTTTTTCCTTTGTTCTTTCGTAATTAATTTTTAGGTTTATATCATTATCTAACTACTGGCATCATCTTAGGTAGTTAGACTTTCGCATCAATAATACTTTGACAATTTGACAAAGCGAGTGAACATATATTTAGACTTGTGGTTTGTTGCTTCTCAACTCTACTCTAAATTGGATCAGGTTTAGTACACAAACTAGTAACTAGAATGTGAAAGCGATTAGCTTGACCTAGCTTCCGTATATGCAGTTAGGGAACATTTTTTCATATAAAAACACACTACGACATGACATTAGAGGATAAGTTGTTGAAACATTATCTTGAGGACAAACAAACAAACAAAAAAATGTTGGAGATGTTTAATGGACATTTTTGCATATTGTTCATGAGTTAAATTATTTGATGCAATGAAATTCTTATTGTTAAAAATCCATACTATGATATAAAATGTTTTACCAAGATCAATGCCATTGTTGGGCCACGTGTGAATTTGTTTTGTGCTGTTGTTGGGCCTAGTTTACTTTCTATGCTGGAATTTTATTTCGGGTTATATGATAATAAATACTAAGATGTTCTCTTTCCAGTCACAAAAACTGATCTCCATGGGATTAATGCAATCAAACTTTTCTAATTTTGATGAAAATATATTTATAAGTATCTAGATTGGCAACTGAAAATTGATATCATTGATAGTAACCTTGTATTTTTATAATTCTAAGTAGCATATTGATGTAAAAATTGATAGTGGAAGCTGCGTCTTGGAGACGGTGAAAAATAAAAAATGGTTTAGAATGTGAAGAAGATAAGATCACAAAATTCAAAGGGTGGTCAAATTCTTGGTCAGATTATGCAGTTTGCAACTTTTCATTACTTGTTTTAAAGAGCAGCTTGCCTTATGGGAGTGGGAAAATGACTATATATCCCACATCCTAAACCCTCACAAGAAACACAAGGAAGTCTCCAGAAAATTCTTATTCTCTTAATCACTGCATTATAAACATACTCTTAAATACACCTTCATTTGGCCCTAAGACTGACAGAGATAGGAAGCTAACTCATGACACTATTTCATGACAAATATTGTGTGATATACAAATTAATGAACAAAATTTGTAAATCTGTCCATGTGTTGGAAGATTCAAATGCTATATGTGTATGTTAAACAGAACCTCCATTTCATCTTATGATCCGTCCTTAACCAACCATGCACCCAATCATGCACCTGAATAATTTCTTGATCATAAAACTCATGTATTCTAGAAGACCCAATACATTTATTCCCCTCTCCTCCGGACCTACATCCAGAAGCTTAGAAAACTTGCGCATACAGTAGCAAAACATTAGAGAGCGAATCATATTATAGATCAAATGGTTAGTATGGATCACTCATGCTTATATGATAGATCATAAGTTTGATTCACGCCATAATAAGTTGGGTTCAAGAATTTTTTTATTGAGAGTTAGTTCCAGTTGTCTCTAACTTAATTTAAAAATAAATATATCAAAGAGGAAAATTCCATGCTAATAATTTTTTCTTTAAAAGTTTTTTTAAGAAGAAACTAGAGTGCAAGTTGTGTGCATCCAATTGAAAGTGAGAAAAAAAATAATGTTGATGATGATGCACCAAGACAAGAACTAGAGACTCGTCTCAACCTACTACAGACAAGAAAAGTGGGAAAAAAGGAAAAGCATATTCCATTCTCACCACTACTCTTGAGGTGATGACTTGTTGCCCTCTCATTGGTGCAGCCTAAAGAAAATTATACAAAGCAAAGCAAGACAAACTGAACATTAAGAAATTTTATTAGGATATACTAGGAAATGAGTTTATGCCTTGTGGAATTTCTAGGATCCTTTGAGAAGTTTTTGGGTATATGGAAATTACTTTTTTTTTTCAATGAATTGTGTGGTACAAAATTGTGGTTTCTTGAAAGCAAGACAAAATTGCAAACCAAGAATCCTTGGTAAATTTCCAATGGTCTTTCTCAAGAAATCATATCCTTACAAGGAAGAAATGAGATCTCTTTCAGAGTTGTGTGAAGAGAAGCAAACTTTTCCTTCATCCAAATGCTTTAGATTGCAAACTTGGCAACGTGTGACACAGTGACTGAGCTTTATCTCCAATATGAGCCACACAGTCTAGATCATGCTACGGGGTATAGTTCAGTTTCTTAATTTAGACCGTTCAATCTTAATTCAATATTTTGTGAGCTCTTTGACCTAAATACTTGAACAATAGATTCTTTCAGAATTGATCAGATAGAAATATCAGGTAAAATGGAGGCTTTCTTTGGTATTGAAGTGTGTTTCTAAAACTCTATTTGACATATTATTTTTTAATCATAATTTGATAATTATTGAGATGATAGTAATAATAATATCTTTTTAGATATCATAAATTTTTTTATAACTATCACATCTCATCATGAAACACAAAACCATGACATGATACCAAATGAGCTGAAAAAAGTTTATTGATCAACTGATTATGGTCCTATGATGTAAACCAATACCTGTCTTTTGCAACTTGACATCACAAACGAATTAAGAAACAAGAGTTCCTTGCAGAAAGGAATTAGAGAAAAAAAAAGATGCAAGTACTAACATGATTAATTAGCTTCCTTATTGCAAAAGAAAGCAATCTGTGCGATCAGAAAATGCATCAGCATTGCATCAGTGTTTTAATTTTTTTGGTGTTCCTAAAATATTAATGGATTTGTTCTTGGGTTACCTCAGCAGGGTTTTTTTTGGGTTAATATCTTCTTTTGCGTATACTCATCAATGAACCGTTCTTAATTTTTTTATATATTTTAAAAAAATTCATATGGAAACCAGTTTAGTAACATAAGAGGTCTTTTGCAGTTTACAAATATGAAATTTATAAAAATCAGTTTGAGAATGCATAGTTTGGAAGAAAAGGTATAATTTTTCGAAAATAAAAAGGAAAAGTTTGGAACAAACGAGAACGACCTGCTTCTTAAATAACACAAAAAGGAGAGCAGAAAGATGAGATATTAGAAATGCATATTCTAGTATATAAATAAGAAGTGTTTTTTTCCCCTCTTTTTGAGATTCTTTTTGAAGAAATTCTTTTCGAGATGTAGCAGCTGACAGTTGGAAATTGCGAACCTTGTGATAAATCAGCAGAATAGCATGATAAGAAAACAAAAAAGAGACACACTTGACTAGATGTAAATTTGTTAAGAGAGGACCCCACATGAGGTCTCAATCATATATCGTTAGATTAGTGTAGAACACATTGATTTAAAGATAGAGAAGATATGTCATCTCTTGTTTAAATTTTTTCTCATAATATATGTTAGATTATATGGATAAGCGATTAAAATGTTGTGATAATATGATATATATTAGATGATTATACTCAGATCTTGACTAAAGATTAATGATTTAATATTTTACTTTTTGGTGCAGATGCCCCAAGGTAATGTGGTGCACATGCCATCTAGCATGAGTTGATTGGTAGAAATGGTTGTGATTAGGGCACAACATTCTCTGTAAAATAAATTTTAGTGACCTACTTTGTATGGCAAAAAACAATAGAAGTTGTAGACAAAGTAAACGGGGTATGAGATCTCTATTGAATTGGATCAATATTTTTTTTTAGTTTTTTTTATGATAAACAATGGATTTTTATTTTTCAGTTTTTTCAAAAATACGGTTTTAAAAGGTATTGGTACATGCAAAATTGTCATTTTTCACATATTTAATTGTGAATTTAAATTTTTTTAGTTGTAAACTCATTTTTTTTTAAGCTTGATAGTTTTCCAAAAGACGTTTGCCGTTAAAATTTGAAAAAATGAGTTTGTGCACAACTCTTTTCTCTAATCCTAGTGCATGTCTTTTTATATGAAAATGATAGATTTGTTATAGACTTAGAAAATATTAATTTGTAGTGAGTGTAAGCACTAGTTTACCATGATTATAAGGTGAGTTAATAGTAGTTATAAGCAACTATTTACTTGGTTTGAATGGTTATAAAATGTAGTTACGATAATTACAATACATGGTGTAGGTAGTAGCTGATAAAGGATGTCAGTAGTTGTTTTATGAGTGTTAATAGTAACTTATAAATTGTAAGTTGAACCAATAGTAGTGGTTGTCAAATTTTAGTTAGTCAATCCATCATTTATTTGTCACATAAAGAAGGATGGAAGATTTGGTTATCAAATTTTGAATGCGGAAATTAAGAAGAATGGAAGATATATACATATGTGTGTGTGAGAGAGAGAGATAACATTTTATAAGTTTAATAATGTTCTATTGTAAATTTATAACATTCTTTTATAGTACTATAAAATTTTATCTATACCACTTCAATTTTAGAACCACAATAACATTTGGCAATCCTGAAATTAGTCATTTCTAAAACGTTCTAGGAATAGCAAGACTCGGGGGGTGTATGTTTCGCAGAGCTTCATCACCAACTTAGCTAAAATTATGGCCAAACAAAATTTTTTAAAAAATTATTATAGAATTAATCTACATTTCGAATTTTTGATAAAAATAACTCACCACTTCAACTAGTTATGGTTTAAAATCGTGACAAACTGGTTGGAGAAGAGACAAGCCCATGTTGCGGCTGTAAGACGCGACAACTACACGATCCACCACATGCACATGTATTAACTCAATCCATATTATATGGAGAGTTCATAATCCTTTCGGAATCAATATATTATCGTCTATATCTGATTGACAATCATTGGAGGTCAAAACAATCATAACGACACAAATAGATCATCAATTGTAGTTATAGATCACAATCGTAAATTCTTACAGATTATAAGATATCATATGATTGATTATAAGATAAGGTATCTTATATATCATAAGATATGGTAGTCATTAATCGTGAACTCTTATAGATCATATTTATGGTATCTTATGATCTATAGTTATGATTGATAATTTATTTGTGTTGATCTAATCGTTTTGATCTCATAGTTTCATTAGTTTAAATGGATCATTCATTAGAATTATAGATCACAAGATGGCTTTTGTGATCTATAGCTATGATTGATGATTTGTTTGTGTCAATCTGATCGTTTTGATCTCACAATTTCATTAGTTTAAATCGTCAATCAGAACTATAGATCGCAAGATACCAATATCTTGTGATCTATAACTACGATTGATGATCTATTTGTGTTGATTTGATCGTTTTGATGTCACAATTTCATGGTTTAAACGAATCTTCAATAAAAATTACAAATCACAAGGTACTAATATTTTGTGATCTATAACTATGATTAATGATCTATTTATGTCGATTTGATTGTTTTGACTTCATAATTTCATGGTTTAAACGAATCTTCAATCAAAATTATAGACACAAGGTACCAACACTACTACAGAAATGCAGTCTACTAACCCCTATTTTCTAATAATTTTACGCAATCTGAAAGAAAACTATTAGTGTACATAGTGCACAGTGGAGAAGAATATTTGTACTAACTGTTGGGTTATGAGAAACCGTTTAGTAAAAACCACATGATTTATTCTAACAGTTCTTAATATATTAACTGTTAGAAGAAATATACTTATACTAATGGTTCAATTTTTGAAACTGTTAGAATAGATTTGATTTTATTCTAACGGTTCTTAATATATTAACCGTTAGAAGAAACCATATGATTTAATAAATACCCTTATCGTCGTCTCCTGTCTCTCTCTTCCTTCTTCTTGGTTGAGTCGCCTCTAACCTTCTCAAGCTGCCGCTGCTCTTCGCCGACCAAATCCACCAGTAGACGTTGCTCCTCTAAATCCTCTCTAAATCCTCTCCGTCAATCGCCTCCTACATCGCACCCATACTGCCGCCATAAGATCTGCTTAGATCTGTCTCCCCTGCCGTGCTTCTTGCCTCCATTTTCCGCCACTACAGCACGTGCCACTGCTTGTTCCTCTCCTCTCCCTTTCTCAGCGCACCTCACCGCCGGGGTGACAACGGCCGTCTAGCCGCCTCCTCCTCCTCCTCTTTCTCTCTCTCTCTCTCTCTCTCTCTCTCTCTCGCTCTCGGCTCTCTTCTCTATTCCTCCAAACCCTAGATCTAGGCCATTGACAGCTTAGATTGTACCGCCGTTGTGTTCGATACTAGCATTTGGTGGGCTCAAGCCCTAGATCCACGCCGCCGGTGACCTCCACAGCAGCGACGACCTTGGTCTCCTCCACTCGACTTCGGTTTCCTTGTCCTCGACCAACACTACATCGATGGCCTCCTTCGTCGTCAACCCACACTGCGCGGCCACAACCACGACAATTTCGACCGCGTTTCTTCCCCTCCGCACCGACAACAACTGGCAACGATCTCTTTCTCAAAATCTCTCATCTCTCCCTCCTCTGTTCAATGTCTTCCTGGAATGTGTATATGTAAGAGATTTTGAGATGCTTAGATGTGAATGAAAGTAGGGAATTGATTTTCTTGAAAAATTAAATTCTGCTTTTGTGATAAACAAGAAGATGCAAACCAATTGAGTCCCAATTTGCTTTCTTGTTTCAATTTTCGTTACAATTTGGTTCTATTTTCCTTGCTTCAATAGCATTTGGAAGCACTCAAATAAGTTGAACTATTCTAACGGTTCACTAAAAAGAACCGTTACAATATTGTAAACTATTCTAATGGTTATTAGTAAGCTATTCTAATGGTTCAGTAATAAGTACTGTTAGAATATAATTGTTCTACTGATAGTTTCAAACTGTTAGAGTAGTGCTAGGATTCTTCTATCGTGTCGATCACTAGTGGTTGAAGAACTGTTAGTACAGACATTTTGGAACTGTTAGTACAGATGTTTTGGAACTATTAGTATTCAGCATTTTTGTAGTAGTGCAATATCTTGTAATTTTTTACTACAATTTATGAATCTTCGATCAAAATGATTAGATTGATACAAACAAATCTTAAATCAAAATTACAGACACAAGGTATCAATATCTTGTGATCTTTTGACACAAGGTACCCCTTCAATATACAAAACGATCAGATTAGAATAAATAGATCATAAATTGTAGTTATAGATCACAATCGTCAATCAGAGTTATATTTTACAAAATACAATATCTTATGATTATAACTTCGATTGATGATATGTTTGTGTCAATCTAATCATTTTAACCTCACAATTCTATTGATTTAAATGGGTTGTCAATCGAATTTATATATAACAAAATGGAATTTTGTGATCTATAACTATGATTGATTATCCGTTTGTGTCAGTTTGATTGTTTGGGCTTCACCATTCAATTTTTAATGGATCGTTCATTGAAATTATATATCACAAGATACAATATCTTAGGATCTTTAACTCTGATTAATGATATATTTATGCTAATATGATCATTTTGACTTTACAATTTCATTAGTTTAAATGGATTGTCAATCGAAGTTATATAGCACAAGATACCAAAATCTTGTGATTTATAACTACGCCTGATGATTTGTATGTGTTAATCTAATTGTTTTGATCTTACAAGTCCATTGACTTAAATGGATAGTAATCATAGTTATAGATCATCATATATTGATCCCATAAGAATCGTGAATTCTTTATATGATTTTAAATTGACTCTTATAATTGTGGTGGCTTGTGCTTCTCGCGGTTTGGAGTTGCGACATGGACTTGTCGCGTCTCCAAACTGCAACATATGCTTGTCGCATGTTGCAACCAACCTGTCATGACTCTAGGCCACTAGTATTTTTGCAAAAAAGGAAACCATGAAGTGTGTTTAGTTCTTCAATTATTTTTTTTAAGTAGATTATTTTTAAAAAATTCCTAGCAAAACACTCAACTTCCTCTCGCGCTTATTCCACCAACACAAGTCTTTTTTTGAGCTAAAAACTTTAAACAAACTAAAATACAACATTTTATGAGTTTAATGATATACTATAAATCTATAACGTTTTCCTATAGTACCATAACTATTCATCCGAACTTCTATAATTTTAGAACTACTATGGCATTTGGCAATCCTGAAATTAGCCATTTCTAGCCTCTAGGACGCTCTAGGATTAGCAAGACTCATGTTAATTAGTATTATTAACACCCTATGACAAGTTAAACAACTTATATTGGCCTTCAAAGTGGAGATCAAAGAGGCAAGAAATAGTATATGCATCTCTAGAAAAAAAAAGAGAAAAAGAAAAAACACATTCTTTAGGCTTCAACTTATGGTTACCATTTTATTAATTGCCCCATAAACTAAAAATAAACTATCTGAATAAAAAGGGAAAAGAACCGCAGTGAAATTTGGAGCATTTACCATGAGCTAAATATGCCACATTTTTAACCATAAAAAAATGCAACAAAATTCAAAGCAACATCTACCTCAAGTATTAACAGAATATAACCACATTTCTCACAACTTTCACAACACCTCTAATCCTAGATTTCTTATATAAATACCATCACCATATCTGCAAAACACTGCTCTACTTCTGAAATTTTCATCGATTCTCCGAATCCAAATCCAAATCCAGAATTTCAATTTTTTTAATCTACAAAGAAACTGTTTGAAGCCTATCTAGTTTGTTTCTATCTTACCCAAACAAAAAGTCGGCAGGAAATCGCACGACCCCGAAGCTGCCACGTGCCCGATCACCAGCCGCTCGCACAAGCCCTCCTGCCACTGTCTCCTGCCAGTCACCCGCCCGCCTCCCACTGGTTGCCCCCGGTCACCCTTCCCCTCTTCCACACAGGCTCATAAATACCAACTCTTTTTTTTCAGTTCCCTATTTCTTCTTCTTCACTTTTCAGATCAAGAAACCGTGTCCTAGAAACTATCAAATCGCGTGCTTCTCCTCTTGGATCGCGGAAAGGCGGCGTTTTTCGGGGATTTTTGAGCTCTTCTTGTCGGGACGAATCGGGCTGTGTGCCGATCGAGCGGTTTGGCGGGGGAAATTCTTGGCACGGGAGGCGGAGATGGTGGCCGAGGCGGAGGTGATGCATCAGGCCATGCCGCTGCTGGAGGTACAGTACCATAGGTGTGTACCGAAGGGGGTAGAGGAGGTGGACGGGATGTCTGTGGCGGTGGCCGCGCCGGAGGTGGAGGTGGAGGTCGCCGTCGAGGTGCCTGAGCTGGTGGGTTCTTGATTTGAGCTGAAGTTTGTGTGCTTTTGTTCGATATTTGGAGCTTTGGGAAAAAAAATTTAGTTTTAGGTGGTGTTGTAACTTCATTGGAATTTCATGATTGTTTGAGAAATATAGGATTAGGGATTACTTGCTTGTAGATGCAAAAGACTCGGTTTTTTTGGTCTTGGAAAATTGTTCCTTTTTGGGTTCTGGGGTAGTGGTTGTAGGATGAGAGGGTGGTTGGTGAAATTATTGGATTACTTTGTTTAGTTTGTATTGGTTGTTAAGTTGAAATATGTGTGCTTTTCCAAAGTTCAGTTCTTTATATGGAATGATCAGTACTGAAGTTTTGCAGCTCTTTGATAGCTTGTTTGATCCATAAAGTATTAGCCTCTTAGGCATAGATGTAAGTGAAAATTTCCCAGCTGTTTAGCTCATGGAATGGTTGTGAACTCAATCTCTAATTTGACCAGAAAAATAGAAGTCATGTTTTTTTAACAGAAATAGCTTTGGTCCAGATGATGGGTGTCAATTGAGTGAAATTAGCATAATGAAGAAAGAGGCCCTAGTACCCTATTGTTCACATTTGTTGTGTAATGGAGAAAACAAGTCATTAATGGCCGTGTGCTTAATATAGGTGATGGGGAATACTGATCCTGCACCAAGTGTGTCTGTGGAGATGCTACAGTTTGTGCCCAGCATTCGTTCTGGTAGCTTTGCTGATATTGGACCGAGGAGGTACATGGAAGATGAGCATATCCGGATTGATGATCTTTCTGCTCATCTTGGCTCGCTGTTGGTGTGCCCGTTGCCTAGTGCCTTCTACGGGGTAAGTGTTATGTTTTGTTGGTACTTGCTCCATTTCCTTGCACTGTATATCCTTTGGAACACTGTCTGAACTGATTTGTCTTATTGCTTCTTTTGTGATTTAGGTGTTTGATGGTCATGGAGGTTCAGATGCTGCAGCCTACATGAAAAGGCATGCGATGAGGTTCCTCTTTGAGGATGCTAACTTCCCACAAGCATCACAAGCTGATGAGACGTACCTTGAATCTGTTGAGAACTCAGTACGCAGGGTGTTCTTGCAGGCGGACCTTGCTCTGGTTGATGATCTGTCCATCAGCCGCTCCTCTGGAACCACAGCGCTCACTGCATTGGTTTTTGGGAGGTACAAATACAAACTGACTGTACCAATCTCTTTAATTGCACAGTTATCGATCTATTGTGCTGACATGAATACTCATTTGTTGGTCTTCCTTCCCTTGCAGACAATTGTTGGTTGCAAATGCGGGGGATTGCCGTGCAGTCCTATGCAGGAAAGGTGTAGCAATGGAGATGTCTCAAGATCACAGGCCAAACTATGATGCAGAGTGTCAAAGGATTGCTGCATCTGGGGGATTTATTGAAGATGGTTACCTTAATGGAGTGCTGTCGGTGACACGGGCTTTAGGGGACTGGGACATAAAAATGCCCCGTGGCTCCACGTCACCTCTCATTGCTGAGCCGGAGTTCAGACAGGCCACCCTCACTGAGGAGGATGAGTTCCTCATTATGGGTTGTGATGGGATATGGGATGTCATGACCAGTCAGCATGCAGTGAGCATTGTCCGCCGGGGGCTCTGGCAGCACGATGACCCTGAGAGATGCGCAAGGGAGCTTGTCATGGAGGCGAAGAGGCTCAACACCTTTGACAACCTCACTGTAATTATCGTTTGCTTTGTCTCAGAGCATGGCTCCTCACCACGTCGAGAGCAAGTGCAGGCGGCGAGGGCGAGGTGTTGCAAGAGCCTGTCTGCAGAGGCTCTTTGTAACCTGAGGAGCTGGCTGGAGCCTGATCACTAGAGACTGCGAGAGGCATAGTGCTCCTGCCGTGTAAATATGCTGACATTGGTCAAGGAAAGTGGGAGGATAAGAGATGTGTAGTTCCATTTCTTGCGGCTGCAGATCAGAAATATAAGCAGCCCAGCAATTTTGTAGGGTATTGTTGTTCATTAATATTTTTTTCAATGTTACTACTATTATTTACACTTAAGTGCTTGTTTAACCGTTTATTTGATCCACTTAAGTGTCTAATCTGTTTATTTGAATCACTTGTATAAAAGGTGTGTGTGTAGAGAACTACTTACCGCTTATACATTTTTTACCACTTAAGTAGTCGGTCGGGCTGTATCTTTAGAATAGTGACCGTCGATGTTGTGTTGAAATCCTACGATACGACGATTAGCACTGGGCACGGTGTAGGTTACATGCGATCTGGTAAATCTATCCTCTGGTGGATGCCCTGTTTGGTATCGTTTGGGTTATTATACAATGACATACGCTATTTGGAATATCTAGAAAGATCTACATCCGAAGATAATTTGACAAAATGAATTTTTTTTTCTTTTTTTTGAAATGCATGCAAACCAAACATATCATGTTGACAAAAAAAATCTAAGCAGGTCTACATAACACAAAGTTCTTTTTAGCTCACTTGATTTCCTTGTACTATAGTTGATAAGAGAATTTTGCGATAAGATTGCATCCCACACACGAACACCTACGAGTAGTAACAGGCAGGTTCATTGAATTGCAGATGCCACCTTTAAGATAAAAAACAAAGAAGAAAAGCAGGTACAGCCACCCTAATTGACCATGGAAGGAGACAAATAATGTAGAATAGAGATGCATCGACGGCGGCGGCATTGAATTGTTGGAGCCACAAGTTTTGACGGGAGCAGGTAACAGCAGGTCTTGGATATTTAGCAGTGTCCCGTCACGACCCAATACTTCAATAGTAACAAAGAGATTAGTCTACAGTAAAATGACTCGTAGAACGTCTCTCACTGCTAAAGCTAACTGATTCTGGGGATCACAAAATAAAGGCCCGTCCGAACGGTCGACACGAAGCAGTAATTGTCATAATGTGAGAGATCCAGCTGCAACATCATCGTGACAACGTCTGCTTCGACCGTTGCGTTGATGCAGTTTGTTCGACTTGGCAACTTCTATACAAGCTCGTATGTTCATTCTGCTATTTCAACATAGTTTTAGACCTTGCTTAAAGGAGCAGATTGGTGCACTCTTGAAGACTGCCTCACATGATTTCTTGTGTGACTTTAACTGCATTGCGGGGCTGTTTGTGTGGATCTTCCAAAAGGGAGAAAGATTTCGATCATGGTGCTGTACTCCTCTCTGCTAGTCTGAGCAGCATCTAAAACCTGAGCATGCAACACAAAGTAAGTCAATTTACTTCAAAACAAATCTATCTTTACAGTGCCCGGGGTGGGAGTTGCATAGTAGAAAGGCAAAGAAGCGTCTTACCTTTTGCAGAAGCGTTGTATTTGCCATCAACGGAGCAAGAGCGGGAAGTCGGTGCACGGAGAGTGCATCAAGCAACACCAGAACCATCAGTTGCCATTGCTTTGATTTCAGAGAAGGTAGTGGATCAACGAATGACATTGTGTCAAGAAAGTACCCCTGAGAGTAAAAGCAACCATGTTAGATGGTCCAAGAGCATCATGCCAGCATCAGTAGTACAACTATAAACTAGGGCACAAACAATTGGCAGAAACTAGCATAAAGCTGACAAAAATTTCAGTGTAAACAAGCTTGGTGTTCAGCTACTTCACAGAATAATAATAAAAAACAAAGAGTGGCGTTCCTCCAACTTGAAATAACTGCAGCTTACAACTTCAAAAATAAATCAGTTGTTTAGAAAATTTGCGCAGCTCATTAGTTACACTTATGGAGGAGGATGAAAACAAAAATTCATGTTGCTCAACTATACAGGCAGAGAAATTATGATATATTAATGCCTTCAATGCAAGGCCTCAAATCTAGTGGATTATTGTATTGTAAAGAAAACACTGGCAAGCAAAGATATATTCCCACATAAAACTAATGTCACATATGACCATAGAAGTGACACCAACAAGGTGCAAGTTGTTGAAATGTTTTGACTTTTTGCTATCATAATGTTAAACTTATAAAGGATAGCAACATGGCTACGTAAATACATATTGTAAGTAAAGCAAGCTTTGGACTAACTACATATCCAAAAATTAAGTCACGCATCTAGATTCATACCAGAGTAATCTCCAACTTTGAAACAGGGATTTGCATCTTCAAGTTCGATATCAGTCCTGGCAGCACATTGCATACACAAGTATCTAAAGCTTTTCTAATTTCAGACGAATGACCCTCTTTCAAGATTATCTTCTGGGGATATTCTCTTCCATTGGCAACCAACAATTCTTCCACAGAACTTTCATCAAGCCCATATACATAGGCCAAAGACAACCGGGATGTCCATGCAAATAGGGCAGCCCACATTGTTGCAAAAGCAGAAAGCTGAAAAGAAATGCAAGTCATACTAAATTGACCTACAAAAAATAAAAGTGCAACATTTTTATCAAGAATGCTTACAGTTAAACTGAAACCATCTGGCAGAATGTCGTGCCAAGAATCCTCGACCTCAAACATGTCTGTGTCTAGAAGCACAGCCTTCTTAGGCCACTTCACAACACCCTTATCAATTTCAAATATGTCATGTTCCTCTGCATCCTCATCGTTGTTGTATTGCTGTGGTGGAAGCATGTCGGGCAAGATAATGATTCCAGCTTTTGAAACTGTTCAGAAAGAAATGTGTCATATTTACCATGTCAAGAAGTCTACTTAATGCCTCACAGCATCGCAAGGTTAAAAAACATGAGTTCACCTGCATCTTTTGCTTCTGTTGTGCCTGAACAAACAGCTTCTGCTGCCTCAATAAGCGCAGCTGCACAAACCTCTGCAGATGCACGCCTGAGTGAATTGTCAATGTTTTCCTCAGATTGTTTTTTATCACTAGAAAGCCTTTCAGATTCTTTGCTTCTTTCAATGTCAAATACAGTCTCCTCCTGATCAGCCCATCTCACAGAGTGACTTCTGTTCTTGGATAGATCAGTCTTCAACGAAGATTTCAGTCCTCTAATGCTTTCATCACTGGTATCATCTTTTCTAATGTTAACTGCTTTCCTAAATTCTTCATGCAGCTGTTCAATGTGAGATTGTGTTGAATCCATCGCCGCACATTGAGATGATGAGGCATGCTTATCAGCTAGTATGGAACTAGGGAAGTTATACCGACCCACAGTCCTTTGATCCGCATTTGCCAGAGCATGGTCACCAAGAATAATTGTACTTGTAAAGTCCACTTCAGGCATATCACTTACAGTAGTCTTTTTTACAGGCTTGGTCTTGGATGTCCTCGATGACGCTTTAGTTGCTTTCTTTTTGTTCTTGTTCTTTTTCTCTTCCAGAACTAGATTTTCTAGTTGCTTAGCAATGGAATCTGATATGCAAGAAGACAACATATCATTATCTTCACTCTGCTCGAATGTCTTCAATGAGGTTCTAGTTGCTTCCTTTTTCTTTGTTTTTATAGTCTCACCGAGAACTACATCATCTAGCTTTTTAGCTATTACTTCTGAGATGCCTCGTGTTTCAACTGAAGAAAATGAACTTCCAGCGCCATCTTCACTAGGAGCAGTGTTCTTAGAATCTACATTCTTATTTCTGCGATGCTCAGCTTTACCAATTTTGTTCTGTTTAGCCTTTGGTTTTGGCCCTGAAATACAGAACATAAGCTCACTGTTTCTTCAATTGTTTGAAATTAAGACAGGCTGAACAAAGGGCAATAATGGAGATAAGCATCCTTCATGTACAGAAATGTGCCTGCAAATAGAACTATTGTTACTCTAGCAACATTGTTACGCCAGTCCTCTTAAACACCATTGAACAGAACCAAAAATTATGACACACCACATGTACAAAACTACTTTTATTTCTTGCACACAAATTCTCCAAGAAAATCTGATTGCTTTTAATTGATAGTAAAATGAAGACAAAAAACATTTTGCCAATGTTCATCCACTTAGTCCATCTAAAAAGAAAGACTCGGAATTCTCCTTCACCTCTTTATTTCTCCCTCAGCCTCTTCCCCTCATCTCAATTATCTCACCACCTGCTCCCAACCCCTCAATCATCTTCCTCAATTCCACCTTTTCTTCTTATATCACAAGATTTTACTCCACAAGGTATCATAGCCTAGTACTGGCCTCTAGCTCTTTAACATCTACAGTCCCTGACCTCCTTTATGTGATGACATTCTAGTTTCGAGTTTTGTCTTGCCACATTTCACATTCCAAGGCATAGCTGTCAAGAACCACAAGCAATTTCCAACAAGCTCAATGTATTTCATTTTGAAACAATTCGGTCCACCAAATGTAGTCTCATAGTTATGGATTGACAAGAGTTACTCAAGTTAGAAATTAGGATACAAACAATATTTTCCCTTCTGGGCCCACCCAAAAGACAAAAGAAAAAACCTAGAACTTCAATGACTCCAGTAGCCAAGCTCTATTTCCAAAGATGTAATAAGTGTTAACTAAATGAAACAGTTCTAGACGCCCAGATTTTCAATGAGTCACTGTGTGTTTGCCATTGGTGATGAGAAAACGTCTGCAGGAAATAAGTGCACTGAACTTCTGAACTAATAACAGATGCATCCAGAGATCTCTCATGGAATGGTCTGAACTTTGCTGGAGACCGATCTTATATATGTAATTGAGCCTTGTAGGACCAAGTCTCTGTAAACCATTTTGATTGTGAAATCCCCGAATTGCGTTAGTCACTATAGTTATGCATCCACAATAAACTCTGAGAACACAAGATAATCAAATGCAACTCACAACTATTCACTCATAACCTCCACTAAACCCCAACAGTTGGTGCCTCAACTATTCTCTTTGATCCTAACCTTAACCATTAATCCATACAAACATAATCAAATGCAAGTATGAGCATCCAAACTATGAACCACTGAAACCAAATGGAAGAGTGATTGTCGTACGCCCGTCACCTTCACCGCCATGATCATGCCGCGGCACGTATCCCTCGATTGCATTTGAGGGCCCAATCCACTCCTCCAGCGACACCTCCCCTTTCCCAGGCTCCTCCTCCTCCCTAATCTCCACCTTCCTTCTCTCCTCCTTCCCACAATCCGCGCCGAACCCTAACCCAAGCCTGTCCCCGCCGTCGCCGCCCTCAAAGAGGGCGACCACGGCTTCGAGCCCGGATGGCCCGACCCCGAGCGGCCGCTCCGGCGGAAGGGCGGCTGCGAATGCGGCGGAGGCGACCAGACACCGCTCGGAGCAGAACTTGCGGGCCTCCTCGAGGTCGTACACGCAGTGCTCGCGGATGGAGATGCGGAAGCGTGGGCCCTTGATGTTGGCGTCGCCCGGAAGGGGGTTGAGACAGGCGGGGTGGCCGCAGTCGGCTGCGATGGAGCGCTCGGTGACGACGTCGGCGTAGTCGCCGCGGGAGAGCAGGGCGGCGGCCTGGTGGAGGAGAGGCTCGTTGGAGGCCGCCGCGCCGTCGAGGAGGGCGATCTGCACTCTGTGGACGGCGGCGGCCACCGTCGTCGGCGCCGTCGCCGTCGCCGTCGCCGTCGCCGCGGCGGTGGGGCCCATGCGGGGAGATGGATAAGGTGAGAGAGAGAGAGGTTTGAGAGAACTTTTAGAAGAGCTAACCGACTCAAAATCAAGAGAGATTTGAGAAGAAGAGTGGAAGGGTAGGATGGGAAATATATGGCTCACGGCATGTGGAACCATGGGCCTGTCCAAACGAAGCCCAAGCCTAGCTAGCCCAGTTAGCTGGGCCTGATTCTTTTGGGCTTTGTGGGCCGAAGTTAGGCCCACTATTATTGTGAGCCCAAAATAATCAAGCTCGGTACTCAGGAAGAACACCAAGCCTGTAATTTTTTACAATGTTTTTTTAAATAATTCACTAAAATATATTAATTGCAAGAGTAACCCATAGTATAAAGTTTTTGCAGAATTTAACCCCTTGTTGCCATACGTCTTGGCGAATAGAAAAATTGTCGATCTAGTCGCTAGGACTTATGGCGGTTGGTCTGAATTTTCAATCCAATCGCCAGATCAAATTACAATGGGGCTGACAACATGTTTTTTTAGGTCCACTCACCATTCAACTTGGTAACTGGGCTGCAAATTTAGGCCAATCGTCATTTGCCTTGGTGATTGAGTTGACAACGATGTGTATAACCTCTAGTCGTTAGAACATATGGCGAAAGACCTTACAACTTATCTATAAATGGGGCATAAATCCATGTTTAATTCATTTTAATTTAGAAAAAGGAAAAATTAGATTTAGAGACAAAAGAGGGGATAAAAAAGAGATTTTGTGAAGGTTCATCACTTTTGCCTGGCGCTTGATCTACTATGATTCCCCAGTGAGTGTTTTGAATAATGCTATTAGTTTTTTATGTTATATTAGAATAATTACCAAAACTTACATTTTTGTACGACAATTCACTGTAGAATCGAGGAGTAAGAGAACGTGGGGAGGTTCGACTCGCGCATGGACAAATCTATAACCAAAATTGTATTTCAAACTTTTGGTTAGTGTTTGTGATCTTTGTTTTCATTATTTATAGTTTAGTTAGTAGGAGCTTAGTTATTCTAAAATATGAACTTAAATTTTTGTACAACAGTCAACGCGGATATAATATGTGATGATAGTTTGTATTTAACTTTGCATGCTTCCCATTTTTTTTTAATGTCATAGATTATATCACTTTTTAGGTAGGAACTCAAATTCATTTATGGTTTGTGCATCGGAGAACTTGAAATCTAAATAATATTTATGGATTGTTCGATTTTGAAATTTGTAGGATATGTCGCAATCAAAAATTTAATATATTTATTATGGTGAAGATGCAATGTACGATGGCTCATATGGGACTAATTTGAGTGGATGTCAGTACATGAGTGGTGAAATAGCATATCGCAAATCATGGTCGTTGAAACAAATGTGTGTGTGGGTTATTGGTCTATTTAAAGGGACTATTGGGTTTCATAA
Source organism: Pharus latifolius (assembly GCA_019359835.1). NCBI lineage: Eukaryota > Viridiplantae > Streptophyta > Magnoliopsida > Poales > Poaceae > Pharus > Pharus latifolius. The sequence goes on along the minus strand of CM033323.1, from coordinate 81,723,039 downwards.
TGTCACACTAAAGGGTTTGGTGTCACGAGAGAGTACAAAAAAGTACGAAAAATTCAGCATCGTACTGGGTGCTTCAAAAACTTTTGTGTGAGCAAATATGGTCATCCTACGTGTCGAGGTCGATAGACCCAAAGAGTCCTATCAATACAATGTTGATATATGCTGAATTGTATAGTATACCCACCCATGGTCTACTACCTTGTTTAGGCCAAATATTGTAGCACGTGAGTATGTTCACCAGTAACAACATGTATCAATTGGTGGAAGGATTTGGTGGCGACCAGGTGACAAATGTAGATGAGATTTTAGAGGACGATAGGGTGGATGAGATTTCAAACCCTGAGGAGAGCAATAGTGAGGATGAAAGAAATGGTGAACCAGCTGAATGGCGTAAGGGAAGCGGATTTTGTGATACCATCATTAGTAACCAACAAAATTCTTCGTGGTATTTCGATGAGAACACCGTGCATCCAATATTCTTCATGGTCTTTCGACGATTGTCCAGATGGGGGATCTGAGTGGATTATGAGGTGACACCTAGAGACATACTTATTGTTCTTATTTGGACAGGTGTTGTTCACGTCTGCGCACTGTGATACCATCGTCCATAGCTTCCTCCCGCTAGCACACTGCTGCTACAACTCTGGTCCTATGAGTGCTTCAACATCAGTTGACCTCGAGTGCAGATTGTTCCATATCCTCTTCTTGTCAATCCGCATGAGGACATGAATTGTGAGGGACTCACCCGTTGCAGTGGGCCCCAGGTGTACACTTACCCCAACTATCCAGGATGCAGTCGTGCACAGAGCAGTTGACAATGGTCAACTCAAATTACACAAATAGGTTAATTCATACATAAGAGTAGTATATGGTCATTAGGTCTTAATACATATCGTTGTACATAGAGCCAACATGGTCAACTATTTAGGTTTTATAAAAAGTAGTTTTAATTGAAGGTTGCAGTGGTCTCAGGGACCATCCCACAGGGAAAATTCAAGTGCAGTACGTAACCCTTATAAACTCTGGTGGTCTTGCTTCATTAATCTCTGACTTCTCCTCCACTGTATTTTGTTACTAAGCAAGGGTGAGTACAACCTACTCAGCAAGTCACATGTATCTAATGCCTTTATGTACACATATACACATGAAAGGATGATCAACAGAACAGGTAGTAAGTTGAATTAACAATGAGCACCAAAGTATATATATTTAGATATACAAAACTATTAGTTGAAAACAACAGTATGGGATCTACTTTATCAGTATTTTAGGGTTTCGTGATGATTATCCATTAACCATCCAGGTTTTATTATTCAATTCACCAAAACACTACTTGTGTTATGTCAACGTGGGTAGAACCCATTGCGAGCTGGCCCCAAGAATCCGGGAGCACAGAGTATTCAAATACGTTTTTAATTCTGCAAAGGTGTACTGCTTACCTACATGATTCTATCAACTACCACAGTCAGACCAATTTCATGCACAGTTTTGAATGTGACTGAGTTGAGAGAAACAAGATCTTTCATAAACTTGTATTAATTTATATCCTTGCCCGACAAAGGAAACTTCATAGTCATGTTTGTTGTTGTGAGGTATACCTCGATCAGATGTGTACTTCACTCCTTTTTCACAAAACTCAAGGTCAGAGTTTCGCATGATCTCTATGATGGCAACTCTCATCACCCATTCAGGCTGGAAGCTTAGGTGATTAAGCTAGTTAAGGTCCGAATATTACAATTTTGGAGTCCTAAATGAGAACGGTCACCATATAGGGACAAAAATCAATACATAGCAAATAAATGAGTCTACCCTATATTAGGCATGTGGTTGGTATGGATTTCATGCTGCATGGAAGAATGACACAAGGTTCTAATCCTTAGAACCAATGTCCATGATAAGGTTAAACCATATTCTTTGTGTCTTATAACACTAGTCATACAAACCGGTATCCGCGTGGAATACTGAATACCATATTCTCTTTTCAGTTAGAATGGGTTTCCTCACATACAGTGGCAATTAGCCCATTCAAACTAGACCATTGGACATCAATTCAAAAATTTTCTCATAAAATCATAATATCTAGTTCTACAAATAATTAATAGGATATGAAGCCATTAATTTAATCCATATGAGTGGGAGTGTTTAAATGTGGTTATTACCCTAAGGGGGTGGTGATATGGTAGATACATGGTGTTGCTCATGTGGTTGATGTGGTAGTGTTTCACTACATAGGTTTAATATTTATTGATCTAATCATGCATATCTATTTTGAAAGAGGAATAATAATCGTAGTTCAAAATAGTAGGTTTAATATAATCAAGGAATGTGACTTGTCTTGCTTGGTATAATGTTCAGTTAGAGTTGCCGAGATGGCGAGCTCTTGGGCTTGATTGCTTGAAACCTTATCAAGCAACAAACAATGTGGGCATAGATCCATCAAACAGAAAAAAGTTATACATAATTATAAATGTTTGCATGGGAGATAGTCGATGGTTGAGATTGAGTGAACACAACGAATTATGAGATTAATTGGATGAGGCGATCTGATCCAAGTTGGATATGGAATTGAATTGAGTGAGATGAGATGAATTGAATTGAGTGAGATGAGATAAATTTCATTGAGTGGTGAAGTTAAATGAACAAGATCGGTCTGGTATCGAAAGTTGAATTTAGAAAAGTAGAAGATATAAATTAAGGTTTGAATTTATGAGAAGATTAGTTGAGTGGAAATGCAAATTGAAAATAAGATGATTTAAGTTCTAAGACTTCAAGAATCTACGCAGATTTACTCCTTACTACCTGGTTGAAGTAGGTTTGGAATTGATTAAGTTGTACAAAGAGTCTCTTAATAAAATATCTAAGAAATATATTTTTAGTCTATTAAGATTTAATATTCATCCTGACAACAAAATAAATCTTTACACCATGGGATTAGATTTAGGAATTGAATATATTAGTTTAGTATGTTATTATTTTAGGTTTAAAGAAATCCAAAAATTTTACACAGTAATAAAAGAAATATAATTAAATTTTGATTTGACATATCATTTTGGTTGCTTTACCTTTTATTGGCTTATCTTAACTTTAACTAGGTTTAAATATATCGGGATTTGTGTGAATTGGTAGTTTACAACTATGTTGCTATTTTAGTTAACTCTAGTAGTTTCAAAGAAATTTGTTTTCGTAATGATAAAAAGCTGAAATATAATTTTTAACTTAGAACCTAATTCACATCTCAATCCATTTGAGTGAAATTCATATTTTGAATAGTTTAATTCAAGTTGTTCTAGTTTGAGTTTGGATCAGCTTGATTGAATTTTACATAAATTGTTTTTAGTAAAGTTTATATGAGATAGAATTGAATTTGAGCTAATTTATTAGTACATGAATTGAGTTAAAAATTTAACTTAAATTATAGTTCAAAATTTGATTAATTTTACTTTGAAATTAAATTGATACAGTTTTCAAAAATTAAATTAGTTTATTACTACTTTTCACAAAAAGATGTTAGATTTAGACATTTTATAATTTGAGTCCTAGTAATTAGAAGTAATATCTGGTGAAATTTCAGTCCAAATTTTAAATTTAGAAATTTTATAATTTGAGTCCTTAGAAGTAATATCTGGCGAAATTTCAGTCCAAATTTCAATTAGATTGGAATAGAACTCATTTAAACAGTAAAAGAAATCATTTGGAATAGTTTTTAAAACTGAATTAATCTAGTTTCCAGAGCTAGAGTACGGCTCAGCTTCGAACCCGAGTAAAATTGGCTAGACCTGAGCTCAGCTTTTAAATCAAGTTCAAAATGAATTGCTACTGCGCTGTGGTATCAGGGCAGTCAAATTCAGCTACCGCCGATGATCATCGGCGATGGTGACGGTGGGGTTACGATCACTTATCCCTAACATGTAGGTTCCAGGTGCGGTGGCCACGGCGAAGCGGCACAGCGCCGGTGGCAGTGATCCAAAGGAAACAACAGGGAAAGTGGTCGGCTCACCGTCGCTGGATCATTCCGGCGAAGTTTGCCGGCGAAGAACTGGTCCGGAATGTTCCTTAGAGTCCCAATTCGGTGTAATTTTGGTTAATTTTGTTTTGATACCCGCATTGGCACTTAATTTTTCAGGCGGCCCGAATTGGTGGCGAGCGACGAACTCCGGCTAGAGCTCGTCGGAGGCGGTGGCGCTCGGCAGGGAGCAAGAGGAAGCCTAAAGGTGCTCATTAGTGGACTCGTATTGGATGGATATGTGCTGTGGAGGTTTGGCGTCGAGAGCTCGGTTCCAGGCGGAGTGGAGCTTGCCGGCGATGAGGAAGATGAAGAGGAATCTAGAGATCATCTGAACAAAAATGTTTTTATGGTTGAGGGGGTTGGATTGGGAAGAAAATGTTCGATTTTTTTTCGCCGTTTAAGTGGTCCGATGGGCGAGTCAAAGAATATGGCCGCCGCGACTAAAAACGGTGGTCCGGCGGCAGAAGTTCGTCGGAGTTGTTCTGGGGAGTCTGTTGGGGGCTGAAAAATATGGGTGAAGTGATTGGGGTTGGGTCTAGGCTCACTAGAGCTCAGTCGATGGGGAACAACAACAGAGCAATAGCTGACAGTAATAATTAATGAAAACGAAAAGAAACAGTAAAAGAAATGTTGTGGTCGGCGGTGGTCGGCGGTGGAGTGGTGATCTGGTGGCGATTCCTTGCCGGGATGGGGTTGGTGTAGTTGCTAAGAGTTGGAGGAAATTATTTGTGGTGGTTTGGAACTCGGCGATGTTCATTGGAGCTTAACCGGCGATGACCGGCAAGGAATCAGTAAATCAACAGTGAAGTAGCGCTGAAAACGAAAATACAGCAATACAGTGCTGTACAGAACTGAAGAACTGGAATTTGATGACAGAAGTTCAACTGTAATGTGCAGTGGTCGGTGAATCTTATTGCTGAATTCAGGATTAAATTGTATAAGCAATTGAGGTTTCAGGATGGATTACTAACCTGGATTTGAGCTGGACTGAATTGCCCCAGCCGGGACTTGAACAAGACTAGACTGAGATTGCTTCAGCAATAACTGAACTATATTATTGCCTTCACTGAGATGGAGTGAACTGCTCAGGAGTGAACTTGAGATTGGGCAAATGGAGTAATAGAATGGTTCATTATATGGGTGTGGTTTGAATAAGGATTGAACAGAAGTGAGCTGCTCTAGCAATGATTGGAGAAACATTGAACGGAGTTGTTTTTAGCGGAACCTAACTTTGCTGCTATGTTGGAAAGCAGATAGAAGTATGACTCTGCTGCTCTGACATGATTGAATATATGTATGCATGAATGTGTACTTCGTTGACTAAAAGATGGCAAGAGGTGGCCTTCAGGTAGATTCAAGATGAAGCAAAAGTAAGGAGGCAAACACAAGCATGAACAAGGGAATAGGCATTTGGCTGTTTGTGTGTGTGTATGCGTGTCTATGTCCGCCAGGCCATATATGTATACGTGTCTTTGTAATAGTCATATTTGTGCATTGTATTTGGTTGCTAAATCTATGCATTGGTGTGTTTTGTTAAGAGTAAGTAGCTAGGAGGCCTACTAGATGTATGTATATATATACATGTATACAGTTGGTGATGTGGACATCACAAGCTCCAACGACCAAGATGTTCGTCCCGATGATCAAGATGATTGCATACAAGACTCTTCGACCAAATTTCAAGGATCGATCACTCGATCTCGTGCCAAGCAAATTCGTGACCAGGTGCATTGGAAGGGATGATGAAGATTGGTCGCACGAATGAGGGTGGTGCAAGGCACACACTGTATGTCCTTTTGCGAGCAATTCTGGAGGTAATCTGAGCATGCAACATAGTCATGGGCCACATCATTAGAAAGATAATGAAGTCTAGTTTCCAACGCATCAAACCATGCATCATTTCGACTTCCGAGTCAAAAGTTATGGTCATTTTAGTGGAAGCTGCATAACCAGTCCAACCTGCGCGAAAATTGAAACAACTCTTTTCCAAACGAATTGGTCTCTTGAATATCCAAGGAAACTCTTCATCTAATGGGTGCCTTCACACCTTAATTAGGAGGGTTGGTTGTTCAAGAAAGCTTTTCATCTAATGGTTGCTTTCACACCTAAACTAGAAAGGTTGTTTCTAGTATAAATACTTCCTGTATTTCAACTATTGGAAGCACTTTTGATCAAACCATTTCAGCTATATGCTAGTGCAGTAAGACTGCTTGAGTGTTCCTCTACCTTTGCTCTTGTGAGTTCTCTTGGATTCGCGAGAAGGATCTTTACGGGTCCTCCTAGTTCGTGCTCTACGGTTTCGGCTGTTTTGTGTGGATTAGTTCCAGATTGTGGTTCTGAGATTGTTCGAACAGCGGGTCGGAGTTCTTGTAGTTTCGGATTGACTTCCCCATCGTACGGGTTGCAACCAACCTTGGCAGGTATAAAACCAGTTACCACGGTTGTTCGCAGTTAGTTATCTTATTTCTATGTTACGCCATGAAGATCGGGCCACCCCCTTGTGGAGAAACTGATATGTGTTGGTGCAGCAGTGATCCATCCCTACACCAGGTGGGTTGCAGGTGTGTGTGTGTGATGCAAGGTTGGCAAGACTAGGAAAATATCTAATGTGTGTGAATGTCATCTGATGAGGTTTCTTAAGAAATTACCAGAATTGATGGCCATGTATGTATATACATCTGTACAAGCATAAGGTGTATTTTACAAGCTTGATGAGGTGTTCAAGGAGGGCATGACCGCAAGGTGATCTTTTGTAATTAAATATTTTTGGATGATAGTGCAAGAGCAACCTGTAGATGTCCCAGCAATTTAAGGACTAGATTGCTAATAGAAGGTAATTGAAGGGGTTAAATAAATAATGTAAAGAGGAAAGCATCAATTAAGGTAAATTATTGTCTTGAAGGGAGGTAAGATGAAACAATTCACGAATTTGGACTGATTAGTGTTTCAAAGGAGCTAAATTCCGAAAATAGGGTATTTAGTATAAAAGTGAATAGCGTTTTACTGAAAATAGCTGAAACGGTAAATAATTAAGTTTCTGGATCGAATTTTGAGCAAAGTGCAAAAGGGAAACTTGCATCAAATATATGGTAGCATAAGACTGAAATCCGGTCTGAGTCTGGAGCTGTGTAGGAGAATTTAACTATTTCAGGAATTCGAAGAATTGAAGAAAAGACCTAATTATAATGCAATCTAGACTAAAGTGTAAAAAGTGGTTTATTTAACTTATTTAGCTGTAAGGTTTTAGTACTAATATGCAGGCATATAAACATTCAAGGTCTTGCATTTACCATGCAGGAAAATATGTTTGACGTAGCAAAATAATAATTTTAGGGTCTTCAAAATATGACATGCACGCTAATACACTTAATGAAATTGAGACCTCTCTAAACCGCAAACAGTGAAGTATTAGGGTTAGGAGCTAAAGACAATCTTGATTTAGGGTTGGAATAGAGTAGAACTTGTTTGATAGATTCAAATTTCGAGGAAAAGATAGACCAACAGATTTTGTGATATAAACACATCAGTGAAGGATGCGTTCACGGAGAGTGATCCGATCTTCACGACGTAGAATTTGGATAACTAGTATTTGAAGATATCTGGATAATTAGCATGACCTGACGGAACGAGATAGCCAACCATTTGCAAAACAAGGACACAGTGTGTATCAATTAATTCGCCCAACCACATTATGAATTACCTATCCACATGGTCACGCACGGAGTTGGCGCATAGATAGGGTGATCACGAAGATCGTTCGAGCAATTCCGGAGAAAATCACAAGAACAAAAGATGAAGAAATTCAACTCTCAACTAAAACTAAGGTTTCAATCTGAAATTTCAATATCAATATCTTGTATGTTGTATATAAAAAATTATGACTATGCCTCTTTTTTATAGAGCGTGGTATATACAAAAGATAAGAGAATTAAATTAGAATTCTAATTTGAATCTAATTCAAAACAGAATAAAAATCCTAACAAACTATAAAACATAAAAGAAGTCCGGAATAAATCTTTTCGGAGTTGGATTCTAATTCGGATTGGACTTTTTTCTTCCATACAGTCGTTACTCTTTTGGGTCTCCTAGTTGCATAAGACGTTGGAATTTAATGATTCTTGATGCGTTGGAAAACTCTTTTGAATACCTTTCCAAAAAGTACTCACACGACCAAATTGGACATTTGTGGTGAGAATGTTGCTTAGTCAAAGTTGGACTGTCGCTTAGTTAATAGACTGCATGCCGAGCAAAATTCTTTTGGTTGTAGCGGTTGCAATTTTTTACGGAATCAAGTGATCTTGGTCTTGTTGGAAAGCTTAAGAAATCCTCTTTTCACTCAGTAGGTGTACGACCAGATTCGATGAAATTCTTTGGCATATACGTGGCTATATCCTTCCTGTTATGCTCTCCCTCTTTATATCTAATCAATGTTAAACAAAAGCTATTAGGTAGCAGTATATTCTCATCATAATTTAATCCTTTAAGAAACAAAGTCACCTATTGATATAGTTGTTTGGCCTTCACTCGAGTGATTGGTGCTTTATATTCTACGACTCGAGCTCTAGTGTTATTTGTGTTAGGGATGTCCTCATCATTTTGGATGCTGAATCAAATTGAAATTTGCAAGGACTGATTTTAGGAAAATGAAAATTTTGAGCTATATTTTTTAGTGTTACAGATCCATCCTCCTTAAAAAGAATTTTGTCCCTAAGATGAGTAATGAGGATGAGAATTTTGTCTCCAATTCTCAATATTTGGTTGTGATTTGCTTATCCCTTTACGATCCAATTGTAATTGCACCTTTATATCTTTGGGGCAATCGTTTCCTTAACTCAGAAAGTTGTATATGTCTAAAATTACTTAATCTCCAAATTGCCTTGTTATTAAACCCAGCTCTTAATATAGTGAAATTCCGAACAGTCCACCGAATATGATATCAATCTTGTATTAATTCATATTCTTAAAAAGTATCTCTTCAAATATCCATAATGTATTTGAAGAAATCTCTATTTTTGTTCTACGGTATCCATATTTATCTATTAAATTCCAAGGAATATCAGCGAGTTTAAATTCCACCAGATTATCAATCACATTCATTAAAATGTCCACCAACATAATCACAGTTTTGTCAACGATAACCATCAAACTGTGTATCTGTAAGATTCTTATATCCCACTTTCATGCTCTTCTATGTGAGGTAAAGATCCGATCATTGATACTTATCTAATCCCAATTAATAGAATGTCCAAAATTTATATTCATCAATCTTGAAATACATACATCTCCATAAGAGACACTTAAATCCATCACATAATATATTCTGCTATTAATCCAGTGCACTTGGTTCCTCTTCTTTCCCCATTCTTCTTTTTTTTGTTGTCAAACTGTTCTCCAAATTGTAAGCATCCCCTCAAACTTACTTTATCACTTTGTATTCCCCAATTGCTAGCACCATAAGGCCAATGGGTTAGATCAGAAAGGGTAAAGGCATCGAGGAAATCTTGAAATAAGAATAATTTTTGGTGTACTCGAAGGCACATATGGGTTTTATATAAAAGAGGGCACGAGTAGAAATTTGGACTTGAGATGCGATAAAAATTTCTTTATCTACCGGTGCTATAACTAAAATTTGACGTTCATTAATCAAAAATGTGTTATTCAACTCTTAATAACTTAGTCTTAATCTGCCGTCGACTCTATTCTATTAACAAATTTAAGCTCTTTTTGCTCCTTAAACTAGTACAAAACCACAAATTTTCGAGAAAGTCAGCAAGTCAAGTGAAAAATGGCTTCAACATGATCCAGGCATGCAAGAGGATAGTCAAATAAAGACTCATCAAAACCAATATAAAGTGAGAAGGTTGAAAACAAAACTCAAGATCACCAAAAAAAAAAAAAACATGGTAAGATGAAGTTAGCAATCCCTGGTAAACCCAATTGAGTTCAAAAAAATCTGAATAAAAATGGAGCGTTGAAAGACTAGAGGCCTTTCCTTACTTATTAGGACTTTACTACTTGAGGTTTACCATACTCGATACCTTTGACTTCTTACGATGACTCGACGCGACGCAATCACCTGTTACTTATGTAAAGATTAATAAGATTTTATAAACAAAACAGTGCAAAGGAAATGAAACTTAAAAATATTTCTGTATCATAGATCCCCGTATAAGATTAGATTTTCATAAATTATGTACTTTCCAAAATAGTTTTCACAAAACACTAATCTACTCACAACATTTGTACTTTAATCGTACTTTCAGGACTTAATTATCTGTATTTTAGTCTAGTTGTAAGACTTAATTATCTATACTTTACTCTAATTGTTGGACTTAATTTTTATTTTATTTGATTTCTTCTTTATTTCTTCAAAAACACCATAAAAAATTTATAAGAAATGGAACAAGTCTTTGTCTAGTTGTCAAGACGTATGACGATTGGCCTTAATTTACAGTCTAATCGTCAGGTCGAACGGTGACTAGGCCCAAAAACTTTTTGTCGGCCTAGTCGCCATTTGACCTGGCGATTGAGCTACAAATTCAAATCAGTTGACAGGACATATGGTGATTAGATCGAAAATTCCTCCAGCCGTCAAGACATATGGCAATAGGGGGTTATTTCTGCAAAAACTTTACATAGTTGGTTATTCTTGCAATTAATATTTTCTAATGAATTATTTAAAAAAATTCCATACTTTTTTGAAATTTTGGATTCTTACATATACTTTTAGTCTTGATAATAGAGAAATTTTCATGAATAGCTCTATTTCTTTCTCAAATATTTTATTTGAGTTCTGATTCTTTAAATTTTAAAAATTAATTCTCACATTTTTTTCAAATTATTTTTATTTGATCCACCATACATTCAATTATTTGTTATTTAGGCTTATTAAACGCTATCAGGGTATGTTGATCACTAGTTTAGCAAAAAAAAATTTTTTTTAAAAGAACATCATATGGTCATTAACCCACTAACAAATTGTTAAATTATACAAAATTATAAAAAAAAATTAACTAACAAGAAGTCATAGAAAAGACTCAATTGAAACAATTTAGAAAGAAATAAGACCTAATTTTCAAAATAAAAAAAACACAACTGAATCAACTCGAAAAAAAGGTGGTGCTTAATCTTCAAAATTGAAAGAAATGAGCGCTCAATTGAAACATTTGAGAAAAGATTATCTGTGAAAAATTCTCTTTGGTAAATTATCACACGTGCTTCTACTTTTGTTGCAAATTGGAAATTTTATTTTTGATTTTAGAAATTTGACGATACTTTCTAAATCAGTGCAATTTCAGGTCTGTTTTCTTATGAAATCTATGCACTTATATGGATGAATAGGCTGAGAGAGTCTGGGTGCTCATGGTAATACATGTTATGTGCCCATTTTTCATCTATCAATGAAAATGAACAAATTTTAAAGAAAATAGGAATGAAAGTGCATTGATTTAGAAATTAGACATGGTATTTTACCAATAAAATAAAAGTACATGTGGAAATGTTCAAGCTAAAAAATAAAACTGATAAATTATCAAAATTAAAAGTATATAGAAAGAACAAAGCATGGTGCAATTCTATTATAAACACCTATATGGTACAATACCATTGCTTGCAAATACCAAAATAAATACAGCCATACAGGTACATGGTCCATGTCCAAAAACAATACAGGTACAGGGTCTCTGTCTCTCAAACGCGTGATACACTTTTATTTATTTTTTTAAAAAAGAGGAAACCCGTGGTACACTGATGTTATTTTCTTTCTTACATCAGAGGTGCATATTTGGGAAAATATTGTCACAAAAATCTGGAAAGAAAATGCTTACATTTGAACATATTTGTCATTTTAGAAATGTTTGATATGTTTAAACTCAACTTATGAGTTATGTCTCACACTCTCTCTTTGTGCGGGCAACGAATCCATATCGAGAGCTGTGAGACCATCTCACACTACAACTTTTTGCAAAAAAAAGAAAAATCTATAGACATTTAAATAAAAGTCCATAAAACTATAAATACTTTTAAAATAATTGACCCACTGATTATATAAATTATATAGTTTACCCATAGGTAGAAAATTTTGGATCCATTACTAGCCTCTTTAAGTTTGGTTAGAGAAATACACTTACAGACATGAGATTTAACAAGAATATTTTTCATAAAAACAATTACTTAGAAAATATAAAACAACAACTATTTATAAAATATAATAATTTGTTTCTTTAGACCTAGTAATGTTCAGGATAGCATGATGGATTGAGATGTTTTAGGGTTACTTTTGAAGGTACCCAATCTTGAAACATACACAAAAAAAAAAAAATCTTTTATGGCTTTATCACATTTGATGGTCCCAAACAGTGATATGTTAACCTATGAAAAAAGAAAAAAGGAGCATGAGGCCAACATGGATCCACCCCAGCCACACCTGTTCTCAGGTGTCCATCATGATTCATGAACCTATATAACTTAACTAAGAACTCACCTCCAATTATGTATGCATATGGAATATAAGCAAAAAGACAACCACATATATCGACATTTTTTTCACCAACCATGTTAGGGTTGCACATGTCTTTGACCAAAAAGAAAAAGAGGTGTTATCATTAGGTAAAAAAATTATAACCCATCACCTGATATCTTAAGTAGAAACTATCTAATCATGATCTATTTATGATTTAGAATCTAGATGATAATTCAATGATGCTCAATTGACTTTTATGTATGAGAAACATTTTTACAAAAATTACTCCCGCTACTGTCAAGGATGCAGACGTGTATAAAAAAAAAAAAAGAAAAGGGTGATGCTTGCAAGAAATGTTATTCATGCCAAGAAAAATATCTCTAATGCACCGATTTAGTTGGAGCTTTTTTTTATTTATATCAACTTGTGCACAAAGCTTTCCAGATGGTATTAATAATATAACATATAAGAAGCTAAAAGGAGGTTTGCCAATGTCACTCTGAAACAGTTCTGCACGCTTCTATTTTTTTTTTCTTAATTAAAGTGCTAGATTTTCTGCTTTACAGTTCATCATGAAAAGCTAGCTTACAATTCGCAGCACTCTTTCATAACAACTAATTGGTCAGTTTGGGACCTAAACGTTGTTGCTTCCTTGCTTCTTGCCACCATTTCCAATCCTAATATCTCAATATAGGAATATTATATAAGCAATTTACTCGGTATTAAGTATAGTAAGTATTAACTACTATTATAACAAGTTCATAAGCCAACGAGTTCTCAAAATTTCTGAAAAAATTAAAAATATAGGGGTTATGTGATGGAGTTATACAATCATGTTTGGACATGATTTTTTTTTTGGGAAATCTTGAATCTCATAAACTTATTATATGTAGTATTTACTATGTGTGCTATCAAATTTATTTCATATTATATATGCATCTAACTAGTGGGAAGCATATGTATCTTATGACCCATTCTCTCAATGGGTAATTTAACTATACATAATAACAAGAGTGAGTGAATTTTTAAAAGAAAGTTGATGGAATAAAACAGGTTTGCAAACTAGGCCGGCTGCTATACTGACAATTAACATGGACTGGACCACTGATACTAGTTAGGTTTTGAGGGTTTCTTCGAAGCTTGTTAGCTTTATTCACCATCTTAATTAGTTGCTTGTGAGTGGCTAAAGTTACCAGCTTTACGGTGTAATAATGGTTAATTTCTTGATTTACTTCTATTTTTTTTGAAATTTAAAAAGTTGGCTAGAACATTTGCATGAAAGGTACCGATATCTAAAATGTTACACAATCAAAACTTAGTATTGTCAACTTATCTCTGAAACTAATCATAATAACCCATACATCTTCAACACAAGACTTCAAATCATAATCTAATGTATTGAGATTTGAATCAGAAAAAATTAGCTTGAGGACATCAGAAAAATAGAGTTTTACTATAGGATACCAGATATAAAAACATATAGATTCAAGACTCGTATGCACAAATTACCCCTTTAAACTATGGCCTCCACTCGATATCTCAAGCGTCTTATCAAATAGACTATAATTGGTTTGCAAATTTACTTCTTTCACTGAAAACTAGGTAGAAGTGAAATGTCTAAACAGCAAGTGCATTGGCAAAGGAAAATATTTAAGTTTTCTTGGCATCAAGTTAGCAATGTTGATAGAAATTAGATAGAATCATGCGCATTGCTATGGGTATTAAGAAAATATATTTGTAGATGATAAGATATTATATTTATAAATTAGTTATGATTGTTAAGATTATTGCACTGCACTACTATGACCAATTCTGAACTAAACGACCACGACCAGAAAAATGTTTGTGTTGGTATGACCAGTTTTCAATTGGTAGACTACGACCAAAATAAAACTTGTGATGATAAGACCAGTTTTCAACTGGCAGACTACGATCAAAACAAAGTTTGTGTTGATACGATCAATTTGTTTTCTGTTATGATGGTCTAATCAGAGGTCCACTGGACCTATATCTGGTCGAAACAATAGTTTTATTTTTTGTTAGGATGGTCACATTTTGTTTTGTTGTAGTGACAACAAAAATTTTTCTCGTAAATTTTCGTCAACGTAAATTTTGGTTGCAGCAGGAAAAGACTAGATTGATTCAGTAAATGAGCAGGCATTTAGGTTTTTGCATGACTAAGTAGGATTGGTCGATTGTGAGGAAAAGTCTCGAGGTCCACTGGTTTTATGACTGGTCGAAGCAACGCTTTTTTCTATGATGGTCAGATAAATCTTGGTCATGGCTTTGTGGTCGAATGTAGCAAACAGCTCGACAACATGAAACACAGTGGACGTGGTAACAAAAATTTTTGTTGTAAAGTTATTTTGGTGGTCAAGGCAGCAAAAACAGTAGTTGACTAATTCTGGACGAATCAACTGTCCAGTTTTCTAGTCAATTTTATTTGGATGAAACAGTAAATTGTTTTTTGGTCGCATTTAAGTTTTGTGGCCGAATCAGCTGTCATGGTTTTTAGTCGAATACGACAAACAACCCGATAGTAAAAAAAAGTGTGGTCATGACAGCAAAAAAATGGTCGCATTTTATTTTTTGGGTCGTGGTAGCATTTTTTTTTTGTCGTAAAGTTGGACCCCTCAGCATAAATCTTGGTTGCTAAAGAAAAAGAAGACCTGATCAATTCAGCATAACATAAATTTGGTCGAGCCACTAAAAAAAAGTGAACACGCCTGTAAAATCGCTGATCGATTGCTTTTGGGTGAATAATTGTGGCCAAGAACATCTAGCTGTTTTACTATAACAACCGCTCTAGTCGAAGACGGAAAACAACTCGATAGTATGAAAAGGAGAGGTCGTGGCAGTAAAAAAAAATTGGCCATAAATCTTGGTTGTTTGGTTTCGCTCGATTGATGTTAGCCGAAAGAATTACCTTTTTTTTGGGTCAAATTTTGTTTTTTTAGTCGAATAAGCAGGCTTGGATGTGGCCGAATGTGGTACCTGGTTGAAGTGTTTTGTTTTTTGTGATGGTCGCATTTTTTTTTTTTATTGAATCGTTAGTCATGGTTTGTGGTCGAATGTGGCAGACAGCTCGACTAGGGGTGAAAACGGGTCGGGTTTAAGTCGGATAGTACTTAAACCCACATCCGCATCTGTATCTTTCTTCCGGATGCGGATGTGGATGCGGATGCAGGTATGGAGCGGATATTTCGCAAACACGGATATGGATACTAAATAGATTCAGAGTAAATACGGACATGAATAATAATCTTATATGGACATAGATATTGAACATTTGCAAAATGAATATGATTATGATACAAAAACGCCTTTGCAGATTCTTTTGTTATTTTTGATATATTTCTTATGCCTTGTAATTGAAAACGCCTTTGGAATTCTTGTGAAGTATGGTGATACTTTCTGAACTGTTGTTTATTTTATATACACTTATACACTACGTTGTAATCTATTAGTGTTTGTAGTTGCAGCTGAACCTGTCACCGTTGGATCTGTATGTACATGCACTTATACAGTATGTTTTATTTATAATAGAAATCACAGTACGTTGTAGTCTAGTTGGTTAGGAGACTTGGCTCTCACCCGAGAGACCAGGGTTTGAATCCCGGCAACAGAAATATCAAATATATATGCGGATCAGGGTCTAACCCTTATCCATATCAATTTGGTCGATTTTTTGGCTGGTTGAATCGATAGACTTGGTCTTGGTCGAATGTGGGAAACAGCTAGTGAGTAGAAAACAACTCGACAATCGGGAGCGTGTTCAACAGATTAGATGAAGCAAATGCGCCGATCCCAACGGGTACAAACAAAATGACGACGTGGGTCAAGGTGGACGTACCAAGTGTTCAAATAGTATGGCAAAAACGCGGCATCGACGTAGGCGGCCTAGATGAAGTAAATCCTCCGATCCAATGGGTACAAACAAAGGGATGACGTGGCTCAACATGGAGGTAGCATTCAAACAGTAATCCAAAGCCTGGTAGTAGATTCCACGTGGCCGACCCAGATGAAAAGAAGCCAGCGATCGAACGGCCACAAACGCAGCGACGACATGGGCAAAGCACATAGCTGCACACGGACGACTCGAATGAGCCAAAACGGTCGATCAAACAGGCTAGGAATACTTGTTTGACGTGGCCGCGTGTGGAGAAGAGTTAGTGTCTCGGTTGTATATCTACATATGACATGTGTAACTTATGTAGAAGCTCAAATTTCTTTCCCCAAGTTTTGTTGGAAGATGATTCATGTTTAGTAGTTCTGATAGGAACTATACACTCAAAGTTTTCTTAAAAAGATCAATTCATCTGATAAACTCAAGTTGCTTAATATTACCAAATTTTGTAGCCATACTAGGGTTATCTATGAGCTCAAGATCAGTACCCTCCAAACAGAAATGTAGGATTGAGCAGCACTAAGAGGGAATGGATTTTTTTTTTAAAAAAAAAGTCAGAATGCGAAGGAGAAGATGAAAGCATAGAATTGAAAACTCAAATCAAACAGAATTCCAGAAAGCAAATAAAGCACACAAAGACATCAGAAATTTACGGAGTTTCGCACGCTACCTGCGGCCTACGTCTCCACTGAGCAAATTTTTACTCAAATTCCAGTATCAAAATCAAATTACACCTTTGGAATTTAGATAGGTGAAACACTCAGTAATTTATCTTGACCAAATCCAATCTCTCACAATATATCTCTTAACTTTTCAAGAATACAAGAATATTCTCTGATTTTTCTCTCATAAAAACTGTGTTTCTCTCTTCTAAAAGATACACATGAACTGTGCCGAGAGAGATGAAAAATACAATCGAATTCATCTGTATTTATAATGTACATAACTAGTTTAAATTCCCCGAACTGCATGAAAATAAGAACAAACAGCAAACTATCTAACTGTCATATAGTTGAGTGCATATCTACAACCAATATTTATCTGTTATGGTTATCTTTCATTATGCTTATCTAGAAGACTCTAAAAATCAACACACGAGGTACAATAGAATACCAAACTGCAAATTATATCATTATTAAATGATATAAATATCAACTTAAAATTATATATATATATATATGTATATATGTATATATATATATATATATGTATATATGTATATATGTATATATGTATATACAAACACTATTCTACACCCACCCCTAGAATAGTTATTCTATACCCAGTCTAGAAACCGTCCGATCTAACTTACTAGAATAAAGTACAACCGTTGGATAGAGATAGCGGTTATCCTCTGTTTAAAAGAATTTAACGTCGTTTTATTCCATAACGACAGTAAATATTTGAAATATTTTATTGTTACTGATTGACATCCGCACTAACCGCCTCTTCGTCTTGTTCACATTCAATAAATTTATATTATATGACCAGTAAATTTACTGACAAAAATATATAGTATATGTCTATAATATATAACCACTAAATTTATACTACACGACCAGTAAACTTGTTGATAAAAAGTTATAGTATAATCTATAATATGTGACCAGTAAATTTACTGGTCATATACTGTATATTTACTGGTCTGTCTAGTAAATCTGTGGTATACGATCAATAATTTTATATTACGCGATCAGTAAATTTACTGACAAAAATCTATAGTATGTGACTAGTAAATTTATTGGTCATATACTATATATTTACTGGTCCGTCTAGTAAATCTGTAATATATGATCAATAAATTTATATGACGCGACCAATAAATTTATTGACTAATATGATTTCGGTTGCTATGTTTTAGTCAGTTCCTATTTTTTAGGGATAGTGTGCGGTTATAACAAATCGTGTGGGTTCTTATTTTTTAGAGATAATGGAACCGTTTATGATAATTACTACCGTCAATAAAATTCTAATCTCGATGTATGATCCAACGCTACAGAAGGTGAGTATAAAATAGCTATTCTAGGAGTGGGTGTAAAATAGTGTTTCCCCTATATATATATATATATATATTTATTTATTTATTTATTTCAACAAGAACATAAAGCTAACAGTTTGCTGGAGGTTGGGTGATAGGGACTCCATAGTTTAAATCGATTTAAACGCGCCAACCACCGGTTAGCTAGGATCAAATATTACAACCCTAGCTATGTTAATCACCAAAAATTTAACCATTAGTGAACACAGAATGTGTCAAGTTTATTCATCACGGATCAACGACGAATCACGTATAGCAGTGGAAATTTATGTTATCAATGCCATAATTTTTAAAGTGGCAATTTTAAAAGTATGTGAATTATATATTTTAACCCTATGTGTGAAAATTTTTGAATATATCATTGATATTGGTCGACAAAACAACTCCAACCAACTGAGATGCGACAAGCACAAGCTAGTCATGGATGAAGCATGGCAAAGCCATCAATGATCGGGCAGACGTGTAGAGCTTACACTTTCTCAAAAGGACAAAGTAGTGGTAGGTGGCCATCCATCTCTCTCTTCCCCCCCCCCCCCCCCCAAGACACCTTATACTCTCCTTTTTATGTGTTATGTCTTTCTTTTCTCGATAATATATATACTCTTATGATGTTCTCGGGTGTGTATATACTATACAAAAAAGAACATAAATAACACACTAAGAAGAAAAAACAAGTTGCACTTTTCATTCTTTTCACTCTAGTTTGCATATTCTTTTTCTATATATGTTTTTATGTATGTTTGATTCTGTCTATAATTAATTAAATCAAAATTTGATCATATCACAATAATTTAACTATTGTTTGATTCAATCAAATTTTAACATGCTAAATAAAATAGTTCACATTTGACTATTTTTGGTGGTTGCTCAAGATTTGACAACCACGACTTCGTGTTATATCTATATGTGATAAGTAAGCTCTAGATTGGTTAGCAAAAAATTTGTTTATCATAATATTTATGAGTTATGTTTTGACTATACGACTCATTTGATAACGTTTTTATTCTTTATTATATATATATATATATATCCTCCTAATCTATATTATATCTATATACTATTGAAAAAAAATACAAATCAGCATAAAATAAAAAACAGACAAGTCCTAGGCTTGTATCTATGAGATAACAAGGTAAGAGACGTCTCCCACAGGAAGTAAAGTTGGTGCACCCTACCATGCTAGCTAGCAGCCAAGCTTTGCACCCATGTCATATGACGATGAATCACCAACTGTTAAATATTGCAAAAGCCAGGCAATATATACCCCACTCCAACTCTTCTTGCTTGAGCACTTCACACCACAAACCAATAAGCTTGGCTGCTAGCCACTTAAGTTCGCACAAACTTTGCTTCTCTTTAGCTAAGCTACTTAGTTCGCACACGCCAGAGAGAATATATACATAAATACATATGGGGCTGTCGGTGACTCTCTGCGCCGTGGCCGTCGCCGTCCTTGCTGCGGCGCTCCTCGGCGCGGTGCCGGCGGAGGCGCACAAACTGAAGGTCGGGTACTACAAGAAGAGCTGCAAGAATGTAGAGAACGTGGTGAAGTACCACGTCGTGAAGGCCATCAAAGCCAACCGCAAGAATGGCGCCGCCCTCGTCCGCCTCATCTTCCACGACTGCTTCGTCAGGGTATGCACAAACAATTTGTAGAAATATGTGAGATCTAGTCGACAACTCTCGAATTTTAATTTATAGACAAAATAGGTTGACAAGTGGGATCTGAACCAATGATCTATAATAGTTGTAATTTTTAATAAGATCAGTTAATTTTTACAGTGGTACAACGTAAGACAATTCTAAGTTATATCATATAAATAGATCATGACTCCCGCAAGTGTTTACATGAGCGTGTGACCCTTGTGGCAGGAATACTAATTAGAAACAGCTTGAAGGGAGCTTAGAGGTGCTAATTACCATGGTGCATTATTAATTTACTTTAACTGGATTGTTTAGAGTTTAGACAATGTATACACATGATGAACGCACAAATTATTGGTCACTCCAAGAAGCCAAGTAGCTGGCAGAATATGTTGTCCATGGTTGACAGATCAAGACTTTATTGAGGACCCCACTGTCTTTTTCCCAAAAATCAATCATATCCTAATCTATTTTTCTTTGATACATATCTCTTTGTTTTTAAAGCCTCTTCACCAGGGGTATCTTTTTATTAAACAAGTATTTTAAAAAAAATTCAAAAAGAGGCCACTGCAATTTTTTTCTTTTAGAAAAAAAACCCAAAATCTAATATCGGCATGTGGCATAAAAAAATATTAACAAATGTCACCACTCAGAGTGTTAGTCATGACATTCTCATCCACGAGCAATTTGACCATAGTTGTAAATTGATGGTCACGTAATTACGGATCATGCTACCATCTTAATTTGGTGTTTTGGTATACTTAACCGTTGTTTTTAGGTTGGATGACTCATAGTTATATAGTTGCAGGGCTAACACCTTCGGTCATGGTATTAAACTGTTAGGTAGCCAATGCATTAATCGGTTATTGGATCAGCTTAAGCCTTAAGAAGTACATGCTCACATTATAGGGTTAGGATGTAGTAGTGTTATTAGTTACGCTACTAAAATGTGGTGGTCATCTTGCGTACATTAAAGTGCACATGGATGTGTGTCTAGGACTAACACAAGTGTTGATCTCAGAAAAAAAGCTACCAACCAGTACCATGATATAATCAATTAGGCCACTCTAACGACATGACCTGTAGTATTAGTTCAAAATCCCATTTTAAAAAATAAGTTTGAGGGGGGTTTTGTTTTTTATTTCTTAACTAAAATTGTCATTTCTTTAAAAAAATCTCAAAATAATTAAGGGAATGCTAAGAGAAATATATGGCATACCTAATTACATTTAATTTTTATAACTAATAATCATCCATAAAAAATATTAGTTCTTAGAAAGCCTCATGAAATTTTATAAAAAAGAAAAGAAAAAAGGTGTCCTAACTCCCTCACTCTTTAGTTAAATGAATGATATAAGCTCATCCAAATTGGTCCAATTATGTCTCTGCCGACAACATGCATACATCTTTTTTCAACTACTAAGACAAGCACGTTTTGTACACGAAATCATAATTAAACCAACCTACCTCCCTGCATCAGTCATATAAAACACAAAATAGGGAATTCAAACTTTACTTTCCTAGTAAAGAACTCAACCCCTTAACAAATTGGGTTACAATTGATTTGTGTAAATTATTATTGTGGCACAATTTTATATTTTTTTCAGTCGTTAACTGGGCTAGCGACTGAAAGCGACACGGTCCTGGGCCAGCGGTGTATTAGTCCGTGTCATATTTTCAGTCGTTAACCAGTAGTGCGGTCTGTTTTGCGACCGAGAGTTAGTTTTGAAATTTTTAAAAATTTTGAATTAGTTTTCGAATTTTTTTTAATGAGATAGTAGATAAAAGGTTCAAAAAAACTAGATTTGCATCACGCATTAGCCTTTCACTCTACAGTTTCTTGTCCTTTCGAGCGTGACAACAATCACCTGGCACTAATCAGATATGTTGACTCTCTTGTTATAGATATCCCGAAATAATTAAACGTGAATAGTGTAACTAATAACTGATAAGACATTCAGAGTCTATTATTAGGATTAGAGTTTAAATATCAATATTATAAGTTATGAGTTTAAGTATCTAGTGTCCGATTTAATCATGCAATTTTTTAAATGTCTGCTATGAAAGTTAAATTGTAGTCTAAAAATTGACTAAATGGCAAGCAATGTGACTATTTAATTAAAAGGGCTGTGACGCCTCCGTGCTCTTGGATCCAACGCCGGCGAACCCCCACACGGAGAAGACTGCGCCGATCAACATCGGCCTGTCGGCGTTCGAGGTGATCGACGAGATCAAGACCGCCGTGGAGGCCCGGTGCCCCAACACCGTCTCCTGTGCCGACATCGTCATCTACGCGGCGCGGGACGCGGCGAGAGCGCTCAGCAACGGGCACGTCCACTTCAACCCTCCCGCCGGCCGCCTCGACGGCGTGGCCTCCTACGCCGCCGAGGCGCAGCGCGACCTCCCGGATTCCACCTTCAACATCCAGGAGCTAATCCGCAACTTCCGGCGCAAGAACTTCACCGTCGAGGAGCTCGTCATCCTCTCCGGCGCGCACGCCGTCGGCGTCGGCCACTGCTCCTCCATCCGCGACCGCCTCACCGCGCCGCCCCAGCAGATTCTCCCGGGCTATCGCAACCTCCTCAACGGCAAGTGCGCCGCCGGTCCCAACCCCATCGTCTCAAACAACATCCGCGACGAGGACCCAGCGGCCGTGGCCGCCGCCATCCCGGCGTTCCTCCCCAAGCTCCGGCCAGTGACGGACTTCTTGGACAACAGCTACTACCACAACAACCTGGCAAGGCTGGTGACGTTCAACTCCGACTGGGAGCTCCTGACGACGAAGGAGTCGCTGGGCCACGTCAAGGAGTACGCCGAGAACGGCACGCTCTGGGACGAGGACTTCTCCGAAGCCCTCGTCAAGCTCAGCAAGCTCCCCATGCCGCACGGCAGCAAGGGCCAGATCAGGAAGCACTGCCGCTTCGTCAACTACTAGCAACCAAGCAGCCGCTTCAAATATTAATTAATTAAGAAGGATATATAAATTTCCATTCCATATTCAGATTCTTTTGTGATCGATCCATCGATTTGTTCGTATGTTTTTGCTTTGTGTTGTTTTGTTAAATTGTGAATTTGCGTGCATTTGCGTTGGCAAAATGTGTTGCAGAGTTGTATGGTTTTTGATTTCATATGTAATAATGATATAAATATAAAAAAAATTAAATAAAATCATGTGGTCAAATTGAAGGGTTTGGATGAATTACTATACTCTATGAAGAAGATTTCGTTTAGGTTCATAAGTTGAAGCGAGTTAAATTGAGAGTTTTTTATGAAAAATCTGTGAGAACATGTTGTTTCCAAGGAAACAAGGGAGTTTCCTTCTGAATACATCTAAATTGGTAGAAAAGGGTTATCCATCTAGTCTTATAAATTGATCGAACTCTATTCTAATTCTAACATGTTGACTTATCTAAGAAATTTAAATTAGACTGAGCTAACTCTAAATACATATGTGTGATTATTGGATGAATTAAAGGAATTATGGTTGTAAGGAAGGGAGGAATGAAACTGTTGTTGAACAATTTTTTTTTATATATATATTCTTATAAGTGGTAATATCTATTGTGTCGACAACACATTTTTACTCTAACTTCTAATCCTAACTCACCTTTCTACACACATAAAAAAATAGAGAGGATTAGGATTCAAATCTATAACCTTTATTTGTATAGATACACAATCTAATTAATTAAAATACATATGTGAGAGTTGTTGTGGAACAGTTTTGAGTGCTGTTGTTGAACAATTTTGAGCTCAGAAAATGGCGATGAGTCATGTAGGGTACACTAGTTTTGTTTTGAATGCGGTGGTTTGAGACGAACACTGGAGCTGCAGTGGAATGCCTGTGTGCTGCGTCGGTGAGCACTGATACACTTTTTAAAACAATTCCATATGAAAAATATGTGATGCAACACATCGTAATGACAAATACCTATCATCTCATAATGTCACGCATCACGGACAAAAATAAATAATCTCAAGGTTAAGCAAACAAACAAACAAACAAGGTATGAAAAAGACATGTCATCTAATCACTGACTCATTGTCTCAAGTCACCACATCGTTCTGTCAAGAAATACCTATACATCATCCATCCAAAGTTTCAGCACCGTGTATGGCTACTTTCTCCTAACACTAGTCTTTACCCGTACATGGCTACTTTCTCCTAACTTAGCTTACACATAAATATGCTAAATTCTACTAAAGTGTCTCTATAAGTGATAAACTACATATTATATTATATCAAAATTCCATGTAGTTAATACCCTTGAAACAGATAATCTTTGTTCAGCAAATCATAGTATAAGCAATCTCTTAAGATGAAGTTAGTAACAGCTTGACTTCAAGATCTTAATATCATCTTCTAAATTATTGTAGATCTACATAATTCTTCTACCTCAGACCACGTTGATGAGGCCCATGTAACTCTGACCCATATGCATGGTGTAGTTGCACCTTTGGAGTTTAGAGTGAATTCGATGTCTATAAAATGTCGGTAGGGCCTAAAATGCTAACTTTGGTATAAACTTTTTCATGTGGTGATGGAAAAAACAAAAATAAGTTAGTGTTGAATAATGAGTAGGCTACACTCGTAGAATTTTAAATTTTCTACTAAAAAAACTGTAAATATTAAACCATATATTAGATTGTTACTGGCAGCGGAAGGAGAGTTAGTGAAGTGTAATAGCCCCACTCAAGTCAATTTCAACCACTCAAGTTGATTTCGACCACCTCAAGCCAAAGCAGTGCAAACTCTGGTCGACTTCTTGCAAAAAAAGAAAAAGGGCGACAGTTACAAAAAATTCATGTCACGTCAACACTTTGATTCACCTAAGTTTCTCAGTTCACTCTATGAAGTGGGCACATGTACTACCACCAAGCCAACCGGATATAATCCTCGACAATTTCTGTGCAAAGCCAAGAATTCCTCTCTTTGCAACGTCACTTCGCAGCAACTTCTCACACCTCAATCACTTCCTTCTCAGTGCAGTAGTGGCAGAAGTTCTATGGTATGCTCACACTACCACAGTCCAATTGAGCTCCAATGCAAAGTCTTCACAAAGACACTTAGGTTCGCCTCAACCCAAACCCTTTAGATAGGTAAATTGTTTCAAATCTGAATCTCGGATCCCATTTCCATCATTTTCGAATCGAGTTCTTACTATATTTTACCCTGATTACCCTGTTTTCAAAAATTCAGCATTTCAGCCTTAATCAACTCCAATTCTTGGGCTGTATAACTTAGACTTATTAGGATTTTGTACCTGCATCTCATAGTCTCATAGTTATACATATTTTAATTAATTGATTGATTCAATGTGTTTTCGCAATTAGAAATAACTCATCCCGAGCTCGACGAGCAGCTGATCGAAGACGTTGCAGAAGATTTTGTCGTGGGAATTCAAGGCAAGTCACTATTCTCTTGAACATGTTAATCCTACGCTTTTAAACTAGTTAAGTATTTTGTTGTGTAAATATTATGCATGTTATTTGAGTAAATTCGTGTATGTTGAATATACCTGCTTAGTCATTGTCCCTAATTGCAAAGTCATCCTTGATTCTCAAGCCGTGGATAACATCCTTGAAGCCCGAGGTTATCCTATAATAATAGTATGAATCATCCACATGAACAAATAAAATGGTTTTCAGAAACTATGGATATCTTTTAAAAATGTCTATTCTAAAGAGGAGAGGTAAATCATGCGAGTCTGTAATTTTGGTAAAATGATAATGGTGTTGATCAGTACGTATAAAGAGAAGTAAAGTGAACTCTTCCTCTCTTGGATAGTTAAGGACTAACCAGTTGGTGATGAACATCCAGTAGCATATTAATGTACTTCCACAAGCTTGGTATGGGATGGACACGACCAAGTATCCTTGTCGAACTATTAATCTAGTTTTGCATAGTATTAATGATAATTTGACAAATAAGCACTAATCATGCACACTGTCGGTGAGGGGAGATCCCTCTCGACAGTACTGTACATTGACGGTTTGGGAAGATCCCATCCGTATCGTTTAAGATTCATGCCAGAGGAGGGAGATCCTTCCCCTGCACACAACCCTCGTGTTCGCTCACTATTGGTGGAGAGGAAAGATCTCTCCCACCGCGGGCCAATACTAAGTAAGGGTTAGGGTGAAGGTATGAGAGGAAAGTTCCTTACAATACTTCACAACTGTATTAGGAATCCCAACTGGAGATGAAATTTCTGGATCACTAATCGGTGGTGAACCTCTTACAGGGAATAGCTAGTGTAATAGCAAGGTAGGGTGAAAAGCGTATTATTATCAACTCAGTTGCACATTGAAAGTAGCGTAATCAAACCTGATCTAAAAGCTTGTATGCTTAAAGCAGCGTGATTGAGCTAAACCCTAGAGTCGTGGTTGACAGTAATAAGTTAAGAAGTCTTGTGGGTAAAATGGTACCCCTTTGTAGAGTTTAAAATGTATTCAAATACTCTATACTCCCAGTTTTAAGAGTATGTTATAGTCAATGGATTTGATTCATGTTGCAAGGCACAAATAGTTTGAATGGGATGTTTTTATCAACTGGCTCAAGTTTCCTCGCTCTTGAATTATTTTGTAAGGTGAGTTTTCAAAGGTTGCTTTAAATATCCTTCATGTTGATTAACTGTTAGGTTGTGAGTATGATTTGGAAAAGAATCTTTACTCCTTCATTGAATTCCCTGTCATGTTATACATATATTGCATTCGTCTAATGGTGATTTGCTTGGTACGTTGTGCTCACTCGTGACTGAATTACTCCATCAGAGTTCGGAGAGTCAAGTGGCTTGGGTTCACACGAGGATGAGCCCCAGCCCTCCGAAGACTTCGACCAAGATTTTGGGTTCTAGGTGTTGCGTACCTTGGTCAAGCGGTTGTGGGTGAAGAGTAAAGTTTCACAACTTTCTCTTTTTGAGAAAAATAAAAAAATAGAAAGGATATTTTAAAATTGTAATATTTTTATAAATTAATTATGTATCTTGCTGGTTGTGATATTTACTTCTGGATTGTAACTGAACCCTTGCAAGGTTTTGATATTTGTTTCTGGTTCGCAACTGAATTCTGGGAAGTTGCAACAAGGGAGACCTTGTTCCGGTCGTGGAGTTCGACCTAGGGCGGGGTTCCTCACATGAAACGACCGATCCAATAATGTACACAGCAACCGCTCATGGAATAGGAACGTCCCATGGTTTATTATGATCGTTCGTGGATCGTCCTAATCATCGTGGCAATTGTAGCAGTGCCTCTACCAGTATCTACACGTTTCGAGATGGAATGTCACACCAACATACGCGACAAGAGTTTAGGGGTTCTCTATCTAATGGTAGTGGCAACTAGTGTTTTCTTGATCTCTCTGAAAGCCCACCGTACCTCATTTTATATAGAGCCCCACAAAAAGAGTCATATTATATTAGCTTTTCTAATGTGATACGAAATCACATAACAAATTCTATCCGAACTGTAAGAGGAGTCATATGTTAAGTCTCCTAATGTGATATGAAAATATCATAACAGATCTAATCTGAATTGAGTTGTTCAACTCGTTAAGTATGTGACCATGTAGGTTCATGCATACTTGGTCGAAGTCCAGGAACACTTAGTTGAATTGTGAGTTGATAGTGGTGTTTAACAGGACATAACAACTATCCAAATATACATGAAGATCATATCTAATGAACCTATATAACACACTCATGTTGATCGTTTTATCGTACGATACTAGATTAAACCCAAAACAGGAAATATGTCACTCTTGGTTTAATCCTCTCTCGATCTCGTAGCGAACTGATCTCCCCTAATTGATACTTAACCACAAAAAGCATGACCATGCACCTTTCAGTTTATCTATATCGAGGGGTTCAAAGATATCTCTCTCATATATGAGAGGTAAATTTTATCTTAACCATTCACATTCTTCCCTATAATATATAACATATTTGAATATTACGTTTATCATCACTCAATTAAGAGTAACATTTAGTAGTATCAAAATATACTATTACATATGTAGGAAATTATAACAATTTCAGATTTAAGAATCAATCATAAATATTATTTGAGACTAACTGATGACACTTATATGAGAAATCCAAACAGTGTCTCAAAGTGAATCAATCTAATATAATATTATCCAACATATATTTACATTATTAATTTCATATCTTATATCTATAGTTTATGAAACATGACAATCAATCAATACATGTGTTAATTCATTAATCAATAATGTTCTATTTAATGATAGTGAACCGGAGATTTCATAGAATAATATCATCAAATATATTAAAAAATTTACAAACAAGTCACATACTTTCTGATAAAATAAAAATGATCATTTATTAAAAAACAAGATAACATATTATTCAACCATTCATAACATAAATATAGCAAGAATAAGAACATCTATGTGATTTTTTCTAAGACATATTACTAACAGTTAATAAATACATAATAGTTTATGTTGTAGAGGGTACAGAGAAACATGTTAAATCCTGCGGCATCATATATTCCCAGATATGATTTTTAGTGAAGAGGGAGCAGTGAAAGATGGAATGTTGGGACATTGGCACACGAAATGGTTTTGATGATTGCAGATCTTGTCGATTCTATATTGCTGAGAAGTTAGCTTTCATGGATTGACCTCTGGAAACAGAGTCCTCATGCGAGACAGTCCCGTACATGTTTCATCCTGGAATAAAATATTGTCAAATTAAATGATTTTAGTTAAATTCAGATCGGAGTACAAAGTGGCCTGTATGGCCCGATCCGCCTGAGCCTTACTGGGCGTGACCCAGCTCAACCCGAAGTTGGTACTGATCTGAGGTCTTTCTTCTTCCTATGTACTGCCGAGATCCAAAATTTAAAAAATTCGGTCTGACTATTATTTTAATATAGTCTGTTCTAGACCTAATTAGAATCTGCTAGTTTGATAGTTATGTTGAATTTAGATTGGATCAAACTCAAATCAGCGAGTTAAGTCAGAATTCCCAATCTGACTTTAATGACCAACTTTATAAACAAGCTTAGATACAATATTATTAATTAGTATAATCCCATTTGCTATGTTCTCCATCGTGGCCCCATCAACCATATATACGGTTAAACATGTATGCTTACAAGCAGGCCACGTATAGGCCTCATCCTTTTTCTTTGATAACTAATCTTGTTAGGGTTATCCCACTAATGTTCAAAGGGTTTAATGTATTAATTATTATTATTATTATTATGATACACTTGTACTTAACTAATTAGTAGTGGATATGGCATGGCAAGTGCTAAAGCACAAACTGAAAACCGCGTTTAGACCGTTATTATCTCGCTTAAACATACAGCTCGATCCAGTTATACAGCAAATTTCAATAGAAATAAAAAATAAATATAGTGCTTAAATATAAATATTCCACTAAACTAAAACTTTGCAACGTCCAAAACAGCTGTAGTTAGATAGAATTTCATGCGTGCTAAAACATCCGACTTGTTATTTGTTTTAAAAATTCTAGAGCTTTTTTTTTCTTGAAGAAGCTTCCGATAAAAAACATAAGGTTGTTTATCTCTCAATTCATAGAAGCAATAAAACCTCTACTTAAGACACATTTGGTCTGAGCTATTCGTATTTCAGCTGATTAGATAAATGAAAACTAAGTTAAACAAGAGGTTTATTCTATAAATTAAAATTTTTAACTAGAATTCCAAAATAATTTGAAGTTAGTGAAAGATAAATTTTTAAACTTATAATCTTAGACCAGTTTATTTGGAAAAGTTAAACAGGGCTAAATGCACCCTTAGCATGGACAAGGTCAATCCTCATCGTTGTTGTTCACATTCCAGCCGAAGACACTGCATTACCCAATCATTAACAATTCATAACGACGTTCTTGTTAGTTGCAAGGTCAATCACAAACCACTAAATAATCCCAAAATTCAGCATTATATACCCCTCAATTAGTCATGTAATTGTCATCTCTCACCACAACAAACAAGAGTGTAGCACACTAGCTAGTGCCTGTGCTTACCAAGTAGACATGAAGCTTTCGGTGGTTCTCTGCCTCTTGGTCGCTGTCCACGCCGCATTCCTCGTGGCGCCGTCGGAGGCCAGTCAGGCCGCCGGCGAGCTGAAGGTCGGCTACTACAACAAGACATGCAGTGATATCGAGAAGATCGTTAACGTCATCGTAACCCACGCCCTCAAAGCCGACCGAGGCAAGGGCGCCGGCCTCATCCGGCTGCTCTTCCACGACTGCTCCGTCAGGGTAAGCTTTCCATGATCTAGTAGCAATGCAAGAATTTTTATAATCGAACAGATGATCGATAATCCTTCACGCATTGATTGAACAATTCGGATTGCGAGCTAACTTTGTTCTTGGCTTTTTGCATGCATGAATGCATATATGTATGTATGTTCCATGCTAGCTTATGAGGTGCTTTTGCTTCGTCGTTATGTTAGGGTTGTGATGCTTCGGTGCTCCTCGACGCGAGCGAGAAGAACAGGTACCCGGAGAAGGCGTCGGGGGCCAACATTGGCATCCGCGCCCTCGACGTCATCGACGCGATCAAGGCGGTGCTGGAGGGGCACTGCCCCAACACAGTCTCCTGCGCCGACATCATCGTCTACGCGGCGCGCGACGCGGCCAAGTTCCTCAGCGACGGCGGCATCGACTTCCCCGTCCTCGCCGGCCGCCTCGACGGCGTCGTCTCCCGCAAGAAGAACGCCGACATGTACCTCCCGAACTCCACCTTCAACCTCACGCGGCTCGTCCGGAAGTACCGGCGCAAGAAATTTACCGTCGAGGAACTCGTCGTCCTCTCTGGCGCGCACTCCATCGGCGTCAGCCACTGCTCGTCCTTCCACGACCGCCTCACCTCGCCGCGCGACCAGATCAACCCAGCGTACCGCAGCCTGCTCGCCCGCAAGTGCAGCGCCTCCGCTAACCCCGCGGTGGTGAACAACTACCGCGACGAGGACCGTGCGGCCGTGGAGAAGAGCATGCCGGCGTATGGCAAGAAGCTGCGTCCGGTGAAGGACTTCCTGGACAACAGCTACTACCACAACAACCTTGCGAGGATGGTGACGTTTAACTCCGACTGGGTGCTGCTCACCGGCAAGGAGGCGCGCGGGCACGTGAAGGAGTACGCCGACAACGGCACGCTGTGGAACGAGGACTTCGCCAAGGCGCTCGTCAAGCTCAGCAAGCTGCCCATGCCGAGGGGGAGCACGGGCGAGATCAGGAAGAAGTGCAATGCCGTCAATAACGACCATTATTAACGAGTGACGGATTAAGAAGTGCAACGATCGTTTTTTTTATCGCGCGTACGAGAATAATTCGAAAGAATCAGACTAGAAACAAATCTTCAACAGTTTGATTCTTACTTAACTCTTAGCACAGGCCCATACTCTTATAATAATTAAACCTCAGTGTAGAACCAATCTACAATTTTTCTTAAACTCGAGACCCAAATACAAAAAAATCAAGATTCATCAAACATCAATCAGGTGAAAGGACCTTTACGCAAATATATGAAAAACAAAAGTCGAAATATATAAATACAACGAACAAATTTTCATTTCATTCACTTATAAGAGAGCCCAAAAAAATATGGATCGACTCGTTAGCGAGATGGGGTCAAACTCACACGCGTGAGTAAAGGCAACGAGGTAATAGCACTCAACACAGTTGGTGAGGCCCACTTTTATTAATTTTACTGTGACACACTCCGAATTTACTCTTTCACTGAAATGTGGGAACAAATTAAGTGAGACCCAGCTGTCAGTGAGACGAGTCGAATTACAGACGGTGCGCGTATGCGCTAACATAAAGTAAATCCGGCAATGGTGGGACCCACACTATACATTTGTTTACGCACGTACGCATTGTAAACACCTGTCACTGGTAATGGGCCTTTTGTTCCGTGGACCTACTTGTCAGATTTAAAATTCGTGAATAACGTTAGATGATTTTAATTTTGGTGGGGCCCGCAAAAACGCTTGATTGGGCGTCTTTTTCATCTTCAATGGCAACACTCTCATTGCCACGCACTCACCGTTCGGTCAGCTCTGCCCAAAGCACGCACGTGTCCCACCACGCTGAGTAGGCGTCGAGCCCTCGCCTACCTTCGTCGATGCACGCTGGCAATCGCATCGCCATTGGAAAGCCTTAGTAATTTTATACACATAATCATCATTTTGCATGCCACACATTGGTCACTAATCCGGTAAAGACTTGAAAGTTAGAATGTGTTTGGTTGTCTGTCTCAAATTTCAAACATTTCTCATGAGTTAGGCCCACATAATTGTATAATTAAAGAGTGATTAACACGTATTAATGATTTTTAGTATGGATTAAGATTAATTAAAAACTATTAAGACATAATAATGATTATTATAGTGAAATATGACATAGTATTAGTTTTGGTAATACTTTTCTACTGTACTTATTTTTTATTTACATCTTCCATATAATTCACTGAACAGTATTTTATCTTAGTCTATATTATTTAATGCAATCAGTTAAATATCAACATTATTATATCTCTATAATATGTTTTATTTAACATGTATCATTCATACGAGTCAGACTCAAATTTATGTGAGCATTCAAACACATCCTCAATTACTAAAAATCAGTTTAGAAATTTTTGAATCATATGAGTTATTTTCCATATTTTGTTTTTTTATTTAAGTTATTTCAAAGAAAATTTCATCTACCTGCTCTGAGAGGCGATCCGTGACTCAGTCCTGACAGTCCATATGGAACGAAAGACAGGGAAGATTGTAGGAGCAGTTGGGCCTGACCAAAATTCAGTCGTTTATTTTTTTTAGCGGCAGTCCAGGTCTAGCAACACGGAATCAATTTGCGCTTTGGCCCAACAAGCCCAAGCCTGGCCCAATTTATATGAGCTGGCTGGATCGAACAAGACCGTTTCACACAATTTGGGTTTTTGGGAATTCTAAGCCCAACCCAAACTCTGACCCGGCCCGATCCGATATTGGGCACATTAGTACATCATCATATGGCGAAGATGTTTAATCGAGATTCAGTTTAACAGTATAGATTTATAAGTTGAAGTTGAGACTAAACATTCAACTTATTTTCAGAAATTATTCCATAAACTTGAGCCCTTTTGAGTTAAATAAAAGACTCCAATTAACTAAAACTAATAGAAGTGTTATGGGGTTTATAAACAGAAGTTGAAAACTTAAACTCAATAAAACATTCTTAGTACATAGAAAAGAGGCCCATCCAAATGTATCCCAATTTATATAGTATCATTAGATCCAATTCGACCCGCTCAGTCGTACTCTTATTATATAAGCAGATGGCCCATCCAAATGCATCCTAACTTACACAATATCATTAGACCCGACTTGACTCGGTTAGTTAGTTGAATCTGAAAAAATCACACACATAAATAAACTGACTCGGGCACACTCACAAACGAACAGGTAATTGACTCGAAAAAACCTAACCGATTTGGACTGCTTTAATTGGCTTGGCTGACCCACGCGTGATTCTATTGACCCGTGCGGGTTGTGCTCATGAGCCAGAAGTCAGCAATACCCTCTAAATTAAATTTTCTAAACCAAAATTCAAGGGCATATTTGAACATGCCTTTGTTTCAAACTAGAAATGGAGGAATTTTAGAGGATTTTACTCCTAAGGAATTTTTTTGTGTGATATTTGAAACAAAGGAATAAACACATAAAATACTTTTTTTAGTAGAATTTTTTAAGAAACAAAAAAATTGAATTTCAACCTCATTAAAATTTCCTTTGTCTTTTGTTAAAAATAAAATTCCTACATTTTTCCTATAATACATCTAAACAACACTTTGAATCATTCATGTATTTAAGTTTTTCTATAAATTTTATTAAATATGACACTAAATTCCCATATTTTTTATTTTTTACATTACAAAGGACCCTTATTGTTGTGGGGTTTCCTTCGAGAATTAAATTCTTTAGATTGCGGTTGCACTGCACAACGCAAACACTACAAAAAGAAAATCCAAAACTTGGTTGTACAGCTCGCCAGCTGCCGGAATTCATCTTCTCCTCCACCATCCTACGCCCCAGCCGGCTGCGCCACGCCCGGCCTCCTCCACCACCGCCTTGACGCCTCCGCGGCGCACTCGCCTCCGTTTCCGTTGCCCCCTCCTCGACCGCGCCGCCCACCACTCGCTATTTCACCAATCATAGCCGGCCCAAGCGCCGCCGCGCCTCAACATCCCGCCTTGACCGCCTCCTCATCACTCCCCCTTCCGGCGAACTCCTCAGCTCCTCCTCCGGGGAACTTGTTTATTGTTGTTATTGGTTTTGTTTCTCTGATTAATACGGTTGTGGTCGTAGTGCATATCAACTTTCTTATTTGATGGTTGATTCTGTTATGTGATTGTTATATATTGATGTAGTTGATTTTATTACTTGTTTGTTTATAGAATTGTTTGTATTTTGTATGACTAAAATTTCTCTCATTTAATTTTGAAAACACTTATTTGAATTTAATTTAAAAAATATGTGGTCCAATCATTGGATCAGTGATTCGATACTTCGGTTGGGTCGACGGCCAAAATGACTTACATCATGCAAGTTTTCTAGATGAATGTCCTAGTCAATTTCTCGCATCCTAAAAAAAAATTATTTATGATTGTTCCTACAGGTATGAACAAAATGCACAATCTTGTATATATGTGTCGTGGTATTAAAATTATCCTGGCAGGTTTATGATGTGTGTAACACGTGTTCCACAACGCGGGATGACTGTGTGACGGGTCACCCCGTATTGGATAATCTAAGAGATTGACACAAGAGTTTATACAGGTTTAGACCTCAGTGGAGGCCCTAGTCCTGTCGACGTGCTCCCGACACGAGTCGGCTAGGGGAGCTCTCTCGCGGGGAGAATGCTCCTAAGCATGCATTTTGGTTTTTTGTATTGAATGCAAATGAATTGAACTTAGGTTACAAGAGAGGTTACAAGAGTATATATAGACCCCAAAAGACGCAAATTACAAGACTGCCCTAGCTGGAACCGTCGGATCGAGGGCGTTGCGGTCTTTTTGCACGGTGCGATGTTTGGATCCTTGACATGTGGCCACTCCAATTCCCGAGGGAACTCCTGGGTAAGTGGAGCCCCCGGAGTTACGTCTGGGGAGCCCCTTACCCGGGATCAAGTCCGGGGAAGGGAGGGCCCCTTACCTAGAGCCACGTCCAGGGAAAGGAGGGCCCTTAACCTGAAGTGGCCCTTACCCGGGGCTACGTCCGGGGAAGAGAGGGCCCCTTACCCGGAGCCACGTCCGGGGAGCCCCTTACCCGGGACCAAGTTCGGGGAAGGGAGGGCCCCTTACCCGGGACCACTTTACTCGACGGGACCTCATTTTTCCCCCAACATCAGTCCCCCGTGCGCTCGAGGGCACTTCGTGGCGTCAAAGCGTACGTCTCCACACCTTACCCGGGGGTGTCCCGGTGGTTACTCCTGGTAAGGGGACACGGCGACACTTTTTATATGCTTCTAGGAAACTCTTTGTTATCCGCGCGCCGTTCCGCATTTAGTACCTAGATTTGGCGCGGGAAACGAGGTGATCTTCTCCCCCCTATAAATATGGGGGCCACGCGTCACTTAACCATCTCCACTTCCCAAACTTCCACTTCTCTCCCAGTAGTGTCAGAGCTCTCCCGGAAAGAGCCTTCCCCGGTAGCGCTAGGCTCCCCCGGTAACAGGTCCGTTCCCAGTAGCAACAAGGCTCCCGGTAACAAACCAGTCCCGGTAGCGTCGAGCCCCGGGAACGCGAGATGGCTTCGAAAGGGCGAGGAAAGGCCACAGAATTGTCTCCCGAGAAGCTGACGTTCGATTTCTTGGGGGTCTCCAAGTTCACCTCCCAGGACTCGGCGGCCCTCGTAGCTCGGAGGGTTTTCACCGAAGGGGACGTCCGTGTCCCGGGGGAGGAGATCGTTCCCCGCCCCGGGAAGGGGAGGTCGTCGCCTTCGATGCATTCGTCGACACAGGTCTCCGGCTCCCGTTGCACCCCATGATCCGGGAGTTTCTGCTGCAATACAACGTGGCGCTCAACCACCTCATGCCAAACGTGCTGGTCCGCATGGGGCTCTTTATATGGCTGTGCGAGACCGCAGCCGAGACGGAGGGGACGCTGCGTCTCTTCCAGCACTTCTACAAGGCCACCGCGCGGAGCTCCCCGGTGGTGCGCCACGGGCCGAAGTCCACTTTCGGTTTGGTGGTGGTGAAGCTCCTCCCGTCCTGGGTCGACCAGTACCCGGTCACGGCCTCCAGGGACTATTGGGAGGATTGGTCCCAGAGGTGGTTCTATCTCCGGGTAGGAGACCCGGAGATCGTCTATTCTCCGAAGCCCCCGACCCTTACCCGGTCCTCAGCACCTCCGACCCCCAAGCTGAGCACCGGGGAGGCGGCCCTCATCGAGAAGATGGTGGAGGCCCGGTCCCGCCGGAGCATGAGGGATCTGGCGGAGGAGCTGCTTCTTCTCCGATTCAGCCCCTTCGAACACGTCCGGAGGGGGCTGGGCCTTACGGTGGAGAACCGGCCCCCCGTTACCCGGTGTCCCGACGTGAGTTTTTCGAACTTTGCCCGAAAGAGCTTTTGCCCGGAGGGGCCTTACGTTCTAACTTTTCTTCTTCGCAGTGCGCTCGTTCGAATTGTCCCGGGAGAAAGCGGAGCATATCCTCGGGCGGTATTTCGTGGACGAGCACGCCCGGTGCCACGTGGTCATCGGCGACGCCCCCCCCGCAACCTGGTGGCTGAGATCTTCTGGCTATCCTTGCCCGCTCGGACGCCACTCCCGACGTCGAATTCCCACAAGAGGGGGGAGGCGCCCGGCAGCCACGGGGCGGGGCGCGCCAAGAACCCGAGGGCCACCAATGAGAGCTCGGGGACAGCCTGGACGAAGTCTCCCGCTTCGGCACCGAGCCTGACCGAGACCCCTCAGGCCCCCGTGAAGGCGAAGGCGCCTTCTCCGTTAGTGGGGCTCAGCGATAGCCCCACTAACACGGCCTCACTGGTTGCCCAGCTCGACGCGTTGGGCGCCTCGGGGGTGCTGGATGGCATCCGGGTGGAGTCGGACTCGGAGGATTACGCCCCGTCTCCTTCTCCGAAGAGGGATGTCCAGGTGACATCCTCGAGCACGCGCCCGGTCTTGGACATGCGTTACCGGATGCCGGGCGCCTTCCGGTCCGTGCTCTCTTGGCTCCCGGGGTCGGGACATCGGCGGCGTCGCCCCCGGCCGCACCGCCCTCCCCGGGGCCCAGGGGGCATGCAGCTTCTTCCCCGGTGGAGGCCGCTCTACCTGAGGAGTGAGGCGTCGGGACCACCAGGACTTGGGGGAGCGACGTCGACGCCCTCGGG
Organism: Pharus latifolius; assembly: GCA_019359835.1. NCBI lineage: Eukaryota > Viridiplantae > Streptophyta > Magnoliopsida > Poales > Poaceae > Pharus > Pharus latifolius. The sequence goes on along the minus strand of CM033323.1, from coordinate 81,685,614 downwards.
GGAGGGGCGCTCTTCTCCGCCGACGAGACGAGGCGGCTTTCCCTGGGCCTCCTCACTCCTCAGGTGCGGGCCCGCATGGCTGAGGGGGGAATCGACGACCGATACGAGGACGTCATCTCCCTCTCACTCCAGGTAAGGAGCTCTTACGTTATTGGTTGATGCCCGGTTAGGGGCTTTCCTAACTGTGTTGCCTACGTGACAGACTGCCGCCACGGTATGCGCCTTCCGCGGTCGGCTCGCGTGGGAGATCAAGGCTGCGGACAAGGAGATAGCCGCCCGCGAGGCCTCTCGGGATGCGGCGGTTCGGGAGCGGGACGCGGCCATCGAGGAGCTAGGGAGGGTGCGGTCGCAGCAGCTGGCTCCGGCCGAGTCCGCGAGAGACGCCGCGGCCCGGGAGCTGGAGCTCATCCGGGCGCAGCTGTCGGCGTTGGAGGGAGCCAACTCCCGCCTCCGGGAGGAGTTGAGCGCGGCACTGGGTGCCGCTAATTCTTCCGCGGCCCGATCCTTGGTTTCGGCCGGGAACCGCGTCCGGGCCGCGCTCATCACACTGGGACTCGACTTCCTGCCAGAGGCCAACCCTCGGAACCCGTTGGCCTCGGTCGAGGAAGCGACGAACTTCCTCGTTCGGCAGGTGTCCGCCATCTCTGCCGCGGCGGACCTTCGAGCTAGGGGTCTTGCCGTCCCTATGATCGCCGCTGCCGCGGCTCTCGCAGAGTACCGAGGCGCTGGAGCTCAGGCTCTTGGGGACTTCACCGCCCCGGGCTTACCCGACTTCTACGAGCCTCGGCAGAGGGAGCTGGAGGACCGTGCCGAGCTCTTCTTCGACCGAGTCCTGGGGACGCTGCCCGCGGCTGCTCCGAACGAAGCCTCCTCCGGGGGGGGGGGGTCATCATGGGCAAGTATGAGCCTTCCCCCCCGGCCCTTAGTTTAGTTTTTTGCTAGGATTTCCTTTTCCGTTTACGGCGCTCCTTCGGCGGAGGCCCAAAAACTTGTAGAAAATTTCGACGATTGAATAGAACACATTTTTTGCTTAATCTTGCTTAATTGTACTTGAATAGAACGCATTTTTTGCTGAACTTCTTGATTGGACGACAGGTTGGTGTGAATGTCCCGGATAGGGATTCCGAGGAACTCTCCGCTGCGGGGGTTCCCGGGAAGGTTGCCACCTTGCTAAGGTGGCTTCCCGAGTGGCACATGGCCAATTTCGATGATTGTCGCGCCGAGTTGCCTTCACCAGAGGCTGGGGCCCAGAGGGTTTTTCCACTCCTGATCCTACCACCAGATGGTTATGAGAGGTGGCCCGAGGACTAGCTAAGAGCGGCGTTCCGAAGGGTCCAAGGCTTGTACAAGGACATCTCCCGGGAGTTTGCCAAGGGACGCGGAGAGTAATTTCCCGGTCCCCACCGTAGGAGGTTGTCCCTGGGTTGTCCCCACGGGGATTTAGGTCCCCAACTTGTATGTTTCTTTCCCACCGGGGAGGGTTGTCCCCCGGCCCGTTTCATCAATAAAACATTTTAATCCACCCTCCCGAGGGAAATAGTCGTCCGGACGAGGGAACGGTCCAAGGTCTGCACGCCCCTTACCAGGAACCACGTCCGGGGAAGAGGGGGACCCCTTACCTGGAGCCACGTCCGGGGAGGAGGGGACCTCTTACCTGGAGTCACATCCGGGGGCGAAGGGCCCCTTACCCGGAGCCACGAGGGGACCCCTTACCCGGGGCCATGCTCGGGGGGGAGAGAGCCCCCTTATCCGGGACCAGGTCTGGGGAAGAGAGGACTCCTTACCCGGAGCTGGGTCCGGGAAGAGAGAGCCCCCTTTCCCGAGACCAGGTCCGGGGGAGAGAGGATCCCTGACGAGGATTGACACCCGGACCACTTCTATTGGACTTCTGGTTAAAGACAGGTTCGAGTCAGAAGTGTATCTGGCGATACAAGCTCAAGTTGTTCTGAGGGACGTCACTATGTGATCGCCAGCTTTACGCGGTCAGACCGTAAGCCTTGCGCGGTCAGAAGTTCGTAGGCTATACGCGAACTACATATTCGGGATATTGTGCGATCAGCCTACATCCCGCGGTCAGAACATCTGCCGATCAGGATACTTGGGATCTATCTATTCAGTTGCCCATACAACAGGATATTCTAAGTATCCCGAAGATTCCTACACGTGGGGAATTGACCGTCAGAAGGTTAACACATACAGTTATCCATGAATAACACATGTTTAACCTGCGTGGAGGTTAAGAGCAGTTCCAAAAAACCGCATCCAACCGTCCGTGCAACCGATTGATGCAGTTTCCTTCACATGGCACCCTTTCAAACAGTACAAAAGGATGGCATGGAGCATCAATCAGGGGGGGATCATCCGAAACATCAACCGAGAGATCGGAAGATCAAGAAATCCAAAATCATTTAAGTTAGCCAAGTCTACGGCCCACCTCATATAACATTTTAGTAAGCCTTCTTTGGCTTATCCTTGTACACTTTTACAGGGAAAATCCTCGCCTGTGAGGACTTTTCCCTCCATTTGTAAACCTTTTACCATACTTAGTGAAATCTCAACAGGACGTAGGGCTATTACTCCCACCATCGAGGGTCCGAACCTGTCTAAACTCTCTGTGCTCCTGTTCACCATTGTTCAGCATACCTTCCCGGAGGGTCATCTTGAAAGGTCTCACAATTACAAATTCTGCATAAGTTCGGCTGAGGACCCTGAGTCCGAATCGTCGACAGCTGGCGCCCACCGTGGGGCCTTTCTCAAGGCGTCCTAATTGAAATTCGGAGGTTCGCCGAAACATGGCTGGAGCATATGATTCCGAGAATGATTTCGATCTTGAGGATTATTCCCATATACCAATGCCTTCTCCAAGCGATCCTATTCCGATGGAAGAGGTCGAAGGCCAGAATCTTCCACAGGTTGAATCATCTTCCCAAGTCATGTTGATCGACCAGGAGGTAACTGGCACAAGGTCAGAACCCGCAGAGGTTCTTAATGTGCTAGGTGATGAATCCGGCCCGTCATACGATCCCGCTGAGGGAAAATATGATGGTGACCCTGAACTTAGCCCAGTAAGGTTCGACCCTGATAACCTCCACCGTCTTTTTGATTTCGAGTCCGACTCGAAACAAACCGAGATGTTCTCCCCATCGGCGACCTCTCTCCCTAGGCAGTTTGCTGCGTTGTCGGAAGAAACTCCCGATCAACAGGCTGCCAGGGAAGAACAAGATCGCAAACAGAAGGAGGAGCAAGATCTCGAGCAACAGAACAACGAACTACGCAGAACTGCCCTAGAGGCTCTTCAAGATGCGCAGGCTCGTTACGATGCTGCCCCGAGTTCTTCTCGATGGTCGCGTGGTCGTAGACGTGACCAGACTCCTTCCTTACCACCGGAGTATTTCCCAGTGGACGAAGAAACAATAACACCTGGTGCCCCTAGGAGAAGTACCCATGGTCGACTGCGATCTATCGCGGAAGTCATGCGCAATTTTCCTCCTACGGTCACGGATGCGCAGAGACCGGCCTTTTTCAGGATCCTGGCGGAAAGACTGGACGAGGTCGCATCCGAGGCGACCCCAACAGCCTCTTCCCGCTCAGTGACACATTCCCGTGAACGAGATGGTCCTCATTTTGGCTCTGGCCGGCGGAGTTACCCGCCGCCTGTACCGTCCCGACAGGACAAATACCGGTGAATGCAGGACTCTCGTAGTAGGGATCGAGTTCCCGTTCACTCTCGTTTGGGACCACGAGTAACCTCGCCATTACGTGAGTTTGCTCGAAACCCAACCGAAAGTCGCAGGACGGTTTACGGTCCTTACGTTGGTTGCAAAGCTTTCTCGCCTGGCCTACGATCAGTCGTTTGGCCCGATAAGTTTCGACCAGGGGCCATTGAGAGGTTTGATGGAACTCAGAACCCATCCGAGTTCCTTCAGATCTATATTACTGCCATCCAAGCAGCAGGAGGCGATGACAAGGTCATGGCCAACTACATGCCAACAGTCCTCCCAGGACCGGCTAGAACCTGGTTGTTTAATCAGCCTGAGGGTTCCATCTACAATTGGGAAATGCTATGCGATGCCATCCTCAGAAATTTCCAAAATTGTTACCAAAAGCCGGGTAAGGAGGACGACCTGCATAGACTGCGGCAAACTTCGACCGAAACACTTCGGCAGTTTGTCAAGAGGTTTGTCGGGGTAAGAAATACCATCCCGAACATATCTGATGGCTCCGTAATCAGGGCATTTAAGCATGCCGTTCGATACCGGAGATTCACTGAAGACTTGCTTATCCACCCTCCTCGATCAGTGGCCGATCTGTTCGATATGGCTGATCGATACTCCGATGCAGCCGAGGCAGTCGAATGGAACCGAATGGTTGACAAGGGGGACCTACCGCCCCAACCAGGCTTCAAGGACGCCAGGAAAGAAGATTCAAGCAAAAAGCCGGAGTCTTCACCGGGTGGGAAGTCAAAAAAGTCGAAGAGGAACCGCTTTGGACAGTACCGCGAGGTCGCAGTCGCGGAGAAACCACCTTCGACCAAAGGTAATAAGTATTCTTTTAAAAGTAAAACTGCTTCTGGTGGCCGGGATTCCGACCAGCCAGAAAAATCAACTAATCCGCAGGAGGGCAAGAGGTGGTGTCCACTCCACAACTCCGCAGGCCACGACCTCAAAAACTGCAGGAGTTGGTTGAAACAGCTGGATGATTTCTACCAAGGAGCTGGGCCAATGCCAACCTTACCGCCTAAAGAGCAGGCGTGCGGGATTAGAGACGTCGACGGAGACGAAGAAATGGCTTACCAGGTACCTCGAAATCATGTTAATGTCATTTTCGGAGGTTCCTCCTCTTTCATTTCCAAAAGACAGTTTAAAACCTTTTGCCGAGAGATTAACCAAACGGACACATCCCTTGGTGAACCTCAATATCCCCGTTGGTCGGATATGCCTTTGACGTTCGATCGCGCTGACTGTCCTGTGGGGCTAACTCGACCATTGAGGCTACCTCTGGTTATTACCCCAATCATCAGTAACGCGAGAGTCGAAAGGGTCCTGATTGATGGGGGAAGTTCCCTTGATCTTTTATTGGTCAAGACTCTCGACGAGATGCAAATTCCTCGTTCGAAGATCAAGCCCATAATCCATCCGTTTTATGGGATAATCCCAGGCCCCTCCATGATGCCATTGGGACAAGTGGTCCTCCCGGTCACTCTGGGAGAACCAGATAACTTCCGAACAGAATTGGTTACTTTCGATGTAATCGATTGTGATTCAGCTTATAATGCAATCTTTGGCAGGCCGACTCCTGCTAAGTTCATGATGGCAACGCACTATGCTTATCAGTGCGGGAAATTGCCTGGCCCCAAAGGTGTCATTTCGGTCCGAGGTAGTCGCAACGTGGCGCTCACGTGCGACCGGCTATTTTTGGAGATGGTCGATCAACTTCCCCTCCGGGACGCTCAGGTCGCCACCGTTGCCTCCGATGCGATCAGGGCTGCTCCTCGACCAGATGAGAAACTCAAACAAGTTCCTTTGTACCCAGATGACCCATCTAAGACAATTCGGGTTGGGTCAGCCCTGGATGACAAATAGGAACTCGACCTCGTTGCTTTCCTCCGGGCTAACGCAGATGTGTTTGCGTGGAAACCGTCCGACATGCCCGGTGTCCCAAGGGAAGTAATTGAGCACAGGTTAGCAATTCGACCTGGACAACGACCAATAAAGCAAAAGCTCAGGCGTTTTGCCACCGACCGACAGGAAGCCATCCGAGAAGAGTTAGACAAACTCTTACAAGCCGGGTTTATCCGCGAAGTGAATCACCCGGACTGGCTCGCCAATCCGGTCATGGTCCAGCAAGTCAAATGGCAAGTGGCGCATGTGCGTCGACTACACTAGCCTCAACAGTGCCTGTCCGAAGGATGACTTTCCCCTTCCCCGCATTGACCAGCTGGTTGACTCCACTGCGGGTTGCGAACTGATGAGTTTTCTGGATGCCTACTCAGGATATCATCAAATTAGCATGGCAGAAGACGATGAAGAGAAAACTGCCTTCATCACCCCGTTCGACACATACTGCTACGTCAGAATGCCGTTCGGTCTCAAGAACGCAGGTTCCACGTACCAGCGCTTGATGCAAAAGACCTTTCTTTCCCAGATAGGGCGTAATCTCGAAGCATATGTAGACGACTTGGTTGTAAAGAGCACCAAAAGATTGTCTCACTTGAATCGCTTTGGAATAAAATTGAACCCGGAGAAATGTTCTTTCGGGGTTTCTTCAAGGAAGCTTCTTGGTTTCCTTGTGTGTTCCAGGGGCATTGAGGTTAATCCTGAGAAAATCAGAGCTATTGAACAAATGAGGTCGCCCTCGACCATGAAGGATGTTCAACGCCTGGCTGGTCGCATGGCGGCTTTAAGTCGCTTTATATCGCGATTAGGCGAAAGGGGACTACATTTCTTTAAAGCCTTGCGGAAACATCATAACTTCACATGGTCCGACGAGGCCGAAAAAGCGTTTCAGGAGGTAAAAACATATCTGTCCAGTCCGCCAGTATTGGTGTCTCCTGAAAAGGAAGAACCATTATTTCTGTATTTGGCTGCCACCCCACACGCGGTCAGCGCAGTTCTGATCGCGGAAAGGGAAGGAGTACACAGACCCGTCTACTATGTGAGCGAAGTACTTCATGGTCCTAAGGAGCGCTACCCTGAGGTCCAGAAGATAGTTTACGCGCTACTGATGGCTTCCCGTAAGCTACGACATTACTTTCAAGCACACAAGATCACAGTACCCTGCTCTTTTCCTTTAGGGGATATTGTCCGAAATCCAGAAAAATCTGGTCGAATCGCCAAATGGGCGGTCGAATTCGGTGCCTTCGAGATCCATTTCACCCCTCGCACGGCGGTTAAGTCTCAGGTTTTGGCCGACTTTGTGGTCGAATGGACCAACCCTGAGCCACCCGTGCAGTTGGCAAAGGAACAAGAGTGCCCCGATTGTTGGACAATGTACTTTGACGGCTCCCGTAGTTTTCAACACTCGGGGGCTGGAATAGTCTTAGTTACGCCCCAGGGCGAACAGCTTAAGTATGTCATTCAACTACACTTTGTTGCAACCAACAACGCAGCAGAGTATGAAGGTCTTCTTGCAGGGCTCCGGGCAGCAAAATTCCTCGGAGTCCGTCGATTAGTGGTGAGGGGGGACTCACAGCTAGTCGTAAACCAGGTAAACAAGGAGTACAGCACCTCCGATGAGACAATGGCTCATTACCTGGGGGAAGTGAGGAGATTGGAAAAACACTTCAGTCACTTCGAAGTCCAATACATCCCGCGAAAGGACAATATTCTCGCAGACCAATTATCCAAAATTGGATCCTCACGCTCATCCGCTCCGGCAGGAGTGTTCATTGAACACTTGGACCATCCTTCGATCATGACTTCGGTCGAGGATGATCCGGCAATAGCCTTCGTTGCCAACCTCGGTCAGGAACAAGATTGGACTCATCCATTGAGGGTTTATCTTGAACATGGGACCCTACCCGAGGACGAAACCAAAAGCGATCGGTTAATTCGAAAGGCGCGTCTGTACAAACTCATAGATGGGGTTATGTACAGAAAGGGTACTCAAGGAGTATTCATGCGCTGCATATCTCAGGAGGAAGGAAAATCCCTCTTGAAAGAAATACATGACGGTGTATGCGGTGCACACGCGTCATACCGAACACTGGTCGGAAAAGTTTTTCGACAGGGATTCTACTGGCCTTCGGCACTCGATGATGCCAAGCTTATGGTCAAGATGTGTCCACAGTGTCAATTTCATGCAAGACAGGTTCATCAACCTGTTTATGCATTGCAAACTATTCCTCTCGCATGGCCCTTCGCGATCTGGGGAATGGACATCGTCGGTCCTATGCCACAAGCGGTCAATGGGTACAAGTTTCTGTTCGTAGCCATTGACACGTTCACAAAGTGGATTGAGGCCGAACCAGTACAAAATATTACTGCATCAGCCGCACAAAAGTTCTTTCACAAAAACATTGTGGCACGATTTGGTGTTCAAAACCGTCTCATCACAGACAACGGTTCTCAGTTCGCTAGCGGTCTCTTCCTAGACTACTGCGATCAGATTGGGACCAAGGTGTGCTTTGCTTCTGTGGCACATCCACAAAGCAATGGTGCCGTAGAACGGGCCAATGGGCAAGTATTGCAAGGCATCAAAAAACGTGTTTTTGATCGCCTCACGACCCGCTCGGGGGCTTGGGCAGACGAGCTTTATACTGTTCTATGGGCACTACGGACTACCTCTAGTCGAGCCACCGGTGAGACACCTTTCCATTTGGTCTATGGGGCCGAGGCTGTGTTGCCTATGGAAGTTAGTATTGGATCTGTTCGCACGAATCAATTCGAACAGGTCAACCAATCCGAACAGCGATCGCAAGATCTCATCCTCCTGGAAGAACGGCGTGATCGCGCCCTGATCAAGTCCGCGGTATACTTGCAGGCTCTACGCAAGTATCACAGTAAAAAGGTGCGACCACGTGATCTCAACGTTGGCGACTTGGTTTTACGAAAAATTCAAGACCAGTCTAACCGCAATAAATTCTCCCCAAAGTGGGAAGGACCATACACTGTCGTCTCAGTTCCGCGGACAGGATCGGCGCGATTAGCTATGGAGGATGGTCGAATTTTGTCCAATACTTGGAACATCGATCAACTTCGCAAGTTTTACGTGTAAGTATTCCAATCACTTTTTTCCTGTTCAATTAGCATCTTTTGCCAAAACAAAAAATGTTTTGCTTTCATACAATGAGTTTTTCTCTTTAAGCCCGTATCATATGCATTCGACCTGGGGGCTGATCGCCGACGGTCAGATCATCACAACAATCTAATCGGATTCACTGGTCGATCTCATGATCACTTATAGATAAGTCATTCCTAAATAAGCCGTTTCTCAACGCATACGGGATTATCTGGTAAGTCCTTGGTCATCCGAGTGGCTACCAGTTCGCAATAAGATTAGATGTTATATTGATCCTGGTCGTTGGTTTAATATGCATATCCCTGGTCGTAACGCTTATATTTTCTCCTCTGCTTATAACACCAAGGCTTTAGTGTTCATAAGCAGAGGCGGGGGCTGGGGGGGATATACTCATAATATGGAATTCATATTACGAAAACACGAAATATATATTTTCTTGTCAAAAATAATGTTTTACATACATGGCATTGTAATTACAATTGTTTGGTTACAAAAAATAAGGATCATTCGATCCCCAGCTCAGTCAGGAGTCTATCTACTAGGGGCTTGACTTCCTCTATGACTGCATCGAGCAGCTCTTCACTCTCGACCTCAACCGGACCCACCAATGCGTTCAGATCTGCATCTGGGCCATGGTGAAGTCGAACCCGGCTGAGTACGGCTGCTGCGGCTGATCGAACCCTGGTTCTGATCACCTCTTCGCGTCGCCGTGTATCTCCAGGGAGATACTCAAGCAGTGAATCCGCCTGGGCAGTAAGCAGCGATGTCCAGTCACTTATGCTGAGGTTGTCTTGCTTCGGTTCTACCACATCGGTCTTCAAAAGATCAGCCACGGCCTTTAGTTTTTCGAAGATCCGGAGGCTCAGTTCTTTGATTGCCCGATCAGTGTGGCGAATCGAGGATTCAAGAATCTCTTTGTCTCGACTGAGCTGCGTAATTCGACCTGCTTGCGCTGTACAGAGAGAAGAGATTATTTGCATATTATGGATTCAAGTCTTCCTAATCAGGAATCGGCTTACCAGCATTCTCTGATCGAAGTTTGTTGAGTTCAGTTTCTTGTTTCTTAAACATTGAGACTGAACCGGCCACCTCTTTCTTCAAAAATGTAACCTCTCTGCAGCAAAATCAAGGCAGTCACAACCAAGATGCACCCATGCTAACCAAAGGGTAATGGTACTCACCTGCGCAAGCTGTCGCGTTCTTTTTGAATGGCTTATGTACTGGCCATCACAACACGCGAATGGCTTATTAGCCAGGATAATCCCTGTGGTGCCAAAGAAGAAGATCAAAGGTGTCCTAAGTACAATTCAGGCACGAAAGCAGAATTTTATCATACCTTCATAAACTTTTGTAAAACAGCATCATTCAGTTCAGCAGGGATCCTCGCTAGAGCCCCTGACCCGCTCACTATAGGGACAGTTGGTGGGAGTGCCGGCTGGACGCCACCCCCAGTAGTCATCGGTGGCGACTGGGTCCCTACATTTATTCTTTCCTCTGCGGTCTGGACGACTTCCTGGACCACAGGGGTGGAGCGTTCTTCGTTGAAAGCTCCTGCACCAGCTGCGACTTCAACCTCTCCGGAGGCGATTGAAGAGCTGGGCGCCGTCTTTCTTTGCCTGACATGAAGGACAATTTGAGCAGTTTTTATTTAAGATTATTGCTAAAGTTAAGGTTCTTACCTTATTTGAAATCCCATTCGCTCCTGGGATTTCTGGGAAGGTTCCCCTTGGGAAGAAGAACCATCATCGGTTCTTGCCTTCCTTATGGCAAATACAGCACCCCCCTGGAAATGTCATGTTATAAGCATATTCTTAGGGAACAGGTAAAAACACATAGAAAGGTCTTTACCTGGGCCACCGGACTAACTGGTGGGGCTACATCCGAAGGCCTTGGAAACTCCAGAGTTGCTGGGACCGTCACGGCCGGCCTTTGTTCATCCACCTCCTCCTCTGTCCGCGGAGGAGGAGGATTTTCCTCCCTGGAACCCCCAGTGGTCCCAGGGGGAAGCTCTCCTCCCTGTATGTACATTAACTTGTCAAATGTGCAGAAAGAGCCATAGAAGGAACGGTCGAAAAGATTCCTTACCTTGGTCGTCCCTTCGACCAGGAAAGCAGAGATAATTGACCCTGAAACCTCGGGGGCTTCAGGAATTGGAAGGTCACCTGCGACCATAAGATCTTCGGTGGTCACAGGGTCAGCCACGGCCACCTCTTCGGTAGCTGTGGTCCCTACGGGACAGCTTGAGGCGTCACCAGCAGGGGACTCCCCGGTCCTCCTCCTTTTGATGACTAGAGGCACATCATCGTCCTCTTCCTCCTCGCTCCCCTCTCCCTGTACGACGAAGAAGTGATTCCATGTCGCGCCTGAAAAAGTAGCAGGAATGCGATATCTTACCGCAGTCTTTCTTGCGGGACGAGGAATGTTTCGAGAAGACCCCTCCCCAGGGTTCAGCTTGGTCTTCTTGGGGGCAGGACTCTTTGTCCTGGGTCTCTGAGAGACCTTCTTCACATTCTTTGCCGTCGGCTTCCGCAGAGAGCCGACATTTTCGCTTGGGAACATCGCATCAGCAAACTTCCCTAGGAGCTGGTTCACAGTCCATTACAATGGATTAGCGCTGGACACACACAAGACCTGCAGAACCAAAGCCGGACAAGGAAATTACCTTTCGGCGCTCCTGTCTGAGGTCATCACCGGCATGAATCAAGCTCTGCGGGCGAGGTGATCCCTTAGGGCCCTCTACATCAGCATTGTAGGCCCTAAGGAGGGAATTAGTTCGCTTCTCAATTTCGGCTGAGGGCAGAACTGTTCCCAAATTCAAGTCAGAAAACATAAATTTCAGAAATGACAAAGCACAGTGCTAAAAGGTCGAATACCTTCATTGTAGTCCAGGGTTCCATCCGCCATGGACTTGATTTCCCAAGCAGGATGAGCCCTTTCGCGCAGGGGGCTCACTCGGTTCTTCACGAAGTCTCGGATGACATCCCTCGCTGTCAACCCTTGACCCACCAAGTGAAGAATCACCTCGGCGTGCTTCAGGTGCTCCACGCCCAGCGTCTTGGGAGCATCCAACTCGCTTGACTTCTCTGGCCGCGAGTTCTCAAACCATAAACTACTCTCGGACGGCGGAGAGCAGTAAAACCACCTCTGGTGCCACCCGTGCACCGAATCCCGCAGAGGTGGGGAGGGATATTCCTTCTTGTCCCTCAGCCGGAAGTAGATGCATCCGGCGGCATTGGTGCTCTTCGACCATGCCGAGAAGTAGAACCGTCGGAAGAGGTCCACGCTAGGATATACTCCGACGAAGGCCTCGCAAAGATGCTGAAACACCGCCAGAATCAGCATCGCATTTGGGTGGAGGTTGATCAGTTCCCACCCATAATGTCCGAGGATGTCTTTTAGGAACCGACTCTCAGGGAATCGGAACCCGCAGCGCAGATACTCCTCGAAGATTACCAACTCGCCCTCTCGGACGATTGGAGTTTCTTGGTCCTTCTCCGCAGGCCGCCAATTGATCAGCAGCCGCGATGGAAGGATCTCCTCTTTCTCCAACGCCACCAGAGTCTCCTCAGAATGGTGGTTGGATCTGCTCCAAGATGCCATTTTTTGAGGAAGATTGGTCAAAAAAGTCGATGATTTTGTGGAAGATGAAGGCAAGAAGATGAGGGTTTTGTGCGGCGGGAACTCTAAGGGTTTTTCGCAGCTGAATAGCTTCCTCAAGAAGCTACCTTCTGCTTTTATAGACTCGAGGAGTCACGCCTCTGTGAGTAACGTTCCACTCAAGCGTCCTCTTAAATATTTTATTCATTTCCCATAATGAATATTCTATGATAAACCCTTTAAAACGTTTCGGGTATCGGATCTGAAATAAAAAGACTTCTTTATTTCGGAAGCTGAAAGGGCTAAAACTCGAGAAGTCTGCTAAGGCTTTTTGAGGGTTATTTACCTTTCTTTTTACTTAAACATTTTTGTGAAAAATATCATGTAACTCAAATTTTGACGTACGGATATATTCTAACTGGGTTATGGTTTGGTTAAAACCATGTTATTTAACTTCGTTTCTAATCGAAGTAATGGTCTAACCGAACGTTCAACTCTAGTCGCAATTCAGTTCTAACCGCAGCCTTAAGTCTGATCGCGGCATCAGGGCAGGTCACGGTGATCTTTTAAAGCGCGATTCTAATCGCAGAACTGAAATTTCCTGTGTATGAATGGTCGCGGACTAAGCTTTTGGCCATAATTTCACACAGAAGATATGAAGAATGTTCATATGAATCAAAAGACACTTTATTTATTACATTCTTTACATACGAAAGGGATACGGTCGATAAAAGCATCGACCTGTTCTGAAAGAAGTTTACAAAGTTCCCCAAGGGACATGTTGTTGACAGTAGGATTTACACTGGCAACCCCCAGGGAACTAGCAACTACCCTAAGTCTATCTATGTCGTCCCTAACAACAGACGCACTATTGTCCCTAATCAAGTCAGAGAGTTCTCGCTGTTGCTGAGCGAAGTCCCTCTCTCGGCGGAAATGGTGCGCCTCTTCTCGGGATCGATCAAGACATTCTGCTAAACGCAGAATCTTCGAGGCCATCTCCTCGGTCTTCTTCTCCAGTTCATTCTTCTCTTCCAGAAGGGTCTGTCCGGAAGGAAGAGATGGAGCAGCAGAAGGCTGATCGCTGGAGCCTCCTACCTCCTGCATTTTGCAAAAGTTAGTCATACTAAAATTATCAGCAAAAAGAGAGAAGAATTGTTACCTGTCCCGGTGCATAACCCGTTGATACACCCATCTTGGGAGGAAGATCATCATATGGTGGAAGAGCAACCTTCCCATCAGAAGATTGCTTCGCCAACCCAATATGGCAATCATCTGATCGAGGGATAGTCACCGCTTGCCGACCAGGATGTTGATCACCCAAAAGGATGGGAGAATTGGATGTGATGGGATCTTTCTCTAAAGATAAAGGCCTAACTTGCCGAGAGGCATGAACGGGGAGGGTCAAAGGAACTGAAGGAAGAAAGAAACTCGCTACGTTCTTCACTTTTGTTCCACTGGAAGATCCTTCGTCAACCTTGGGTTTCTTCCTTAAGGGGGACATGACTTCATTCGTTTGAGACCCTTGTTCGACAACTTCCTCTTCATCACTCTCAATCTCGATGATATCGTGATCTGCCATTGGGAGGAGTATGTGAAAAGGAAGAAGGCAGGATAACAAGAAAAGGACTTAGGCGTGGAGGGAAATTGTGAAGCTTTACAAATCCAAGAACCTGGTATTTATAGCCGCCTGGGTGACGGTTTGCATTCCAGGCGCCTCGGGTTTCGTCAAAGCATTTACAATTTTACCTCGAGATAAAAACAATTCTACGGCACTATCATTGCCCGTCACGTAATGTCAGAACCCGTCTTGAAAAACCAACCGTTTTCACTTAGTGCGCCACTGAGTGGAGAAGTTAAAGGGCCGGGTTAAAAATCCAATGCATGGTCTTAAAATTCGAAATAAACACGTCACTTCGTTTCTTTCGAATTTGGGGGCTAGCTGACGAGGATTGACACCCGGACCACTTCTATTGGACTTCTGGTTAAAGACAGGTTCGAGTCAGAAGTGTATCTGGCGATATGAGCTCAAGTTGTTCTGAGGGACGTCACTATGTGATCGCCAGCTTTACGCGGTCAGACCGTAAGCCTTGCGCGGTCAGAAGTTCGTAGGCTATACGCGAACTACATATTCGGGATATTGTGCGATCAGCCTACATCCCGCGGTCAGAACATCTGCCGATCAGGATACTTGGGATCTATCTATTCGGTTGCCCATACAACAGGATATTCTAAGTATCCCGAAGATTCCTACACGTGGGGAATTGACCGTCAGAAGGTTAACACATACAGTTATCCATGAATAACACATGTTTAACCTGCGTGGAGGTTAAGAGCAGTTCCAAAAAACCGCATCCAACCGTTCGTGCAACCGATTGATGTAGTTTCCTTCACATGGCACCCTTTCAAACAGTACAAAAGGATGGCATGGAGCATCAATCAGGGGGGGATCATCCGAAACATCAACCGAGAGATCGGAAGATCAAGAAATCCAAAATCATTTAAGTTAGCCAAGTCTACAGCCCACCTCATATAACATTTTAGTAAGCCTTCTTTGGCTTATCCTTGTACACTTTTACAGGGAAAATCCTCGCCTGTGAGGACTTTTCCCTCCATTTGTAAACCTTTTACCATACTTAGTGAAATCTCAACAGGACGTAGGGCTATTACTCCCACCATCGAGGGCCCGAACCTGTCTAAACTCTCTGTGCTCCTGTTCACCATTGTTCAGCATACCTTCCCGGAGGGTCATCTTGAAAGGTCTCACAATTACAAATTCTGCATAAGTTCGGCTGAGAACCCTGAGTCCGAATCGTCGACAATCCCTTACCCGGAGCCACGTCAGGGAGGAGAGAAGGGCCCTTGATCCCGTTACATCCACGGTCAAGTGAACTCAACTACGGGCGATTCACATATAGGGGCCTGATTTGTCCCCTCCCCCTGCAGCGGGGGGCGACTCTAGTTAGACGACCCGCACTGACTTTCTAAGAGAAATCCAGGCCGCCATTCTCATGTAGGCATAGGGATTCAATTAGATTCGTCGGTCGAAAGTGACCTAAATTGCTCCCGGAGGAGGAAGAGCGTAAATGATCTTTGGAGTGTATGGAGGCGGGGGGACTAGTCCCCCAAAGTGACTCATTACCTCGGTTTCCTTTGAGAATCGGGTTGCCGCTTATGCCCTCAGTCCACGAGGGGGTGTTGTAAGCCGCCCTAGGGGGACCGAGGTTCCCGCCATCGGGACTTTTAAGGGCTGAGCTGGAGCCCGTAATCTCCTCATGACGAGGGCATCCTCGAAAGGGCATCCTCACAGGGAGGACTCCACGTGACGAGGGCATCGCCTCAAGGGCGGTTAGGAAACACTGCAAGAGATTGACATGGTTGGGATAAAAGCCATTTTCATTGATTTGAAGAGCCGATACAACGCCTCCCCCTCGCGTAGCCGCGAGAAGGAGAGGGGATGGCCTTAGGCCAGTGTTACAACTCGCCGCGCCTTCCCCTTGCAAAGTCGCAAAGGGGGGAAGGGGGAGGTTCGGAGACTTAGGTGTAGAACTTGCGGAGCAAGTCCGCATTCCACGTATGACTTAGCTCTTAATCTTCTAGGGTGGAGAGTTTGTAAGCCCCCGAGCTAAGGATCGTGGAGATCCTGTATGGCCCTTCCCACTTAGAGCTGAGTTTCCTTTGAGCTTGAGGGTCGGTGACGCGCTTGAGGACAAGATCTCCCAGGCGGAAGGTTCTCCCCCAAACATGCTTGTTGTAAGCGCGCGCCATGTCACGTTCGTAAATGACGTTGCGGAGGAGAGCTCCGTCCCGCTCTTCTTCGACGAGGTCCACCTCCAGCCTCTGGTTGTCTTCGTTAGCTTGGAACGCGGCGGCCGAGACTCCCTCGAGGAGTTCGACTCGCAGCGATCAGAAACTGATTTCGGAGGGGAGTACTGCCTCAGCCCCGTACACGAGCGAGAAGGGGGTACGTCCCGTTGCTCGACTCGGGGTCATCCGCATGGAGCAGAGGATGCTCGGAAGCTCGTCTTCCCATGCCCCTCGCCTGGAGGCGCTTTGCTCCAGGCGGCGACGGAGTCCTTGGAGAATAACTCCATTGACGCGCTCGACCGCCCCATTGCTCTTGGGGTGAGCCACCGAGGCAATTTGGGGGGTCGTGCCCAAGTTCTGACAGAACTCGCGAAAGATCGTGGAGTCAAATTAGGTTCCATTGTCAACAGTGATCTCCCGGGGGACCCCGAAGCGACACACAATGTTCTTCCAGAAGAACCTCTGCACCACGCGGGATGTGATGGTGGCCAAGGGCTCGGCCTCCACCCACTTGGAGAAGTAGTCCACGGCCACAACCGCATACTTGTATCCCCCCGACGCTGGGGGAACGGGCCTAGGAGGTCCATTCCCCACCGCGCGAAGGGCCAAGTGATCGGGATGGCTTGTAGGGCGGCGGAGGGTAGGTTGGAGCCCTTTGCCATTTTCTGGCAAGCCCCGCAGGCAGAGACGAGGTCTCTCGCGTCGCGGGCAACCGTTGGCCAATAGAACCCCTGGCGAATGGCTTTTGTCGCGACGGCCCGTGGGCCGAGGTGAGAGCCACAACACCCGAGGTGGATGTCCTCAAGGAGTTGAACTCCTTCCTCCCCCGGGAGGCAGCGAAGTAACGTGGAGGCTCCTCGCTTGTACAGCGTCCCTTCTACCAACACATACGCCCGCGCTTTGGCGCGGAGGCGTTTGGCTTCGGTGTCGTCGGAGGGCTCCCCCTCTCCCTTGATGCAAGAGATGAGGGGGGCCATCCAGGATGTGGCCCGGACGATTTCTGTGACATCGGGGTCACAGGACTCAGAGTCCGGGTCGGGGGCCACCGCGGAAGGTTTCAAAATAACCTCTAGGAAAGCCCCCTCGGGGAGGGGTCCCCGGGCGCTTGCTGCTCGCGCGAGGGAATCGGCGCAGTCGTTGTCCCTACGCGGGATACGACGCGCCTCGAGACCTTCGAAATGACTTTCCATCTTTCTAACTTCGTCAAGGTAGAGGCTCAAATTCGGGTCATGGCACAAGTAGGACTTGTCCATCTGACAAACCACGAGCTGAGAGTCCCCCTTGACGAGGAGGCGTCGAATGCCCAAAGAGTGGGCGAGGCGGAGCCGTAAGAGGAGGGCCTCATATTCCGCGACATTGTTCGTCGCGGGAAACTCGAGCCTAGCGGCGTATTCGAGGGTTCTCCTCTCGGGGCTTCGGAGGACTACTCCCGCGCTAGCCCCTGCCAAGCACAGGGAACCGTCAAAGAAGAGGGTCCAATGGTCATCGCGTGGTGGTGGTGTGACACGCATTTCCTCCTCGGGTCTAGGGACCGGAGCCCACTCAGCCACGAAGTCGGCCAGGGCCTGTGACTTGATTGCGGATCGTCCGGTTAGGGAGAGGGAGAAGGGGGATAGCTCGGCCCCCCACTTCCCAATCTGGCCGATGGCTTCCTTATTCCGAAGCACTTCCCCCAATGGGAGAGAAGAGGGCACTGTGATAGGGTGGCCCAAGAAGTAGTGGCGAAGTTTTCTGGATGCCATCAGGAGGGCATAACAAACCTTCTCCATCTTTGTGTATCTTGTTTTGGCACCCTGGAGAGCCTCACTCACATAGTAGACGGGGCGTTGGTGCCCATCTTCTTCTTTGACAAGGACCACGCTAACGGCAACCGGAGTTGCCGCGAGGTAGAGGAGCAGGGGCTCCCCCTGACGCGGGCTCACGAGCATTGGAGGGCTCGTGAGATATTTTTCAGGTCCTCGAACGCAGCCTGTGCCACGGGGGTCCAATGGAACCCCTCAAGGCCGCGGAGGATCTTGAAGAATTGGAGACCGCACTCCCCCGAGCGCGAGACAAAGCGACTTAATGCGGCCAAGCGGCCGGTAAGCTGTTGCACATCCTTGACAGAACACGGTGGAGGCATGCCGAGGAGGGTCCAAATTTTTTCGGGATTGGCTTCGATGCCCCTTTGGGACACAAGGAAGCCGAGGAGTTTTCCTCCGCGAATGCCGAACGCGCACTTTTCTGGGTTAAGCCTTAACCCATACTTGCGGAGGTTGCGGAAGGTTTCTCCTAAGTCTTCGAGGTGTGTGGCCGAGAGCGAGCTCTTGACGACCGCGTCGTCAACATACACTTCCACGTTGCGGCCGATTTGGTCCCTCAGGACTAAGCTCATAAGGCGCTGGAAGGTTGCCCCCGCGTTTTTCAACCCGAAAGGCATGTGGACGTAATAGAAGGTGCCGAGGGGAGTTATGAAACTAGTCTTTTCCTCGTCCTCCATCGCCATTCGGATTTGGTGATAGCCCGAATAGGCGTCCAAAAAACTCATCAGCTCGCATCCTGCGGTGGAATCCACCAATTGGTCGATCCGCGGGAGAGGGAAATCATCTTTTGGGCAAGCTTTATTGAGGTCGGTGAAGTCGACGCACATTCTCCACTTGCCGCTTGCCTTCTTTATGAGGACGGGGTTCGCTAACCACTTGGGGTGTAGGACCTCCCGAACGAACCCCGCCTCCCAAAGCTTAGCGATCTCCACCTTGATGGCCTCCTGCCGCTCGAGGGAGAGCTTTCTCATCTTCTGTTTTACCGGGGGGCGACCGGGGATTACTGCGAGCTTGTGCTCGATAACATCCCTAGGCACACCCCCCATGTCCGCGGGCTTCCATGCGAAGACATCTGCGTTTTCACGAAGGAAGTCGATGAGTCGCGTCGCGTGTTCCTCAGAGAGATCAGCCCCGATCTTGACAGTCTTCCCCTCGTCCTGGAAGAGAGAGACTTCCCGGAGGTCCCCCTCGGGGCGAGGCTTGGGAAGGAACTTCCCGAGGAGCGTGACTAGCATGTCTAGGGCCGGGGAGGAGCTCCCTTCCCCCGGGGCCTTAACCAGGTTAACGTCTCCGATCACTGCGGACGCGCGCTCGTAAAGGGAGCGAGCCACATCCTAGTCACCATGCACGGAGATCACCCTGCTTGGCCCGGGGATCTTCATGCAAAAATAGTTGTGGTGGACCGCTGCTCCTAAGCGGTTGATGATGGTTCTCCCCATTATGGCGCTGTAGGAGGAGGGGAGATCCACCACGTCAAACCGAACCATTTCGGTCCGGTAATTGTCTGGGGCGCCGAATGTCATCGGGAGGTCGACCTTCCCCACGAGGTGTATGGTTTTCCCCGGGACGAATCCTTGCAAGGGCCCCGCCGCGGGTTGTAGGAGCTTCTCGTCCACCTGCATTTCTTTGAACGCCTTTAGATATAGGACGTCTGCTGCACTCCCGCCGTCGACCAAGATTCGGGCGAGACGGCAATTGAACACGGTGGCGGAGACGATTAGCGCGTCGTTGTGGGGGAAGCGCACCCTGCGCGCGTCTTCCGCGGTGAACGTCAGTGGGACGTCCGACCATTTTGGTGGCCAGGACGTGTTGACGACCCCTATTGCCTTTACTTCTCGCGCATATTCTTTGCACTAGCGTTTGGAGTCTCGCTCGGAGGTAGATCCTCCCAAGATGACATTAACATGTCTCTGAGAAGTTTGGAAGAGGAGCTCACCGTTCGAGCCCCTTTCCTGGCCTTGCTTCTGACCCCCCAGCGGAGCGGGGAGTGCCGCCAAGGCTGGCGACGGAAGGGGTAAGGAGGTAGGGCCTCCTCCCCCCGGCCCATGTTGCTCGAGAAATGCCGCGAAATGCTGGAGGAGCGTGTGGTAGTCTCCGATTGCATGGGAGTTGGACTTGTGGAAAGCACACCATAGGGTGGCCCCAGCCTCCTTGTCCCCTGGCCTGAGAGCCCCTCGCGTACGGGAGGATTGGCTTCCCCCGCCGCCTTTGGGCTTGGAGAAGGGTCGCTATCCCCGGTTAGGGTCCCGGGAGCCGCCTCCGCCTTCGAGGACGAAAGCATCCCGAGGCCTTGGCTCATTGCGGGGTCCCTTCCGGGGACGTTTGTGGGAGGGGTCCCTTGAGTCCCTCTCACCAGGGCGGGAGGTCCCCTGATTTTTCTTCCAAAGGTCGTTTTCTTCAGCTTTCGCGTACTTCTCAAGTACGTTGAAGAGCTCGTCGGCAGATGACGGGCAACTCCGGGAGAGCCTTCGGTGGAGTTCTCTCGGGAGGATGCCACTCTTGCATGCTTCAATCACCGTCGAGTCGAGGACGTGAGCCACCTTGCTCTTGATTTGGGTGAAGCATCTGAAGAAGCTTCGTATCGTCTCCCCTGACCTCTGGCGGACGGTGTATAATTGCGACTAGTCCAGGGGACGAATGTAGTTCCCCTGGAAGTTTGGGTAAAACTCGCTTTTCAGTTGCGCGAAGGACTTGATGGACCCGGTTTTAAGGTTGTAAAACCACGACCGAGCTATTCCAGAGAGGTACAAGGGGAAGACGTTGCATTGGACGCTTTCGTCCCCTCCAACCGCCGAGATGGCCGTGGAGTACACCTGCACGAACTCGTAGGGGTCGGCCTCCCCGTTGTAGTGCTCGATATGGGGCGACCGATACGGCCTCGGCCACCGAACACACCGAAGGCGGCGGCAAAGGGGTTGATTAGCCCCTTCCACTTCCTTTGGGGAGGCTGCGTCGCTATCCCCCTTCCCGGGGAAGGCGTGTTCGTTATCCGAATCGGGAAGGGGTCCTAATGGACCACCTACCTTTCGGTATCATCTTCGTTCGTTGGGGTCGGTGGAGCTCACCTCCTGCACCTCGTGGGGGGGGGGGGTCCCCGGAGGTGATGGAGGCCTCTTGCATGGGTCTCTTACCCTTGTCCGTTGGGACGTGAGAACCACGCCTGCACGCGAGAAGCGATTCCTGGCCGCGTCGGGGTGGGGCGCCTTCAGACCTTGCCGCGCGCATGCGCTCTACCTCCTCCCGGGTGAACCGCGTTTGGTTCACCGGGGGAGCCCGGGGAGGGGGCCCCGGGGGAGGGAGCTGATGCGCACCCGCTACTGGCGTGGGAGAGGAGTCGCGAACTGGAAGGGTTTTGGCTACGGAGATGGCCTGCGGCGTGGGAAAACTTCCCAGTAGGGGAACGGCTTGCATCACGGGGGCTGCGCCGGAGACACCTCCTGGGACAGGCGCGGTCCCTGGGAGGGGAAGCCCTTCCGGGGTAAGGGACAACCCGGAGATGGGAGGATGTTTGGGGAACAGGAGCCCCCCGGGGGAGGAGGTCCGCTGGGCGTGATAGCACCCCCCGCACTCGGTGGAGGAGGTTCGCCCGAGATGGACGCTCCTCCTGGGAGAGGATAATTCCCGGGGGCGGACGTACTCCCCGGGAGTACGAGTCCCCCGGGGGCTGGCGCTCCTGCCGGGAAGGAATAGCCCTCGGAGACGGGCGTACCTCCCAGGAGCGGAAGTCCTCCGGAGGTGGGAGCACCTCCCAGAAAGGGATAGCCCCGGAGACGAGCACACCCCCCGGGAGTGAAGGTTCTCCAGAGGTGGGAACGCTTCCCGGGAAGGGGAAAGCCCCCGGAGCAAAGAAGGCTCCTGGGTGTCCCATCATGAACGGAGGTGCCATTCCTCCGAACTGGAACGGGTGCGGGTACACGAGGGCCAGAGGCCGTGCTATGGCGCGCAACAAGTCCTCAAGAGTATATTGTGTGCGAAGCTGGCCCTCCACCAGCGCCCCGAGTAGCGGGTCACCCGAAGTCGAAGGCATTGCCTGGGGGACACTTGGTCCTCCCAAACCGGGACCTTCACGCAGGCTCGTGGGAGCCGTTCCCCCGCCAAGGGTGACATGGAGGAATGAGTGTTACCTCCCCCCGAGTGTCCCCGGGAGGTGTAGCGACGACAGCCCCTTGCGCCGACGGTGCAGGGTTGCTAGGGCCGGCGTCGTTGGAGATGGAGGCTAAGTGCCTCATCCTTCTCGGAGCCATGACTATTTGTCACGAGTCCTCACGGACGCCTCATCCTGCGTTGCGGAACACATGTTACTGGCCGGGGGGGGGGGGGGGTCCCCGGAGGTGATGGAGGCCTCTTGCATGGGTCTCTTGCCCTTGTCCGTTGGGATGCGAGAACCACGCCTGCACGCGAGAAGCGATTCCTGGCCGCGTCGGGGTGGGGCGCCTTCAGACCTTGCCGCGCGCATGCGCTCTACCTCCTCCCGGGTGAACCGCGTTTGGTTCACCGGGGGAGCCCGGGGAGGGGGCCCCGGGGGAGGGAGCTAATGCGCACCCGCTACTGGCGCGGGAGAGGAGTCGCGAACTGGAAGGGTTCCGGCGATGGAGATGGCCTGCGGCGTGGGAAAACTTCCCAGCAGGGGAACGGCTTGCATCACGGGGCCTGCGCCGGAGACACCTCCTGGGACAGGCGCGGTCCCTGGGAGGGGAAGCCCTTCCGGGGTAAGGGACAACCCGGAGATGGGAGGATGTTCGGGGAACAGGAGCCCCCCGGGGAGGGGAGCATCCCCCGGGGGAGGAGGTCCGCTGGGCGCGATAGCACCCCCCGCACTCGGTGGAGGAGGTTCGCCCGAGATGGACGCTCCTCCTGGGAGAGGATAATTCCCGGGGGCGGACGTACTCCCCGGGAGTACGAGTCCCCCGGGGGCTGGCGCTCCTGCCGGGAAGGAATAACCCTCGGAGACGGGCGTACCTCCCAGGAGCGGAAGTCCTCCGGAGGTGGGAGCACCTCCCAGAAAGGGATAGCCCCCGGAGACGGGCACACCCCCCCGGGAGTGAAGGCTCTCCGGAGGTGGGAACGCTTCTCGGGAAGGGGAAAGCCCCCGGAGCGAAGAAGGCTCCTGGGTGTCCCATCATGAACGGAGGTGCCATTCCTCCGAACTGGAACGGGTGCGGGTACGCGAGGGCCAGAGGCCGTGCTATGGTGCGCAACAAGTCCTCAAGAGTATATTGTGTACGAAGCTGGCCCTCCACCAGCGCCCCGAGTAGCGGGTCACCCGAAGTCGAAGGCATTGCCTGGGGACACTTGGTCCTCCCAAACCGGGACCTTCAGGCAGGCTCGTGGGAGCCGTTCCCCCGCCAAGGGTGACAAGAGGAATGAGTGTTACCTCCCCCCGAGTGTCCCCGGGAGGAGGTGTAGCGACGACAGCCCCTTGCGCCAACGGTGCAGGGTTGCTAGGGCCGGCGTCGTTGGAGATGGAGGCTAAGTGCCTCATCCTTCTCGGAGCCATGACTATTTGTCACTAGTCCTCACGGACGGCGCCAACTGTCGTGGTATTGAAGTTACCTCGGCAGGTTTATGACGTGCGTAACACGTGTTCCGCAACGCGGGATGAGCGTGTGACGGGTCGCCCCGTGTTGGACAATCTCAGAGATTGACACAAGGGTTTATACAGGTTCAGGCCTCAGTGGAGGCCCTAGTCCTGTCGACGTGCTCCCGACACGAGTCGGCTAGGGGAGCTCTCTCGCGGGGAGAGTGCTCCTAAGCACGCCTTTTGGTTTTTTGTATTGGATGCAAATGAATTGAACTTAGGTTAAAAGAGGGGTTACAAAGGTATATATAGACCCCAAAAGACGCAAATTACAAGACTGCCCTAGCTGGAACAGTCGGATCGAGGGCGTTGCGGTCTTTTTGCATGGTGCAATGCTTGGATCCTTGACATGTGACCACTCCAATTCCCGAGGGAACTCCCGGGTAAGTGGAGCCCCTTACCTGGAGCTACTTCCGGGGAGCCCCTTACCCGGGACCACGTCCGGGGAAGGGAGGGCCTCTTACCCGGAGCCACGTCCGGGGAGAGTCTCTTACCCGGGACTGAGTCCGGGGAAGAGAGGGCCCCTTACCTGGGGCCACGTCCGGGGAGCCCCTTACCCGGGACCATGTCCGGGGAAGGGAGGGCCCCTTACCTGGGGCCACGTCCGGGGAGCCCCTTACCCGGGACCATGTCCGGGGAAGGGAGGGCCCCTTATCTGGAGCCACGTCCAGAGAGGAGGACCCCTTACCCGGAGCCACATCCGGAGAGCCCCTTACCCGGGACCAAGTCCGGGGAAGGAAGGACCCCTTACCCGGGGCTACGTCCGGGGAAGAGAAAGCCCCTTACCCGGAGCCGCGTCTGGGGAGCCCCTTACCCGGGATCAAGTCCGGGGAAGGGAGGGCCCCTTACCCAGGTCCACTTTACTCGACGGGACCTCATTTTTCCCCAACAATATGATTTACAAATTAATTGACATGTTTCATTAATTAATTAATTAATGTTAGTGCATCCTACTAATACAGGGAATTTTTTTTTCAAATAACCCAAAAAAAAACAAATTCAAAAAATAACCCAAACTTTTTAAATTTTACAAAAATGACCTTCTGTCGCGAACCGGGCCGCGCGACTGAAGATGTGGCACGGCCCAACGCTCCACTAGCCCAGTTCGCGTGCCACGTATGCTTTCAGTCGCTAGCCGGGCTAGCGACTGAAAAGATATAAAACTATGCCATAGCAATAAGTTACAAAAACCGGTTGTAGTCTAGTTGGTTAAGAGGCTCTCTTTCTCCGGAGAGACCACGGTTTGAATCCCACCCCCACAAATATTTATTCAATTTTTAGTCGCTAGCTGGGCTAACAACTGAAGACGTGAGTTGGGCCAACAGTGTATTGGGCCGTGCCACGTCTTCAGTCGCTAGCGACTGAAGATCAATCGCGCAACCCACTTCGTGATTGAGAGTCATTTTTGTAAAATTTAAAAGGTTTGGGTTATTTTTCAAATTTATTTTTTTGGGTTATTTGGAAAAAAAATTCTAATACAGGTGCAGGTCTTCCTAGCCTTGCAGTATACAACTGCCAGCAACCACCTAGCTAGCGACCGAAAAATCCAACAGTAATTTTGGCTACATTTTGATTCACCTTAATTTAAATTAGATGTCTCATTAAGTACTTAAGGTTAATAATTAGCATATTACTATACACAATTACAATATGTTTGCGCCCCTGTTAGCTAAAAGTTTTGGTATCACAGAGAGATTTGATTGTCACTCTACAATTTATTAGCTATATATCCATCCATCCATAGAGTATGCATTACAGTACAGTAGAAGGCATTGATGCAAGAGAGAGAAATTAAGTTGACAAACATTGTGTTGGGCATATGCAGAACAGCATATCTATGATTGATTGATTCCATGAATTGATCATTGACATTGATGTTGGTTGGGCCAAACTTTAGTTGAAATCTTTGGCACACCTTAACTAATTATCCACACTTTCACTAGGGTGTGTACAACATGCACTTTCTTGTGGTATATTCTCGTACAAAATACATATGTCCAATGCGTAATATGCAAAGTATCAGAAGCCAGCTATAGATCTATACTCCCTCAGTTATTTTTCACTTATCATTTCATATATGTGCAAATCAAAATTTAAAATTTTGATTGCTAATATAAAAAAATATTGAGATTGATTCACCAGAAAATAATATCACTAAATTTGATGATAAATTTACTTCTACAATATTATTGTTTTATAATTTTTATTTGTACATAATTATAAAAATTAATGATCAAAATTGTATTCTGGAATCGAAAAAAATCTAAAATGATGTGTAAAAAAATTGAAAATAGTCTAGATTAGCTCAAAAGTCAACAACACCTAACCATCTCAATCTTATTCTACCCACCATCTTCTCACGATTTTTTATTAAAAAAAAAACTATTAAAAAATTAATTTAAAAATAACCTACTAAAAAGTTTGACCTTTAGTCACTGGCCTAGTTATTGGTCTCAACCAACGACTGAAAATATAGTAGTAGATCAGGTAGACATGACAATAGTGTATATGTGGTAGATCTTTAATCACTGGTCAGTCAACAACTGAACCAGTGCATTGCTGCCACATTTGCTTGAGTGTGCTGCCACTATCCCGTCGCTAACTGAGACAATTACTCAAAATCAGTTTTGCAAAATTTCTTTTACACCAGATTATTTTTGAAATTAATTTTGTAATAGGTTATTAAAAAAAAATTCTCCAACAGGAAAAATGACAATAAATGCAGGGTTACTTGCTTCTTGACCAAAACTCATCGAATTCTGATGTGTCATATGTCTAACCTATAGATGTCGTTTATATCTCTTTTTAATAAAATTAACAACTTGCACATAATATAGTGCAAAAAATCCTATGCCATAACCAGACTCATTCGCGCACAAAGTCATATGAATTTATTAAGATATGCAACTTTATCTGAAATTTAGTTTGCTATTTTTTTTTCATTTGGGAAGAATGATGTATAGGTGACCCGCGCAAGTCCAATGCCTATGCAAAGATCCTCTCCAACCAAATCAAACAGTCCATTAGTTTAGTTAAATTTCTCAAACAGACACCATAATTAGAGGAAGGAATGTCAGCAAGGCGAAATATAAATAATACCGTGTCTGGCCATTTAGCTTAATCACAAATTATCCGCCCTTACGAATTAACTAACATTTGCTTAACAAATGTCATAGTCTATTGCTAATTATTTTAGATGGGAACTTAGTCTATTGCTCACGGTAGGAGAGGAGAGCTTCTAATGTCATCTCCTAGAACTTTGTCACCCTAGCTAACTTTTATAATCACAACTTTCTTATACTAACCATCTCCAAAAGTCAAAATATGCTCAAACTATACTCTCATGTACATACATACAGGCAATGTCAACACGCACACAGCTGGATCTACCAATTATTGTAGACTATGTGAATACTACTACCCATACTAACCTCCTAAATAATCATCACTAGTTAACAGTACTGTTTAGTCTCTAATTAACTAGACTGGTTCGTCTCGACTCATGGATGTCATGGTCTATAAATACCGCTGAAGGGGACATCATTCTCTTCATCAAACATTCCTTGCACGTCTCTTTCGATACATACACAAATCACATACATACTAGCTCTTTGAAAGCTACTTTATATATTAACGAAACAAATATAGCCGACATGGTGAAGGCTAGTAGTAGAGCATGCAAGCTCCTACTCGTCGTGGCGTTCATGGCTGGACTGAGCTCCGTGTCATTCGCCGGCGGGCTGCAGTACAATTTCTACGGCTCGTCGTGCCCCAAGGCCGAGGACACGGTGAGGAACGTCGTCGAGGGGATCATATACAGCGACTCCAGCATGGCTGCTGCCTTCATCCGTCTCTTCTTCCATGACTGCTTCGTCAGGGTATTTTACACTTTTATATGTATGGTTCAGCTTAATAAGTAATTTATGATTCACTCTCTTTTGACATTTCGGTGTGTCCTGTAAAACTCTGTTTAATATATCATATTTGAATGTGGTTATTTCATATCTGCATCAAATAACAATAATATCTTGACGTGGGCATATATAGCAAATATCTTTTACGTACAAGAATTAATTAACGTGACAAGTTTGCATTAACAAATTACAAATGTGTGTATTTGCAGGGCTGTGACGCCTCCATTCTCCTGAACTCGACGAAGAGCAACCAACCGACGGAGAAGACTACGATCCCGCTCCGCGGGTACGACGCCGTCAACAAGATCAAGGCAGCCGTGGAGGCCGTCTGCCCCGGCAAGGTCTCCTGCGCCGACATCCTCGCCTTCGCGGCCCGCGACTCCGCGATCCTCTCCGGCAACTTCGGCTTCGCCATGCCGTCCGGCCGCCGCGACGGCCTCGACTCCGTGGCCTCCGAGGTCCTCCAGAACCTCCCCTCTCCACTTTTCCAGCTCCAGGACCTCATCGACAGCTTCGCCAAGAAAAATCTCAACGTCGATGACCTCGTCGCGCTCTCCGGCGCGCACTCCATCGGGTTCGCGCACTGCTCCACCTTCGCAAATCGGCTGTTCCCCGTGGACCCCACGATGAACGCCACCTTCGCCGCAGGGCTGAAGGCTGCTTGCCCGGGGCCATCGAGCACAGGAACGGTGAACAACAACCGGGTGGCGGAGCCGGACACGCTGAGCAACCAGTACTACAAGAACCTGCAGGCCGGCGAGGTGCTGTTCACGTCGGACCAGGCGCTTGTCACGCGCAACGACACGGCGGCGAAGGTGGCCGACAACGCGGCCAACCCCGTGGCGTGGATGGCGAGGTTTGCCGTGGCTCTAGTGAAGATGGGCGGCGTCGAGGTTCTCACCGGCACCGACGGCGAGATCAGGAAGGTGTGCTACGCCACCAACAGCTAGATTAATAGCTCTTCCATGCGTACGTATGTACGTGCATGGCCAAGCGCACTCAAGTGTCTGAACGTGCATATATACGTAACATGCATGTAGCTAGCGAGTGCATGCAGTTACTAGCGAGCTAGGTTTTCTTACTACCGTATTTCTAGTTATACTTGCATTTATTTGCTGCTGTTGTTGTAAGTTGTACTGTATTTGATGATTACTTTGTTGATCATTTGCGAAGCCATGCAAGCATGCTGTCATTTCTTCCATTCACGTATATATACACACCACTCTTTCTGCGGGGAGCTTAACTAAGGACACGCATATACATACGTTCACGGCCTTCGTATCCCTAGTATATAGGTTCACGGTGGCCCATATGTGTTCCTCTTGCTGGCCCCCACCCCGATCCTGCAAAGTTTGATAAGCTTTAATCTTCTATTAAATCTGGAATACAATCAAAATTGGGTCTTAATTAAAGGCAAGCCTAGTTCCATGATTCAATGGCCCAGGGCCCAATCATCAATTTCTTTTTCTTTTACTAAGGAATTATTAGATGGTCTGCTGTTTAGGGCCGGCTGGCTGCTTTTGTTTTGTTCACCGCTCGGCTCTCACCGTCTTACAGTCTGCCGACTGCCGGTCTCGCTTCTCAGCTATCATCTCTTGCTGGCCGACATCGCAACTGACGTCAAAGAAGATTAGAAGATCACTTATAAAAGATTGTACAGTACAGAAGTACAGGTACAAGTTGATTGCAAATTTTTTATGTTTATTGGCTACTTTCCTAGTTTGCTATTTCAAAATAAAATTAGTATGTGGACAATGCAATTAATTTAGAGTATGTTTGGTTCGTCTACTAACTTTGTCCTATGTTGTTTTGCTAAAAATTGTCATGCCTTAAATTTGGTCAACATTTTCTTAAACCAAACTTTGACAAGAAAAAAAAGCACTTAGGCAACTTTTATTGACCATGCAAGACTTGGACAACTTTTATCGGTACACCAAAATTTCGACAAGAACTAAATAATGGTCAAATTGGGTAAATGAAAATATGACTAATTGTCTGGTGGGGTAAATTAGCGCTACAAATCAAACATGCCAAAAACTTTCTAAATGCAATTTTTTTTAGCTTTTGTATTATGTGTAGCAACCCTATTTATATCCAATCATATCTCTAAATATCATTTTTTTTATATTGGTTTCAATTATGAAAAGGACAACAATTGATAGCTTTTTCAAGACAGTTAGAAATAGCTCAAGTTCGCAGCCCACGGATACTTCTAATCCTCCTGATGCACAAACTCCTAAACAAAATGTTTCAGTGATAGAAGCTCCACAACAATCTAGAATTGGATACATGGAGTTTGCGAGGTTTACCTCCTCAGATTTGGGATTACCCTCGTAATAAAAGGGATGAAGTTCATAGATTTTATATAATTGAAGGACTATATCAACCACACATGGAGTATTCATATACTAGATCAGCAAATAATCGTCGTCGATTCCAGTATCATTGGCTCAAAAATTTTCCTTGACTAGAGTTTTCACCTCACACAAATCATGTGTATTGGTTGTCTTGTTTTCTTCGCAAGAAAGCCTAATGGAAGGTACGGCTCAGATACATTCATAGTCAAGGGATTGCAGAATTGAAAAAAAATTAATGATGAAAAAGAGTGTTTTTTCTATTCATATTGGCTAAGATTCAAACTCCGCTCATAACTTTGTTGTTTGGTGTTATGATAATCTCAAAACAGCATGGATGCAGGACTAAAACTCAAGGTTTCAATTGATTCCATCAAATAAATAAGCAATTGTAATTTCTATTTTTTTATGGCAAACGAGTAGTTATTTAATTTGAATCTAACCAATACGTCCATTAGGTGGTTGACATTCCAAGCATGTGCGTTTAGAGGCCATGATGAATCTCCAAAATCCAGAAATCATGGGAATTCTCTCGAGATGATCAAGATTTTGGTTATTTACAACAAGGAGGTGAAGAAAGTTGTGTTAGAAAATGCTCTAAGAAATGCAAAGTACACCTCATCTCTATTTCAGAAGGAAATTCTTCATATCTTTGCTCGGAAAGTGTAGACGACAATTTAAAATGAAATTGGTAATAGTAAGTTTTGCTTTATTGTTGATGAAGCTCAAGATGAATCAAAAAAGATCAGATGGCAATAGTTCTTAGATTCGTCGACAAGGAAGGGCTTATAAAGGAGCATTTTTCTGGTCTTGTTCATGTCAAAAGTACTATTGCATTAACTCTAAAGAACTCAATTTGTGAAATCCTATCAAATAATAATTTGAATGTGCAAAATATTAGAGGGCAAGGATATGATGGGGGCAAGTAACACAAGGGAGTGGAACAGATTGCAAGCTCTCATGATCAAGGAGTGCCCTTATGCATATTATGTGCATTGTATGACTCACCAGTAACAATTGCCTCTTGTTGCAATATCATAGGAGGTATATGATGTGCATAATTTTTCTTAGAACACAAATTTCATCATAAATGTTGTGCTTCTATAAATGTAATGATGAGTTACAAGCAAATCAAGGAGTTGAAATTACGCATGAAATTGAATTAGGAGAACTTGATACAGGAAGAGGAGCTACTCAGATAGGCTCTTTACAATGGCCTGGAGACACTAGGTAGAGTTCTCACTACAAATCAATTTATAGCCTAATAAAGATGTTTAATGTTGTTGTTTTTGTTTTACAGAATATAGCAAACGACCGGTCAATCTTATGCTACTCTCGATGCTAGAGGCGCCCTCAAGATGCTTATGTCATTTGACTCTATTTATTTTACACTTGATGAAAAAAATTATGGCAATTATGGATGTCTTATGTCAAGCTTTGCAACAAAATTTTTTGAATATTTTAAATGCACTACATTTTGTTTTGACTGCAAAGAAATTAATCCTAGAACTAAGATGAAGGTTGGGAGCCCCTTTTGGAAAGGTTAAGCATGAAATTGATCTTTCTTATATGAATCACAGGTATGTTGATTTGATCAAATTTGTAAATAAGTATGATAAGATTTGTAAAAAATTTTTTGTGTAGAATGCATAAAATTGAGTTCCAAAATATGAATTACAAGTATATATATGTTTATGTGACCAAATCTCCAAACAAGCATAATAATATTATAATGGAACACCATTGTCGAGTGGATATATTTGCTTTTGCAATAGATAAACAATTATATGAGTTAAATGCTTGATTCAGTGAACAATCAACCAAGCTTCTAATTTTTAGTGTATCTCTAAATCCAATAAATGACTCTTTTAGTATTTCAAAGATTGTTTTAGTGGAAAATTCTATCCTGTAGATTTTTCAGGAGAAGAAAGAGCTCAATTTGAGAGTCAACTATCACATTTCTAGTTTGATATATTATTTCACCCCGATATGAAGGGCTTGTCATCTCTTGCGCATTTAATGAATGAACTAGCTAAAATTAGCAAATCTTTTTTTTTCCCAATGATTGATAAGATTGCTATGATTTATCGTGAATCTTTCTGTGTCAATTGCAACTAATGAGTGAGCCTTTTCAACTATGAAACTCATCAAGACAGATCTTTGAAATAAAATAGGAGATGGTTTTTTTCAAGATTACATGGTAGTCTATATTAAGATGAAAATTATTGAGAAATTCACTTCTGATGAAATTATTATAAAATTATTAATATGTATGATTTATTTGGTAATCATAGGGCTAAATTTAAGTTTACAGAAATGTAGTTTTCATTTTTTGTTAAATATGTTAAGTTTTGGTCTAAAAATATTGTTATGTGTGGTATATCTGATATATTTTATATGGTGTGTCCACATGAGTCGATACTGTTTTTTCCTTTGCTGACTGACTTCTTCAGACGGCAGACGCATGGTGTTGGAAGACATATTGGTCAACGTGGTGGACCCAATTCAGGAGTGGGGTTGCTCGAAACTATGGCTTTTTGGCTGACAAGTGGACTATCTTATAGATGTAGTACATATCCACTAAAAATAAGGGACATTGACCCCACTGTTCAGTGCAATTTCAAAGCTTCTTTGGTCTTTTTAGTTCTTCTTCTCAAGTCAGCAGGACATGGGCTCCTATCCACTCCACTACTCCAAGCTTCAGCAGGTCACGAGTTCTTGTATGATTGTTTGATTATTTGTTTAGAATGTGATGTTTTTGAGTCTGTTACTAATGATGCTATTATACATCAATTTCGATGAGAACCTGTGCGAGGCAGATGTAACAAAAAAAATGTATTCTGTGTTTCGAACTTCTATATGAAGGAATTTTGTAGAACTTCTATATTTGTGGAATAGAATAGGTTTTTGATTTTCTATAACTGAACTTAGAAAACTGAAAAAAGCAAATACACACCCCAGTGAGTGGTTATGTATACAAGGGAAAACATAGGCCCCTGCTCCAATGTAAACTAATAAAAAGTCACATTTTGGTTTTTTAACTTTTAATTCAAATCTCTTTTATGACCTCAATTTTTTGGAGTTCCAAAAAAAATTTTCAACTTTAGACCCTTATCCTACATTAAAAGCTATTTGTACCGATGTCCATTGGATTGAGTCTTGCATAATGGTGGCATAACGATGATATTTATTTTAACAGAAGCGTTTTTTTTCCTAAATTGAAAGTTGAGATTTTAAAATGGACAAGGTTCAAAATTGGAGAAAATCTAAATGGCCAACTAAAATAATGAATAATAATTATAAAAGTATTTTATGTAGATAGGATCATATATCATATTAAAAATTTGGAATAGCCTGCGTTCTTTTATGTAGAAGAGAACGAAGCTAGTGTTAGTACTCTCTCTCTCTCTCTCTCTCTCTCTCTCTCTCTCTCCATACAGAGGAGTAATTAAGCGGAGGTTAATTTGTTAATTAATGAGGCGAAGACCTTCCTTGACACAGTAGTACTAGATCCGGCGCTTGTTTTCTTTAGTAACTTTAAGCCTCGATCGTGGCGCCGAAATGCGCGGAAAGCCCAGATCTGCCTGCATGATGCACGTTCGAAGAAGGAGATTAACACTCTTTAATTAACAAAAAAAACCCACTAAAATAATGCAACGAAATAGCTAGCTAGCCCCACGTCAACCCGTAACCACGCATGCCTGTTCTTGCCTCACCAATTGACACACTGGCCATGTTCCCATCCTAGCTAGCTCTTAGCTTCTTACTACAACACTTAACCAGTGCAGGCCACACTGCATGCACACTACCTCAGATCTACATGTATATAAATAGCTAGTCACATATATACATGATACAACTATATCACTACAATTATACTATCAGCTAGACACTGAAGAGATGACTACTACTAGTACTGTTCACTACTTGCATAGGAGTATACTTGTCGTACTACCGTCATGGGCCTTCTTTTTCTCCTTTACAGTGTCTGCTGCGCAGCTACAGGTCGGCTACTACAACGAAAGCTGTCCAAATGCAGAAAAGCTCATCCAGGGCGTCGTCTTCGACGCCATCCGGAGAGACGCCGGCAACGGCCCGGGCCTCGTCCGCCTTTTCTTCCATGACTGCTTCGTTAGGGTTAGCCTCAGTCTCTATATACTTCACTGTATTTGCATGCATGGCCGAAGTACTCTTAGTCTCAGTCACAATTAGAGTCAAAATGCAGTTTGACATGCAACGCATTGCAGACTCAATTTTGTCTGACTGCGACTGCGTTCCATGTAACTATGTATGCTTATTGCAGGGATGTGATGGGTCGGTGCTGCTGGACTCCATGCCCGGAAGCAACGCTACCGTGGAGAAGCTGTCGCCGCCGAACTTCCCTAGCCTGCGGGGCTTCGGCGTCATCGATCGTGCGAAGCGCGTGGTGGAGCGGCGGTGCCCGGATGTCGTGTCCTGCGCCGACATCGTCGCCTTCGCGGCCCGTGACTCGGCCCGCATAATGGGTGGCATCAAGTTCGACATGCCGTCCGGCCGGCTGGACGGCAACGTCTCCAGCTCGTCGGAGGCGATCGCCAACCTTCCCCCGGCGTCCTTCAACCTGACGCAGCTCGTTGCCAGATTCGCCGCCAAGAACCTCACCACCGAGGAAATGGTCACGCTCTCCGGCGCGCACTCCATCGGCCGGTCCCATTGCTCGTCCTTCTCGAGCCGGCTGTACCCGCAGATCGACGGCGACATGAACGCCACGTACGCCAAGTCCTTGCGGACGCGGTGCCCGGCGGCGACCGGGAGGAAGGACCGGGTGGTGGACCTCGACCCCAAGACGCCGCTAATTCTGAACAACCAGTACTACAAGAACGTGGCCACGCACGAGGTGCTCTTCACGTCGGACGGGTCGCTGCTGAGCCGGAACGACACGGCGGCGCTCGTCGCTGCGTACGAGGCTAACCGGACGCTGTGGGCGCAGCGATTCGCCGCGGCCATGGTGAAGATGGGCTACGTTGACGTGCTCACCGGCGACCAGGGGGAGATCAGGAAGAAGTGCAGTAGAGTGAACCTGTATAATTGATTTTACTGTTAAATTCGTTGTAAATTTCATTTAATTTGTCAGAAATTAAGATCTATTATATTCTTAAATATATTGATTTTAGTGTACCAGAATTAATTGTGACATATTCGGAAAGAATATATCTATTGCATGGATACAATTTTTTAGGAAGAGTTAGGCTTTAAGTATGGACCATATTGCTCATCAATAGACTGTCCTGGCTCTCTGAAGAAACTAGAATTTATCAGTAAACATGCATTATAACATTTTGTGAAGTTTGTGGGTGCTTACAAGCACATGAGGCACACCAAAATCCGTATATTTGCATATATCTTTCATCTATCATCTATAATCTATCATGGGCAAGGTGTTTCATGTTTTTATCTCTGAAAAAGAAGTGACACGTTCCATGTTTTGTTTCTTGTGAGATCTCTCTCTCTCTCTCTCTCATGGCTTTACGTACAGATAATGCAACGTGCAGGCATGTGCAATAATTGAGATCGAGGAGAGTTTGATTGGATTCTTGTGCGATTTGATAGGTAAGTAAATGCAGTTACATCGGGATTGCCCCCAAAGTTAGAAATTAAACAGATCATGTAAGCTTAAAAAAAACACTGATTATCTAACATTTTGGATCGTGCGTAGAGAGTTAGAAATGAACCTATTTGATCAATCACTGTATCGGATTTCTACCCCAAGAAGCTAAGCCCATGCAGCTATAGCTCCAAATAGGAAGCCAGAGCCCAAATCTTGTAGCTCAACTTCAGCTTCTTTTATCGACAACTGTTATTGTCATTTTAACCACTAAATTTATAAAAAGAAAGTATTGTGTATAAGTTGGTTTTGTATTTCTAGACAATTTTTGGACTAAGCACCTAGATGAGCGCTTCAAGTTTTTTTATTGAATATTTTGGACTCCAGCTTATGCATAACTCGTCTTGAGTCAGGACTTTGAACTTACATGGGCGAATAACTCCTGCTCCAACCAACAAGCGGTATAATGCATGCCATTTCTATTTCATTTTCTTAGTGAAGTTGGCGGTTTAATTATTATGATATAAGGACAAGGAAGGTTCTCTACTTGTCTCTAACTTTATATTAGAAAAAAGAAAAAAAAAATGAGAAACGATTCTTCAATACAAGTGCATATTATAGTCAGAATAGCAGTGCTTACCCCTCTGTCTTTGGATTCTTTTGTTCTCATGTTTCCTACATTTAGTTACTCAATAATGCAAAATTTGCCTTAAATAGTGCATTTCGGCAAAATCCTCAAGTAACTACTGGGTTAACATGGTTATATGCAAAATACTCATCAATTACTTAACCGTGCACAAAATTAAGACCACCACATATTCAATTCTCCAAAAAAAAACTTCTGTTTCTACAAAAACAAGAGGACATAATATCCTTTAAAAAAAAGCACACATAAGTTCAGGGCTAACCGGACATTTTTGAGGCCTTTGGCAAGATCCTAAACTGTGTACTAAAATTGACCTATAACTATCACATTAAATGCAATTATGTAGGAATTGGGCAAAAATAATCCATAAAAAGATAATGTAAAGTTAGGAATTCACCTAAAAAAAACTAGTATAGCAATGTAACATTGATCAGATTTTTTAATATAGTGAATGTATAATTGTCATTTTATTATTCCATTTTGTTAGCGAAGCTGGAAAAGAGGAAGGTTCTGTGGTACTGTCTTACGAAATTAAAAGGAAGGAAAGAAAGGGAATCTTCTACATAGTGCATGTTGTTGCTACTGTCAGAAGAGCTGTGCTGCCTGCTTCCTTCTCTGCCTTTGGATTCTGGTACCGAATAATGCATATGGTTTTAGGATTACTTACTTGATATACTTTTTCACTTGGATTTCTGTAAAATCATCGGGAAGAAAACACCGAAATGGCTATAAAGGCACTTTAGAAATATAGGTTCATATTTATCTCAAAAATATAAACGGATTGTTCATCAAAATTATATATAAGAATATATCGACATTGAAAGAATTTGAAAGTTTAGTTAAATTGTACTAAAATTTACGATTCTTTTGACAATCATATCATTTCTTCTATAATTCTGATTGACGATTTATTTAAACCGTTGCAATTGTGAGATCAAAACAATCAGATGGACACAATCAGATCGTCAAACGAACTAATATATCTTAAGATATAACACATTACGATATCTTCTCATATATAACTCCAGTTGATGATCTCTTTATATTGATCTTATCGTTTTAACTTCATAATTTCAATAGTTTAAATGGATTATCAATCGGAGTTATAATTTACAATATATCGATGTCGAAAATTTTAAAAAAAAATATGTAAACACCACATATAGCACTTGTCGAGGGCCTAAAGTCGACAAGCTGCTTGTTGTAATTCCGACACGATAAGTCGTTCTCCTCAAATTTCTATGCGACATGAGACTTCTCGAGTCTCCAAATCTCGATTGATGTGGTA
Source organism: Pharus latifolius (assembly GCA_019359835.1). Lineage (NCBI taxonomy): Eukaryota > Viridiplantae > Streptophyta > Magnoliopsida > Poales > Poaceae > Pharus > Pharus latifolius. The sequence continues at coordinate 81,648,308 of CM033323.1, read as the reverse complement.
GCTCATTTTTCTTAAAAAAAATGATAAGTGTGAGTTATTTATGTAATTCTTTTTTTTCGGTTATTTCTAAAAAAAATTCGTTTTCTTGGTTGGACCTTGCTGGCCTTTCAAAATGCAGGAGCCCAGCGTGCAAGTATCAGATCAGTGCTTGCACATCCAAACATGCACGGTACAACATTTGAGAATTAATACAGCCAATTTGGTGAAAATAAGCACATTATTTTAGGAAGGAGAAAATTAATTTCTTGTGTTGAAACTTGAGAGAAATTTACAACTACAGAAGCCGGTCATGATTCTTTTTTAGCACTTTAGACGCTTTGTTCAGTTATGCCGCTCTTGTATTTGAAAATTACACATTTTTATCTGCAAAAGCCCATTCCTTTCCAGCTAAATTATGGACCAAATAAAATAAGGTTTCTAAAATAAGGCAGATTTTTTAATTTTTAAAAATAATAAAGTTAGTTTATATTTAATAGTAGTCGGTGTTAGGTATATTTGGATGGAAGGGTATATTATTTTCAAGCTGGTTCTGGTTTTACACAGGTATTTTTGTAGTTTGGACGCATAATTATAGTAGTATCCAATTAAGGGAGGTATTTTATTTTAGAACATATACTATTATTTGTAAAATAGTTTTTTTTTAAAAAATAGAAGTTATGGAAGGGTATCTGTGCAATGTTCTCTTCTTTCTATGTAATTTGCCATAGCATCAATGAACTAAAATGTGGTACATGCGAGGGCTCCTCCTACATATGTGAAACTCATTAAAGAATCATACAATTATGATCTACTAACAATCTAAATCATAATCTAATAAGTTTGGACTGGGTCCTATTTCTATCTTCTTAAATATTGTAAAACTGCTACAAAAAAACTAGTGGAAAACTCCTCTAGATCGAAGCGTCATGTAACCAAAGAAAGCTACACACGTAAATGCCTTTCGAAAATAATTAGTGCATGTACTAATAAACTAGACTAATTAATGCCTTTAGAAAGCTATATACGTTAATGCCTTTAGAAAATAATTAATGCATGTACCAATAAACTAGACTTTTTGTTTTCAAAGTAATCTCATTAAAAGGTAAACGAAAACGAGAGCAGCTATAACTAAACCTTCTTCAAACATCCACGAATTTGCCTCGGTTACACATCGACCATGTCAAACCTCGAAAAAAAGGCGCATGCTTACGGATAGAGTTGTTTTTACCATCAAACCATCGTATTGACGAGTAACCGCCAATTAATAGTAGCCAAATAGGTAAGACATTTGGCATCACTCGTGTTATATTTAGAATTTAATTGTTCTGATTTTAAAATCTAGTTGTTATAGTTTATGAGAATAATAATTGAATTATTCAGTATTAAGATGAACAAAGTCTCAAAAATGACAAACTTACAACCCAAATTAAGTTTATATGGCTTTCTAAAGTTTTGATGTGAAGGAGTGTGTTAAAATATGAAAAAATTGACTATTTTTTTAATAATTAAGCTTTTATGTGAACTATTTTAATGTATGAAATTTAACATCTGGTTGACAACCTGAGTTCAAATATTAAACTCAACTTTTATAGATTATGAGTTTAAATCCTATTATATATCTAAGTTATTAGGTTAGTATTAGAATTTTATCCCAGTCTTTAACATGCTCCTGCCCTTAAGAAAAAATATTCCCAAGTAACCTGCACGCATCTCAATTTAAACTCAACTTTGTTACGCAAATGACTTACAAAAATAAAGAAAAACATTATGTAGATCGTGACACATGAATTGTCGGCTTACCGGTTCAACTAAAAACCAAGAACTAGACCTTTGTTTCTCCATATATACACCCATCAAGCAAACACCATCCATCTCTCCTCGAGATCCGTGGAACCGTGTGGATCTCCATGGATACGGTTCACGCAAGTATTTGATACGCTTACTTGTTGGATAATTATACAAGCTAATAGCGGCTACTAGGAACAAGTCTTCTTGACCTGGTAGTACGTACACACGCCATTTTGCCAACTGCTACGTACGTATATATACATCGACCCTATTGTTTCTTAAGCACTCACAAAACCTATATAAATGCCCTCATCACCATCGCAGTCTCTAACTTTGCCAAGAACTCACCAAAACATCTACTGATTAATCGTTTGCTATATCGATCGATTGGGTTCTCTTGGATACAGGAAATGGGGTCGTGTACGTGTATACTAGGGTTTGCATGGACACTGCTCGTGTTCTCCTCGGTCGCTCGTGCGTCCTTGGAGGTTGGGTTCTACAGGCACACGTGCCCAATGGCCGAGGAGCTCGTGCGGCACACTGTGAGCCAAGCCGTCGCCGGGAACCCCGGCCTCGCCGCCGGCCTCATCAGGATGCACTTCCACGACTGCTTTGTTAGGGTACGTGTATACGTAAGCGCCCCTTTACATGCATGTACATATACGTGTATATTAGTACAGGCACGTGCCAATCTTATACGGTCTACTAACCATTGTTGAGATAATATAGGGTTGTGATGCGTCTATCCTGATAAACTCGACGCCGGGGCACCCGGCGGAGAAGGACTCGGAGGCGAACAACCCGAGCCTGCGCGGCTTCGAGGTGATCGACGAGGCGAAGGCGATCATCGAAGCTCACTGTCCGCGCACCGTGTCCTGTGCCGACATCGTGGCGTTCGCGGCCCGGGACGGGGCCCATCTTGCCGGCGGAATAGACTACCACGTGCCCTCCGGCCGCCACGACGGTCGGGTGTCGAACATATCCGAGGTCCTTGACAACAACGTGCCCTTCCCGACCTTCCACGTCAAGGAGCTCGTGGCCAGCTTCCGGAGGAAAGGGCTCTCGATGGACGACATGGTCACGCTTTCCGGCGCGCACACCATCGGCCGGTCGCACTGCTCGTCGTTCACGCAGCGGCTGTACAACCACAGCGGCGTGCTTGGCCGGCAGGACCCGTCGCTGGACGCCGGATACGCGGAGGAGCTCAAGCGGAGGTGCCCGCCGTCGACGGAGCACCAGAAAGACCCCACGACGGTGGTGCTCGACCCGTTGACGCCGGTGAGCTTCGACAACCAGTACTACAAGAACGTGCTCGCGCACAAGGTGGTGCTCACGTCCGACCAGTCGCTGCTGGAGAGCCCGTTTACGGCGGGGCTCGTCGCGTTTTACGGCCTGGCCGGGAACGCGTGGGAGGCCAAGTTTGCGGCCGCGATGGTGAAGATGGGCCGCATTGAGGTGCTTACCGGCGACGAGGGGGAGATCAGGGAGAAGTGCTGGGCTGTGAACTCGTAGTACGTTGTACTATGTTTCTACAAGAGGCCATTTACATGTTTACATGTGTGGACGATCCATAGAAGATGTTTGATCTTACCAAATAAATACTATAATGGAGAACGAAAAACTAATCAAACATGATGATGAGGCAGATATTTTAAAAATGTTCAAGTCCTCAAATGATTGAGTAATAGCTCTATATCTTGTGTGATTTTTTTCACTTAAGGAATCAAATAAATGCAAAAATAAAATATCTCAGTATGTGGAAATATCCCAATTTCTCCTCTCCATCTCCGTGTATATTCGTCCTTCTTTATAGTGTTGAATGAGTAGTTGTTTGACTATGAAACCGTCGCCAGTTGTTAGCGGTTGTCGACAACTTCTCCAGAAACAGTTGTTTTTGACAGTTATTAAGAAATTGTATCTTAACCGTACTCACGTAAAGCATGTGAGTAAATGACGTGTTTATGGTCATAAGTAATTGGCACTTCGACCAATTCCCAGTGTTTCTGATCAAGAGTGTATTAAGCTTTTTCAGACTAAGTTTTGTTGTGGAGCTTCTACCAGAGTTGGTCATGGTCATAGGCTCTTCGTTGAACATGTTAATTGGAGTTATCTGTTCAACTCTCAACTATAGGTTATTTGTTGGTAATAAATGCCTGATAATTAATATTTTGATCGAAAGGAAGGGTTTTAATCCTCGTCAGCTAGTCCTCCAAACTCAAGCGAACAGATCAGCTTGAGAGAGAAAAATTAAGTGACTAACTTTTCGACCACATATGTGAATGGATCAGAAATCTAGTCGAAGGAAGGGCTCATATTTCGACCAGACCGTATACTCTGTTTGGTCGAGATGATGACTTGATTAGGGAAAACAATAAGAGTAAGTGTTTTATCTTTTTTCTTTTGAATGTTGTTGGTCAAATTTGTATGAAACTGATCATTTGATTGTTTTATAGATTTGTCTCTTGCTAACTTTGACTGGCAAGTTAAGTTTATGATGAGTCCTTTTAAGGAAGGATCCCCAAAAGATGTTCTACCCAACCTGATTGACGCTTCTGAAGACAAGAGAGAAGCAAGAAAACAAGTAAGGCCTAAAATGAGTCTAGTCGATCAACAACTACTTAGCAATTAACATTTTGCTCTTCCATTTGAAAAAGGCTTTAAAGACTAGAAAGGCTCTACTTCAGAAGGAGTGTTCCAAGAGGAAAGAGAGAGCTAGCTTGCTAGAGGATGCCTCTGTAGAGGAGAAACACTAGAGGTGGAGGCTAGTTAGCCTCCGTGACAAGTAGGGCTGGACAAAAAGATCAAAGCTCGTGAGCTATTCAGGATTGGATCGAAGATCGGCTCGGTTCGAGATCGGCTCGAGCCCTTAACGAGCCGAGATCGAGCCCGAGGTGAAGCTCGAGAGAGAACTCGAGCCGAGCCCGAGCCTTCCTGAGCTCGCTCGAGCTCGACTCGTTAAAACTCGAATTAGTCATTCCCCGAGGAACCCAACCTAGAAATCAAATCCTCCGAGGCGGCATGCGTGGGGGAGAGGAGAGGAGCGGCGGCATCCCGCATGTGGAGGAGAGGCGGCTGCGGCGGCGGCCCACGTGGGCGGCGGTGACCCTATCTTCGATTCGAGCCGAGCTCGAGCTCTATCGAGCTTTCTTCGAGTCGAGGCCGAGTCTGGTTCGAAACTCATTAAGACTTCGAGCCGAGCCCGAGCCGAGCCCAGTGCACTATCGAGCTGAAGCTGAGCCTGCTTGAGCTCGCTCGAGCTTGGCTCGTTTCCAGCCCTAGTGACTAGAAAAAACTCCGGTCAAAGTCTGTTCTGGTGCTTTATCTCCATCTCCTCCTTGCATGACACCAGTGCCGCAGGAGACACCAATGTCAACTACTTCGTCACCTCCAAGCGTACTGGCTTTACCTCCAAGTGTTCTAGCAGAAGAGGTACACCTGGAGGATCCGCCTGCAAGCGGGAATACTCCAAAGTCTTCAAAGAAGGCGAAGACTAAGGTGGTCAACACTTCAGTCACTACCAAGAAGAAAAGTTCCCCTCGACCAGCTCGGGCCATAATAACCCATACAACAGACACTGGTCGAGAGAAAATAATTTTGAGGGTAGCACCGAGGTGTTGCTCTTTAGGTTCAACATGGGGATTCAGTTCCCAAAAATGACCAGGTAAATATTAAAAAAATACCACTTCTTGGTCTCTTTTCAAACTTGGACTAATTTTCATTATTTAGGTTTCCTACGCCAAGGCTCGTGGAACCTTGACTACTGAGGAGTCTATTGTAGCACCTAAAGCTTCAATTCCCCCTTCAATTGGCGACCCATCTGACGAGGCTTGACACCCGGGTCACTTCTAATAAACTTTTGGTTCAAGACAGGTTCGAACCAGACATGTATCTGGCAATGCGAACTCAAGCTATTCTGAGGGGCATCGCCATGAAGTCGCAAGCTTTACGCGATCAGGGCGCGGGCTTCGTGCGATTAGGCCGACAGCTTTGCGCAGTCAGAAGTTTGTATGCTATACGCGAACTGGATATCCGGGATGTCGCGCGGTCAACCAACAACCCGCGGTCAGAACATTCTCGACCAAGGTACTTGGAATTTATCTGACCGGTTATCTCTATAGTGGGAATATTCTAAGTATCCCGAAGATTCCTTCACGTAGAAGACTAACCGCCAGGAGGTTAATACAAGCAGTTATTTCACGAATAGCACGTGCTTAATCTACTTGGAAGTTAAGAGCGGTTCAATAAACCGCATCCAACCGTCGAAACAACTGTTTGATGTAGTTACGACATGGCATCCTTTCGTTCAGTATAAAAGGGTGGCAAAATACATCGAAGAAAACATCCAATCCATTTGGAAGAACAAGACTCCTGATACAAGTGAGACATAACACATCTCAACTACGAAAAACAGCCAAGTCTACGGCCCAAATTAGATAGTTTCTACAAGCCTCCCCGGCTTTATTCTGTACGTTTACATAGGAAAAATCCTTCGCCTGTGAAGGAGTTTTTCTGCTATTTCTGTAACCTTTTATCACCTATAGTGAAATCCTAACAGGAAGTAGGGCTATTACTCCCACCATCGAGGGCCCGAACCTGTATAAATCTCTCTGTGCTCCTGTTCACCATTGTTCTACATACCTTCCCGGAGGGTCATCTTGAAGGGTCTCACCATTACAAATTTTGCATAAGTTCGGCTAAGGACTCCGAGTCCGAATCGTCGACAGCTGGCGCCCACCGTGGGGCCTTTCTCAAGGCGTCCTAACTGAAATCCGGAGGTTCGCTGAAACATGGCTGGAGCATATGATTCCGAGAACGATTTCGATCTCGAGGATTATGCCCATATCCCAATGCCTTCTCCAAGCGATCCTGTCCCGATGGAGGAGGTCGAAGGCCAGAATCTTCCACAGGTTGAATCGTCTCTCCAGGTCATGTCAATCGACCAGGGAGCAACTGGCGTAAGGTCAGAACCCACGGAGGTTCTTAATGTGCTAGGCGATGAATCCGGCCCGTCATACGACCCCGCTGAGGGAAAATATGATGATGACCCGGAAATTAGCCCAGGAAGATTCGACCCTGATAACCTTCACCGTCTCTTTGATTTCGAGTCCGACTCGGAACAAACTGAGATGTTTTCCCCATCGGCAACCTCTCTCCCTAGGCAGTTTGCTGCGCTGTCAGAAGAAACTCCCGATCAACAGGCTGCCAGGGAAGAACAAGGTCGCGAACAGAAGGAGGATCAAGATCTCGAGCAACAAAACAACGAATTGCGCAGAACTGCCCTAGAGGCTCTTCAAGATGCGCAGGCTCGTTACGATGCTGCTCCGAGTTCTTCTTGACGGTCGCGTGGTCGAAAACGTGACCAGACCCCTTCTTTGCCACTGGAGCGTTTCCCGGTGGACGAAGAAACAATAACACCTGGTGCCTCTAGGAGAAGTACCCATGGTCGATTGCGATCCATCGCGGAAGTTATGCGTAACTTTCCTCCTACAGTCACGGATGCGCGAAACCGGCCTTTTTTAGGATCCTGGCGGAGAGACTGGATGAGGTCGCGTCCGAGGCGACCCCAACGGCCTCCTCCCGCTCGGTAACACATTCCCGCGAGCGAGAGGGTCCTCATTCTGGTTCCGGCCGACGGAGTTACCCGCTGCCCGTACCATCCCGACAGGACAAATATCGGCGAATGCAGGATTCCCGTAGCAGGGATCGAGTTCCTGTTCACTCTCGTTTGGGACCACGAGTAACCTCGCCATTGCGTGTGGTCGCCCGAGACCCAACCGACAGTCACAGGGCGATTCACGGTCCTTACGTTGGTTGTAAAGCTTTTTTGCCTGGCCTACGAGCAGTCGCTTGGCCCGATAAGTTTCGACCAGGGGCCATTGAGAGGTTTGACGGAACTCAGAACCCATCCGAATTCCTTCAAATTTATATTACTGCCATCCAAGCGGCAAGAGGCGATGACAAAGTCATGGCCAACTACCTGCCTACAGTCCTCGCAGGACCGGCTAGAACCTGGCTGTTTAATCAGCCCGAGGGTTCCATCTACAATTGGGAAATGCTATGCGATGCCATCCTCAGCAATTTCCAAAATTGTTACCAAAAGCCGGGTAAGGAGGACGACCTGCATCGGCTGCGGCAAACTTCAACCGAAACACTTCGGCAGTTTGTCAAAAGGTTTGTCGGGGTGAGGAATACCATCCCGAACATATCTGATGGCTCCGTAATCAGGGCATTTAAGCATGCCGTTCGATACCGGAGATTCACTGAGGACTTGCTTATCCACCCTCCTCGATCGGTGGCCGATCTGTTCGACATGGCCGATCGATATTCCGATGCAGCCGAAGCGGTCGAATGGAACCGAATGGTCGATAAGGGGGACCTACCACCCCAACCAGGCTTCAAGGACGCCAGGAAAGAAGATTCAAGCAAGAAGCCGGAATCTTCATCGGGTGGGAAGTCAAAAAAGTCGAAGAGGAACCGCTCTGGACAGTACCGCGAGGTCGCAGTCGCAGAGAAGCCACCTTCGACCGAAGGTAATAAGTCTTCATTCAAAAATAAAACTGCCTCTGGTGGTCAAAATGTCGACCAGCCAGAAAAGTCAACTAATCCGCAGGAGGGCAAGAGGTGGTGTCCACTCCACAACTCCGCAGGCCACGATCTCAAGAACTGCAGGAGTTGGTTGAAGCAACTGGATGACTTCTACCAGGGAGTTGGGCCAATGCCAACCTTACCGCCTAAAAAACAGGCGTGCGGACTTAGGGACGCCGACGGAGACGAGGAAATGTCCTACCAGATACCTCAAAATCATGTTAACGTTATTTTTGGAGGTTCTTCTTCTTTCGTTTCCAAAAGGCAGTTTAAGGCCTTTTACCGAGAGGTTAACCAAACGGAGACATCCCTTGGCGAACCTCAGTACCCCCGTTGGTCGGATACACCTTTAACATTTGATCGCGCTGATTGTCCGGCGGGGTTAACACGACCATTGAGACTCCCTCTGGTCATTACCCCGATCATCAGTAACGCGAGAGTTGAAAGGGTCCTGATTGACGGAGGAAGCTCCCTTGACATTTTGTTGGTCAAGGAACTCGACGAGATGCAAATTCCTCGTTCGAAGATCAAGCCCATAATCCATCCGTTTTATGGGATAATCCCAGGCCCCTCCATGATGCCATTGGGACAAGTGGTCCTCCCGGTCACTCTGGGAGAACCAGACAACTTCCGGACAGAATTGGTTACTTTTGATGTAATCGATTGTGACTCAGCTTATAATCCCAGGCCGACTCTTGCTAAGTTCATGATGGCAACGCACTATGCTTATCAGTGCGGGAAATTGCCTGGCCCCAAAGGTGTCATCTCGGTCCGAGGCAGTCGCAACATGGCACTCACATGCGACCGGCTATCTTTGGAGATGGTCGATCAACTTCCCCTCCGGGACGCTCAGGTCGCCACTGTTACCACCGACGCGATCAAGGCTGCTCCTCGACCAGATGAAAAGCTCAAATTGGTTCCTTTGTACCCAGATGATCCAACCAAGATAGTTCGGGTCGGATCAGCTTTGGATGACAAATAGGAACTCGACCTCGTTGCTTTCCTCCGGGCTAACGCAGACGTGTTTGCGTGGAAACCGTCCGACATGCCCGGTGTCCCAAGGGAAGTAATTGAGCACAGGTTAGCAATTCGACCTGGACAACGACCAATAAAGCAAAAGCTCAGGCGTTTTGCTGCTGACCGACAGGAAGCCATCCGAGAGGAGTTGGACAAACTCCTACAGGCCTAGTTTATCCGTGAAGTGGATCACCCGGAATGGCTCGCCAATCCGGTCATGGTCCGCAAGTCAAATGGCAAGTGGCGCATGTGCGTCGACTACACTAGCCTCAACGCTGCCTGTCCGAAGGACGACTTTCCCCTTCCCCGCATCGACCAGCTGGTCGACTCGACTGCGGGTTGCGAACTGATGAGTTTTCTGGACGCTTATTCAGGATATCATCAAATTAGCATGGCAGAAGACGATGAAGAGAAGACTGCCTTCATCACCCCGTTCGGCACATACTGCTACGTCAGAATGCCGTTCGGTCTCAAGAACGCAGGTTCCACGTACCAGCGCTTGATGCAAAAGACCTTTCTTTCCCAGATAGGGCGTAATCTTGAAGCATATGTAGACGATTTGGTTATAAAAAGTACCAAGAGATTGTCTCATTTGGACGATCTTGCTGAAACCTTCTGTAATTTGAATCGCTTTGGAATAAAATTAAACCCGGAGAAATGTGCTTTCGGGGTTTCTTCATGAAAACTCCTTGGTTTTCTTGTGTGTTCCAGGGGCATTGAAGTTAATCCTGAGAAAATCAGGGCTATTGAACAAATGAGATCGCCCTCAACCATGAAGGATGTTCAACGCCTGGCTGGTCGCATGGCGGCTTTAAGTCGTTTTATATCACGACTAGGCGAAAGGGGATTGCCTTTCTTCAAAGCCTTGCGGAAGCATCATAATTTTACATGGTCAGATGAGGCCGAAAAAGCATTTCAGGAGGTAAAAACATATCTATCCAGTCCACCAGTATTGGTGTGTCCCGACAAAGGAGAACCACTGCTTCTTTACCTGGCGGCCACACCGCACGCGGTCAGCGCCGTTCTGATCGCAGATAGGGAAGGAATACATAGACCCGTCTACTATGTGAGCGAGGTACTTCATGGTCCTAAGGAGCGCTACCCTGAGGTCCAGAAGATACTTTACGCGCTACTGATGGCTTCCCGTAAGCTACGACATTACTTTCAAGCGCACAAGATCACAGTACCCTCCTCTTTTCCTTTGGGGGATATTGTCCGAAACCCAGAGAAATCTGGTCGAATCGCCAAATGAGCGGTCGAACTCGGTGCCTTCGAGATCCATTTCACGCCCCGCACGGCGGTTAAGTCTCAGGTTTTGGCCGAGTTTGTGGTCGAATGGACCAACCCTGAGCCACCCGTGCAGTTGGCAGAGGAACTGGAGTGCCCCGATTACTGGACAATGTACTTTGACGGCTCCCGTAGTTTTCAACACTCGGGGGCTGGAGTAGTCTTAGTTACGCCCTAGGGCGAACAGCTTAAGTATGTCATTCAACTACACTTTGTTGCGACTAACAATGCAGCAGAGTATGGAGGTCTTCTTGCAGGGCTCCGGGCAGCAAACTTCCTCGGAGTCCGTCGATTAGTGGTGAGGGGAGACTCACAACTGGTCGTAAACCAGGTAAACAAGGAGTACAGCACCTCCGATGAGACAATGGCTCATTACCTGGGGGAAGTGAGGAGATTGAAAAAACACTTCAGTCATTTCGAAGTCCAATACATCCCGCGAAAGGACAATATTCTTGCAGACCAATTATCCAAAATTGGGTCCTCACGCTCGTCCGCTCCGGCAGGAGTGTTCATTGAACACTTGAACCATCCTTCGATCATGACTTCGGTCGAGGATGATCCGGTAATAGCCTTCGTTACCAACCTCGGTCAGGAACAAGATTGGACTCATCCATTGAGGGTCTATCTTGAACATGGGACCCTACCCGAGGACGAAACCGAAAGTGATTGGTTAATTCGAAAAGTGCGTCTGTACAAACTCATAGATGGGATTCTGTACAGAAAGGGTACTCAAGGAGTATTCATGCGTTGTATATCTCAGGAGGAAGGAAAATCTCTCTTGAAAGAAATACATGACGGTGTATGCGGTGCGCACGCGTCATATCGGACACTGGTCGGAAAGGCTTTTCGACAAGGATTCTACTGGCCTTCGGCACTTGATGATGCCAAACATATGGTCAAGACGTGTCCCCAGTGTCAGTTCCACGCAAGACAAGTTCATCAACCTGCCTATGCGTTGCAAACCATTCCTCTCGCATGGCCATTCGCGGTCTGGGGTATGGATATCGTCGGTCCTATGCCACAAGCGGTCAATGGGTACAAGTTTCTGTTCGTAGCCATTGACGCATTTACAAAGTGGATTGAGGCCGAACCAGTACGAAACATTACCGCATCAGCCGCACAAAAGTTCTTCCATAAGAACATTGTGGCACGATTCGGTGTTCCAAACCGTCTCATCACAGACAATGGTTCTCAGTTCGCCTGCGGTCTTTTCCTGGACTACTGCGATCAGGTTGGGACCAAGGTGTGCTTTGCTTCTGTGGCACATCCACAAAGCAATGGTGCCGTAGAATGAGCCAATGGGCAAATACTGCAAGGCATTAAAAAGCGCGTCTTTGATCGCCTTAAGACCCGCTCGGGGGCTTGGGCAGATGAGCTCTATACCGTTCTATGGGCATTACGGACTACTTCTAGTCGAGCCACCGGTGAGACGCCCTTCCATTTGGTATATGGGGCCGAGGCTGTATTGCCTATGGAAGTAAGTATTGGTTCTGTTCGGACAGATCAATTCGAACAGGTTAATCAGTCCGAACAACGGGTGCAAGATCTCATCCTCTTAGAAGAAAGGCATGATCGCACCCTGATTAAATCCGCGGCATACTTGCAGGTTTTACGCAGGTATCACAGTAAAAAGGTGCGACCACGTGATTTCAACGTGGGCGACTTGGTTTTACGAAAAATTCAAGACCAGTCTAATCGCAACAAATTCTCCCCAAAATGGGAAGGCCCTTATACTGTTGTCTCAGTGTCGCGAACAGGATCGGCGCGGTTAGCTATGGGGGATGGTCGGATCTTGTCCAATACTTGGAACATCGATCAACTTCGTAAGTTTTACGTGTAAGTATTCCAATCCCTTTTTTCCTGTTCAATTAGCATCTTTTCATAAAATAAAATATGTTTTGCTTTCATACAATGAGTTTTTCTTTTTAAGTCCGTATCATATGCATTCGACCTGGGGGCTGACCGCCGGCGGTCAGATCATTACAACATTTTAATCGGATTCGCTGGTCGATCTCATGACCGCTTCCAGATAAGTCACTCCTAAATAAGCCGTTTCTCAGCGCATACGGGGCTATCTGGCAAGTCCTTGGTCACCTGAGTGGCTACCAGTTCGCAATAAGATTAGACGTTACATTGATCCTGATCGTTGGTTTAAAACGCACACCCCTGGTCGTTACGCTTATGTTTTCTCCTCTGCTTATAACACTAAGGCTTCAGTATTCATAAGCAGAGGCGGGGGCTAGGGGGGATGTGCTTATAGTATGAAACTCATAATATAAAATTGCAAAATATGTACTTTCTGTCAAAAATGGTTTTTTACATACATTACATTATACACAATTGTTTGGATACAAAAATAAGGATCATTCGATCCCCAGCTCAGTCAGGAGCCTGTCTACGAAGGGCTTAACCTCCTCCATGACGGCATCGAGCAGCTCGTCACTCTCGACCTCAACCGGACCCACCAGCGCGCTCAGATCTGCATCTGGGCCATGTTGAAGTCGAATCCGACTGAGTACGGCTGCTGCGGCTGATCGAACCCTGGTTCTGATTACCTCTTCGCGTCGCCGTATATCTCCAGGGAGATACTCAAGCAGTGATTCTGCCTGGGCAGTGAGCAGCGATGTCCAGTCGCTTACGCTGAGGTTGTCTTTCTTCGGTTCTACCACATCGGTCTTCAGAATATCAGCCACGGCCTTCAGTTTTTCGAAGACCAGGAGGCTCAGCTCTTTGATCGCCCGATCGGTGTGATGAATCGAGGATTCAAGAAGCCCCTTGTCCCGACTAAGCTGTGTAATTCGACCTGCTTGCGCTGTACAGAGAGGAGATTATTTGCATGTTATGGATTCAAGTCTTCTTAATCAGGAATCGGCTTACCAGCATTTTCTGACCGAAGTTTGTTGATTTCGATCTCTTGTTTCTTAAACATCGAGACTGAATTGAGCCTCAGTTTGGCCACCTCTTTCTTAAAAAATGTAACCTCTCTGTAGCGAAATCAAGGCAGTCACAACCAAAATGCACCCATACTAACCAAAGGGTAATGATCCTCACCTGCGCAAGCTGTCGCGTTCTTTCTGAATGGCTTCTGTACGGGCCATTACAGCATGCGACTGGCCTGTTAGCCAGGATAACCCCTGTGATGCAAAGGAAGAGGATCAATGGTGTCCTAAGTACAATTCAGGCACGAGAGCAGAGGTTCATTATACCTTCATAAATTTTTGTAAGATAGCATCATCCAATCCAGCGGGGATCCTCGCCAAAGCCCCGGATGTGCTTACCACAAGGACAGTCGGTGGGAGTGCCGGCTGGGCGCTACCCCCAGTAGTCATCGGTCGCGACTGGGTCCCTGCATTTATTCCTTCCCCTGCGGTCTGGACGACTTCCTGGACCACAGGGGTGGAGCGTTCTTCGTTGGAAGCTCCTATACCAGCTACGGCTTCAACCCCTCCGCAGGCGGTTGAAGGGCTGGACACCGTCTTTCTTTGCCTGACAAAGAAGACAATTTGAGCAATTTTTATCACCATTTATTATAGCCCAGTTAAAGGTTCTTACCTTATATGAAATCCCATCCGCCCCTGGGATTTCTGAGAAGGTCCCCCTTGGGAAGGAGAACCGTCGTCGGTTCTAGCTTTCTTCTTGGCGAACAAGGCATCTCCCCCCCTGGATGTGTTCTGCTATGAGCATATTCCTAAGAAAAAGATAAGAGACAAAAAGCAAGGTCTTTACCTGGGCTACCAGGCTGACTGGTGGGGCTGCATCTGAAGGCCTTGGCAGGTCCTGGATCGCCGGAGCAGCCACAGCCGGCCTTTGCTCAACCACCTCCACCTCTGTCTGCAAAGGTGGAGCATTTTCCTCCCTAGGACTCGCGGTAGTCGCGGGGAGAAGCTCTTCTCCCTGTATAAACATTGACTTGTCAAAATATACAGAAGGAATTGAAGAAAGTATGACCGTAAGGAATCCTTACCGGAGGTTGACCTTTCGACTAGGGAAGCGGAGACAATCAACCCTGAAGCCTCGGGGGCTTCAGGAACTGGGAGGTCATCCGCGATCCCAAGATTTTCTGCGGTCGCAGGATCTGCCACGGCCACCTCTTCGGTAGCAGTGGTCTCTGCGGGGCAGCTTGGAGCATCGCCGGATGGGAGGTCCGCGATCTTCCTCCTCCGAATGACCAGAGGAACATCATCCTCTTCCTCCTCGCTCCCCTCTCCCTGTACGACGAAGAAGTGATTCCAATCTGCGCCTGGTAAAATAGAAGGGATGTGATATCTTACCGCCGTCTTTCTTGCGGTAGGAGGAATGCTCCGTGAAGATCCCTCCCCGGGATTTGGCCTGGCCTTCTTAGGAGCAGGACTCTTTGTCCTGGGTCTTTGGGAGACCTTCTTCACGTTCTTCACCGTTGGCTTCCCAAGAGAGCCGACGTTCTCACTTGGGAAAGTCGTCTCGGCGAACCTTCCTAGGAGCTGATTCACATTTCCGATGGAATTGTTTAGCGCTGGACATGCATAAGACCTGAAAAACGGAGGCCAGATAGAGAATGTACCTTTCGGCGCTCCTGTTTAAGGTCGTCGCCGGCGTGAATCAGGCTCTGTGGGCAAGGTGATCCCTTAGGGCCTTCTACATCGGCATTGTAGGCCCTAAGGAGGGAGTTGGTCCGCCTCTCAATTTCAGATGGAGGCAGGACTGTTCCCAAATTCGAGTCAGAATTTGTGCAATTCAAGAATAGCAAAGCTCAGCGCCAAAGAAATAAATACCTTTGCTGTAGTCCAAGGTGCTGTCCGCCATGGACCTAATCTCCCATGCCGGATGAGCCCTTTCGCGCAGAGGACTCACCCGATTCTTCACAAAGTCTCGGATGACATCTCGAGCTGTCAACCCTTGATCGACCAAGTGAAGGATCACCTCGGCATGCTTCAAGAGCTCCAAATTCATCGCCGGGGGAGCATCCAACTCGCTCGACTTCTCTGGTCGCGAGTTTTCAAACCACAGGCTGCTCTCGGATGGTGGAGAGCAGTAAAACCACCTTTGGTGCCACCCGTGCACAGAGTCTCGCAGGGGTGGGGAGGGATACTCCTTTTTATCCCTCAGCCGGAAGTAGATGCATCCGGCGGCGTTGGTGCTCTTCGACCACGCCGAGAAGTAGAATCGCCGGAAAAGATCCACGCTGGGATAAACTCCGACGAACGCCTCACAGAGATGCTGGAACACCGCAAGGATCAGCATCGCGTTGGGGTGGCGGTTAATCAATTCCCACCCATAATGTCCAAGGATATCCTTCAGAAACCGACTCTCGGGGAATCGGAACCCGCAGTGCAAGTACTCCTCAAAAACCACCAACTCGCCCTCTTGGACGGTTGGGGTTTCTTGGTCCTTCTCCGCGGGCCGCCAGTTGATGAGCAACCGCGGAGGAAGGATCTCCTCCTTCTCCAACGCCACTAGGCTCTCCTCAGAGTAGTGAATGGATCGGCTCCAGGACGCCATTTTTGGTGGAGAATCAAAGGAAAAGTTGGCGATTTTGGGAAGATGAAGGCTGAAGAAAATGAGGGTTTTGTGCGACGGGAACGATGAGGGTTTTTGGCTGTGTGGCTTCTTTGAGAAGATATCTGCTCTTTTTATAGACCCAAGGCGGCGCATTAATGTGAGTAACGTTTCATTTCAAACGTCCCATTGAATACTTTATTCATTTCCCATAATGGATACTGTCTCTGACGGACCCGATAAAGTGTTCAGGCATCGGATCTGAAACAAAAAGACTTCTTTGTTTCGGAAACTGAAAGTGCGAAAGGACTGAAAAATTTTCAGTACTTTTCAGAAGACGTTTTTTCTTTGTATGCTTTGAACATTTTTTATGAAAAATCATGCAACTCAATTTTTGGGCGTGCGGATGTATTTCTAATCGGGTTGTGTTTGATTGAAACTATGCTTTGGATTAAGCTCCGATTCTAATCGAAGCGACGGTCCGACCAAGCCTCAATCTTGGTCGAAATTCAGTTCTAACAGCTGCCTTAGGTCTAATCGCAGTATCAGATCTGGTCGCGGTGCTTTTATAAAAGCGTAATTCTGATCGCAGAACTGAAATTTTCCTGTGTATGAATGGTCGTGAAAGCGTTATTCATGGCCATGTATTCACACAGAAGATGTAAAAAATAACTATTTGAAGAAAGAAATTTTTATTTCTTACATTCTTTACATACAAAAGGGATACAGTCGATCAAAATGTCGACTTGCTCCAAAAGAAGTTTACAAAGTTCTCCAAGGGACATGTTGTTGTCAGTAGGATCTACACTGGCAACCCCCAGGGAACTAGCAACTACCCTAAGTCTATCTACATCGTCCCTAACAACAGACGCACTCTTGTCCCTAATCAAGTCAGAGAGTTCTCGCTGTTGCTGAGCGTGATCCCTCTCTCGACGAAAATGGTGCGCCTCTTTCCGGGATCGATCAAGACATTCTGCTAGACGTAGAATCTTCGAGGCCATCTCCTCGGTCTTCTTCTCCAGGGCATTCTTCTCCTCCAGAAGAGTCTGTCCGGAAGGAAGAGATGGAGCAGCAGAAGGCTGATCGTTGGAGCCTCCAACCTCCTGCATTTTGCAAAAGTTAGTCGTACTAACTATAATTATCAGTAAAAGGTGAGAAGAATTATTACCTGTCCCAGTGCATAACCCGTTGATATACCCATCTTGGGAAGAGGATCATCAGATAGTGGAAATGCAACCTTCCCACCAGATGATTGTTTCGCCAACCCAATATGGCAATCATCTGACCGAGGGATAGTCACTGCTTGCCGACCAGAATATCGATCACCCAAAAGGATGGGAGAATTGGAGGGAAAAGGAGAGAGTTGAGAAGAATTCCTCTCCAAGGTTAAAGGCCTAACTTACCGAGATGCATGAACGGGGAGAGTTAAAGGAACTGAAGGAAGAAAGAGACTTGCTACATTCTTCACCTTTGTTCCACTGGAAGATCCTTCATCAACCTTGGGTTTCTTCCTTAAGGGAGACAGGTTTTCAATCGTTTGAGGCCCTTGTTCGACAACTTCCTCTTCATCACTCTCAATCTCGATGATATCGTGATCTGCCATCAGGAGGAGTATGTGAAAAGGAAGAAGGCAGAAAAAGGACTTAGGTGTGGGGAGAAATTGTGAAGTTTTACGAATCCAGGAGCCTGGTATTTATAGCCGCCAGGGTGACGGTTTGCATTCCAGACGCCTCGGGTTTCGTCAAAGCATTTACAGTTTTACCTCGAAATAAAAACAGTTCTACGGCGCTATCATTGCCCGTCACATAATGTCAGAACCCGTCTTGGGAAACCAACCGTTTTTCACTTAGTGCGCCACTAAGTGAAAAAATTGAAGAGTCGGGTTAAAAATCCAATGCATGGTTTTAAAATTTGAAATAAACACGTCTCTTCGTTTTCTTCGAATTTGGGGGCTAGCTGACGAGGATTGACACCCGGGTCACTTCTAATAAACTTTTGGTTCAAGACAGGTTCGAACCAGACATGTATCTGGCAATGCAAACTCAAGCTATTCTGAGGGGCATCGCCATGAAGTCGCAAGCTTTACGCGATCAGGTCGCGGGCTTCGTGCGATCAGGCCGACAGCTTTGCGCGGTCAGAAGTTCGTATGCTATACGCGAACTGGATATCCGGAATGTCGCGCGGTCAGCCAACAACCCGCGGTCAGAACATTCTCGACCAAGGTACTTGGAATTTATCTGACCGGTTATCTCTATAGTGGGAATATTCCAAGTATTCCTAAGATTCCTCCATGTAGAAGACTAACCGCCAGGAGGTTAATACAAGCAGTTATTTCACGAATAACACGTGCTTAATCTACTTGGAAGTTAAGAGTGGTTCAATAAACCGCATCCAACCGTCCAAACAACTGTTTGATGTAGTTACGACATGGCATCCTTTCGTTCAATATAAAAGGGTGGCAAAATACATCGAAGAAAACATCCAATCCATTTGGAAGAACAAGACTCCTGATACAAGTGAGACATAACACATCTCAACTACGAAAAACAACCAAGTTTACGGCCCAAATTAGATAGTTTCTATAAGCCTCCCCGGCTTTATTCTGTACGTTTACATAGGAAAAATCCTTCGCCTGTGAAGGAGTTTTTCTGCTATTTCTGTAACCGTTTATCACCTATAGTGAAATTCTAACAGGACGTAGGGCTATTACTCCCACCATCGAGGGCCCAAATCTGTATAAATCTCTCTGTGCTCCTGTTCACCATTGTTCTACATACCTTCCCGGAGGGTCATCTTGAAAAGTCTCACCATTACAAATTTTGCATAAGTTCGGCTAAGGACTCCGAGTCCGAATCATCGACACCATCCACTCAACCAGAGTCAAGGGCGAGGACTCCTCCTACCAGAACTAAAGTGTAGAAAGTTATGGAGGTGGCCTAGTCATAGAGCCAACCTCTAGCGACCAGCTCTCTTGCACTTGGCCTATCTAAAGGTCAAGTTGTGCCAGAACCTAAATTGGTCAAAAGTTTAGGCATATAAGCACCCTAGCTTAAACCATCCAAAGGTTTTACCTTTTCCAACCATAGTTGAGGAGGAGGTTGGAAAGCAACATGAGGAGGCGACCAGATCCCCTCCTTAGATCATCTCTAAGAATACTTCTGTCGACCACTTTCAAAAGTCCATGGCCCAAGGACTTGCCAATGTAAACGTCTGGGCTGTGAATTCGAATTCAAGTATAAATACTCAGTGTAATTTTCTTGTTTGATTCTCTATGTAACATGATACTCGAAGTTTGGCCATTTTTAATGAACTCTCATGTCGATATGACGCAATTAAAGGAGAGTAGGATGACCTAGTCGTTCAGCTTCAAATGGCACAGGAGAAGTTTTCTAGAAACTTACTCTTGGACTAAGTTAATTTAGACTAAAGATAGCCCATGGTCGTTCCTATTGCGATGACTATAGTTGCTTGAAGTTGAGGGCACATCCTTAGTCTCTGAAATTGGTTCAAAGTCGAGACTTACACCTTTAGAGTTCAAAGGTTTGACTTCAACGAATCCAACAATTTGGCGATCAGGATCGCTAATGACTGATGATAATTCATATGTCGATTCAACATCACGACGACTAGAGTCAACAAAAGTTAGTAATGGCTCATTTGCTTCAGAGCCAGTCCTGAAATTGAAGATAACATCACCATTCTCATCAAAGTTGAGAGTGAAGTCATCTCCAGGACCACCAAAGTTTAGTTTGAAGTCGATCTCCTCATCAAAACAAGGAGTCGCTCCCATCATCGTGTTCCTTGTAGAACTTCTCACGGTAACTTGAAGGCAAAGACTCAGCACAAATTCTCAAAGAGAAATTGTTTCACAAATCCACATGGTCGTAAATCGGAGACACTCATGAGAAATAGAGAAATGATCCCAAAAAAAGGTACCAATTGTCGACGATTGATAGACGATTTTTGATCTTACGGATTAAATGATATAATGGGGAATGAAAAAATAATCAAACATGATGATGAGACAGAGATTTTTTTAAACAGGTTCATACTGTCAAATGATTAAGTAATAACTTTACGTCCTGTCCTGTGTGACTCTTTTCACTTAAGGAATCAAGTGAATACAAGGAAAAAGTATCTTAGCATGTGGAAATATCCCAATTTCTCCTACCCATCTCTGTGTACATTCGTTCTTCTTTATATTGTTGAATGGGCGGTTGTTTGACATGAAACCATCGCCAGTTGCTAGCGGTTGTTGATCAACTTCTCCTAGTACAGTTACTTTTAAAGATTATTAATAAATCATACCTTAACCATATCGACTTAAAGCACGTGAGTGGATGACGTGTTTATGGTCGTAAGGAGCTGATACTTCAACCAATTCTCAGTGTTCCTAATCAAGAGTGTATTAAGGTGTTTCGGACTAAGTTTTGTTTTGGAGTTTTGACCAAAACTAGTCATGATCATAGGCTCTTTGTTGACCATATTAGTTGGGGTCTATCTGTTCAACTCTCAACTATAGGTTATTTTTTGGTAATTAGTGTCGTGATGAGGACATCCCTAACAGCTCATCATCTATCTCTACATCACATTATAAGCGCAAGGAGACATATAAAGGTCCATTGACTCAAAGTCGAGTTAAACAATTACAACAACAGGTGAATCTGTTCCTCACTGAATTTAGTCTTGATGTGAATAGTATGCTACTTAATAGTGTTATTTTGCTTGTTCTTAGATTTAGTCAAAAAGAGGAACTAAAAGCCAATCATAACACAAAGGACTACTGTCTTTTGACATGTATGTTGGATCAAGAATGCCGACTAGAGGGGGGGTGAATATGAGGCTTTTAAAAACTTAGAGCAAAGAGCAAATAAATGCAAATCAAGACAAATAAAATAAGCAAGGAGAAAAGAGAACGAACACCACGATTTTTACCGAGGTATCGGAGACTCACCCAGTCTCCACTAATCCTCGTTGAAGCACTCAAATCACTTGAGTCTTGCCTCAATATCCACAAAGGATATTATCACTAGTGGTTGCTCCTTGTCCACTCCGGAAAGGCGAGCACCGATGCCCTGTACAAGCTTGCCGAGCCTCTCCAACAGTCTCCGTTCTGGAGAGGTCAACGGCCACGCCTCTGAACCGTCTAGGTGAGGGCGCTCACCAAGAGTAACAGGCAGCGAGGTCTTCTCTAGACCTCCAAACACGCACCGAGAAGCTAAGTAAATGCAAATGCAAAAGAACTGAAACTCTCGGTGGATCGGAAAGCACTCGACTTGATCAAAAGACCAAGATTTTAAGTGAAAAACTAAAGCTCAAGAGTGTATAAGAAATGCTACTGCTTGTTGTATAAAACTTATGCCCAAAGCCCCTTTTTATAGCCTCAAGAATCAAATGAACCGTTGGAGCTAGGGCTGAAAATCAGCAACTCAAACTGACAATCAGTTATGCAAACTGACAGTCAATTACATGTATAACTGCCGACAAAATTTACGGAATAAACTTTGCTAGCCGTTCGTGGTCGTATATGGAAAGCTGAAACCCACAACTGACAGTCAGTTATGCAAACTGACAGTCAGTTCAACCACAAACTCGATCAAAATCAAAAAGAAACTCAGTTAAAAGCACTGTGGTCGAAACCCAAACTGACACTCAGTATGGACAAACTGACAGTCAGTTTAGTACCAAAGTTTTGAGCCCAAAATACACCCTCTCTGGACAATTGTCAGTTTAATCAAACTGACATTCAAACTGACAGTCAGTTCAGCAAACTGACAGTCAGCCTGAATAAAAACAGAGATAACTTTAAATCCAGAAATCCAAAAGAGGTGTTTAATAGCTCGTTTGAAAGATAATTTCAAGGGCTACATTTTTGTCAACAGAAGAAAAAACCAGATGTGTATAGATCTTTCTAGAAAATCAAAAAACTCTTCCACTATCAAAAACTGAACTGAAAAACCAGATTTTCAAATTAAGTTCAAACCAGATCCAACTCAAAATGATGCAATGCAATGTCCTAAGATTCTCGGTTTGTGTTGGAGATAAAGAAAGGACTTTCGCCACCCCTCTTTATAGTACGGTTAAAACTAAAAAATAATTTCCCTAACCGATCATCTCCAAACGCCAAAATCGGTAAAAAATAAAAACTCATAATACCTTAGGTCTCTCGCATCTTCATGATTTGCGTCTTGTCTTTTGCTTTCCTGCATCTTGTGCTTTACTTCAAGTCGGGTTCATCTTGATCATCTTGTATTTCTTCCCAACTGATCCCTGTATCAATCATTCTCAAAAGCACAATTAGTCCGGAACACTTTGTTTTCATTAATCATCAAAATTAGGGTTAGGCATGAAGGCCTAGATGCAACAATGTACACATATGGCGTGTGACCCGTGGGTGGAGAGGGACGCAGGAGCGCACCAAGGATGGCTTGTGCACATACGGTAGTAGCAAAGTTGATCACCAATGTTCATTGTCACTTGAAAAGTAGTTGAAGTCGTCGACTGTCAGAGTGGTCGAAAGTCGACCAAAGTTGGTGGAGTGGCCGTGGTCGAGTTCAGCACAACCAGATGATCGAATCCAACATGACCACAATGAAACGACCAGGCTGTTTTGGTTATTGAACCTGACCAAGACTAGCATGAAGTTGTGTCCAGTTCAGTGCCCAGCTAGATTTTTATATCTTTATTTCAGAGTCTGACATAATTATGTTAAGTTATACGTTTTTCCTTAAGTTGGTCACTTCCTAACCCTATATCATGTAAGGTGTTGTGCACCAGATAAACAACTACGAATTAAATACACAAATATTTTCATACAAATTTTTGTTCTTGTTTTAGAGTTTGTACTCATAAGCCGCCATCTAGAATTGGGAGTTATTCTCTTCACTATTGTTGTTGTAATTTCTTCGTTGATTGCAGAACTGTGCATCTACTCTCGCGTGGTCAAGTAGACGACGATCAAAATGTGTGATTGGGTGAATTCTTTTGTTGTAGATTGTTGTATTGACAGTGGTTGGCGTCATCGGTTTGTCAGATTACACAAATCAATAAATTATCAACGATCTTATGTTATGAAGATCGGGTACCCGTATCATGTCAGATAATTAATATTTCAACTGAAAGAAAGGGTTTTAATCCTCTTAAACATGCATGCATGTGTACGTGTTTGCAAAATTAAATTTTGTGTTTGTTATGTGTAAACTAGGGAAAAGAAATCTGTACCGTTAATCCACGGCTCAACCCAAGGTATCGAATATTTGGTTTTTAATTTGATGCTGTTAGTACTCCTTAGTAAATTATTTTTGTATTACTTCACGTGTGAGATGGTTTTTTATTTTTTACATTTTTCAAGATGCAACTTTACTATTAACTTTTTAGTTCCTACATATGTTAGTAAAAATTATTAATATTCTAAAAGTAATTTTGATGACATATCTACTAATATTATATATATATATATATAGTAAGACTAATGTATATTTAAGTATAAATTAGTTAGTTTGTACCTATCCTATCCTCTCTTGGATGAGTCAAATCCCATTCCAGTCATAACCATTCACCACCAAAAATAGTGTTAAACACTCAATCAAATTAAATTTCGTAACCAACTAATATTAGCCCACGTCCTACAACCGCATCCAACTTGGCACGAGCCTACCTCCCTCATGGTACTCCGTCTCCTAATTATTTGCTACATTTTGAATGTCTACTTGCTACATTTTGAACATGTAGATAATATATATAACTAAAGTCGTAGAGCAATCTAGCATTTCAAATCTAAGAAATTAAGTGTTTATTTCACAAAGTTTAACTTACTTTATTAATAATTTAGGTTTTATAAAGTTGTGGAAAGGAAAAATCGAACACTAATAGAAATGGCAAGAACAATGCTAAGTGAGTATGATACTCCTACTCGCTTTTGGGCCGAAGCCGTGCATACTGCTTGCTATTCTATTAATCGGCTTTATTTTCATCATCTTCTGAATTTAACTCCCTATGAGTTTCTTATTAGGCGTAAGCCAAATATTTCTTATTTCTGAGTTTTTGGTTGCAAATGCTACATCCTTAAGAAAAGAAACTTTGGTGGTAAATTTCAGAAAAGAGTAGATGAAGACTTTCTAGTCGGATACTCTACCACTAGCAAAGCCTATCATGTTTTTAACAAAAATACAAGTTGCATTGAAGAATCTTGTGATGTAGAATTTGATGAAACTAATGGCTCGTAAAAAGAGCAAGTCTCTCATGAAGTTTCAGGTGAAGATCTTCAAGAAGCTGTAAAGAACATTACCATTAGAGACATCAAACCAAGAGAAGATGATCAAGAAGATAATGAGAACATTGAGAATGATGATCAAAATGTATCATCACCTCAAACTGATCCTTTAGAACCAAATCAAGAAGAAAGAGCACAAGATGAAGCTCCAAGACAACATCATACCATCAGCAAGGATTACCCTATAGACCAAATATTGGGTGATGTCAGTAAGGGTGTTCAAATTCGCTCTCGCATTGCTTCTTTTTGTGAACATCATTCTTTTGTATCATCTTTAGAACCTAAACATATAGATGGAGCTTTAAATGATCCTGATTGGGTAAATGCTATGCATGAGAAACTTAATAATTTTTCTAGGAATAAAGTTTGGACTTTAGTTGAAAGACCCAAGGATCATAATGTAATTGGAACAAAATGGGTCTTTAGAAATAACCAAGATGAAAATGGTGTAGTAATTAGAAACAAAACTCGTCTTGTTGCACAAGATTTCCCTCAAGTCGAAGGTTTAGATTTTGGTGAAACGTTTGCACATGTGGCAAGGCTTGAAGCTATTCGTATGCTTTTTGCTTATACGTCATGTTTAAATATCAAGTTATTTCAAATGGATGTAAAAAGTGCATTTTTAAATGGAGAAATATCTGAACTTGTTTTTACAACCTCCCGGCTTCGAAGATTCTAAATTTTCAAATCATGTGTTTAAACTGTCTAAAGCTCTCTATGGTCTCAAGCAAACTCATCGAGTTTGGTATGAACGACTTAGAGACTTTCTTTTATCAAAAAGTTTTAAAATTGGGAAGGTTGATACAACTCTTTTTACAAAAATGATTGAAAAAGATTTGTTCATATGTCAGATATATGTTGATGATATTATCTTTGGATCTACTAATGAACATTTTTGTCATGAGCTTGGAGAAATGATGTCTAGGGAATTCAAGATGTCAATGATCGGTGAGCTAAGCTTCTTCTTTGGACTTCAAATCAAGCAACTCAAGAATGGTACGTTCGTGAGTCAAACGAAGTACGTGAAGAACTTGCTCAAGCGCTTTGGGATGGAAGATGCTAAAGCAATCAAAGCCTGACGAGGATTGACACCCGGGTCACTTCTAATAAAACTCTTGGTTCAAGACAAGTTTGAACCAGACATGTATTTGGTTCAATGCGAACTCAAGCTATTTCTGAGGGGCATCACCATGAGGTCGCAAGCTTTACGCGATCAGGTCGCGGGTTTCGTGCGATCAGGCCGACAGCTTTGTGCGGTCAGAAGTTCGTATGCTATACGCGGACTGGACTGAATATCTGGGATGTTGCGCGGTCAGCCCATATTCCGCGGTCAGAACATTATCGATCAAGGTGCTTGGAGTTTGTTCGGTTATCTTTATACCAGGATATTCCAAGCATCCCGAAGATTCCTCCACGTTGAAGACCAACCGTCAGAGGTTATTATATGCCGTTATTCATGATTAACACGTGTTAATAACCTCTGTGGAAGTTAACAGCGGTTCTTCAACAACCGCATCCAACCGTTTGATGCAGTTTTCTTCATATGGCACCCTTTCGACCAATATAAAAAGGGGGCAAAGTACATCAAACGGGGGATCCAAGACATTTGGAAAAACCAGACTCCAAAGATAAGCAAGATACAAGATATCTCGATCATTCAAACAGCCAAGTCTGCGGCTTAGATTAGACAACACTTACAAGTCTCCTATAGCTTCTTTCTGTACACTTATATAGGGGAAACTTTCACCTGTGAGGTTTTCAACCTGCTAGTTTGTAAAGCTTTATCTCATATAGTGAAATCCCAACAGGACGTAGGGCTTTTACTCCCACCATCGAGGGCCCGAACCTGTATAAATTTCTCTGTGTTCTTGTTCACCATTGTTTGGCATACCTTCCCGAAGGGTCATCTTGAAAGGTCTCACAATTACAAATTTTGCATAAGTTCGGCTGAGGACCCCGAGTCCGAATCGTCGACAGCTGGCGCCCACCGTGGGGCCTTTCTCAAGGCGTCCTAATTGAAATTCGGAGGTTCGCCGAAACATGGCTGGAGCATATGATTCCGAGAACGATTTCGATCTCGAGGATTATGCCCATATACCAATGCCTTCTCCAAACGATCCTGTTACGATGGAAGAGGTCGAAGGCCAGAATCTTCCACAGGTTGAATCATCTCTCCAAGTCATGTCAATCGACCAGGAGGTAACTGGCGTAAGGTCAGAACCCACAGAAGTTCTTAATGTGCTAGGTGATGAATCCGGCCCGTCATACGACCCCGCTGAGGGAAAATATGATGGTGACCCGGAAATTAGCCCAGGAAGGTTCGACCCTGATAACCTCCACCGTCTCTTTGATTTCGAGTTCGACTCGGAACAAACCGAGATGTTTTCCCCATCGGCGACCTCTCTCCCTAGGCAGTTTGCTGCGCTGTCGGAAGAGACTCCCGATCAACAGGCTGCCAGGGAAGAACAAGATCGCAAACAGAAGGAGGATCAAGATCTCGAGCAACAGAACAACGAACTACGCAGAACTACCCTAGAGGCTCTTCAAGATGCGCAGGCTCGTTACGATGCTGCCCCGAGTTCTTCTCGACGGTCGCGTGGTCGTAGACGTGACCAGACTCCTTCTTTACCACCGGAGCATTTCCCACTGGACGAAGAAACGATAACACCAGGTGCCCCTAGGAGAAGTACCCATGGTCGACTGCGATCTATCGCGGAAGTCATGCGCAATTTTCCTCCTACGGTCACGGATGCGCAGAGACTGGCCTTTTTCAGGATCCTGGCGGAAAGACTGGACGAGGTCGCATCCGAGGCGACCCCAACAGCCTCTTCCCGCTCAATAACACATTCCCGTGAACGGGACGATCCTCATTCTGGCTCTGGCCGGCGGAGTTACCCGCCGCCTGTACCGTCCCGACAGGACAAATACCGGCGAATGCAGGACTCTCGTAGTAGGGATCGAGTTCCTGTTCACTCTCGTTTGGGACCACGAGTAACCTCGCCATTACGTGAGGTTGCTCGAAACCCAACTGAAAGTCACAGGACGGTTCACGGTCCTTACGTTGGTTGCAAAGCTTTCTCGCCTGGCCTACGAGCAGTCGTTTGGCCCGATAAGTTTCGACCAGGGGCCATCGAGAGGTTTGATGGAACTCAGAACCCATCCGAGTTCCTTCAGATCTATATTACTGCCATTCAAGCAGCAGGAGGCGATGACAAGGTCATGGCCAACTACCTGCCAACAGTCCTCGCAGGACCGGCCAGAACCTGGTTGTTTAATCAGCCTGAGGGTTCCATATACAATTGGGAAATGCTATGCGATGCCATCCTCAGCAATTTCCAAAATTGTTACCAAAAGCCGGGTAAGGAGGACGACCTGCATAGGCTGCGGCAAACTTCGACCGAAACACTTCGGCAGTTTGTCAAGAGGTTTGTCGGGGTGAGGAATACCATCCCGAACATATCTGATGGCTCCGTAATCAGGGCATTTAAGCATGCCGTTCGATACCGGAGATTCACTGAAGACTTTCTTATCCACCCTCCTCGATCAGTGGCCGATCTGTTCGATATGGCTGATCGATATTCCGATGCAGCCGAGGCAGTCGAATGGAACCGAATGGTTGACAAAGGGGACCAACCGCCCCAACCAGGCTTCAAGGACGCCAGGAAAGAAGATTCAAGCAAAAAGCCGGAGTCTTCACCGGGTGGGAAGTCGAAGAAGTCGAAGAGGAACCGCTCTGGACAGTACCGTGAGGTCGCAGTCGCAGAGAAACCACCTTCGACCAAAGGTAATAAGTCTTCATTTAAAAGTAAAACTGCCTATGGTGGTCGGGATTCTGACCAGCCAGAAAAATCGATTAATCCGCAGGAGGGCAAGAAGTGGTGTCCACTCCACAACTCCGCAGGCCACGACCTCAAAAACTGCAGGAGTTGGTTGAAACAACTGGATGATTTCTACCAAGGAGCTGGGCCAATGCCAACCTTACCGCCTAAAGAGCAGGCGTGCGGGATTAGAGACGTCGACGGAGACGAAGAAATGGCTTACCAGGTACCTCAAAATCATGTTAATGTCATTTTCGGAGGTTCTTCCTCTTTCGTTTCCAAAAGGCAGTTTAAAACCTTTTGCCGAGAGGTTAACCAAACGGAGACATCCCTTGGCGAACCTCAATACCCCCGTTGGTCGGATATGCCTTTGACGTTCGATCGCGCTGACTGTCCTGTGGGGCTAACCCGACCATTGAGGCTCCCTCTGGTCATTACCCCAATCATCAGTAACGCGAGAGTCGAAAGGGTCCTGATTGACGGGGGGAAGTTCCCTTGATCTTTTATTGGTCAAGACACTCGACGAGATGCAAATTCCTCGTTCGAATATCAAGCCCATAATCCATCCGTTTTATGGGATAATCTCAGGCCCCTCCATGATGCCATTGGGACAAGTGGTCCTCCCGGTCACTCTGGGAGAATCAGACAACTTCCGAACAGAATTGGTTACTTTCAATGTAATCGATTGTGATTCAGCTTATAATGCAATCTTTGGCAGGCCGACTCTTGCTAAGTTCATGATGGCAACGCACTATGCTTATCAGTGCGGGAAATTGCCTGGCCCCAAAGGTGTCATTTCGGTCCGAGGTAGTCGCAACGTGGCGCTCACGTGCGACCGGTTATCTTTGGAGATGGTCGATCAACTTCCCCTCCGGGACGCTCAGGTCGCCCCCGTTGCCACCGATGCGATAAAGGCTGCTCCTCGACCAAATGAGAAACTCAAACAAGTTCCTTTGTACCCAGATGACCCATCCAAGACACTTCGGGTTGGGTCAGCCCTGGATGAAAAATAGGAACTCGACCTCGTTGCTTTCCTCCGGGCTAACGCAGACGTGTTTGCGTGGAAACCGTCCGACATGCCCGGTGTCCCAAGGGAAGTAATTGAGCACAGGTTGGCAATTCGACCTGGACAACGACCAATAAAGCAAAAGCTCAGGCGTTTTGCCACCGACCGACAGGAAGCCATCCGAGAAGAGTTAGAAAACTCTTACAAGCCGGGTTTATCCGCGAAGTGGATCACCCGGACTGGCTCGCCAATCCGGTCATGGTCCGCAAGTCAAATGGCAAGTGGCGCATGTGTGTCGACTACACTAGCCTCAACTCTGCCTGTCCGAAGGATGACTTCCCCTTCCCCGCATCGATCAGCTGGTCGACTCCACTGCGGGTTGCGAACTGATGAGTTTTCTGGATGCCTACTCAGGATATCATCAAATTAGCATGGCAGAAGACGATGAAGAGAAAACTGCCTTCATCACCCCGTTCGGCACATACTGCTACGTCAGAATGCCGTTCGGTCTCAAGAACGCAGGTTCCACGTACCAGCGCTTGATACAAAAGACCTTTCTTTCCCAGATAGGGCGTAATTTTGAAGCATATGTAGATGATTTGGTTGTAAAAAGTGCCAAGAGATTGTCTCATTTGGACGATCTCGCTGAAACCTACTGTAATTTGAATCTCTTTGGAATAAAATTAAACCCGGAGAAATGCTTTTTCGGGGTTTCTTCAGGAAAACGCCTTGGTTTCCTTGTGCGTTCCAGGGGCATTGAAGTTAATCCTGAGAAAATCAGGGCTATTGAACAAATGAGGTCACCCTCGACCATGAAGGATGTTCAACGCCTGGCTGGTCGCATGGCGGCTTTAAGTTGCTTTATATCGCGATTAGGCGAAAGAGGATTACCTTTCTTCAAAGCCTTGCGGAAGCATCATAACTTTACATGGTCGGATGAGGCCGAAAAAGCATTCCAGGAGGTAAAAACATATATATCCAGTCCGCCAGTATTGGTGTCTCCCGACAAAGGAGAACCGTTGCTTCTTTACCTGGCGGCCACACCACACGCGGCCAGCGCCGTTCTGCTCGCGGATAGAGGAGGAATACATAGACCCGTCTACTATGTGAGCGAAGTACTTCATGGTCCTAAGGAGCGCTACCCTGAGGTCCAGAAGATACTTTACGCGTTATTGATGGCTTCCCGTAAGCTACGACATTACTTTCAAGCACACAAGATCACAGTACCCTCCTCTTTTCCTTTAGGGGATATTGTCCGAAATCCAGAAAAATCTGGTCGAATCGCCAAATGGGTGGTCGAACTCGGTGCCTTCGAGATCCATTTCACCCCTCGCACAGCGGTTAAGTCTCAGGTTTTGGCCGACTTTGTGGTCGAATGGACCAACCCTGAGCCACCCGTGCAGTTGGCAGAGGAACTGGAGTGCCCCGATTATTGGACAATGTACTTTGACGGCTCCCGTAGTTTTCAACACTCGGGGGCTGGAATAGTCTTAGTTACGCCCCAGGGCGAACAGCTTAAGTATGTCATTCAACTACACTTTGTTGCAACCAACAATGCAGCAGAGTATGAAGGTCTTCTTGCAGGGCTCCGGGCAGCAAAATCCCTCGGAGTCCGTCGATTAGTGGTGAGGGGAGACTCACAACTGGTCGTAAACCAGGTAAACAAGGAGTACAGCACCTCCGATGAGACAATGGCTCATTACCTGGGGGAAGTGAGGAGATTGGAAAAACACTTCAGTCATTTCGAAGTCCAATACATCCCGCGAAAGGACAACATTCTCGTAGACCAATTATCCAAAATTGGGTCCTCACGCTCATCCGCTCCGGCAGGAGTGTTCATTGAACACTTGGACCATCCGTCGATCATGACTTCGGTCGAGGATGATCCGGTAATAGCCTTCGTTACCAACCTCGGTCAGGAACAAGATTGGCCTCATCCATTGAGAGTCTATCTTGAACATGGGACCCTACCCGAGGACGAAACCGAAAGTGATCGGTTAATTCGAAAAGCGCGTCTGTACAAACTCATAGATGGGATTTTGTACAGAAAGGGTACTCAAGGAGTATTCATGCGTTGTATATCTCAGGAGGAAGGAAAGTCCCTCTTGAGAGAAATACATGACGGTGTATGCGGTGCGCACTCGTCATATCGTACACTGGTCGGAAAGGCTTTTCGACAAGGATTCTA
Source organism: Pharus latifolius (assembly GCA_019359835.1). Classification (NCBI taxonomy): domain Eukaryota; kingdom Viridiplantae; phylum Streptophyta; class Magnoliopsida; order Poales; family Poaceae; genus Pharus; species Pharus latifolius. Next base: position 81,616,893 of record CM033323.1, on the reverse strand, counting down.
CTGGCCTTCGGCACTTGATGATGCCAAACATATGGTCAAGAAGTGTCCCCAGTGTCAGTTCCACGCAAGGCAAGTTCATCAACCTGCCTGTGCGTTGCAAACCATTCCTCTTGCATGGCCATTCGCGGTCTGGGGAATGGATATCGTCGGTCCTATGCCACAAGCGGTCAATGGGTACAAGTTTCTGTTCGTAGCCATTGACACATTTACAAAGTGGATTGAGGCCGAACCAGTATGAAATATTACTGCATCAGCCGCACAAAAGTTCTTCCATAAGAACATTGTGGCACGATTTGGTGTTCCAAACCGTCTCATCACAGACAATGGTTCTCAGTTCGCCAGCAGTCTTTTTCTGGACTACTGCGATCAGGTTGGGACCAAGGTGTGCTTTGCTTCTGTGGCCCATCCACAAAGCAATGGTGCTGTAGAACGAGCCAATGGGCAAATACTGCAAGGCATTAAAAAGCGCGTTTTTGATCGCCTTAGGACCCGCTCGGGGGCTTGGGCAGATGAGCTCTATACCGTTCTGTGGGCATTACGAACTACTTCTAGTCGCGCCACCGGTGAGACGCCCTTCCATTTGGTCTATGGGGCCGAGGCGGTATTGCCTATGGAAGTAATTATTGGTTCTATTCGGACAGATCAGTTCGAACAGATTAGTCAGTCCGAACAACGGGCGCAAGATCTCATCCTCTTAGAAGAACAGCGTGATCGCACCCTGGTTAAGTCCGTGGCATACTTGCAAGCTTTACGCAGGTATCACAGTAAAAAGGTGCGACCACGTGATCTCAACGTGGGCGATTTGGTTTTACGAAAAATTCAAGACCAGTCTAATCGCAACAAATTCTCCCCAAAATGGGAAGGTCCTTATACTGTTGTCTCAGTGCCGCGGACAGGATCGGCGCAGTTAGCTATGGAGGATGGTCGGATTTTGTCCAATACTTGGAACATCGATCAACTTCGCAAGTTTTACGTGTAAGTATTCCAATCACTTTTTTCCTGTTCAATTAGCATCTTTTGCCAAAACAAAAAATGTTTTGCTTTCATACAATGAGTTTTTCTCTTTAAGCCCGTATCATATGCATTCGACCTGGGGGCTGACCGCCGACGGTCAGATCATTACAACAATCTAATCGGATTCGCTGGTCGATCTCATGATCACTTACAGATAAGTCACTCCTAAATAAGCCGTTTCTCAACGCATACGGGGTTATCTGGTAAGTCCTTGGTCATCCGAGTGGCTACCAGTTCGCAATAAGATTAGACGTTACATTGATCCTGGTCGTTGGTTTAATATGCATACCCCTGGTCGTTACGCTTATGTTTTCTCCTCTGCTTATAACACTAAGGCTTTAGTGTTCATAAGCAGAGGCGGGGGCTAGGGGGGACGTGCTCATAATATGGAATTCATATTATGAAAATGCGAAATATATATTATTTCCTGTCAAAAATGATTTTTTACATACATTGCATTATACACAATTTTCTAAATACAAAAATAAGGATCATTCGATCCCCAGCTCAGTCAGGAGTCTATCTACTAGGGGCTTGACTCCTCTATGACTGCATCGAGCAGCTCTTCACTCTCGACCTCAACCGGACCCACCAGTGCGCTCAGATCTGCATCTGGGCCATGGTGAAGTCGAACCCGGCTGAGTACGGCTACTGCGGCTGATCGAACCCTAGTTCTGATCACCTCTTCGCGTCGCCGTGAATCTCCAGGGAGATACTCGAGCAGTGAATCCACCTAGGCAGTGAGTAGCGATGTCCAGTCACTTATGCTGAGGTTGTCTTTCTTCGGTTCTACCACGTCGGTCTTCAAGAGATCAGCCACGGCCTTCAGTTTTTCGAAGATCCGGAGGCTCAGCTCTTTGATTGCCCGATCGGTGTGGCGAATCGAGGATTCAAGAATCTCCTTGTCTCGACTGAGCTGCGTAATTCGACCTGCTTGCGCTGTACAGAGAAAGGAGGTTATTTGCATATCATGGATTCAAGTTTTCTTAATCAGGAATTGGCTTACCAGCATTCTCTGATCGAAGTTTGTTGAGTTCAGTTTCTTGTTTCTTAAACATTGAAACTGAACTGGCCACCTCTTTCTTCAAAAATGTAACCTCTCCGCAGCAAAATCAAGGCAGTCACAACCAAAATGCACCCATACTAACCAAAGGGTAATGATACTCACCTGCGCAAGCTGTCGCGTTCTTTTTGAATGGCTTCTGTACTGGCCATCACAACATGCGAATGGCTTATTAGCCAGGATAATCCCTGTGATGCCAAAGAAGAAGATCAAAGGTGTCCTAAGTACAATTCAGGCACGAGAATAGAGGTTTTTTATACCTTCATAAACTTTTGTAAGACAGCGTCATTCAGTTCAGCGGGAATCCTCGCTAGAGCCCCTGATGCGCTCACTACAGGGACAGTTGGTGGGAGTGCCGGCTGGGCGCCACCCCCAGTAGTCATCGGTGGTGACTGGGTCCCTACATTTATTCTTTCCCCTGCAGTCTGGACGACTTCCTGAACCACAGGGGTGGAGCGTTCTTCGTTGGAAGCTCCTGCACCAGCTGCGGCTTCAACCCCTCCGGAGGCGGTTGAAGAGCTGGGCGCCGTCTTTCTTTGCCTGACATGAAAGACAATTTGAGCAGTTTTTATTTAAGATTATTGCCAAGTTTAAGGTTCTTACCTTATTTGAAATCCCATTCGCTCCTGGGATTTCTGGGAAGGTTCCCCTTGGGAAGAAGAACCATCATCGGTTCTTGCCTTCCTCATGGCAAACAAGGTAGCTCCCCCCTGGATATGTTCAGCTATGAGCATATTTCTAAAGAACAGATAGAGACAAAAAGCAAGGTCTTTACCTGGGCTACCGTACTGGCTGGTGGGGCTACATCCGAAGGCCTTGGCAACTCCTGGGTCGCTGGAGCCACCACAACCGGCCTTTGCTCAATTACCTCCTCCTCCGTCTGCAGAGGAGGAGGGTTTTCCCCCCTGGGACTCGCAGTAGTCACAGGGAGAAGCTTTTCTCCCTGTATGAACATTGATTTGTCAAACATACAGAAGGAATCATATAAAGAATGACAGAGAGGAATCCTTACCATGGTCGTCCTTTCGACCAGAGGGACAGAGACAACCGGTCCTGAAGTCTCGGGGGCTTCAGGAATTGGAGGGTCACCCGCGACCACAAGATTTTCGGTGGTCGCAGGATCAGCCACGACCACCTCTTCGGTAGTAGTGGTCTCTGCGGGGCAGCTTGGGGCATCGCCGGATGGGAGATCCGCGATCTTCCTCCTTCGAAAGATCAGAGGAACGTCATCCTCTTCCTCCTCGCTCCCCTCTCCCTGTACGACGAAGAAGTGATCCCAACCTGTGCTTGGTAAAACAGAAGGGATGCGATATCTTACCGCTGTCTTGCTTGTGGTAGAAGGAACGCTCCGTGAAGACCCTTCCCCAGGATTTAGCCTGGCTTTCTTGGAGGCAGGACTCTTTGTCCTGGGTCTTTGGGAGACCTTCTTCACGTTTTTTACCGTCGGCTTCCCATGAGAACATATGTTCTCACTTGGGAAAGTCGTCTCGGCAAACCTTCCTAGTAGCTGATTCACATTTTTGATGAAAATGTTTAACGCAGGACATGCATAAGATCTTAAATGGAGGCCAGATAGAGAATGTACCTTTCGACGCTCCTGTTTAAGGTCGTCGCCGGCGTGAATCAGACTTTGGGGACGAGGTGATCCCGTAGGGCCCTCTACATCGAAGTTGTAGGCCCTAAGGAGGGAGTTGGTCCCCCTTTCAATCTCGGATGAAGGCAGGACTGTTCCCAAACTCAAGTAAGAATTTGTACAATTCAAAAAGGAGAAAGTTCAGCGCCAAAGAAATAAATACCTTGACTGTAGTCCAGGGTGCTATTAGCCATGGACCTAATCTCCCACGCCGGATGAGCCCTTTCACGCAGAGGACTCACCCGGTTCTTCACGAAGTCTCGAATGATATCTCAAGCCGTCAATCCTTGATTGACCAAGTGAAGAATCACCTCGACATGCTTCGAAAGCTCCGAGTTCATCGCCGGGGGAATGTCTAACTCGCTCGACTTCTCTGGTCGCGAGTTTTCAAACCATAAACTGCTTTCGGATGGTGGAGAGCAGTAAAACCACCTTTGGTGCCGTCCATGCACAGAATCTCGCAGGGGTGGGGAGGGATACTCCTTTTTGTCCCTCAGCCGGAAGTAGATGCATCCGGCTGCGTTGGTGCTCTTCGACCACGCCGAAAAGTAGAATCGTCGGAAAAGATCCACGCTAGGATATATTCCAACGAAGGCTTCACAAAGATGCTGGAATACTGCAAGGATCAGCATCGCGTTGGGGTGGAGGTTGATCAGTTCCCACCCATAATGCTCAAGGACATCCTTGAGGAACCGACTCTCGGGGAATCGGAACCCGCAACGCAGGTACTCCTCAAAAATCACCAACTCGCCTTCTTGGACAGTTGTGGTTTCTTGGTCCTTCTCCGCAGGCCGCCAGTTAATGAGCAACCGCGGAGAAAGGATCTCCTCCTTCTCTAACGCCATTAGGCTCTCCTCAGAATGGTGGATGGATCTGCTCCAGGACGCCATCTTTGGTGTAGAATCAAAGGGAAAGCTGGCGATTTGGGGAAGATGAAGGCTGAAGAAAATGAGGGTTTTGAGCGGCGGGAATAATGAGGGTTTTAGCTGTGTGGCTTCTTTGAGAAGACATCTGCTCTTTTTATAGACCCAAGGCGACGCATTAATGAGTAAACAGCTCATTTCAAACGTTCCATTGAATGCTTTGTTCATTTCCCATAATGGATACTGTCTCTGATGGACCCGGTAAAGTACTTAGGCGTCGGATCTGAAACAAAAGGACTTCTTTGTTTTGGAAACTGAAAGTGCAAAAGGACAGAAAAATTTTCAGTACTTTTCAGAAGACGTTTTTCCTTTTTATACTTTGAACATTTTTTTCGAAAAAATCATGTAACTCAATTTTTGACGTACTGGAATGTTTCTAATTGGGTTATGGTTTTATCGAAATCGTGTTTTAGGCTAAAACTTCGATTCTAATCGGAGTGACAGCCTGACCGAGTCCCAACTCTGGTCGCACTTTAGTTCTGACCGCGGCTCTGAAACTGATCGCGGAATCAGGGCAGGTCGCGGTGCTTTTTTCTTAAAAGCGATTCTGATCGCAGAACTAAAGTTTCCTGTGTATGAATGGTCGCGAACATAAAGTTTATGGCTATATTTTCGCACAGAAGATGTGGAGAATATTCATGAGAAATAAAGAACTTTTATTTCTTACATTCTTTACATACAAAAGGGATGTAGTCGATCAAAAATCGACTTGCTCCGAAAGAAGTTTACAAAGTTCCCCAAGGGACATGTTGTTGTCAGTAGGATTTACACTGGCAACCCCCAGGGAACTAGCAACTACCCTAAGTCTATCTATATCGTCCCTAACAACAAACGCACTATTGTCCCTAATCAAGTCAGAGAATTCTCGCTGTTGCTGAGCGAAGTCCCTCTCTCGACGGAAATGGTGCGCCTCTTCTCGGGATCGATCAAGACATTCTGCTAAACGCAGAATCTTCGAGGCCATCTCCTCGGTCTTCTTCTCCAGGGCATTCTTCTCTTCCAGAAGAGTCTGTCCGGAAGGAAGAGATGGAGCAGCAGAAGGCTGATCGCTGGAGCCTCCTACCTCCTGCATTTTGCAAAAGTTAGTCATACTAACTAAAATTATCAGCAAAAGGGGAGAAGAATTGTTACCTGTCCCGGTGCATAACCCATTAATACACCCATCTTGGGAGGAAGATCATCATATGGTGGAAGAGCAACCTTCCCATCAAAAGATTGCTTCGCCAACCCAATATGGCGATCATTTGATCGAGGGATAGTCACCGCTTGCCGACCAGGATGTTGATCACCCAAAAGAATGAGAGAATTGAATGTGATGAGATCTTTCTCTAAGGATAAAGGCCTAACTTGCCGAGAGGCATGAACGAGGAGGGTCAAAAGAACTGAAGGAAGAAAGAAACTTGCTACGTTCTTCACCTTTGTTCCACTGGAAGATACTTCGTCGACCTTGGGTTTCTTCCTTAAGGGAGACAGGACTTCAATCGTTCGAGGCCTTTGTTCGACAATTTCCCCTTCATCGCTCTCAATCTCGATGATTTCATGATCTGCCATTGAGAGGAGTATGTGAAAAGGAAGGAGGCAGGATAACAAGAAAAGGACTTAGACGTGGAGGGAAATTGTGGAGTTTTACAAATCCAAGAGCCTGGTATTTATAGCCGCCTAGGTGACGGTTTGCATTCCAGGCGCCTCGGGTTTCGCAAAGCATTTACAATTTTACCTCGAGATAAAAACAATTCTACGGCACTATCATTGCCCGTCACGTAATGTCAGAACCCGTCTTGGGAAACCAACCGTTTTCACTTAGTACGCCACTAAGTGGAAAAATTGAAGAGTCGGGTTAAAAATCCGATGCATGGTTTTAAAATTCGAAATAAACACGTCTCTTCGTTTTCTTCGAATTTGGGGGCTAGCTGACGAGGATTGACACCCGGGTCACTTCTAATAAAACTCTTGGTTCAAGACAAGTTCGAACCAGACATGTATTTGGTTCAATGCGAACTCAAGCTATTTCTGAGGGGCATCACCATGAGGTCGCAAGCTTTACGCGATCAGGTCGCGGGTTTCGTGCGATCAGGCCGACAGCTTTGTGCGGTCAGAAGTTCGTATGCTATACGCGGACTGGACTGAATATCTGGGATGTTGCGCGGTCAGCCCATATTCCGCGGTCAGAACATTCTCGATCAAGGTGCCTGGAGTTTGTTCAGTTATCTTTATACCAGGATATTCCAAGCATCCCGAAGATTCCTCCACGTTGAAGACCAACCGTCAGAGGTTATTATATGTGGTTATTCATGATTAACACGTGTTAATAACCTCCATGGAAGTTAACAGCGGTTCTTCAACAACCGCATCCAACCGTTTGATGCAGTTTTCTTCATATGGCACCCTTTCGACCAATATAAAAAGGGGGCAAAGTACATCAAACGGGGGATCCAAGACATTTGGAAAAACCAGACTCCAAAGATAAGCAAGATACAAGATATCTCGATCATTCAAACAGCCAAGTCTGCGGCTTAGATTAGACAACACTTACAAGTCTCCTATAGCTTCTTTCTGTACACTTATATAGGGGAAACTTTCACCTGTGAGGTTTTCTCCCTGCTAGTTTGTAAAGCTTTATCTCATATAGTGAAATCCCAACAGGACGTAGGGCTTTTACTCCCACCATCGAGGGCCCGAACCTGTATAAATTTCTCTGTGTTCTTGTTCACCATTGTTTGGCATACCTTCCCGGAGGGTCATCTTGAAAGGTCTCACAATTACAAATTTTGCATAAGTTCGGCTGAGGACCCCGAGTCCGAATCGTCGACAAAGCCCCCATGGCCACAAATGGACATCTGGATATGGACAACAATGGAAATCAGTCGATTCTAAACTCTATAGGTCTATGATTGATAGTTTGCTTTATCTCACTGCATCTAGACCCGATATCATATTTAGTGTATGCTTATATGCTAGATTTCAATCAATCCCTAAGGAATGTCATTTAATTGCTATTAAAAGAATTCTTAGGTATTTGAAATGCTATCCCAATCTAGGTCTTTGGTATCCGAAAAATGCAAATTTTGAATTAATTGGATATTCGGATTCTGATTATGCTGGTTACAAGATTGATCGAAAAAGTACATCTGGTAGCTGTCAGCTTTTGGGGAGATCTTTAGTATCATGGTCATCTAGGAAACAGAATTCTGTAGCTCTCTCCACAGCTGAAGCGGAATATGTGTCTGCTGGAAGTTGTTGTGCTCAAATTTTGTGGATGAAGCAAACGTTTCTGGATTATGGAATTAAATTTAATAAAGTGCCACTCTTGTGTGGTAATGAAAGTGTCATTAAAATTGCAAATAATCATGTTCAACATTCTAGAACTAAGCATATTGAAATACGGTACCATTTTATAAGAGATCATGTGGCAAAAGGAGATATTGATGTGAGTTATATCAGAACTGATTTGCAACTAGCAGATATTTTCACCAAACCCCTAAACGAGACTAGATTTTGTTTTCTCAGAGGTGAATTGAATATTATTGATATTTCAAATGCTAGTTGATGTGTTAATGGTATTAAAATATATATATTTTTTTCCTCTCTGGTCAGTTCCTCTTCTGGTCGAAATTGTCCAAATTGACAGTCAGTATGACAAACTAACTGTCAGTTCCTTTGCTTAGGAGCCTGTTCTTAGCCTCTGGTCGAAGTTGTTGACCATGCTGACAGTCAGTTTCACAAACTGACTGTCAGTTATGTTCTTCAACTTTGGTCGTAGCTTCTGGTCAAATTTGGTGACCCACACTGACTGTCAGTTACATAAACTGTCAATTTCAAAACTCAGTTATGTGAATTGACTGTCAGTTTATAAAACTGACTGTCAGTTGGGGGCCCCCGAACCCTAAACCTTGTTTTTCTTTTCTTTGTCCCCTTTGCCTCCTCCTCTCGCCGCCGCTGTTTTTCGCCGTCCCCCCTCGTCGCCGTGCCACCGCTCCTCACCAGCGTTTCCCCACCGTGCGCCGCCACCACCTCGCCGCTCCTCACCGCTGTGGAGCCGTGGGCCGCAGCCTCTTGTTTCTTCTCGTTGTTTCCACCACCGTCGCCTCTCCTCGTTCTGCGCCTCACCGTCGCCGTGCCGTATCTTCGCCGTGCGCCGCTGTGCTCGCCGACGTTGAGACCCACCTTGTGCTTCTCTAGCCCATGTCGTGCCTCCTTCTCCGGCCTTTCTATTCGACGTCGTCATCGTTCGTCGGCTTCCTCTGCTCAGTTCACCTTCCTCTGTTCAGGTCCCTATTTCTTCTTCTCTCCTTTGTTTTTCTTTCGATCATGTCTGATCAGCCGGGACCTTCTCGTCGCGTTGCCCGATGGAAGAACGCGGCAAACAGCAATCGTTCATCGGGTCAGCCAACTGAGACCCGTTCCTTACCTCTGCCCGAGCGCGTCCCCGTGGATTATTCCTGGTGGCACGCAAGCCGCCTCCGCACCCTTCACCCCACAAACCCCTATCTCTCGCCTCGTCCCACTGGTCGCGACGCGTGCGACGTCCTCACCTTTTACATGAACCTTCACCTTGATTTGTTCACTAGTGTCTATAGCCGTGTTCCCATTTTCGCCCACTGATCTCTGTCTTGGCAGACGATCGCCTCTCGCACAAGCATCGTCTCCCTGGCAGATTCCTTTGCCTCCGTCGGGATTCGCGATCTAGTCATTGATTCCTCCCTCCACTGGGCCGATGAGCCCATTCGCCAGTTCTATTCTACCGTCTTCATCTCTCCTCAACGCGACTCCATCTCCTTCATGACAGGCCTCCAGGTCTATACTGTCACGAAGGAGCAGATAGAGGCCGCGCTTGGACTGGTTCGTTCCGCTTCTGGGCGCCAGCTCCACACGCTACCAAACCTCGAGCATCGAGAGGTGGCCATGCTCTATTCCAGCCCCTTTCAGTTCCGTCACATCACTGCCCTACGTCGCGATGTTGACCTGGCTCTTAAGATTCTGCGTCTCACTTTGGTCCCTACGACTGGAGACAGAGCCAGAGTCACCTACCTTGCCCTCCATGTTCTTATATCTATCTTCCAGGAGGAGCCATTCGACGTTGCTGATCTCATCGTCAGTGAGATTCAGCACGTCCTTCTTTCTCTGTGTCATCAGCTGTTGTACGCTCTGTACATCATGGTGGTGCTTCTGCACATTCGGGCCGTCGATTCTGAGCTCCCGCGGCCCCATCAGCCTCTTCAGTTCTATCCTCCGGGCCAAGCGGATCGCCGTCTCGATGCTCGCCCTGCAGCTGCTGCTGACCCTGATTCTCCGCATCTGATGATGATGCTGCGGGGGAGTCAGAGGATGAGGCTCCAGCTCACTAGACCGATCCGACTCTAGTTGCAAATGCGAGCATCGGGTCCTCCTCATCTCAGCTCCAGCAGGTCATCCAGATCCAGCAGCAGATCTTGCGTACTCAGCAGGAGTACCATCAGATGCTGCTCCGTCTGCTTGCTCAGCAGGAGGAGATGTTGAGTCGACTGCCTTCTTCAGCATCTTCACCGGGCTCAGTTTCATGGCCTGCTGCACCAGTTCCGACACCTACTGCTCCAGCGGTACCAGCTTCTCTAGCTCCAGCCGCTACTCCTCCGGTGTCCCCAGCCGTCGACGCGACTGGATCTCCTGCAGGCTCCGGGGATACAGCCGTGCTAGGCTTTTCTGATGATGATGAGCCTTAGGCTTTATTTCTGTATTAGTTCCCTTTTTGTGCTTGATGCCAAAGGGGGAGAATATTATATGTTTTATGTCTTTGTTATATGATGGAGTTTATGATTTTGATATATGGATATTGACTTTTTATATGATGGTTGATTATTCTGAGATCTATTATGTGGATATGTTGAGATCTATTATGTGGATATGTTGGTTTATTTATTTGTGATGCTCTGATATTTGTTGGTTGTGATCTATTTGTATATTGGCCTGTGATGTATGCTCTGAATTTATACTTGTGATTATACATGTCATATGTGATGCATACACTCAGGGGGAGTTATTCATTTATTATTTTTTGTATTGAACTGCTCTTGTCATCAATCATTAAAAAGAGGGAGATTGTTGCATCTAGGCCATTATGCCTGATTATGATGATTAATGAAAACAAGCGTTTCAGACTAATTGTGCTTTTGAGACATTTGATACAGAGTTCATTTGGGAAGACATTCAGGATAATCAAAATAAACCCGATGTAAAAGAGAAAAAGCACAAGTCGCAAGGGACAACAACGAGACACAAATCACATAAGGATGCAAAAGGACCTGTGGTAAAATCTGTTTTTATTTTTACCGATCTCGGTGCTTGGAGTTTGATCGGTTAAGGATTCTATTTCTTAGTTTTAACCGTACTACAAAGAGGGGTTGCAAGCCCTCTCTAAATTTTCAACATAAACCAAGAAATTACTAGGTCACTGTATTGCATTCATTTCAGTTGGATTTGGTTTTGAAAGATTTTCAGTTGAGTTTTTGACAGCATAAGAGTTTTTATAATTTCTAGAAATATCTAAGCATATCTGGCTTTTGCTTCTGTTGACAAAAAGATAGCCCTTTAAAATATCTTTCAAACAAACTATTAAACTCTTAAAGCGGATCTCTGGATTAAAAGTTATAACTATTTTTATCCATGCTGACTATCAGTTTGCTAAACTGACTGTCAGTTTTGTTAACTGACAGTTGTCCAGAGAGGTTGTTTTTTGTGCCAAAACTTTTTGACCTATACTGACTGACTGTCAGTTTGGATTTTTGACCTCAAGTCGTTTTATTTGAGTTTCTGTTTAACTAGTCGATGTTTTGGTCGAAACTGACTCTCAGTTTGGGATATCAGTTTTCATATACGACCACAAACGGCTAGCTAGTTTTTATTCGTAAATTTTGTCAACTGTTGATTTTGAAACTGACTGTCAGTGTGCTATACTGACTGTCAATTTACACTATTTTGTTTCCTTTTTCGACCTCAAACAGCTAGCTGATTTTTCTCCGAATTTTACTTCTTTCTGGTCGTGATCCAAACTGTTTGTCAGTATGGTAAACTGACTGTCAGTTTGAGCTGCTGATTTCAGCTCGAGCTCCAACGGTTCTTTTGATCCTTGAGACTATAAATAGAGACTTTGAGCAGATGTTTTGTACACTAAGCAGCCTCCTCTCATTCACATACTTGAGCATTTGTTTTTGGAGTTAAAATCTTAAATCTTTTGATCAAGTCGTGAGCTTTTCAGATCCACCGAGTGCCTTCTATTTGCATCATTTGCATCATATTAGTTTTTCGGTGATTGTTGGTGGTCTAGAAGATACCTTCCTGCTTATTACTCTTAGTGAATGCCCTCACCTAGACGGTTTGGTGGCGTGGCCGTTGATTTCTCTGTTCGAAGATTGTTGGAGAGGCTCGGCAAGATTGTACAAGGCATCAGTGCTCGCCTTTCCGGAGTGGACAGGAAGCAACCATTAGTGAGAAATATCCTTCATGGATATTGAAGCAAGTCTCAATTCACTTGAGTGCTTCAACGAGGATTAGGGGAGACCAGACGTATCTCTGAGACCTCGGGAAAAATCTTGTGTTCGTTCTCTCTATCTTTTGTTTTTAATTTATTGAATTGCAATTTGGTTCTTCTCTTTGCAAAATTTATTTTTACTCAAAGTTTTTAAAGCCTCCTATTCACCCCCTCTAGTCGGTATCTTTGATCCTACACTTTTCAGGTCTTGTTACTCGGGAAGGGAACATAGTTGCTCCCGGGAAACTCCTGTCCCCGGGTGGTGTGGGGATGGATCACTGCTGCGCCAACGCATATCAGTTTCTCCACAAGGGTGGCCTGATCTTCACGGCGTAGGATAGAACAAAGATAACTAGCTGCGAACAGCCGGGGTAACTGGCTTTATACCTGCCAAGGTTGGTTGCAACCCGTACGATGGGGAAGTCGATCCAAAGCTACAAGAACTCCTACCCGATGTCCGAACAATCGCCGAACCACAATCCAGGACTACTCCACACAAAACGGCCGGAACAGTAGAGCACGAACTAGGGGGACCCGTAAAGATCCTTCTCGCGAATCCAAGAGAACTCACAAGAGCAAAAGTAGAGGAAAACTCAAGTAGTCTTACTGCACTAGCATATAGCTGAAATGGTTTGATTAAAAGTTACAAAAATAGTTGAAATACATGGAGTATTTATACTAGGAACAACCTTCTTAGTTTAGGTGTGAAAGCAACCATTAGATGAAAAATTTTCTTGAACAACCAACCCTCCTAATTAAGGTGTGAAGGCACCCATTAGATGAAGAGTTTCCTTGGATATCCAAGAGACCAATTCGTTTGGAAAAGAGTTGCTTCAATTTTCGCGCAGGTTGGACTGGTTGTGCAGCTTCCACTAAAATGACCATAGATTTTGACTCGGAAGTCGAAATGATGCATGGTTTGATGCGTTGGAAACTAGACTTCATTATATTTCTAATGATGTGGCCCATGACCATGTTGCATGCTCAAATTGTCTCCAGAATTTCTATCAAAAAGACAGACAGTAGTGTGTGCCTTGCACCATCCTCATTCGTGCGACCAATCTTCGTCGTCCCTTCCAATGCACCTAAGTTCAACCAAAGAAGTGAACGTTGGAAGCACCATTAAGTTGTTTAAATCTGAAATGAGACTCAAGTTAGCATTCACCTGGTCACGAATTTGCTTGGCACGAGATCGAGTGATCGGTCCTGGAAATTTGGTCGAAGAGTCTTGTATGTAACCATCTTGGTCATCGGGGCGAACATCTTGGTCGTTGGAGCTTGTGATGTCCACATCATCCTCCCCCTCTTGAAAAGGAGTCGTTCTCGACTCTGATGGTCCAATGTAGGGAGAGAGATCAAATACGTTGAATGTTGGACTAACGCATACTCCTCAGGAAGATCAATCTTGTATGCATTGTCATTAATCTTTTTAAACACTTTGAATGGGCCATCTGCTCTTGGCTGCAATTTGCTTTTGCATTGTTCTGGAAAGCGCTCCTTTTGAAAATGCACCCATACCAAGTCAATTTGGTGCTCAATGCCTCTCTTGGGTGGCAGCCCGGGTGGTACTTCGTTTGGAAACACATCCTTATAGCTCTGCAAAAGATCAAAAATAACACTTGGCAAAGTAGAGGGGAAGTCGTTAGTGGATAGAACATTCTCCTTGTACATGAGTACAAAGAAAGTGCAATTGGGTTCTCTCAATTCCCTCATGTCCCCCTTCCTAGCCATCATTACTAAACCCTCTTTTTCCCGTGGCTTGGTTAATTTCAGCTGTGGAGTTTTGTTTGACTTTGGAATCACTCGCTCACTATGTTGGTGGTTTTCTCTCAAGTGTTTATCACTCTCTCTCTCCTTTCTTTTTGATCATCCATCAAGATTTCCTCCGGTGTTAAAGGGAGCAACGAGATGCGCACTCCTTTATACATGAATGAAAGTCGGTTGGCTCGACTACTAATCTGAACATCATGATCAAACAACCATGGACGTCCCAACAGCAATTGACAAGCTTGCATCGGAACTACGTCGCACTCCACTTGATCTTGGAACTTCCCAATGGAGAACGGAATTGTCACAATATTGCTAACTTTCAGCGAACCACAATCATTGAGCCATTGCATCTTGTAGGGGCTAGGATGCCGCCTTTGCTTCAGCTTCAATCTCTCCACCAAATCTGAGCTAGCAATGTTATTGCAACTGCCATTATCAATAATGATATGACATACCTTCTCCTTGATTGTACCACGAGTGTGGAAGATGTTATGCCGTTGTCCTTTGTCCTCTTTTGCAGCGCTAACGCTAAGCACACGACGAGAAATAAAGCAATTATTATCTCCCTCATCAGCTCGATGGTTCAGATTGTTGTGCTCATCTCCAGCATGGGATGCAACGGAGTTCTCATCACCGTCTTCGGCTATTGGAGCAGCAGGGTTCAGTGGATGTGCACCACGGGCAGCCGGAAGATTCTCACGGAGCATTCTTTGCATTGCTTCAAGCAAAGTATCTTGTAGTTGTCGCAGCTCACCACGTCTCACTGGAACATCTTCTTCATCATTATTTCCTCCATGCACACTTAACTGAGATCTTGCCATGTTATTGAGAGGCAATATAGTAGAAAAAAAATTGGTGTAATCACACAACCTCACCTCCTACTTACCAATGTTCTCGTGCATTCTCGGTAGACCGCGATTGTGTAATGTGGTAGAAACCGAAAGTGATTAAGCGATTGAATAACAGAGATCAAGGCACTTTAGCCTCAGTTTATAGTGGAGTTTTGTGGTCTAAACAAAGGAGGGCTTTTGTCGTACTGAAATCAAGTGAACGACATGCAACAAGCAAGTACAGATCGTCACATCATCTGCTAGCTGCAAAACACTCCTTTGATGCTGATTTTTTTTTTTGTTTTGTTCTTTTCACACACTCTTTTGTCTTTCTCTTTTTTTTTCAACTCTTTTCTCTTTTTTTTTTTGACACAACACTAAGAACAATCGGAGATAATAAAGATGCAGCACTAAGACACTTTGATGTGAACAAGGTAACAAACTTGCAATATGCAACACTAAAATTTCAGTACCACAACAAAGATTTAGTTTTTTTTTAAGGCTTTTGGACTCTTAGGATGAAAATAAGAACACGATGAACACAAGTAAGGGGGGGAATATGGATGGTAAAAAGATAGCAGATCCTACCGTGTCAACGGAAGCTCTGATACCAAATGGTGTGGGGGATGGATCACTGCTGCGCCAACGCATATTAGTTTCTCCACAAAGGTGGCCCGATCTTCACGGCGTAGGATAGAATAAAGATAACTAGCTGCGAACAGTCGGGGTCTTCCTTTCCAGTGAATTTTGGAATTCTTAACTTGATTCTAGCGGCATTATCAGGGTCATTTCGACCACGACGACCATGAACAACAGCTGCAGCCCGTGCATTTGCGCCATGATCGGCCCGATGGTTCAGATTGTTGTGCTCATCTCAAGCATGGGATGCAACGGAGTTCTCATCACCGTCTTCGGCTATTGGAGCAGCAGGGTTCAATGGAGGTGCACCACCGGCAGCCGGAAGATTCTCACGGAGCATTCTTTGCATTGCTTCAAGCAAAGTATCTTGTAGTTGTCGCAGCTCACCACGTCTCACTAGAACGTCTTCTTCACCATTATTTCCTCCATGCACACTTGATTGAGAACCTACCATGTTAAGGAGAGGCAATATAGTGAAATAGGAATATCTTTATGGAATCACACAACCTCACCTCCTACTTACCAATGTTCTTGTGCGTTCTCGGTAGACCGCAATTGTGCAATGTGGTAGAAACCGGAAGTGATTAAGCGATTGAATAACAGGGATCAAAGCACTTTAGCCTCGGTTTATAGTGGAGTTTGGTGGTCTAAACAAAGGAGGGCTTTTGTCGTACTAAAATCAAGTGAACGACATGCAACAAGCAAGTATAGATCGTCACATCATCTGCTAGCTGCAAAACACTCCTTTGATGCTGATTTTTTTTTGTTTTGTTCTTTTCACACACTCTTTTATCTTTCTCTTTTTTTTCAACTCTTTTCTCTTTTTTTTTTTGACACAACACTAAGAAAAATTGGAGATAATAAAGATGCAGCACTAAGACACTTTGATGTGAACAAGGTAACAAACTTGCAATATGCAACACTAAAATTTCAGTACCACAACAAAAGTTTGATTTTTTTTTTAAGGCTTTTGGACTCTTAGGATGAAAATAAGAACACGATAAACACAAGTAAGGGGGGAAATTTGGATGGTAAAAATATAGCAGATACTACCGTGTCAACGGAAGCTCTGATACCATGTCAACGGAAGCTCTGATACCAAATGGTGTGGGGATGGATCACTGCTGCGCCAACACATATCAGTTTCTCCACAAGAGTGGCCCGATCTTCGCGGCGTAGGATAGAACAAAGATAACTAGTTGCGAACAGCCAGGGTAACTGGCTTTATATCTGCCAAGGTTGGTTGCAACCCGTACGATGGGGAAGTCAATTCGAAGCTACAAGAACTCCGACCCGCTGTCCGAACAATCACAGAACCACAATCTGGGACTACTCCACACAAAACGGCCGGAACCATAGAGCACGAACTAGGGGGACCTGTAAAGATCCTTCTCGCGAATCCAAGAGAACTCACAAGAGCAAAGATAAAGGAACACTCAAGCAGTCTTGCTGCACTAGCATATAGCTGAAATGGTTTGATCAAAAGTTACAAAAATAGTTGGAATACATGGGGTATTTATACTAGGAACAACCTTCCTAATTTAGGTGTGAAAGCAACCATTAGATGAAAAATTTTCTTGAACAATCAACCCTCCTAATTAAGGTGTGAAGGCACTCATTAGATGAAGAGTTTCCTTGGATATCCAAGAGATCAATTCGTTTGGAAAAGAGTTGCTTCAATTTTCGCGTAGGTTGGACTGGTTGTGCAGTTTCCACTAAAATGACCATAACTTTTGACTCAGAAGTCGAAATGATGCATGGTTTGATGCGTTGGAAACTGGACTTCATTATATTTCTAATGATGTGGCCCATGACCATGTTGCACGCTCTGATTGTCTCCAGAATTACTCGCAAAAGAACAGACAGTGTGTGTCTTGCACCATCCTCATTCGTGAGACCAATCTTCATCGTCCCTTCCAATGCACCTAAGTTCAACCAAAGAAGTGGACGTTGGAAGCACCATTAAGTTGTTTAAATCTGAAATGAGACTCAAGTTAGCATTCACCTAGTCACGAATTTGCTTGGCACAAGATCGAGTGATCGGTCCTTGAAATTTGGTCGAAGAGTCTTGTATGTAACCATCTTGGTCATCGGAGCGAACATCTTGGTCGTTGGAGCATGTGATGTCCACACCATCGGGTGTCTCGAAAATTGAAGTGGACACGTGTCGGAGGTCCAGGCCTCATGCCCTGTGAAAGGACCGTTATGTCCTCGAGCTGACGATCGCAGCTAGGGTAGTTTAGTAATTTGCGTCTTTTGGGGTCTATATGTACCCTTGTACTCTTCTCTTATAACACAACTCTCTCATTTGCATTCAATACACACTAAGTCAATAGACGCGTCTAGGAACTCTGTGCTCAGGAGACAGCCGCCTCAACCGACTTGCATTGAGGACGTGTCGACAAGAGTAGGGTTCTCACTGGAATCCGGCCTGGTCTACATATATATATATATATATATATATATATATATATATATATTTCTTGCTGCTTAATGCAGCAATCATTTAAGGAACCAAAACGGTACAAACTCAAAGATCAAGGAACGTTTGGTGCGAATTTTTTAATCTTCTCCTATGATTAAAAGCTTCATCTTTTTTGTCTTGTCATGTGCAAAATTCCCAAAAGAAATTGCTATTTTCTTGTGGACAAAAGGAAGAAAGAATGACGTTAGACCTAAACATGAAAGATCAAATCTCGCCTTCGAAAGAATATATCAGTTAATTAAGATGTAGTGTAGATCCGGCCTGGTCTACCTAGATCAAGGTTTATTCGTTCGGGGTTCATCCTGCCTGAGTTGACGCAAAAAATTAAAATTTTTTACTAACTTCAGCCAAGTACTGCTGATGTCGTGTTATGAGTTTTGAGCTGTGAAAACTCGGTCAGTTGTATCTTTTGCAGATGTTGACCCTACAACAACATACTAATCTCATTTGTCATTGTAATTAACTTTGTCCATAATGTGTAAAAGTCCATGTTTATCTATATAGTCGCTAGAAAAATTAGATAAGTCACATTCACTTAGATTATTATTTAATTCAATCAGACGTGCCACACTCCAGTTGTAATTCATATAGATTGTTCGTGTGCTCACTGAATTTTTTTTGAGAGATGAGAAAAAGTTGGTTAGTACGATAGATGGAAGTAAGAAAAGTTTGAAAATCCATAAATATAACTGCACTCACTTGCTCTAATGCTCATTTGCATGTGGTATGGTGTCCATGTCTTACCTAAATCTGATAAGCAAGTTTCAAATTATTTTCTTTTGAAAATCCAAGTTTTTAATTTAGGTGTTGTCCAGTTCAATCATTTAGCTATTATTCAGGACGCATTCTGGGCATATGAATTATGAAGAGGTCTCAAGATTGCCAAGCTTAGCACGTCTTGACAGCTGTCCAACACTACTTTTCGAGCCGTCCAGATTGGATTGGACGGACGGATCTGCCCTCTAGACTTGGAAATAAATTACCTCACCTCATCCATGTATAAGAGACTTTTATCATTGTTAATGTGAAAGATTTTTATATTTACGACTCTTCAAACGAAACCCAACTTTTTGGACAAACAGCTTATGCTTGCAACATTTCAAGGAACATTTTACAAACTATAATATATTTTGAAAAGCGTTGGATATGATAGATGGTTTAGAAGTAGCTCCACACGATGGAGTTAGGGTTACTCCGAGGGATCAAACCCCCTAAATCCAGACTATGACTCTTCCCTTGTTATATTCAGCTTGTTTGGAAACACCCAAGCGAAGCCTACAAGTTCTGAGGGATTCAAAGACTCTACTTTTCGAGCTAAAATGCACTGTGCACTTTTCTAAACACACATACTATTAGATCATGATTCAATTTTTCAAACAACAGATATTGAATAGGGAGATAATTCTAACACATCATCATTCAAGCAATTGATTTGCGATCAAAAATATCTTTTATGAACATATATTTTGTGTATTTTGATTTAAAAATAAGTGATTCAAGTCCCGAATTAATTTTCAAGAGATCAATGAATCAAAAAAAAAAAAAGATGAAGAAACAGCGTGACCACATTTGAATTAACTTAAACTGGTCACCAAACTGTTTGTTGAGTAATACATGCGATCTACCACCTTCATCTGAGCCAGGGTGGTCAAACTTCTAGTAGCTGTTCTTCTTCTTGCAAGACGCAAGAACAAAGCAATATTTGATCGCTACTATTGACCAACCAACCGAGTTATATATATAAACAAATAATAACCAAACAATATATCCAAGAAAACCAAATAAAACCAGAAATTTGCTTTCAAATTGGGACGCCTGGGCAGAGAGACAAGGCCATGACACCGGCTCCATCATGCATGATGCCCTAATAATATGCATGCATCCTTCAACGTTGCGCAACATGCATAGATGTATTTATGCTACAAACTCATAATTAATTACGTGTTTTCTTGTCTTAGGTTTTAACTATGTATTAGTATTAACAGTTCAAAAAAATTTATTTGTATGTACCCTCAAAGTTGGTATTTGCAAATGTCTTTTTACAAACCCTAAATCCTGGAAATGGTATTTTTCATAGGGGAAAATTCTGCCGCTTCCATCGAAAAATTCCTATATTTTATATCTATCGTGTAGAACTTGTGGATTTTTTATATACCGTTAGAAAGTTCAACAATAGTTTTTATCTTCCACTGTTGTTAGTTTACTGTTAGTCAAAGGCGATGAAGTGAAGAGTTTGTATTTGCCACTGAAATTGCTTTAAGACTAAAAATAACACCTTGATGGCTGGTATGTCACCTGCCGTCGTCCCAATCAGCCTTGAGCATCATGTCATATTGCTACCTACTTTGGTGCTCCAGACCTCCACCTGACTAGTCTACACCTGCACTTACAGACACAACAACATGTAGCTGCAGAAGGCGAACTCACTCTTGACAGCCAAAAACTTGCATTATTGCGTATAAATGAATGAAGCCCTCTTCATTTATACATAGAAGGTGGCCTTGCTATATACTAATGAAGTGTTAAGTTGGTCCTCTCCTATAGAAGTCTTGAGCATATTTCATTACATTGTCCACCCTCGGATTTTGATTCAAACTCTGTTAATTTAAAAACCTAGACCTCAAAAGTGGTAATTTTGTTAATTTTTTTATATTTAATGTGACCCATGTAACTTATCACATTGAATCATCAAGTCTTTATATAGGCCAAATGAGATATTGTAAAAATATTTTATTAATTTAAAGTGGCCAATGTAATTGATGGACTAATTCTAATAGAAATTGGTCTAGTATAATAATTTCTAGAATCACAAAATTAGAATTATGGGGATTAGAATCCCCTTCTCTCCTTTAAATAGCTAAATATTTGTGTGTATAAA
This sequence comes from Pharus latifolius, assembly GCA_019359835.1. NCBI lineage: Eukaryota > Viridiplantae > Streptophyta > Magnoliopsida > Poales > Poaceae > Pharus > Pharus latifolius. The sequence continues at coordinate 81,596,154 of CM033323.1, read as the reverse complement.
AAGTTGCTTAAGTGGCAACATTCATGTGAACCTAAGAGTTGCTGTGCACACATTAATTGACACCAAAAAAAAAAGAAGAGTTTCTATTGTGAACAATTATATGAAAGCATATTTTCAAGACTATATATATAATTATTCACAATAGACACTCTTCTTTTATATATATAACACTAATTTTCATTGGTAATAATAATAGAAACACATATAAAAATATATATTACTTCTCTCATCATCAAGGAGAACAAAAAATAAGAAGACAGAGGGGAGAAAATACTTGCAAAAGGAGTTTATACAATGACAAGTAAGCATAAAACAAGGTGCGCTGAATGGTAAGAAATTAAAGTAATATAGGTTGAATAAATGGTGTTGAAGCAATCTTAAATTTAAAGTTTCCGCTTACAAATTTAGCCCCTTGCAAATATAAACGAACCGCTAAGAGTGGAAATTAAATGTGTCAATATATGGTATGTGGCACAACTACACAACGGTAAAAACACTGTAGACAACAACCGGCCGTCTCGCTAGAACAGAAGTAACCTAGTCAAAAGGCTCAACCGCGCGTAGAACCTTCGTTTTCTTGGAACCAGAAAGCGTAAACCTGAGATGGAGATCTTACCATACCTGAAACAAAGGTAGCATCTCTCAGCTCTAAAGCGGTTGGTGCACCTCCATCCAAACTGTCTGCATACATATAGAACATGATCAATTAACATCTACGTTTACCATAAGTTGTAGCCAAACACATACAACCCATGCATGCCAAGAGTTAAAATATCCAAACAGATTAAATTTTGTTCAACATTGTATCTTCGGTGTATAAATCGCACTACTATATATATTGAAGAAAATCTTACGTGTCTAATCAGAAGGGAGTGATTCGTCGACCTAATTCCACAGATATGTCCAGCACAACTGCATGTGGGTCCCTTTTCCAACAACTACTGAAGAAAAAAAATAATAATTTGGAAATTAGCAAGCTACACGTGACAACATGCGTTCCATCCATTCCTATGGCTGATTCCTTTATATAAGCTTAGCTTAGCCTTAATTTTGTACCATCCAAAGGAGCAAGTTAGTACTACTACTTACTAGCTAGCTAGTACTATCTCTTTCTCTGTGATCACAATGGGCTCGCTCTTTGTGACCGTGGCAACAATATTGGCGATCATGTCGTCGTCATCGTCTCCGGTGCATGGGTCGAGCGTGTCGGTCGGATACTACGACAAGTCATGCCCACAGGCGGAGGAAATCGTCCGGAAAACCGTCACCAAGGCCTTCAACAAGGACGCGGGCACCTCCGGCGACCTCATCCGCCTCTTCTTCCACGACTGCTTCGTCCGGGTACATACACATAAAGAACTTGTATGAGAACCCATTCATGTCAGACTCGTCAGAAGCCGTATGATTGCAATCAATTTGCGGTCTAGCTAGATTTCATCTAATGAGCAAGTTCATCATAAAAGTTGCATCCATTCATGTCTTTGTACGTACGTAGTTGCGTGTAGCATCATATATATGTGTCAATGTTGCTTGTTGTACCTGTGTTTGTAGGGTTGTGATGCGTCGGTGCTGTTGGAGTCCACGCCGGGGAGCAAGGCGGAGAGGGATTCGCCGCCTAACAACCCGAGCCTGGATGGCTTCGAGGTCATCGACGACGCCAAGGAGCTCCTCGAGAAGCAGTGCCCGGGCACCGTCTCCTGCGCTGACGTCCTCGCCCTCGCTGCCCGCGACGCCACCTACCTGGCCAGCGGGCGCGACTTCGCGCTTCCGACCGGCCGCCGCGACGGCTTAGTCTCCCTGGAGAAGGACGTCCTCCCCAACGTCCCTCACCCGGAGCACAACGCCAAGCAGCTCGCCGACAACTTCGCCAAAAAAGGTACGTATATACGTGCATGCACGTAAGTACATATACCCACACATATACTCTAGTTTTTAATGGTGCAAGTATTCTGCAGTAAATGCCACTCTATTTTTGCCTTTTGGGCAACCAGATTCTTCTATTTAAAACTAGAGTCGACAAGTTTCATTAATGTTTGACCGAAGCAATGGACCCTTGGTGCAATTCCCCATTAGTTCAATTAAATTAGTATTCACTGATAGTAATGTCTAAGTATTGACTTTGATAGCTTATCCCATATGGCAGGGAGCGGATGTATTAGCAGAATTAACACAGATTTGTACTGGGGACCCAATTATACTCATCTAAATAATAGAGATGCTTATCTTTCCTGTTGAAGGAGTTTATTCAATGGCATATAAAGCCCTTGTATAATTTTGGCTTTATACAATGAAGCTCTGATATCACACTGGGTACTTGCTAGGGTTCACGGTGGAGGAGATGGTGACGTTGTCCGGGGCGCACACCATCGGCACGTCGCACTGCTCGTCGTTCACGAACCGGCTGTACAAGTACTACAACGGGACGTACGGCACGGACCCGGCGATGCCGGCGGGCTACGCGGCTTACATGATGAAGAAGTGCCCGCCGTCGACGGGGGCGCACGACGACCCGACGATGGTGCAGCTGGACCTGGACACGCCGTTCCGAATGGACAACCAGTACTACAAGAACGTGCTGGCCAGCAACGTGGCGTTCGCCTCTGACCTGGCGCTGCTGGAGAACGCCGACATGGCCGGCCTGGTCCAGCTCTACGTCAAGTCGCCCGACGTCTGGATGGACCGCTTCGTCGCCGCCATTGTGAAGCTGAGCAAGCTCGAGGTGCTCACCGGCGACCAGGGGGAGATTCGGGAGAAGTGCTCCGCCGTGAACTCGCCCTAGATCGTTCAGTTAACAGACACAGTCCCATGGTTCATGCATGCATGCATGCAGTTGTTTGTATGTCTGTGGCTATACGTTGTTTTTTTTTGTTTGTTTGTTTCTTTTTTTTATTTATTTTGGAGCACAGTTTGGTTGATTGCTGAGCATATCTTATATATGCCTATGGCAGCTCAGATCATAGTCTTTTGTTAATAATAAAAATGTGTCACTGATGAACAATTATTTCAAAGAGGCGTGATTTCAACATAGAAATATATACATGCGTGGTTCCTCCATTCATAAGATGATAATGATGTAACAACATTATTTCATAAAGATGATTTGCACCGTCCAACTTTTATATATCTATTTTGTTAGATATTAAAACATTCCTATAATTAAGTATTATCTTAAAGATTGCTTGGTTGAGCGCCTCGTCAACATGGCTAGCTTACAGGGGGACTCCGGATAATTAAGTTCCTCACCAGATATTTTAGATGTACATACCATCCAAACGGCTTCTTATTGATTGACACGTGAGACTTTGAGGCAGCCTTTGCCAACTGCAACTGGGGCCCACACCCCTGTGAGGGTGGCGCGTCTTCGTTTAGATGTCAAATATTTTGGTAAAGTATGGTCCTCAAATTATGACTGCTACCATTAGTTTCATATCCTTGAAAGAGTCGTCTCCACTGTGCATGCACACCATCATGGTAGTTCAAATGTACAAGTTGATATGATTTAGCATTCTAGGACTGTCACGTCGAGGGAGTTTTAGTTTCAATTTCACTTTAAAATCAGTAAATGATTTTTTTTTTGTATGCTCTACTCTGTTTGAGGATTTCATTTGATCTAGCTACATTAAAAATGTTTAGATTAGTTCTTTTGTTTTTAACATGAGAAAATTATCTAAAGAACACTATATTAATAGGGTATTACCATAGAAAATTAGATGTGAGCTAATACATGAGTCTAATACTCATATGTCAGTAATGTATTAGTGTTCTGTAGGTAAACTCAAAATTTTTTTAATGTTATAACACAAATATTCCCTTTAAAAATCGATGCATTGTTGATCCTTTTGTTAAAGTGGAAGATTGGAAAATGAGTTAGCAGAAAAATAAATTGTTTACTTGACTGAATATGATATGTAATAGATGTTTTGCGAAATAATTGTTGCTGCTCTTGTTGATTAGTGCTTATTATGAGTCTGGTGTGGACACAAATAAGCAATTTTACTGATAACAATGAAAGAAATAAGAGAAAAATAGCAAAGAGTATCAATTACATGTCATATTCATTCAACTAAGAGGCAAATTTTTTTTTTTTTTTTTGCTTCAAATCAGCTTTTTACCCATCCATTTTCACAGAAATACTATCGATGAGTCATATGAAATAGAGAGAATAAATTGAACCGTTTCAAAATTGATGACCTAAATTGAGTTTGTACATAAAATGGAGAAACCAAAACATTTTTTAATTAAAAAATTGAAACTTCTCAAATTATTGAGAAGCTAACTTCTGAAAGGAATTAAGCCCCTCCACACCTACCCAGAAATGCACGAGACCTAGCCGTGGGAAGCCTAGCCCATCTCAGCTGGCGAGAATAGCTTGATTTATTCAAGTGGGCTGGGCTCATGCAATTGGGAGCCCACAATAGCGTTGGGTAAGGATTGGGCTTCACCATAAACCCAGCCACTACCCTACCCCTTAATATATTTCTTGTCTGCCCAGGCCCGGTTTATCAAGGTTCTCTCAAAAGGATTTATTTTACAAATAACCCAATAAAAAAAAAAAGAAATTTCAAAACTAACCTAAAACTTAAAAAAATTTCAAAATTGACATTCAGTCGCGAGCTGAGCCGCGGGACTGATCTTCAGTCGCGGCCCAGGACCATGCCATGTCCGCTTCGCTAGCCTCGCTAGCGACTGAAAGAGGTATAAAATCGTGCCACGGCAATAAATTACATAAATTGGTTGTAGTTTAGTTAGTGAAGAAGTTTATCTCTCTATTTTTAAGTCACTAGTCGAGTTAGCAACTAAAAATAAATTTTTGGTATGGTTGTAAGTGGGATTTAAATCCTGGTCTCTCGAGTGAGAAATCAGTCTCTTAACCAGCTAGACTAAGACACATTTTTGAAAGTTATTGTCATTACACAAAATAATACTTTAATTAATCATTCGCGAGCTGGGCCAGCGGTGTATTGGGCCATGCCACGTTTTAAGTCGCCAACCTAACTAGCGATTGAAGATTAGTAGCGAGGCCTAGCTCGCGACTGAAAGTCAGTTTTGAAATTTTTTAAAGTTTTGAGTTAGTTTTAAAAAAAATTTATTGGTTTATTCGTAAAAAAAATTCCTCTCAAAATTTAGACTAGCCCAAATGAGAATTTAAAATTTTGAGCTTATCTTTCTATCAGAAACCGTTCTAAACTAAAGCCTCAAAGATAAATTTAGGACATATGTAACTAAATTTAAATTTCTCTAATAAACTGATTTATTTGAATTTTAGCTTATAAGCCAGTAAGTCCTCTTTCAACAACTTCAACTTATCAGGATTTCTAGTTCAAAAAGAGTTTATACTTATAGAATAAGCTCTTAGTTGAGTCTTTAGCTATAACTTCAACTTATAAGTATATAAATTGAAACTCGACTAAATACCTCCTTCAGTCCTCCTCTACTAGTTTATTGGGCTTATAAACTCAACCTGATTTATAAGATTAAGATAAACTAAATCAAACAGACTCTAAGAGTTGGGCTAAGCTGAGCCGGCTTACAAGCCGCAGTGGCACGAGAGCCGATCCAAACATGTCTAGATCTCGAAAGTTGTCTAGATACACTGTGCCATTGGTACTAAGAGCTGTCTAGGTACACGAATTTTTTTTACAAATAACCCATAAAAAACTAATTGCAAAAATGATCTAGAGTTGGTGTATTTTACAAAAATAGCCAGCGTGTCGAGTTTTAGAGTCTCGACAAGCGATGTGTCGTGTTGTGGAGACAAACGGTTTGTTGAGTGCCCAACACTCAACAAGTTCTATGCCTCTTCTGGTAGTGATCGTATCAGTATTAAATTTGATTTTGATCGTATTAGTTCAAAACTGATCATATCAGTACCAGACCTGATTGTATCTGTATAAAGACAGCCCGCATGAGTGTCCACTCGAATGCGGACTTTCGACCAATATTCCGTTTGAAAGATAATCTGGGCACTCGACAAGCCACTTGTCGCGGCTTCAGAACGCGGCAAGCGACTTGTCGAGTGGTCAGCACTTAACAAGTCGATTATCACCCCCGCAATGCGACACGTCGCTTGTCGAGTCTCCAGGGCTCGAGAGGCCAACGTGGCGGACTATTTTTGCAAAATACGGTAACTCTGAACCATTTTTACAATTATTTTTTCTGTGTGTTATTTTAAAAAAAATTCCTAGGTACACCCAGTTGGTAACTCGAAAAAAGACAGGAAATGGGAAAGAAGCGGACATAATCATAAAATCAGAAATGCAAATAATTACATTTTGTTTACTTACTACCTTTTATTCTAAATTTTTTTTCCTCTTTATCTAGAAAGATTTGGAGCACAAAATATAATCAAATTGTATAACATATCAAGCAAAATTTCCAAACTTTTTTTTTCAAAATTTTTAATAATATTTTGCACAATTTCACCTTGAGAGGACTTTCCAATGGATATCAACCCAGTGCATAGAAAGAAAAGGGTGAATTATTTTATACCATTCAAAATATTGGAATTTATAAAATGACACCAAAAGGCTTATTTGTGCTACTAAACTAGATCCGCATCAAAAGATTACAATACCCTTATGATATATAATAACAAAATATCACGCATGGCATTATATCCTTTGTTGTAGTGGCATATACCATATGAGACATGTGTATAAAGCGGTGCATGCAAAGCAATTAATTTTGTATTTATATTTTCCAAAGTGACATAAAACAGATATTCCTAGAAAAGAAATATAATTTCCTAGAATAAGTATTTTAAAGAGTGATCAACAAGAATATTGGCAAAAAACAATTATTGAGCTCAAGTATGCATTGCATCATGCATACATAATTTGCAACTAATGCAAGGTCGTTAGTGTGCGTGTGCGTAATGACACATACATAAGTGGGTGCACACATGTACACCATCATGATTCATGCATGTCATTACCAATATTAAGCGAAGAAATGATATAATTTAAAGAGCATGAATATTAATTAGCATCCATCAGTGACTGCCACGTCCATAAAGCTCAAACGACAGCTAGATTGTCCAAAGTAATTATTTGATTCCCTAGATCTTTATCACTTTCACAATGCAAATTAGTCGGCTAACGTATGATCAGCTTTAGTTAGTCCCATATTGGGTACAATTTGGTTTTTTTTCATCAATTAATCAATCAATTAATTAGTAAGTCATGCCGATGTACGCTCTACACTAGATAAGTTATGAAAAAATATGCACCATGCAGAAACAATTTTTGGGAAGATCATTTTCTAGGTCAAATTCAAAAAAAAAAAAACAGTCCGATTATAATCTAAATCACAAATAAATTATTTCGGATAGCTTTTGAATGAGGCATCACATGAGGACGTCCTTAGATAATTTTTTCTTCTCTCATTAACTTAGTAGCCAATATGATACAACGAGGAAACAATCTACATTTGACAACAATGACCAATATTTTGACAATCACACAGATATTTTCAGGCCCATTCGACTGAAGTCTCACAAGTGTAGTTCTTTTGTAATTCCAAAATTCCCCTGCTGATTTCAACTACTCAAAGGAGACCATTCCCTACAAAGTCTCCACCAACAAAACAATAAAGTGGATACAAGGATATAAGTAAGAATTATTTGATTACTCGTGTGAGATAATATAGGTTAAATTGAGATGCCCAATTGATTAAATAAGTGACAATAGTAGAGGATAGATGCATAAAGTGAGACAAATTTTTCCGTTCCAAACACTTGCATCAATCAACTCAGCCTACTAGGCAACCTAATTTAGCTAATACAAAATGACACTAATTGTTTCAAATATTTTATGTAGTATGACCCAACTAATACGAATGTGGGAGAACGCAATTGTTCTTTTTCATGATTGTGTTTTTATTTCTCTCTATAATATATATTAATCAAAACACTTAATGTAGATTGTGCGGAGTATTACAAATTAGACTCGAGCAGATTTTGACTCTCCCAACCAGTCCAAATCCAAGTAAATTTGATTTGGTTTAATCCGAGATTAGGTTATGTATAAGAATTTTCCTAAATCAGTTCGAAAAATCCTTAAAATTAAAAAAATTCATCTCAATATTTTGAGCATAACTTGATCATATTCACCGATGTAACATGATAAACTCATACTTTTTGTTGACTCGATTCAAACCTGTGGCAGACCTCATGGAAGGGGGCAACCAAAGTTTGGTTACCAAACACCACCATGGTGATTGCGGTTGGAGCAAACCATGCCATACGACTTGCACGTATCCTAGGAAAAAGCACACCTCACTGGTGGTGGGCCCGACGGCGGTTGGTGGGCGGCCTGAAGCACGCAGCACTGCACCCCCAGCCCCACTGACAGCCGAGCCCCGCGACCCCTCAAAAAGTGCCCTCCCAACAATCTTGGTGGGTACGGGTCGCTGTCGCTCACCCAACTCCACTAACTGTATCCACCGTCCGATCCGACCAAATCCCATTGGACGGCCGATGACCACCCATCCGCCTTCCTTATCGGATCTATAAATTGGCCACCACGAGACCCAGCACTGCGTGGTGTACCGGGTCGGATCTTGAAACTATAACGAGCCATCTCCTAATCTCTGTTTCGATCTTGAACTCCTCGCCGCCGCCATCACCAAGGTGAGATTTTTCTCGCCATTTCTATGTTGTTTTTGTTTTGTGCTGTCTGATCTTTGTTCGTAGTGCTCTATGAGGTTGGTGTCTTGTTTTTTTTGTTGTTTTTTTGGGTGGTGTTTGGTCCTACAACTAGGAGTTTCTTCATTCGTTCCTTGAAAATTTTTGGGTGTTTTGGCTTGAGTTTTTTGTTCTTATTTCATTATGATGCGATTTTGAAGGTTCGGGTCTGTGTGATTTAGGTCTTGTTTTATGTTAGGTTATTGGAATCTAATAATGTTTTTTAGTAGGGGAAGAGTCAGAACTAGAAATGGCGTTTCAGGTGTTTCTATTGTTCTTTAGATCTTAAAATATCTTATCATGCCCAAAAAGTTTGCACTTTTGATGGTTATGCACGGTCTTGATAATTTTTAAAAATGGTAATTGGTGATAAAACTGATAATTTTGATGCTTTTATGCCGTGAAATTTGTTATTGCTAAACAACAAATTAGGAGTGGTTTGGTACTGTAGTGGAACGGTAGTGATTCCTGGAATCTTGTCATATTAAAAAAAAAAAGTGAATCTAGTGATTTGGATACTGATGCTGATTCCTAAAGAATATGTTGACTAGTTGTAACACTAGCAGTAGAATGAGTTCTTGGGATCTCAGTGTGTCCAAAAAGTTTGCAACTTTGATGCTTCCATATCCAATTGGGAGTCAATAGGTGGTAGTTTTTGATTCTTTCATGCTATGAATTGCTTGCTGCTTGCTATACAGCAGATTAGGAGTGGTTTATAGACGGTAGAAGTAGATGAGGAAATAATAGTGATTGTGTTGGTCTTTGAATCTTGTCCTGTTGAAAAAATGGAATTTCTTTGCTCTCAAAAAAAAAAACCTGCACGGTTTCCTTTTTGAGGGAATTTATAAGCACTGCTGAAAATAATAAAGCTGTCTATGGACACTTAAGTTCCGGCATGCTTCTTCCTAGCGAATTTGGTGACAGTTACTGTAATACGGTATGTATTGGTAGCAGAATGAGTGAGTCTTTTGGTGACACTTATGACCAGTAGATGCCTATTGTACAGTCTACCGGCAAACAGCAGTTTAGTTTGCATGAGTTATAGGGGATTATATCTTTACTGCACGAAAGATGTTTATATCAGAATATTTGCTGGCAAGCTATATTGTCCTGTCTATGCGCCATCTGAGCATTTACATGAAATGCTTTGGTAGTTATTTTAACCTAGTTACCTAGATATGATTGATCTTGGCTTCTTAAGATCATCTCTGGTAAGCATTCCATTCTATTCTTTAAAAGGACTCTCTATTTCATGTATGTGTTAGGTTTCTTCTTACGAATTCTTGCTTCAATTTTCTGACAAGTAATTTCAACCTAGTTGTGCTGATCATGCAATCTGTTTAGTCACAACTATCATTGCTTCGGTGCTTCTTCTGGGCCATAGTGTATGATATTGTTTGTCTTCTGAAATATGTGCAATATCATTGCTATGCAGGTAAGAGAAGATGGCCGAAGTCGAGACCTTCCTCTTCACCTCGGAGTCTGTCAATGAGGGCCACCCTGACAAGCTCTGTGATCAGGTCTCGGACGCTGTACTTGATGCCTGCCTTGCCCAGGACCCTGACAGCAAGGTCGCTTGTGAGACCTGCACGAAGACTAACATGGTCATGGTCTTTGGTGAGATCACCACCAAGGCCAATGTTGACTATGAGAAGATCGTCAGGGACACCTGCCGCGGCATCGGTTTTGTATCAAATGATGTTGGGCTTGATGCTGACCACTGCAAGGTGCTTGTCAACATTGAGCAGCAGTCGCCTGACATTGCGCAAGGTGTGCACGGCCACTTCACCAAGCGCCCTGAGGAGATTGGTGCCGGTGACCAGGGGCACATGTTTGGATATGCAACTGATGAGACCCCTGAACTGATGCCCCTCAGCCACGTGCTTGCCACTAAGCTTGGTGCTCGTCTCACTGAGGTCCGCAAGAACAGGACTTGCCCCTGGTTGAGGCCTGACGGGAAAACCCAAGTGACTGTTGAGTACCACAATGACAATGGTGCCATGGTCCCTGTCCGCGTCCACACTGTCCTCATCTCCACCCAGCATGATGAGACAGTCACCAATGATGAGATTGCTGCTGACTTGAAGGAGCATGTCATCAAGCCCGTCATCCCAGAGCGGTACCTTGATGAGAAGACAATTTTCCATCTTAACCCATCTGGTCGCTTCGTCATTGGTGGGCCTCATGGTGATGCAGGTCTTACCGGCCGGAAGATTATAATTGACACTTATGGTGGTTGGGGAGCCCACGGTGGTGGTGCTTTCTCTGGCAAGGACCCAACCAAGGTCGACCGAAGTGGAGCATACATTGCAAGGCAGGCTGCCAAGAGCATTGTTGCTAATGGCCTTGCCCGCCGCTGCATTGTCCAAGTCTCGTACGCCATCGGTGTGCCGGAGCCACTCTCAGTGTTTGTTGACACATATGGCACCGGCAAGATCCCTGACAAGGAGATCCTCAAGATTGTGAAGGAGAACTTTGACTTCAGGCCTGGCATGATCATCATTAACCTCGACCTCAAGAGGGGTGGCAGTGGCCGCTACCTCAAGACAGCGGCTTATGGGCACTTTGGAAGGGACGACCTGGACTTCACCTGGGAGGTGGTGAAGCCTCTCAAATGGGAGAAGCCTTCTGCCTGAAGCTCTCATTTGGAAGTTGTCTCATTGTGATGTCTCATTGGTTTTCCTCTCTACTTTCTGATTTTTAGTACTCCGCACTACCAGTTATCTCTGTATGTCAGTCCCCTAATAATAAATTCCTATAAGGTAAGGTCGTTTATCAAGAAAATGAGGTTGCATTGTGTCTGCTACTCATGTAATGGTGGAAAAAACATAGAAATTGCTTACTTTTGAGTTTTGAGAAGAAAGGAAATCTCCTACCTTTTGGTTATCTTGTCATCTGCAGTATATTGCTCCTTTAGCCTCTTGTTTTGGTATATGTGAATGTTTGGTACTTTTTGCGAGTGTGTTTGGTGAAGCTGCAAGTGATTTGTGCCTTCTGAGTGCAACATCTTGGTACATCGTTTTCAAGATGTGTACAGTACAAGATTCATAGCTCTTGTGTTCTACTGCTTGTGTCCCTGCTTTTGTACACCTGTAACCTGTTCCTTCTGCATATTAGGTGGTGGTTGGTGAGCATCCAAATGAGGCTTCCTAATCAACACATTTGGAGTGCATCCCAGGTCTGCTGTCAGTTTCACTAATGATCTTTTTTTTTTTCATATAAAGCAACTGACAAATATGTTGAGCTATCTGAATCTCATTAGTTCTGGTTGATCATTCACCTACCTCTTAAAACATTACATCAAACCTTTGTTCAAATCTTTACATTATGACTAGTTACTTTATAATTTATGCAATATTAGGTTTTTGTTCCTTTTCCTGTTACCATAGATTCTCTTTTGTTTCTTGTCTTTTTTCTTTGCATTCTTCAATAATTTTGCCAAAGAAATGTTCTCCCACTCTCTTTCCTCGTGGATCAATCCAATTTGTACAAAGATTGGTGGACCTGAACCTAGTTTGGCCTTGTATCTGATAATCATAGCAAGGAAATGGCCTTCTTTGGGTCAAAGATGCAATTAAAAATATCAAGTCTGGAACTCCCTCTTGACACGCTACAGGTACAGCAACCTGAGTTTGCCATTTGACCTAACCAAACTACACTTCATGAATGTGATGTCACGTACATGTAAGTATCTTCATGGATTGGATTGGATTGGAAGTGATTTTGTTGTCTGATGAGATGCCTGAAGCACCAGATGGCCTGTTTGGTTCTAGAGTTGTAAAGCCCCATGCAGCTTTCCATCACAAAGTTAAGATCTTTGAGATGCCTTTGTGACTCCATTTGTGCTTTGAAGCAAGAATGGCTAGGTGGGTTTGTCAGAACATTGTTGACCAAATCATTTGTGATTAACAGCTGCAACCAATGATGCATCACTTACAGAGTTTGCCTGATTGGAACATGCATGGTGGGGATTACATGGTAGCAAAGTCATTACACTTTAATTGACCATGTATAAAAACTGTAGATAAAAAAAGACTGTCGTTATCTGCAGGTATGCAAATGCCCATGCATGGACAGGGTTCTTGATATTACAATTCACAAGCATATCACACATGAATTGACAGGAAGGAATCAATTCAGTATAAAATCATACAAGAATTTGGTTGCCAGCCACCAAATTGTGGCACGATTAATTGTAAGTAATGCACATCATCACCTATCAATCAGCTTATTTTTTCTCTGAAGAAAACTCTGCAAAACATATAACTGAATAATCCTTTGTTAACAGCCGACTACCAATCAAATTGGGCAATGTGAATAAGAACATCCAACTAGAGGCAGTACTTGCAAAATGCAAAGACCCAATCATCATAATCTTCAATCTACTTAACAGAATCTCAAATAGTACCAAAACATTCTCTTTAAGCTTGTTTTGGAGAGCTAAACCACATGCACACCATCATGTGCCATACCAACTCCTCTTCTTCTAACATATCACTTTATTGTTATTGTAAAAGCTCTTTATTATCTGATTGCAACATTGCACGGAGTAGTAGAACTTAGGAGGCATTTGGTTTAGAATTTTTTGCTCCACATTTTTATTACTTTTAATAAAAATAAGTTAGTTGATGTTTGATTGAATTGTTTTGTAATCACAATACATATATTTAAGATACATATAATAGAAATTTGAATACATCCAAATTAAATTTCTTATATATTTCATTTCCACTTAAAATAGATTCTAAAATTTATTATGATTGTAATTACAGTTTTGAACTAAATATTACTTTAATGTATATAAATTTGAGTGGTCTTATTACACAAAAGAACAAAGCCTCTACTGTAAATATGAAAAAAAAAAAGAATTAAAGGAATACTAATAATTTGATTAAAAAAACCGAGCAAATGGTATATTAGTATGTGAGTGGGACCAAGTCTTAGCGGTGGAAAGGTGGAGAAAAATAAAATTAGATAAGAACATTTCTTATGGACTTGTCCAAAGTCTAAAGATGTCTTTGGAGACAGCAATGCCATGTGAACTAATCAAGCCATATTAGCATTAGGCGCGTTTGGTCGGTCAAATAGCTGGTGTGCTTACCTCCTCCACATGCCACCTCATCAATTTATTCTGGCATCCTCTGATATTACTCCTAAAACAAATCACTTGGAATATTAACTTAGAATTCTCTTTTAAATAAGAGAATGTGCTCAAATTCTCCTCTCACAACGAGAGAATATGTACATGATTTGAGTTGTTTGATCAATATACAAATAAAATGTGTTTATTGAATCTATAGGATTAAATGAATGATCATTCTATATCAATTGAATGATTTAGATCATGAACTCATATTATCTTATTGTAAAAAGAGTTACCACTTCTTGATTGCCAAAATCTATAAATAACTATCTTTTTCATGGATTTTTGGATCTCCGTCTAGGTTTTTAAGTATGTTTTGCGATAGTGTTTATACATAATGGTAATGGAAAATTTGTATCCATTAGCAATAGAAAATGGTGTAGGTTCTTGTAGTGGACACTTATGTTAATGAAATGCCACAAAAAGCATATTATAAGTAGGTTACAAACAGTACTTTTTCAAATATGTAGATATTTTTGCTCAATTTATGCCATGTCTATTTTCACCTTTGCTAAATAACATGTGAATTGTTTTACATGCATGACTCATTTTGATAAGATCTATGCTAATAATGTGTTTACCTTGTGAAACAAGGGGAAACAAAAACTTGAGCATCTTGACAATTAATTATAAGTATTTTTTTAGATCTATTAGATTTTCACTTTATTGACTAAATTACCATATTTTGATTAACCATCATGTTTATCTTGTGACATTTCCTACATTATTATTAAGTTACTTTATATATTTTTGCCAATTTAACTTATGAAACAATATATCACCCAACAAAAAGTAAAAAACGCTACTAAAAAAGCAGAAGAAAAAAATGCTTGGCAATTTGGTCAGATAACCTATTTTGCATGTTTTCTAGGCATCTAGCACAATATTGTTGGTGGTCTCAATGGTTTACGTAGTTGATCTTAATTTTTTTATAATTTGTAGCACCATTCAACAATTCTCATTTAAATCTCATACACGAAGAGGTTATCATAGTGTGAAAGACCGCTAAAATTAAGAATTCAGGAACTTCCTAATTCGATTTAGGCTCAAATTTATTATCAATTGTTGAGAATATCTCTTATGCTAATTGTATTAGATTTAAAAAATTATTAAGAGTCCTAATTAGGTTGTATTTAGTATATTTTTTTAAGTTGGAACTAGAATTAGAATCTATATAAACTCAGTCAAGTGGGGATTAGGCAAGACCAACCAAGCATAGTTTAGATAGATCAATCTAGATTATAAGTAAGAGAGACATAAAGAAGGTAAAATGTTAGAGTTTTCTTAAGCAGTTGACCCTTACAGAAAACAAGAATTGAAGAGTTCAAAAGATATGAGAGTTATGTAAGAGTGTCAATCTGTTGTGCTCTTTTAAAATTGTGTTTAAGTATTTATGATCTTTTTTGTCGGTCTTTTCTTTCTCTGGTTGTTGCTATTTCTCTGTTATTATTGTGTTTTCTCTATTAGATGTCCCATTTCTCGTTCTTGGTACTCTGCATGTTTGGATCATTTCTCGCAAGATGAGATCTGATCTAAATTCGAGCCTCTGCTTTTTCTAACAATAATTTTTCTTAAAAAAATATTAGATATTGGAACTAAAGCACTATAACACAACATAAAATTTCAAACTTTTAACCCAATTCACTTTCGTCTCTCTATATATACACACACACACTTGACGCATGTGAGTGTTTAGGTACCCACGATAATTCTTGTGAAATACACATGTATCTAGGTCTAATAATTAGAAATTAAAATATACATCATGTTATAAATTAGTTCTATTATAATAACTTAGTTTTAAATTCACTTTCAAAGTCAAATAAGTAATTTTTGTGATAAGTGTAACTCAAATTCAGAGTTCAGTATATATAAAATGCATGATAAGATATATGATTTAAAGTGTTTTTAAAGTAAATTTAGATCATAACTTTTGTGTATCTTATATATGAAAACAATATTTTTTTCAAATATCATGTTAGGCACAGTTTTAATCGAGTATATTATCAATTAATCTAACAGTTTTAAATTTGAGTGTCAATATATAAAGGCTGGATTATTTCATGTTTTTGGGTGATAAAGTAGAATTTTAACACCTTTCCCTTCAATAATAAATAATGCACAAATTGGCGACTTTATCAAAAACACGCATGACGCATTCAGACGAACACACGGAGAAAATCACATGTATTAAATACTTTTCCAAAAAAAAAAATATACGAGTGTATATATGATAACCTCACCGCCGGTGAGCAGACAGCTCAAAGAAAAAAAAAAAAAAAAGGTGTACTCGCTTCCTTCTCGCCTACTTCCGTCGCCTCCACAGTAGCAACTGCTTCTGCTCCTGCCTCCGCCGCCTGGATACCCAAAGGTACGGTTTTGACGACGAATTCGGCTTCCCCTCGCTCCCCTGCCCCCGAAAGTTTCCGCCTTTGCTCTCATCCGGTCTCCCTTTGTGGGGGTTTCTTGTGGTGTCTTGTTTGATTTTGTTGTGGTTTCTTCTTGGCTGGTTCTTTTGGGGGTGGAGAATTTTGTGATTTGGTTGTTTGAAAATTGAATATGAAGGGAGTGAATTCCTTTCGTTGAGTGGTTAATTTGCTTGTGATCTGAGGTATGGTGGTGTTTTGGTTTAGTACTTGTGGTTTGTTTAATTGGTTTTTCATTTGTAGGTTATAGCGTAGGCCTTCTCTTGCCTGTTTAATTTGTTGTTATTTCATTTCTTTCGTTTGTTTGGAACAGACTTGCTAGGTGTTTCAATTAGTAATAATCAGTTCAGTTCTTGCTAGTAGATGCACGTATTTTGGAGGTAGAGCTAGTATCTTGTCAGAAATTAGAGAACTTTTGCAACTTCATTTGTTCCATAGTTGCATGTGTGGAGGGTTATTACCTGTATAGAATAAAAGAAGGGCTTATAGTGCAACAAGATGATATTTCATTGCTACATCGTTTGCAGGTTCGTCATGTTAGGGCAATTCTAGAGCTAGAGTGGTATCTAGACAACAAGGTGTGATTAGCATTTCAGATTGATGTAGTTTTTTCATTGTGCATCATAAATTGGTGAACCACATGCAATATTGTTCTTGATTTCTTGTGGTGTGCTTCCAAGATATTCCAAACGAAATGAGTACAAATTATAAATCAGTTATGGCTAGATAAGAACAAATGACCAGGTGAAACTAGTATAATGTTAGGTTTCTTCTAATTGTAGCTGCTTTAAAATTAGTCCTCTGTTTCAAAGGGTCAGGGCCACTGTTGCAATCAATGATGCAATGGTTCAACCACTGAATGCTGGTGGAATGAACTGATAGCATTCCTTTTGCTATACATAATTGGAGTGCAGGACTAATGTGGTACCGAACTTGTAGAACTGTGGGAATTATCAAGGATGTGCATGTGGAATAAGCCATTCTTTAGTTGAACAGCTTCAAAAGCAAGTGATTGAACTGTAAATACTTCTTTGATATGGCCAATACATTACCTCTCTGTCAAAATTTGCATGTCACATGCTCCGTGCGTGTCTACACATTCACTATGTACGTCGATTGAGATGGCCAGTGATGTTTCTACATACTTAAGGGGCAAGTTCATTTTAAATTTGAATGCATATCATGTCTGATTTTAAAGTTCTGATCACAAAACTAAAGTTGTACTTCTGCTTATGCTTTGCTATAGATTGCTCTTAATTTGTTTCTCTACAAGTGATGGTACCTTATGAGTCAATGTACATTTTACTATTTCTAATAGAAAGATTCTTGGTCTCAGGTCTTGTTTTTCAATAGAACATGTCATGCTTTGCATGCTGTGGTGATGAAGATACTCAAGGAGCACCAGACAACAGAACTACATACCAAGGAAGCCATCCAGCAAGTAATGTTCCACTGAATTATTTTCATCATTACATTGAAGAATTGAGATGTTCACTATAACCCTGTGCATAGCTCACTTTCTCATACTATTTTTTCTTACATATGGTGATTGATTGTAAAATTTTAATGAAATGTGATCGATCTGCAGGGAATGATGCTTATCGGAATGCTGATCCAACTCCGAAGGGTGCTCAACCTGTGAAAGTGCAACCGATTGCAGTCCCCACCATTTCTGTTGAGGAAATCCGGGAGGTGACTAAAGGTTTTGGTGATGAAGCTTTGATTGGTGAGGGCTCTTTTGGCAGAGTATATCTTGGTGTTCTAAGGAATGGAAGTGCAGCGATCAAAAAGTTGGATTCAAGTAAGCAGCCGGACCAAGAATTTTTGGCACAGGTATGTGATCATTTTTGTATGAATTATGCATCTTAATTGATCTTTTGACTCATTACAAAAATTTATCTACAGGTATCCATGGTATCAAGGCTTAAGCATGACAATGTTGTTGAGTTGCTTGGTTACTGTGTTGATGGGAGTCTTCGGCTCCTTGCCTATGAGTTTGCTACTATGGGTTCTCTTCATGATATGCTTCATGGTAAGATATTGTGCTCTTCAAAGCTTATGCAGTGTTTTTCTTTATTCATCTGGTGGTGAAAGTGTTATACAATCTGATGATATAATTGTCTTTTTTTTTTTCCACTTCATGATTAACAAATGTGGGAGTATTCAATTCTCTACAGGACGGAAAGGTGTGAAAGGAGCTCAACCCGGTCCAGTCTTGTCATGGGTGCAACGAGTGAAGATAGCTGTTGGGGCAGCAAAAGGCCTTGAGTATCTTCATGAGAAAGCACAGCCTCATATCATACACCGGGACATCAAATCAAGCAATGTTCTTCTATTTGATAATGATGTAGCTAAGATAGCTGATTTTGATTTGTCAAACCAAGCTCCTGACATGGCCGCTCGGCTCCACTCTACTAGGGTTCTTGGAACATTTGGATATCACGCACCTGAGTATGCTCCAGTTTTCTTTCAATAATTTTATGGACTGTTTGAACTATGTTGACTCCATAAATTTTGGGCAGGTATGCGATGACTGGACAACTTAGCTCAAAGAGTGATGTGTACAGTTTCGGAGTTGTTCTTTTGGAACTCTTGACTGGAAGAAAACCTGTTGATCATACACTACCGAGAGGACAGCAGAGCCTCGTGACATGGGTAAGTTCCACCCTCGTTTGCTGCTTATGGTTATGAAATTATTTGGCCTGATTCTGTTTGATGTAAGAAACTAATGGTTTGTTCAACATTGGCAGGCGACTCCGAGACTTAGTGAAGACAAGGTTAGGCAATGTGTTGACTCCAGGCTTGGAGGGGAATATCCTCCTAAAGCTGTTGCAAAGGTATGACCATGTGAGATATTATCTTCATCATCTAATTATATTCTTCTGCCTAAATTTAGGCATGATTTAAGTAGGTTCTGGCATCAGATATTTTGTCAAAGGCTACAAAAGAAAAAGAAGTGAACTGCAGTATATCGCGTGAAACCCATTTGGCTCACCAGTGCCGATCATGTAGAGTAAAACAAGAAAAATAATATTAACCTTCAAGAGACAGTTTTTGTCATCAACAATTTTTAGCATATCTATAGTTGGTATTGTGTTCATAGATTTCAATCCAGGACTGTTCATTGTTATTTGATGCTAAGTTTGGACTGTTTGCCATGCTGTCTTAACCCTTGTTTTTTCCATTCTTTTGTATGTTCTATACAGTTCGCAGCTGTTGCAGCATTGTGCGTTCAATACGAAGCAGACTTCCGGCCCAACATGAGCATCGTCGTCAAGGCGCTCCAACCCTTGCTGAATGCACGAGCAGCTCACCCCGGAGAACATGCCGGATCATAAGCTTTACTCCATCTTTTGTATCACAGATAAGAATATAAATCATCAATGTTGTTTTTCACAGACTTGTGGCTGGCAGGCTGGCGGTATGTAGATTGGTGTTTGTTCTTGCCAAGTTGTAATCAAGAGTCTAGCGATCATCATATTTGATTCATTTTTATGCGATGCAAGATGACTTGTTTGTTGGTGACCTGTGCCATTGGCTTCAGATGTGGATTAGGAGACTGTTTGTTTGCAAATCGCTGAACAAAGCAATGGTATTTCAGAGCAAGAAAAGTATGCAAATGTTGCACATACTGATAAACTTGTAAAATAGATGATATAGATCCTTGATAACTGTACAAATTCAATCATATCCTAAATTTGCACCCACATATCTTTGATTTACATTGTTCAAATAAAGTTTGTACAAATTTTGTACATAGAAACTTGTAAGCATGATTTTTCTCAGGAAAGTAAATTCAGATTAAACATGAATTATCATTCAGCCTTCATCTACTTGCTGATTGATCTTGTCTAGAAGAGTTTCTGGCCAAGTTTGACAAGATTGTTGCCATGATCTATAGATAGAAGATTAAGCCAGAATGGGCAAAACAACATTAACAGAGCCGCGGCAACCACTGCAGTAGCTACATTTTTATAGATATGGATTAGTAACTACAGTACAGCTTAAATTAACTAGCAACTGTTCTACAGGACTACATGGAAGTCGGCAAATTTGGTCTGGGCACACCTGGTCATGCAGCAAATTCAGCCTACATCTAATCATCTATTGTAATGCCACATGACAATTTCTTAACTCTAAGCGATGAGCTAGTTGCTCACATAAAACTGGAATCTCTAAACTTCTTTACACAAGATGGGATTCAGGATGCTATTTCATCGTTTTGTCAGGAGGACAAGGGCTAACATTGACATGGAGGCAATGAACTTGAACCCCTGGCTCTCCCAGAAGTTCTGCTTGCCGTCGCCACGGTGATGGCCGTCGGGCTGTCGCATGGCTAGCTGCTCTCTTAGTTCCTTCAGAGCTTTGTCTCTCTTCTCCCCCATCTGCAGAAGCAACAAGCAGTTGGTTGAGTTTAACATACTAAATACCAAATCCATGCACTAAACTACTACTACAGTTCAGTACAGTTTCATGACTAAGATTAAGGACACTAAAGTTTTTTTTTTCAGCGTCCATGCATAGTTATCACTTTGACTTGAACAGAAATGTTTGCATGTGTGATTATTGCTACCAGTACACGTATGCTTCTTTTTATAAGGTTTGCATTTCTTTAGTTTATCATGGGACAGAACATAAAAAGTGAAATTAAAGAATAGGTTTCTCCAGAACGGTTTAATCTATTTGTCAGTTTGACTTGAACATTAATATTGCACACATAAAAATTGCCACCTGCAGTAGCAGGTGCGCTTCAAGACATGTGGTGTTTGATTTGTTAAGTTTAGATACCACAGATCTTGATGGTAGGCTCAGTGTATTTAATCCTCATCCCAAACTACAGGTAGCTATAACTGAAAGTAGACAGCAATGTCTTCAAAAGAGTTTGAAAGCCAAATAAAATTTTGCTGTTTGACATCTTAATATGCAACAAGAACAAAGGAATTTACCCTTTGGAGTTTTCGCATCTGCGACCGTGATTCTTGAAGGCAAAATTCAAGTTTCAGCACCTTCTTTTTCAGCTCCTGATCAGTTCTCCGCTGTTTTTCCAACTGATCAGAAAAACAATAGATCTCAAGTAAATACATAGCATTTCAGCACTGAGAAAAGACGATGGTTGCAACTGAATTCAAGCAGCATTTGTGAATGAAAGAAATGGGACCTACTTGTGATTCCAGTTCCTTGGTTTTGTTCTTCCAATGAGCTGATAAAATCCTGATCTCATCTCTCAACCTGGCAATCTCTAAATCCTTAGCGTTCAGATGCTTGTTGATATTCTCAATATTCCTTGGTGAAACATCGGATAAGATCTTCATAAGCTCGTTATCTTTGTTAGAGCCAGCTTTGGCAACTGCATCCATGATATCGGTCTCAATTCTTACAACTTCATCTTTCAGTTGCCTTTGAGACATCTCTCTTGCATCAAGATCCTTCTGGAGAAGATCTAGCTGGTCTCCTAGCTTGTTGACACGAAGCTCATGCTCTTTCAGCGAGCTGTTCTTATCATTCAGCTCTTTCAACAATGACAGGCACTGCGACTGAGCTGACTTTGCTGATGCAGCACTTGCTTCGGCTGTAGCTTGGGTAATTGAAAGTTGTGATCTAAGATCATCCAACTCATGGAGATACTGTACATAATTAAAACATTTATTAGGGAATTGCATCTGAATTTTAACTCAAATGGAATTATTAAAGCTAAAATGAACCAATATTGGACATGTTCATGTAGGGGTCCTCATAAGGTAGGCCATGGACGTGCAGATAGTAGATGATGAGAAGTCTTAACCAGGGTCAACCATGGATGTAAAATGAAAGGTAATTGTGCTCCCCACCATTACTAGTCAATAACTATTGAGTAGGAACTCAATACATCAAGTGCTCAGAGCAGCATCAGCCAAGCAAAAGATTACTTATGAGCAACTAGTGGAGACTGGAGAGACAAATAAAGCCAATTTTGCGTGCAAACAATATATACTACTCAATGTCCCCTCCTTTGCTCTCTGGAACACAAGCTAGTAAACAGAAACTATTCCAACTCATTCTACCAAAATTCAGAATTAACCTAAAATGAGATCATTACCAAGAAGTACAGAAAATACATCCAAGTGGAGTATCAAGGGAGCTATGCACCTGTTCAGTGCTACATGAGTTCGTGCGCAGCTGTTCATCCTTGTGCTCCAAACATTTCTGCAGCTTACTCACCTCCTCCTCCATGCTCCTTGCCTTTGACTCGGCAACCTGTCACAATTTCTCAACTCAGCACAAACTCCATGAACAATTCCAAAGATCCCCAGTTACACAACAAGAAACAGACCTTCCTAGTTTGGGATTCCAGAGCAAACAACTGCTCCTGTGAAGCAAGCCTACTCCTCACATCCTTGAGCTCTGCTGCCAACGACACCACATTCCTCCTAAAGCTCAGCTTCTTCTCTGTGAGATCCTTCAACAGGGGATCCAACTCTGACGAAGAAGACGGTGATGATGATGCCACCGCCTTCTCCGAAACTGGCATCGCCAAGCCCCAAGAGAAGACTGTTTTTTTCAATCCAACAGGTTAGAAAAGCAACACCCAGAACACAGTTCCTGGAAGTACTAGTATACTCTCTTGAAGAACGAGCAAGGGGATTGAATGAAGGGAGTTGAACTCTTCTTTGACCAAACCAAACACTTCTGGTGGCCTCGCAAGAACCCTAATTAAAGGTCCAATGGTGCCCTCTTTCATAGGTCAGTACAGGACAATCGGTAGCTTTCACTGCAAAATGAAAAAGAAACACACACAATTTGATAGCATTCCAAGGAAGAGAAAAAAAATATTGGTGCTTGCTACATGCAACGTGTTGCACCAAAGTTTTTAACACATCTCTCTTTCTTCGGATCAAGGCCACGAGTTGTGTGGAGCCAGACGCTTTTTTGCAATTAAATGACGAAGGTGTAGCTTTCACTGATCCGAGTAATATGATGAGAGAAAAATAAAGCAAAGTAAAAATGCTGTTGCTACGCTAAGTGAAACTTGTTTGTATCATGCATTTCATTTGAAAAAAAAAAAATGGTCACGGAATCACGCATCCAAGAAGTCAGCTTGTGCACACCATGCAGCCAATTAAGCATGTTCTCGGTGGTTGAAGTCAGCTAGTTTGACAGGAAATATTAATTGTATCAAAAGGAAAAAAAATACTTAAAACAAAAATGGGTTCTTTTCAATTGTAGTGCTAAAAATAAAATTTGCTATGAAGAAATGAGGGAAAGAAACTGAGAAAAGAAAAGATTTGAATAAAAATAAGAAAAGAAAAGCGCATCGAAATTTTGGAGATGAGGACAAAGTTGACAAAAATAAGTTTGTCATATTGCAAACAGAAAATGGAAAGAGCCATATTCAGAAACTTCTACAAAATCTGAGAAATATTTATCTAATGCTGGCACAACGCAAATATTGGGTCTTTTCAATACTGGGGCTATCAAAATCTTTAACCCCTTTTTATGTGAAAACCAAGCTGAAACTTGGAGAAGAGAAGCTTGATGGCAGAAAGAAAAAAATTGAGCCTTTCCATCAACACAAACAAATTTGAATTCTTTCGAACCGGCGAAAGCAAGTCAAAAACTGCATCTTTGAGAATCTCGGGAATGGGAAAGGAAATAGCACAGAAAACAACACAGATCACTACTCAAATCTTTAAAATTCAAAATGTTTTAAAGAAACACAAAAAAAAAAAATCCAATGATTTGTAAAGTAATTAATCTACAATCCGGATCAAACATAAAAGGGGTCAAGAATCGCTTTACCTCCAGCCAGGTAGCTTAATCCCAAGAAACCGCATCCAAATCACGAGCCAAGAAGCAGAAATCCAACAAAAAAATAATAAAAAAAGAAGAAGAAAAGTTCTCTCCTTTTCCAGAGATCTCACTGCTCCGCAGCAACTAGGGTTTAAGGGTCCTTGGACAGAACAGTATATGGGCTTTTCTCTGTCTTTTTTCCCCCGAATTTTCCCTAATATTTTCCTTTAGTTGTGGTGAGAAAGAGAGACAGAAATGGAGAGATAAGAAAGGGGGAGAGGTGAGAATGGTTGGGGAGATGGGGGCTTTAAAATCGAACGCTGGTGGGGCCCACGAAGAGCGCGCGGCAAACTCCAAATTTTCGTAGGGGTGTGTGCCACGTGGCTCTCCGATACTCTCTGTCTTTTATTCTGTATTTCTGTGTGCTTACACAGATTGTTCCATAAAAAATTGGATCCATTAACATACTTAGCTTGTTCCTCACACAAAAGGAAGCGAGAGGTTCGATTTTTCAATCTCCTTATGTCTATTTTTAATTAAGGTATTATGTTAATATGTGTGTGAGAGTATCAGAGATGAGGTTATATGTCGATAATATATATGATATTATCTAATTGTAATGACAACTTTATAAGAAAACAAAAAAAATTCAATACTTTTAAAGTAACCATCATAAAAAAAAAATAAGGAGCCAGTATTTGTGTTTTGATCCATATAAAGTGTCAACTCCACAATTAGATAGTGCAAAACGTATGCAATTCCTCATTGCAATCATAGTAATGGCTTAGCCTGCAGCATATCCTCCTCCAAATTGTTATATCTCTAACTTTCTTCAAAAATTTTCTTTACTATATTTGTTACATTTTAGAAGTTTTTATAAAATGCAACTGTTCATAATACCACTAGAAAAATAGTGTTGTGCAACTCCTCATATTATAATTAGTATTACGAATTCAAGACCAATTTTAGCTGTTCCTTAATTGGTCTTTTTTTTATTTGTATCTTCATTAGAGTTTAGAATCCTTTAGATAAACACAAGAAAAACATTAACAAGAATGGATTTCACATGTATACCAAAGCTCTTTCATGAGTTAAGATATGGTGAAATAAACTCGGTGCAAATCCACAGTAACTATATACTACAATTTATAGATTCAATACAATACATTTGGGTGTAGCTAATGTTTTCATACTACAACGGACAATTAATGTAAAGATTTCTTTAGATACAGTGAATTGTTTTATTTAATCAACTAAATAGATAGGTATCAGAACAGAAGGATCCAGGTCGCTTAGTTAGCTAGTTGACAAAGGCATCAAATCATGTGATTTTTAAGTTTACGTTAGCATTGATATATTATTCGTGACAATTAGTGGAGTAATAGAAGGAGCATCCTAAGCATTGTCTTAATTACGCTATCATGTTGCTCCGCGTATTATGCCGACCTTTCGTGCCATCTACTATTTTATACTATTGTATAGTAATATTTGGGGTGTCGATTGTTAAGAATATGCTAGAGATTTTTTTAATTATCTCTCTATAACAACTCTCATGTATTATTTAATTACTACTCTTATCATTTAGAACATCTAAACTTATTTTGTTATGTTAAGAAGGGAGATCAAAACAACTTTTTAAAGGCATTCCTAACATTTCTTGTTTAGGAATGATATTTTTGAAATTGAATAATTTAGTAACCGTATTGATAAAATTCCCCCTAAATTTATTGGTGAAATAAACTAAAATCAAGGTCAAACATTCTATTTATTTTGTCCAATTCAAGATGTTTCAACTTATTAATTTGAGTAAATAAACTACAACCCTTCGTCCCAGCTTATACGTATTATTGCTCATATGGCAATATAGGAATATTTTTAAAAAATAATCTAATAAAAAATAATTACATAAATAAACTATAATAAAATTTTTTTACAAAAATAGACGTCAATCATATCTTGAATGGTGACAGGTGTGAACTTTTTTTTTTTCAAAATTCAATTCAATACATTGTCATTTGACGATTCTTTTGAGATTAATATTTTACAATCTATAATTATGATTAACAATTCATTTGAATCAGTGAATTTTTGATGAAAAATGATTAAATTGACATAAATAGGTCATTGATCAGAGTTACATATCACAAAAAATTATCCTTGAATCTTATAATTCTTTCAGGACCAATATCTAGCAATATATAATGCAATTAACAATCAGATTATGCCAATTTGATTGTCTTGACTTCACATATCCATTGGTTCAAATGGGTTGTCAATTGAAATTATATATTGTAAGATATTGAACTTGAAAGAATTTATAAGATTCAAAGATAATATTTTATGATATATAACTCTGATTAATGATCCATTTGTACCGATCTAATCATTTTGTTATAAAAAATTCATTGATTCAGATAAATCGTCAATTGGAATTGGAATTATAGATCGTAAGATATTAACCTCGAAATCGAATGATAGTTCCATTAGAAATGAATATAATTTTCAAAAAAGTTGGAACATTTGGCTCTACGCCACTATGAAAACGCCTATTTCAAAATATAAAATAAAAAAGATAATTGATTACATACCATCGGAATTCAAAAGTCATTTTCTTTATACCATTCTTCACTTAATTTTTTTCAAAATGCCAAGAATACTATTGTATTTTCCTTCTCTGTACATGTTTGGCATTGATATTACATTGAGACATTTCATCAAACATGAATAAGACGTTGCTGTCATCACATTCTTCGTTGTCTATTCGTACCACGTACGCACACCCACACGGTGCAGCCGACGTACACCATATCACACTACCACCTTGTTTGCCCACCATGCACGCGCACCCGCTGCTGCACCCGTTCAGGCGCAACCTCCCATGCGGGCATACACTTGTCGCTGCGCGCACATAATTTCAGGCACATACACTGCGTCACACACACCTACTGCTACGCACACTCATGCTCACACCATCACCGCACCACCACCACACACGCGCAACCTCCCACGTGCACGCCGTAGGGAGAGGATGCTAGGCTAGGCCCACGCTGCCTGACAACACCACTTGCGTCATCCGCATCGCTGACACTCGCCACCGTTCGTCGCATCGCCTACCTACGTCGTGAGCAGATAGACACTTCCGGTGTGATGCACCTAACCACGCTCCTTGTGTGACCTCGTGGACACATCTGGTAGCATCGGCATCACATTTGACGATGACCTCAAGACTGTCAACTGCTACGACCTTGCCGACCAGCTCAAGAATACAAGGATCATGTTCGTGAAGTTGGACGTGGCCACCGACGAATTGTTATTGCTCATCTACAATGTCGTGTCCAAATCGTTCTTTGAAGTTCCACATCTTGCAACAGATAGACACTTTTGGCCGAGTGTACCACATATCAAGAACTACACAACATTATGGACCAACAAATAGTGTTCAAACTCCAAGAATGTGTTTGGTGGCTTGCCGGCGGTGTTTGCTCTCAAAATGTTTGAGAAAATGCTCAAAAGAATAGCAAATAGTTGTAGTGGCTCACAATCTTGAGAGTAAAAGTCATTTTAACCCTGGTTAATTGCTTTCACCTTGTCAGAGTGGCATTTTTCGGAAGTTTTTTTAGATTCCCGTGGCATGAGATCAATTTGTCTTTTTTTAAGTATTTCTCGAATTTCCACTTTCGTCAGTGACATAGACCGAAATACGCAAAAAAAAAAATCAAACTAGTCACCGTTCAAAATGGGCGACCGGACTCAAAATCCGTATTTTTTTCAACCCACTCAGTATTTTGACCGGCGACTATGCTGGTTTTATCAGTTTTTCAGTCTAGCCACCATTCAAGATGATGGCTGGTGTATATTTTTGCAAAAAAAAAAATTTACAATTGTTTTTCTATTAGATTATTTTTAAAAAAATTTCACAATATAGACATACAATTTGGTGAGAATTTAATTAAACATAAAATCAATGTAAATCTTATTAATGTGCGGTATTGCAACTCCAAGATGTAAATTAATTGCAACAAGTGTATGCACATATGTAAATACACTGGATGGACCTCCTTTTATGCCGGACGGTGTGTTCACTCTAGACACGGGCTTCCTGTGAAGCAATTGAACGCAATTTGACAACCTGTCCTTAGCACCCTACATAGTTGTTGGGTCCCTCATTTGCAATTAAGGTATGTAGCATGATTAAGAATGTGCTTGTCTTTAAGGCCCAAGGTGATCCATTGTCGCCAATTCATGCACACTCTAAAAGCTTTCCTTGAGAAGGCGGCACGGAGAAGATTGTTCCAGAAACTGTTGATATGCGTGAATTTTACACTAAAACCCTCTCCGTTTCAATCTCTATTTTGTCCAAATAAATGAACTTATTCCTGTTTGATTCCTGATTTGAATAAAATCATTGTCAAAACTGTTGTATTATCTGTTTCAGGGTAAAGCGCCGACAATTTGGGACAAGTTTGAAGCAAACACACAAGTAATCGAAGTTAAAAATGAATTCGGAGAACCAAAACGTACGGGATGAAAACAGACTCCAAACAGCCAAAGCCACACAAGACTAAGACGGGCTTGGGTCGTGGAACGCCTGTGCCCAGCACGAGCATGGGTTGTGCCACCACATGCATCTTGCTTGGCCTCTCTCCTATGGCACGCAACTTAGACTCAAGGCCAACATTGACTGGGGCATGCCCATGCCCAACTCGGTTCAGATCGGATTCATCGTCTTTGCACTATTTTTAAGATAGAATTTGAGTTGTTTTTGAATAATTCTTTTTAGAGAACTTTAAGAGAATTGCAATTGCAATAGTTTAGGACTTTTAGACTATAAATTGATAGGTTTTTGACTTAGTTATCATCTAAAAAATTTAGTTTACTTCATGTCTCAATTTAGGTTTAGTTTTAGTCTAGTTTTTTGTCTAATTTTTTAGTCAAGTTGTGAGGCAACTTGGACGGTTGTTTTTCCTTCATCAATATAATTGCTATATTTTATTTTATTTTATTTGCTGGTGTTTCTTAATGGTTTCTCGTGAGTAGTTTTCTCTCTAGGATTAGGAATAACGTATTTTGGAGGGTAAGATTTTGGCTGTAGTTTGTTCGAAGGTTCGTTGATTTAATTGCCTGTATTCTTATACTCTAAAACCTATATTTGTGCTTCTCTTACAGTATCATTCATACTCTCTGAGATGATCCGCATTCATACATTAGAGCAACATATGACTGTTATGCTCTAATAATTAATCTAGGGTTTGGAATGAATTTTGTGTCTAGTTGAGTTAGAACAACAAACATGATCCCCAATAATTGTTATATGTTTTTGAGCTATTAACTTAATTGTTTTATTCAGAATCCAGTAACTAATTGTGTCTAGAGGTGATGGAATTCCTTAGATTTTCTCATTGATTTTTTTAAACCAATTTTAGTAGTTATACTAGTTTTAGGTTTAGTCCTAAAAAACATTCAACACTCGTAGATTTAGTTTGGTAATTTTAATATGAAAATTGGTCCAAATTTTCTCTCTATGTATTCGACTCTTAAATACTAAGTGATAAGCCGTCCACTTGATGTTTTAACAAAACACACTATTCTAGGGTATGTAAATTGGGTCATTATTAACCCAAAAGTGCACAGGATAAATCATAGTTTCTCGATGAGTAAAATATCATATCCATAGAGAATTAGGTATTGAATTATCTCTATTTTAATCAAGCCAAGCAATTTTTAGGTTTTTATAAGTGTAAATGGTAGAAATTAAAAAAATAAGAATGCAAGATTATGAAAGACTAAATCTAATATTTTATGAATTATTTTTGGAATCGAGTGAACTCAATGATACTATTGCTGACTATGGTTTAATACTATTTAGGCAATGTTCCTTTAATTTATATGTTGAAAGCCTATCCCATGAAGGTAATTACATCCTATTCTTGTGACTCTTGTGACGTCATTGCAATTCTCTTCTCCAATAAAATATCCCGCTCTCGCGACGTTACCACTTTAATTATTAGATTGGGCATTATGGTTAAGGAATAATTATGACGTCACTAAGTCAATAAATTATTAAGATAGTTATGTGGTCACAAATGAAATCTAATAATCAATCTTCCTAATGTCTAATGATTGAGGATCTGGTAATTTCTCCGTCCACTTTGTTGATCGAAGAATGCCGATTAGAAGGGGTGACTAGGCAGTTTTTCAAATTTTAATCTTGCTTGAGTAACTTAATTTTAGTTTGCAATATCAACTCACAATTTATCTAGATGATGACACAAATAAAGTTTTGCAATCCTAGGGTGACAAATCACAGAATTTCTAGAATTGAAAAGCAAGTAATAGAAATAACCGAGAGCGATCAAATTTATCCCGAGGTGTCGGAAATTTGCCGATTTCCACTAATCCTCGTTGAAGTACTCTACACAAGAGTTTTGCCCCGATTCCACTGAAGGTAGTCCTTCTCCTCTCCGGATAGGCGAGCTCCGAGTCTTTACACCCAACCGTCAGGCCTCTCCGACACAAACTGTCGATGGAGAGATCACCGGACCTTCCGAGTCGTCTAATTAACGGCAATCACCAAGAGTAACAAGCCTAGCACTTCACTTGATCAAACACAAAGCTTAAAAATGCAAGGATGCAAGTGCAAATGACTCAAATGATTCTCTTTTCAAATCCTCTCAAGAATTTTGCTCAAATAATGGCTCTAAATGCAAGAGGGTGAGTGTGAGAGATTTAGCTAGCTTTTGCAAAGAATTTTCGAGTTGATGAACTACCAAAATGCTGGCCAAGTCGAGGTATATATAGCCCTCTCAAGGAAACTAGCTGTTTGTAAGAAACTGAGCAAATTTTGTATAGGCCGGACAAAGTCCGACCAGTGTAGGTCAATAGTGACTGTTGCAAACATGTCAGTTATCGTTCAACTACTTTTGTTAAGGTCGGGAAAATACTCTTTTGTCTGGAAAAAAAGCTCAGACAGATGTAAACATCTCTGGTTCGCTTTTTAATTTTGCCTCAAACCAGGATTTGTACTGGGCGAACATTGTCCGCTCACACCGGACAAAGTTCGCTCAGTCCCGGACAGATGTGCCTAGACAAATTTATTTGTCCCTGGCTCACTTTTTCTCAATACTTAAAAGTTGTGTAATGGCCGGACATTGTGTGGCCATCATAAACAAATGTCCGGCCATATCTGGACAAATGCCTTCAAACAGATCTATCTATCTCTGGTTTTGTTTTGCAATTGCTAAAGAAGTTTTGTACTGGCCGGACAATATCCGCTCATCACAGACAATGTCCGGTGTGTGCAAAACGAAAACATGACTTAGCAAATTTCACTCAAAATCAATTTGGGGCCATATGCAAATGCAATTTTGTTTTCAAGTCACTGTGTTTGATCAAATTATTTGTGCTAAGACCCCTCTTAATAGTACGACCATCTAATAATTAGAAAATATCAAAAAGAAACATGTGTACTACACAATGTTCTGCCCTCATTCCGAGTTTTGTCGTTGTCCACGTTTTGAGAGGTCTTGATGATCTTGGTTTTTCGCTTTTGTGCCGTTTCCACCACGCCTTAACCTAAAAGTCAATTAGAAAGATTAGTCGCATATGTTTCAGATGTCATTGATCACCAAAACCTTAATTAGGGCTCAAAATTCAACACACTTTAGCTACTTGAGAGAACTAATTAAGAACTAAGAATAATAACGATTGTTCAATTACTCTATTAATTAAAACATCAATAAAAAAATCACCATATAAAAATAAATCAACGTATCTGATAAATGTTTCATTGTAATACTTTTTGCCCTAGGTTAGTGGCCGTTTCGGCTCTAAAATTTATTCAATGCGTTATTTTATGAAACTTTTTGAAAGATATTTACAATCCTCTTTCACGAGTTTGTTCATCATGTTTCAGGAAATAAATGTGTCAAATTTGGAAGCATTTCATCATCGTTTGGATAGGAAACAAAGCAGATGAATCCAGACGAAATATGTGAATAAATCAGGGTTGAAATTAACTCCACAAAGCCCCCACAAGCAAGGCACCCAGTCCGTCTCGAGTTTGGGTCCTAGTCTGAGTCTAGGTCCCAATGGGATCCCGAGTCCCTGAGCCCCTGCCTGGCCAGGTCCCTACTCGGGTCCCCTTCTGGATCCCGCATTTTGCATATCGATTGGAGTCGTTTTGAATTGTTCTTTTTGAAGAGTTGTAATCAATTAATCCTATGACTTTTGTGTATAAATAGAAAGACTTTTGACCTAATTTTTCATGGAGTTGTAGGGTTAGTATTAGTTTAGATTAATTTTTATGTTAATTTAGCCCCTTCTCTATTTGTTTTCAAGTTTTCTTCTAGTTTTGCTCTTACAAGCCGACGTAGACGGCAACTTCGCTATTATTATGCAATTTAGTAACTTTTTCTTAATTATTTGCAATTTCTCAGTTCTTATGGCTTTTTTACAGTAATTTCCTTCTAGAGTTATGGATAACCTAATCTCGAGGGCGTAATTCTTCCTCGGCTTCGTTTTCAAGTTTTGTTACTTAATTTTCCGCATTTTCTTACTCTAAACCCTAATTTCTTCCCCTGGCAACAAACATTATAGTTGGGCCTAGACGAGAACTTAGGGAAGTTCCTGAATTCTTTCGTGGAACTCCTAAACAAGAGAGAGGCTCTTTCTAGACTTAATTATGGAAACTACCCTTTGACTGTTGTA
The DNA here is from genome assembly GCA_019359835.1 of Pharus latifolius. Lineage (NCBI taxonomy): Eukaryota > Viridiplantae > Streptophyta > Magnoliopsida > Poales > Poaceae > Pharus > Pharus latifolius. Next base: position 81,563,429 of record CM033323.1, on the reverse strand, counting down.
CCGGCGATCGTATCGACAATTTAATATGTCTTGGAAAACACTTGAAACTGATCCACAATTCACTGGCCTTAGTTAGAATTTTGTCCAATGGTTATGAAATTCTCAAAACCCTAGAATTTCTTTCTTGCTTTCTAAAACATTAGTTTTCTTAGTTTGCAATCTTTTTGCTTTCAAAACCCTAGATTGATAGATTTTAGTTTTAGTTTTAGTTATAGCGCACAAAAACAACTCTTGCTCTGATTTAGTTGGTAAATTTTTAATCTGAAAGACGAATATGCTTTGTTCTTCGTGGATTTGACTCTCAGGTGCTCAATATTCAACTGTTCACTTGCAGTTATTATTAAATGAGTCCCTCTCGAGCGTGTTAGTATCAAATATAGTTAATCATAGTGTAGCAACAATCAAGGATCCCTCATTCCAAGAATTAGAAGATTACCCCATCAATAAAATATTAGAAATCATCAAACACAATTGATGAAATATAAGGAATAAACTGAGAAAGAAGAAACGATCAATCTTCTCTACGGTGGTGCTCGACGAAGAATTGCTCTTCCCAATTATGGTGGTAGACCTTCCAATCTTGCGATATTGAATAGGGGCCGGGAGAAGAAAAAGTTCTTCTCCCAACAGTTGATCGATTTCTTGATCTCTATCTATTTTCTGTTTTTCTCTTGATAGTCTGATGATCTCGTTCTGCTATTTTCCTCTCTTTTTGAAGGGTACGAAGTCTTATTTTTCTCCGTCACCGCCACCATGTGAAAATGTTGATGAAACAAAACTCTAGACACCCCATACGGGTTGGCCATAAAGGTTGCAAACTGTATGCCAACTCGTATCTCCTATTTTGCTCTCTGAGTTGAGTTTCGATGTACTGATTCACTGGTTTTAGTTTCTCTTTGATGCATTTGTCTTGAAATGGATTGAACAAAGTTCTCTAAAAAGAAAGATTGAAAATAGATCAAAATGAACTAGTTTGAATGCAAATTAAATGAAAATTGGAAGTTTTATTATGAAATTTAACTAAAGATAACAAGATAACTAGCTTACGAACGCGGTTATTAGTCACCAAGAGGCACGATTCTGAGTGTCAATGAATGTAGATGATGTGGTGCTCTTCTTAAAGCCAACACAAGAAGATTTCAGCACAACTGAGGCAATCTTAAAATTATTTGAGGAAGAAACTGTTCTATAGACAAATCTTGCGAAGTGTTCAGTTACCCCATATAGTGTGGTGAGGAGTTAGAAATCTTCAATCAATAACTCCCTTACGAGAACGTACAGTGTCCTATTAAATACTTGGGATTACCGTTGTGCATTAGCAAATTAGGCAAGGTCCATTTTCAGCCGCAATTGGAAAAAGTTGCAAGAAGACTAGTAGGTTGGAAATCAAAACTTTTGTCGACAAGGGGATGCTTTATCTTGGTGAAATCAGTTCTAATAACTCTCTCAACTTACCAGATGATGGCCATGGCGCTTCCTCCTTGGGGCATCAAGCGTATTGATAAGCATAGAAGAGCCTTTTTGTGGAAAAGCACAGAGGCAATCCATGGCGATCATCTCTTGGTAGCATGGTTGAAGGTGTGCAAGCCGCTTAATTATGGGGGTTTGGGTGTGATGGACCTACATATGTTTGGACTTGCATTACGCTTGCGACGGTTGTGGCATTGCTATAATAGTCACGAGTTCCCTTGGAAAGGTCTGCCATTCTCGGTAAACACAAACATGATGTCAATATTCGATGCTTTCACCAAGATGAAGGTTGGCAATGTCAAGTCCCTGCTCTTCCAAATCTAGCTAGATGGATCAATGGCCAATGAGTATAGAAAATAGCCCCAAACCTCATGACCTTTACTAATAAAAGAGCTAGGGAAATCGGACAGTTAAGAAAGCATTACAAAACAACACATGGGTGGTAGATTTTAAAGGAGGCTTGATGCTACAAGCATTGAGGGAATTTCTAAAATCATGTGATCAACTTCAGCCATGGATGATCCAATTACAACCACAACAGGAGGACCAATTGATTTGGAAATGAACTTCAAACAAATCGTACACAGCCAAATTAGCTTAAATGGCTATGTTTTACGATGGCATAGACTTTGCTTGCAGCAAAGCATTATGGAAAGCTTGGGCCCCAATGAAATATAAATTCTTCATTTGGCTAGCCCTTCAAGGTAAATGCTTGATGACATAATAGACTTCAAAGACATGAGCTGCCAAATCAAAGCATTTTCCACCTTTGTTTACAAGAGAAGGAAATAGTAAAACACTTGTTCATGGGTTGCATTTTCACAAGGCAAGTTTGGGCTAAATTTTTGCTTTGTAGTGGGAATGTTGGATTGGACATTTTGGGGAATCATCAATTGAAGCATGGTGGATGTCTAGCATGAAGCTAGTCATCAAGGAAAGGGTGAGAGGACTAGGTAGTTCATCATCTTAGTGGCATGTTCCATTTGGAAAGAGCGCAATGCTAGGATCTTCAATGCAACATTCAGAAACCTTGGAGACCTAATTTGTAACATTAAGAATGAATGCTAGAGGTGGAGATCAATGAATGCTAATCATCTAGGTTGGCTTTTCTCTTGAAGCTTACAAAGATCAGGGAGTTGGATAGTGTTGGCTCTTTGTTTGTAATACTCAGTGGGTGAAGCAGCAATTGTATAGCAAGTTGAACCCAAGTTGTACTAAACTCCTTTTTCCACCTATTAATACAAAGGATATGTAGTTGTCCTGCATATTTCTTAAAAAAGAGATCAAAGTTATAATGGTGGTAGAACTAGTCGGTGGTGGAGGGGCGGCTTCTGGTGACGATGGGGGGGGGGGGGGGGGGTGGTAAGCCAACCAACTTGTGAGTGGTACTACCATAGACGTTAATCACTATGGTGAGGTAAGGGGGTGGTGATAGTTGTGGAGGAGGAGGAAGGGTGGGAAGGGGAAGGGTGGATTAGATTTAAATTGATCTGATCTGATAATTATAAAAAAAACATGCATCATAATCACATTTTTCAAACATGGTTATAGCTTAATATAAGCACCCTAGTCACCTAATTTTACAGCATGGAAATCAGAATAGTGTGATGTCTCTTAATATTAAAGACTTAATATTCAAATATTAGTTGTTAATTAATGCATAAATCACAAAAATAGGAGTAACTATCTTGAAAATCAATGAGTAGCCCATTTATGGCCCATTAAATATGGAGTTTCAATGTGCTGGATGCTTAGTTTAGTGGTCTCTTCTCTTTATATAGTAGTCAATAAGCAGTTATCATATGCTAGTTAATGGGAGAACTGCTCGACGGTTGTCAAAAAACCGCTCAATAGTTATTCAATAACTGCTCTAGAGGGGATTGTATATAGCGGTTCCTGCCAGTTTCCTTCACGATGTAGTTATAATGGCCGTTCCTGGAGAATATCATGCTAACTACCTTATCGTGGAACTTATCCTCTTGGAACCGCCTTGTTGTGAAGAACGTAGAGTGTTGACGTGTCCTTAATCGAAAGTAACTGATACTTCGATCAAGAATCTCAGTATTCTTAACCCGAGATGGTTTAGGTTGCGTATTTCGACCAGAGCTAGTCATAGTCAAATATGCTTGTTTGCACCTGAGTGCAGCTTGCATGCCTTCGACTAGAATTGGTCATGGTCAAATACACTTGTTTGTCTTTGTCCAGAGCGGATCATGGTCTTAAACTGTATTCGACCGAAACGAGGTATATAATCCTTGTCAGGTATAAACCAGCTATTTTATTATGACCTATTGTTTTGAACATTTCAATTGGTTGAGAACAATTAGTAGTAAGAAGACATAGAAGTTCAAAGTATCATTCAACTAATTATGCATACAAAATCATGTTTCATGAAAAAGGCAAAATGAAATTTTCACAAATAGTCACACTTCCTTTAATTTTGAAAATTAGGTTTCACTTCTTTCCAAAATGTTTCAATTAGATTTCACAAATAAATTGCTTATTATTTGAGTGCTAATGTGCTATGGTAACTGAACACTAATTTGACACAAAAGCTTATAGTGATTACATGAACATCACATAAACACTAAAGCACACAACAAGTTGTTAAATTTTACAAAATCATTGACAGATTTGTTAACAACAAGTAATAGGTAGAACTCAATTGAAACAATTTTGAGAGAAATGGGACTCAACTAAAACAATTTACAAAGAACTAGAACTTAATTGAAACAATTTGGAAAAAAAAATGGGGTCGAATTTTCAAAAAGAAGTGGGTCTCAACTGAAACATTTCAAGTGTGTTTTGTGCATGCATTCTCTTCAATGCTGAGTTGGTCATCGTGATGTGGATCCCACACACAAGTGGATGATGATTTTGCAATATTCTTTGCCAAAACTCTAACACAATGCTGAAAGCACCAAAACATGGCATAGAATAGACAAGACTTGCTTGATCTAACATATAGCAATTTGTACTTAGGTATTATCGTGTGAATTTTAAAAAATAAATATAATAATTCCCTCAAAAACATACACCTTAAGAAATCACACTAGATGAAAAATCTTCACATTCAGTGGATCAGTGAGTGGTTTTGTTTCAATACTCTTGATACACGTAATAGTATACATATTCGGTCTTAGAAACCACCATATATTTATGTCAACATAATCACAAATTAGAAAGAAAAGGGACTCAATGGAAACAGTTTGAAAAAAGTGGGAGCAACTTTTCAAATAAGTGGGTCTCAACTGAAATATTTGAGAAAGAAAATAAAACTATTCGCAAAAATTTCTCCAAGCAAAATACTATGAACACCGTGTTTCTTAATATTTAAAGATTCAATGTAAAAATAAAATTTTTTATAACACTCGTTAATATGTAGCTCCCACAAATCATGATTGAGTGTTAAACCCACTTGTCAGTGAGTTTACATAATTTTTTGAAAATATTAGTAATTTGTAAGCATAAGAGCATATATACTTCTTTGAAAAGACCAAAGTGAAGAGAAAAACTCCCATATGAGAAGCGTGAATTGCTTTCCATGATCCGCTCTAGGGAGGTGTGTCTTTTGCATTGCATCCTCTTAGATGTTGTGTGCTGGTGGTCCTTATGATGTGGACCCCACATACGATGCAGGGTGGTTTTGTAGTCTTCTTTGATGGGGCTTTGACATACTATTGTAAGCATAAATGCGTGGTTGAGAATAGGTAATCCTTTCTTGATCCCTTGTATAGCAGTGTGTACTCAATTATTTATTGCATAAACCTGAAGAAATAAATATAAACCTTATAAGAAATCATATAAATGAAAAATCTTCACATTCTATGGACTGATGAGAGAGGTTTTGTCTTTTCTACTCCTGATACACATGATAGTACACATATTTAATCTCCGAAATCACTATGTTTGTGGTGCTTCACTTTAGGGAGGCACGTCTTGTGCATCCTCTTCGATGTTGTGTAATGGTGATCAATGTGACGTGGATCCCACATATGGGTGGAGGATGATTTTATAATTTTCTTTATCGAAACTCTGACACAATAATAAAAGCACAAACACATGGTATAGAAGTAGAACAGGCAAGTCTCGCTTGATCCGACATATAGCAATGTGTATAGCAATATGTACTCAATTATTATCGTGTGAACCTAGGAAACAAATATAAACCTTAAAATTCACAAAAAAGGAAAAATCTTCACATCTATGTACCAACTTGCAATTTTGTTTCACTACTCCTAATACACATGATAGTGCACAAATTTGGTCTTAGAAACCACAGTGCATTTATATCAAAATAACCATAAACTTAGAAAAAAAGTGGGATTTAATTGAAACAATTTGAAGAAAAAGTGGAATCGAATTTTTATAATTGAAAAAAGTGGGGTCACAATTGAAACGTTTGAGAAAGAATTGTGATTATTCGTGAAAATTACTCAAAAGGCAAAATACCATGAACATTATATTTCTCAATATTTAAAGACTCAATGTATGATAAATATTTTTATAACACTCATTGATATGTGGTTTGCACGAATTATGTTTGAGTGTTGAGTCCATTTGTCAATAGATTTACATAATTTATCGGATATATTAGTAATTTGTAGGCATAGGAACACACTTTCTTAAAAGGACCAAAACATAGAGAAAAACTCCAATATGAGAAGGGTGAATTGTTTGTTATGATCCGTTTTAGAAAGGTGGCCTTGTGCATCCCCTTTGATGTTACGTGCTAGTAGTCTCTATGATGTGGACTCCACATACGGTAGAGGGTGGTTTTGTAATCTTATTTGTCAGGGCTCTGACATAGCATCGCAAACACAAACACGTGGTAGAGAACAGATAAGCCTCGCTTGATCCTGTGTATAGTTGTGTGTATTCAATTATTATCATGTGAACTTGAAGAAATAAAGATAAACCTTATACAAAATCACAATAAATAAAAAATCTTCACATTCTATAGGCTGGCAAGTGGATTTGTTGTGCTCCACATGATAGTACAAAATATTTCATCCCAGAAACCAACATGATTGTTGTGCTCCACTTCAGGGAGATGCATCTTGTGCATCTTCTTCGATGATGCGTGATGGTGGGTACTATGATGTGGACCCCACTTATAGGGTGGAAGGTGAGTTTGTAATCTTTTTTGTCAAGGTTCTAACACAATGCTAAAAAGTACAATAAGTCCCACTTGATTCAACGTATAATTAGTGTGAGTACAATTAGTGTGTACTCAGTTATTATCGTGTGAACATAAAGAAATAAATACTTTCACATTCTATTGATCAGTAAGCGGTTATGTCTTCGCTACTCCTAACACACGTGATAACACACAAATTTAATTTCGAAAACCACAGTATATTTATATTTCAAAATAATCACCACATTATAAATATCAGTCTAAAAAAATCCCACCAGTTTGGCATATTTTCTCCTATAAATTCTCAACATCTCTATCTCAAAATCCCAAATTCACAAAATACAAACAAACAAAGAGAAGAAAATGAGAGAGAAAATTGCTTAACTTTTTGAGAGGGTAAAAGAAAAAAAAAAAACCTCTTGTTGGAGCCGTTTGCGTGGCCTCTCTCTGAAACCCTAATCTCCTCGTCTCCTCCACCTCCCAAGCCGCCACCAATGGCCACTCCCTTCCGGCCGTCGTCCGGCGGAGCGCCGCGAGGCTGCGGCGGCGACGGCTGTGCATCAGGGCGCGACGCCTGGCCTCTCCACCACGTCCGCCACAACGGCGTCTTCTGCCGCCTCTGCTCGTCCTGTGTACTCCTTTACAACCCCTCCCTCTTCTGCTCCTCCTGCCTCCTCCTCCTCCCCACCGCCCCAGCCTCCGGAGACGACCTCATCGTCGCGCCGCCCGCGCCGACCGCCACCTGCTCCCTCTGCCACCTCGCCGTCGCGCACCTGTCCTGCCTCCCCGACCCGTCTGATGCCTCCTTCGTCTGCCCTGCCTGCGCCGCGGCCTCCGAGGGACATGCCTTCTCCTACGCGCCCTCATCCGGCAGGCGCGTGCTCGACGCGCGCGGCGCACGCGTGCTGCTCGTGGCGGCGCGGCTCGCGCACGAGTCCGTGGGGCGCGCTGCCGCTGCGGCGCGTGAGGAGGCGGAGCGGCGCGTGCGGGATGCGGCGGCCGCGCGGAGGCGCGCCCGCGACATGCTCGATGCAGCGTTCCGCGTAGCTGAGGCGGAGACCATGGCCCCCAAGAATCCGGCCCCGGTCGCCTCTGAGCCGCTGCCCAAGAAGAAGCCCGCCAAAGTGGGCGAGGCGAATAGGGACAGGGACAAGCTTCTGAAGTTTAGTGCCATGCAGCAGCCGGCGCTCAACGTGCCTACCATTGGGACCGGGGACGTCAAGAAGATGGCTTTGGCGGCCGCGGCGGCCGCCAGCTCCATGCCATTGCAGCTGCCGGCGTCCAGGGAGGAGAAAAGGCCTGTGAAACAGGAGACGCAAGGTGAAGAACCATAGAAACATGGCAAATGAGTTGCTTAATGCACGGCGGAATGGATTTGATGTGGTAGTTGTGATTGATTCTCTGTTCTTGCAGGTGCGGCAGAGAGGGCAGCTAAAGATGAGCGGAGAAAGCTGTTCGGGAGCTTGTCGTCATGAGGAAGGGTATTGTAATCAGCTTCTTCCATGTCATTGTTGCTTTTGTGTAGCTAAGTGATCTGAGATGAAGGGGGTGTGTTCTAGAGTCACTGTGCATGTAGTAAAAATTTGTCTGTCCTCGGAGGGGCTCCTTGCCGTAAATTCTAGCCCTGACATGTTAGATGATCTCGTTTAGGTCATGCTTTTATCTTTTTGTAATTGGTTTGCATCCTATATCATAATTACTATTAGTGGTAAACAATGTACTGGTGGATGAATATGAATATTGCGCAACAACTAGTGTTCCCAAATTATGCATTGGATTGGATGGCTTCAATGTTGATTGAAGGAAATTCAGTCTAGAGTAAATATGATGATTGCAGAGATTCTTTATGAACGAGTTGGTGCTTATATGCTTGTTTACTGGTTATTTACCATGCAAATTACATGAGACATGGTTAATAGCAACAAAGCCATTAATGGAAGCTTTAGGCTTCTTGTGGAGTTATGATTTTAGGGATTTCACTGCAGTAGACTAATACTAACATTGATGGCTGCATCAAATTGTCTCTCATCATCAATAAGGAAAAAAAGTATGGAAAAATTCATGACAATGTCAAAGTTCTTATTCTTGTCTTTTCATTTTACTTCATTTAGGATTGAGTTGTTGCTATTAATACTATAATTATAACCTGTACATAGCAGTATTTGGATATGTTAAGGAATCAAGATGATTAAGACTTTTTCAGTGCTGCAAGTCATGTGGGGCCAAGATGACTTTAACATCATATTTACTTTGAATGCGATGCTAATTTTGCCTTAAAATCGTGCCCATACTTCTCAAGTATACGGTGATTTTTCTGCACGGTATTGTAAAATGTGCAAGTTCTTTTGTAAGATTGGGAAGAACATTGAAGACATAGAACAATGTTTATGTTCTTCTTTACCATCCGAAAGAAAATGTCACAGGCTGATAAGATGGGGTTAAAACTGCATATCAGTGAGACATCTAATAATGTGGAAATTTTTGTGGTGGCATAAAAACATTGCCCCTTAATTGTGTTATGTATGTTATTGTTTCTGTTCACTGTAACAGAAAAAAAATGTCGACACTATGTTCAGATGTAATTGAAAATTCAGTATCAGATTGAGTTTAGCTTGTGGTCAATACTCAGTATAGATTTCTGGAATTATTTTTATGGATAACCCAAAATAAAAAGAAATTGCAAACAAATAAAATAAAATCTAAGGGCCTTTTGGAACAAAGGAATTTTGTAGAAAAATTTCCATTCGTGTTTTCCAAGTAGAGAGAAGTTTTTAAAGGAAAAGGAGAGGCGCGATCATGCAACAAACTACTTTGTATGCACATAAAGGTTTTCCAATTCGCTGGTCCAACCCACTCATTTTTCGATGAAATTTGAACTCATTTGTATTAACTTGAGGATATTGCAAAACAGCACCAGGAGGTGTTGCATAGACCTGAGCATTTTTTAGATAGGGTCAAGTTTAGATTGGGTTGGTAAAAATCTCAAATATATGGGGTCAGTTCTAACTCAAGTCAATAAACATATCAAGTCAGTAGGATAAGATTTGTTAAAAAAATAAAGGGCTAGACCGGGTTTGAATTAAATTTTTTGAAATTTGAGAATCCCACGGGCTAAATTGGGGTGTGTGCCCTACCTTTTTCATTTTATAAAAATAGGTTATAGTTACACAGTGACGCCATCACTTTGTTTTCCATCCCTACAAGTAGTGAAAAAGCCCTAAACCTATATGCGTGAACTTTCCGGTTAAGCCAAATCAAATGTTGATCTCAAGCGAGTAATAAAAACAAAATAATTACGTGGTTTTCTGAACTCGATTCTTAGTTTCTTACATATCAAATTTCGGTGAACACATGTGCAGTACTTGGCAATGCCTTGGTCTCTTTTCAGCGTATACAGCTTTAATTTACTATAACTTCTAATTCAAAATAGGTTTTAACTTATGAAATAATTTTTAAAATAAGTTGAGTATTTGATCATAACTTTGTTTATAAACCTATAAATTTACATTTAGAGGAATTGTGCCAATACCCTCGTAAAAGAAGCATATTTCGTTTTTGTCTTCACAATAGAAATGTTACTAATATCCCTCAAAACAAGAACTATTTGATTTGCATGCCTCTGTAGCTAGTTTAATCATTTTAAAATTGAGATTTCACAATGATAACACCATTAAGCATTATAATTAAACCACTTAAGTTAATTTTGTTAAAAATAGACAAAATATTCCTCATTTTTCCACCGATACGTACATTCCATATGATATAATCAAGTTATATTATTGAAGATAGATTTGGTATACACTCTTTGAATGGAAATTGACGTGAATTACATATATTTTTAACAAAACTAAAGTGGATTAATCACATTACTTTTTCTTGTAATGATTAATGGTGTTGGTATTACTAAATCTCGTATTTAAAATGGTTAAACTACCTATAGGGGCATCGCAAAGGAATAGCTATACTTTTGAGGAGTATTTGTAACATTTTTTTTTTCTGTAGTAAGAGTAAATATGAAACTTACATGTTTTATAAGGGTATTAACACAAGTGGCCCATAAATTTAGATTGAAAATCGGTAAAACACCCGCTTATATTTTGCAACGTAAGAACAGAAGTACGCGCCTTTAGCTTCTATTTCTAGAGGTGTCCTGGTTTGTGTGTTGAATGAAGTTGTGCATGCATAACATGCCCACTGCTACATTCCCTTTATTTTTGGACCTTGCCCCGACCGTCCGATCGAATAATTGACTTTTTTATCGATTACTACAGAAATTTGCATTAATTTGCATTTTTCGATCTATCTCTATAGTATCCTAGGAGGATCTCGCACATTGCTTTTTGATCTAACGTCTCTTCGATGACTTCATATCATTCATCGTAGAGTACAGGAGGCATCCGTTTTCTCTCTATTTGAATTATTAAACCAGAAATTAATTAAATTTAACATTTCTTGTTAAATGATTTATCAGAAATTAATTATCTAAATCAAGATGAATGAGAAATTTAAAATTTCTTGTTAGATGATTTATCATCTCTATTTCTTTTTATATCAGTATAGATCATTTAAATTTTAATTAGATGTTTAATTCTTAGAAAGATACTTTCTATCTTTTGTTCTCTAAATCAAAGAATAAACATTTATATTCCAAAACAGTTGATAAACATCTGTATAAGATTGGGAGCACTGCATAGTACTCTAGCAATATAAGGCTCCGTTTAAACATTAAAAAAAATCACTCTTATTGAAACTAATACTTCCTCTAAAATTACTGTGTAATTCTTGTGTTGCAGACAAACACTAAATTTTCTTGGCTGTTGCAGAGGATCGTGCCCAGGTCTAAGGGCAAAGCATTTTTCATGAGTAAAATTATACAACCACTTAATAGATTAACTCACTTCTCTATTCCATAAAGTAGGATTTTTTTATCTTCAGTAGGTCCCAGTATTATATTCTGACGTCTATGGCAAGATATCAAGTTTGACCCACGAAAACATTACAAACTGCACAGTTCATCAACAGAACTAGGAGGATTGGATACATTGCAGATCTCCTGTGAAAATTGTTCTATAGCTTAGTTCCAGTGTTTAACTTGACAAAGCACACTTTTTGCATCAGTTGCTCACAAAGTAACTTGGGTATAACAAATAATTATTCAAGAGAAAAAAAAAATCTGCACCAATATTAGTTTCTAAACCATGCTCAAAAAGCTACTGGTTAACTCTGGAATGGGTAACAACTACAGAACAAGAAAATAATGCGCAGATGGATTTCAATACTCTTCTTCTATGTGCTTCCTGATATCTCTTTTTGTTCATGAAATGGTTGATGTTTCATGTTGCAAGGAGAGCTTCTTTCTTTAGTTGCTATGTGGAGAATGAAGCAATTGCATCCATCTCCTCTCGCAGCAGAAGAGCGTCAATAAAAATGTCCAGGTTCTCCCCTTCCAAAACATCCTCTATGGAGTGGTGGGTGATCCCGACACGATGATCGGTGACACGGCCTTGTGGAAAGTTGTATGTTCGGATACGCTCAGACCTGTCACCACTTCCAATCTACCAGAAAGTTAGGACCTACAAATCCCATACTTGGAGTGATAAGTGTGATCAGCAATCTGGATGGTAAGGTACCTGTTCTGATCGAAGCTTTGATCGGTCCACATGAAGTCTATGCCTCTCCATTTCATACAGTCTTGCTCGGAGAACTTTGAGGGCTTTGGCCTTGTTCTACAACAATAATTAAATATAACATCACGACACCTTTATATGAATGATCCACACGAACGATATGGGTTCAGTTCAGTAAAAGTGAAGGCAAGTTACATTGAGATGTAAATCTCCAACTTGGAAAGTTCCAAAACATTAGCATGCAACTATGGATGGATTGAATAAATATAAAGGATAATAAGTTCAAGCAAGCGTCAGAACAACGCATTGACATAAAATGTGACAAAATGGGTCCGTTATGTTCTTAGTTTATTGTCTGAGGGGGGAACCCGCAGCGAAGGCATTAAATTAGACAATTAGTCAGTTTATGTTAATTTTCTTTCAGGAGGTTCTAAAAACTTACCATGTGCTGCGATCTCTCATCTTGGATTGCAACTACGGTTCCAGTTGGAATATGAGTTATCCTAACAGCACTGTCAGTCGTGTTAACAGATTGGCCGCCACAGCCACCTGCTCTGTAGGTATCAATTTTCAGGTCTTCATTTCGCAGTTGGATATCAACCTGAATTTGCAGGAAAACACATTAATTTCTAGCTATTAGTCATGTCATCTATCATTTTATCGCACCCACAGACTAAACATGGCAGACAAATGTGACAAATTGAAAAGCTACATCCAACCTCATCAGCTTGAGGAAGAACTGCAACAGAGACAGCACTGGTGTGCACCCGTCCAGATTTCTCTGTCACCGGGACTCGCTGCATTCGCAGTATGAAAACAAATCAGAGAAAAGGCAAGCTGTAGATCTGAAGGGTAATAGAGGAACTCATTACCATACCTGAACTCTATGAATGCCAATCTCAAACTTGAGTTTTCCATATGCCCCACGACCTGATATAGTTCCACTAGCTTCCTTCATGTAAAAAGAAAAAATAAAGAAAAATGTGTTAAGACAGGATTTCCATTCCCAAGTACTCCCTTTAGTCCAAAAAGATTATCATTTTTGTATGCATGTTTGTCAAGTTTTTCTAACTTTGACCACTAATATATCTATAAATATTTATATTGGTTACAAAAAATTAATACGAGTATATTTGTCATAGAAAATAATTTCATAATATTACAATTTAATAAATTTTTATTAATATATTATAGTTAAAATTAATAGTGAAAGTTGCATATTGGAAACTGTGCATAGTGAGAAAACGACAATCTTTTTAGACTGCAGAGAGTATCATACTAACAGTTATGCTACCATGTAACAGATTTACATACAAAAAAACTTTGCAACTGCTAACAAAGGTTATACCTTGTATCCTTTCAGATTAGACTCCATTATGTCAAGAACATCAAATTTCCACCCATTCTTTTGCGAATATTTCTCATACCTTTAGATAATAGCATCGAATTCATTAACCGCACAAATTGAGGCACAAACACTTGCTCTTAAGCAAGTACAGACCAAAGACCTACATTTTGAATATATCCATTGCAAATAAAGAAGCCTCTTCCCCTCCAGTTCCTACAACATCATATAATCACCAATCACCAATTGCCCAGATATAAAAAGCCAAACGTGAGTATGTATTATGTGGAATTGTTGATCAATATACGGGGCGAGCTGCCTTACCTGCCCGCACCTCCAATATACAGTCCCTCTCATCAGCATCATCCTTGGGAAGCAACGACCTAAACATTTGATGCTGCAACCGTTTCTCCACTTCAACAGCCTCAAGGAGCTCCTCAGATGCCATCTCCCGCAACTCTCTTTCTTCAAGGGAGTTCAATACCAATGATTTCAAACCCTCAATTTCCTATGAGCAAATGCTGTCTCCTTACAATCTTCCATGGTATCTATTATACGATGCAATATGATGATTACCTTCTTTTTCGATCTTAGCCCATTGATCAGTTCCATAGTATTCTCTAGCTTCCGTAACTCCTTGTTTGCCCTAGAGTATTCTTCCGGTGAGGCGGCCGGCTGTCTTCATTAACACCACAATCACATAAAAAACTCCTATGGTGACAAGCATCAAGAAGCAGTAGATATACATATCAGAGCTTGCCCAATCTGAAATTACCTGATTGATTTGCTCCTGGAGGTATGCGCTCCTCTGCTCGATCAATTTCGTTCTTTGCTCCATGATTTCCACAAGGTTTGCAGGCAGCTGCGAGCTCATCTCTGATGAAAAGAAAATTGAAAATGAGATTATTTCAAGAAATGATGTCTCCACGAAGAAAGAAGGAAGAAGGCCTTTTCCTTATACGAAGCAAGATCTCTCTTCTTGGAGCCGACTAAAAAATTTACAAGAAAAAGAACAAAAACAACACATCTTTTGAAGTTATCACACAGTCCGATCGTATTTTCGCACAAGAATCCGATGCTAAAGGAGTGGAGCTGTACAGGAAGAGACGGAGCAAGAAGAAAAGGAGAGGCGCTCACCGGCGGTAGAGTAAAGACGGGGAAGGCAGGGGCACCTCCAGGGAGCCTGTGGCGATGCGACGGCAGTGAGGAAGTTGCAGTGTCGCCGGAGAGCGGCGACGGTGGCGCCGCCGCATCGGCGTAGGAGAGGCTGCATCGCGGTCGCGGAGGTAAATGTTCCTGGAGACTGGGAGCACGGGGTTTAGGCTGCGGAGTTCGCCTCACGTATCGGTTACGTAAGGTCGAGAATACGCCTTCTCGCGGCCTACTGTAACTAACTCCCCCACAGGAGTGCCGGTTGCGTAATTGTTTTTAGCAGTAAACGGAATACGGTTAACGGACGGACAAGACATTGCCAAGCGATTAATCGAAATTACATAAATAATTATATGTATTTGATAATATCACAAGTTCATAAGGTATGTTTAACTCATACCATCATCAGCAATTAGCAACTATAATTAGTACTTACATCATGATTACATTATTAAATCAAAAGATAATTATATTAGAATACTACACAAAACCACTTGCAAGAAATCTAGATGATAATTTTAAAAGATGCAAAAAAAAAAAAAAATTACACAACTTGACAATAAAAAACGATAATTGTGATATATGCAAAAAATAGTCTAAGTCTACAACTTATTACTCCAAACCATTATCCTCAAAGACAGTATCATAAGACACTTAAGCAAACGGTCGATTAATCGGTTTATTTGGCCGATTAAGTTTTCGACGACGTTACTAGTCCTCCGAATGTAGTGTTTGTGACAGTTTGGTCGGGCGATAATCAGTTGTTGAGGCCATTTTTTTTACCACACTTGCATCCAACTTCTCACGTAATATCTTAGTATAACCAAACCAATCGTATTCTTCTCATCTCGTTGCAAAAAGGCAAAGAATTGAAGGGAGAAATAAAGATGAAAAATAACCTAAGATAAATCCAATAAACTTTATTTTCAGATGCTAAATATAAAGATTGTAATTACCCCAAAACCACTCATCCAAACAGGCCATTAGTTACGGAAAGTCTTTTGTATAATTTGTTTTCACTGAAAAGATCCATTGCATTGATTTGCCTCAGCTAATTCTGAGGTTAATCTCATTTGCAAGATGATGCATTGTATCACTCTTATTTACTGATTATGCCCCTTGTGCTGATTTCTCAGTTAGCTTCTCTCTGACATTCTTGCATGTCTCTCAGTTCATTGATGCTTTTGATTGATTAGGAGAAGTGAAATAATGCAGAATTAAAATATATAATCCATTTCTTACATTTCATTCATCACCTCAAGTGGCTAATTTTCGCCGCTCGGGTTTGTACACTATGAATATGATCCTACACTAATTGTATCAGAATGGTGTATGTTCCTCTTCCCTAAACGGCGCAGGATAGAGTTCATCAGAAGGCAGACAGAGGCGTCTTGCTGTCGAAGCTCACTACCTCGGCTTCCAGCGACTTCGCCCTGAGAATCTGTTCCGTCTTGCATGCACCGAGGTCCTTCGAAAGCTTCTCGCAAAGCTGAGAAAAATTTCAGGAAATAGCTTCAGTCAGACTCCAGAACTGAATGTCTGAATCTTCTTCCAGTTACAGTGGCAACAAGAATAGTTGCATGATGTTACCTGTCTATACAATGCAGGGTCTCCATGTGACTTCTTTAGTTCTACAACATATAGAGATGGGCCAAGTTCAAACACCTGAGATCAAAAATAGTATTGTAACTGTTAGCTGATCTGCATTTCTTACTACACTGTACCAAAAGGGTGTGTAGTTTGTGGGAATTTTTACCTCTGTCCACACTAAAAATGATGCAGAATTCTTGAGGTTCTTTGATCCATTGCAGTTTTGCATCATTTTGAGCTGAAATATAACACACAGATAATCTTTAGTTCGCTGAAATTGTATATGCCAGCTTGTTGTATAATGTGATAACGAAGGGATTGTCACTGACCTTGCTATGCCCCCTCTGGACTTGCAATCCCATCTCTGCAGCAATGCTCTCCATATTGTCAAACAAATCCTTGGGTGAATGCGTTGATGTGAACCTGATCTTCCTTTGGGACACATCCTGCAATGAGTTCAACCACCAGAATTTTGGGGTGAATGATTCATATTTTTGCTGTGAACACTCAATGTCAAGCAATTTTGGACAGGCTCATGGGGACATCATTTGAGTGTTTTTATCATCAAGATTTCAGAACAGAAAGGTGTAAGCAGCTGAACGTAGGATGATTTTAGTAAGTCCATGATTATGTCAAACATATGTTCACTTTAGGAAACCTTGCGGCTCGAATTTATGCTTTTAATTACATTATACTGATGGCAAATAATGTTTTTCCCCCAGTCTTGCAGGCATGAAAGTGCAGGAAATAAGTTTCTGAAAAGGCGTCATGCGAACCTCTTCCTCAAAGAAACCTGAAAGATCAAGGGATGATGCCATTCCAATCAACTGAAAAGCATTGATATGATGACTGGCCTTCTCCCCATCTGCTTCATCAATTTGCTTCAGGAAAAAGGAAACAAAAACCTACCAATCAGTTTCGACAATACTAAACAACAGTTATTTACTTCAAAGATACAGATAGTCTACATCATTGTGTTACATAGTACAATTGCCTCTTACCTCTTTGATTGGAAGAACTGCATCAAGATTTACATCTTCATCGTCATCGTCGTATGGAACAACAGGAATATAGTCCTTCTGAAACCATTCATGTGCTTTGATCCCTGCCATATCAATCCTCTTCATTGGATTTGGTTCAAGAATCCTCTGAAGAAGGTTTTGTGCACCCGGCGAAAGCCACTTGGGGATCTGACTGTCACCCCTGAAAATCTAGGCACAACCAAACAAAAGCAGCATCCATCAAAAAATGCATTAGATAACTACTGGAACAAAATCTGAGAGCTGTTTCACTTTATCTGAATAAGTACCTTCTGATAAAGAACAACAAGATTTCGATCATCAAATGGAAGGTATCCGACGAGCATTACATAAAGAATTACTCCGCAAGACCAGATATCCGACAAGGACCCGTCATAACCTCTATTCTGCAAAACCTGCAAGGAATTGCCACAAGAATTAGTATCTGCTGAACACATGAAATTAATTACTTGGTTTCAAAGTACTGTCTGTTATCGGTTTTTTTACCTCAGGAGCAATGTAATTGGGGCTGCCACAGGTTGTATGCAGCAATCCATCATTCTGAAAGTTACAGTTCATATCGTTCAATACATCATAAATCTGAAGATATCATTTGGTATTGAACAAACCCAACAAATCATTTCATCATACCCCGAAATGTTGCGGCAAAGCGCTGAGGCCAAAATCAGAGATCTTGATGTTGCCTTTTCGATCCACAAGAACGTTTTCAGGCTGTAACAACAAAAGAAAGATGAAAAATGCAGTCTAAGAAGAATCATACACTACTTAGTTTCTTGCTATGTGTATGACACAAGGAAAAAGATTGATACAAGGTGGTTTGAAAAAAAAATTCTGGTACCTTGAGGTCTCTGTGGTACACACCCTTTTCATGACAATAGCTGACACCATCAATTAGCTGCTGAAAAAGCCTTCTTCCTTCTTGCTCAGAGAGTTTACCCTTTATGGCCTTTATAATTGCAACAATAGCAACATGAGATGCTAGGAATAGCTAGATTTGATACCAAATTCATGGTGAAAAAAATGATATAACAAGTAATTGAAATGTTGATAAGCTTACAATCTTGTCAAACAATTCGCCTCCACTGACATATTCAAGAACAATATAAATCTTTCTTTTGCTTGCAGCAACCTGAATATCCACATAAAATCTCAAAGTTAATTAAACTGATTCTTTCACAGATTACATGGAAATAATTGCTTCAAGCATATGCATCCATTAAAACGATCCTATAAATTTGTTCCTAAAAGAGAATTATCACATGAATAAGCCAGGTACAGAACAATTGCTGGTCTGAATTAGATACTTGAGAAGCAAATTGAGTAAATTTAATTAGCATGATGGAACATATCCTGATTCTTTTTTTGGTATGCTTTACTACATGATAATTCTCTACGGGAGTATATTCTCAAAATAGGAGAGTTAAAGTAGTGTCATACTTTTGACTTTGAGATGTCTAATAATATCAACCACAATAAGATATGTGAGATAAAATGTGGCAGGTTAGATACCCATATCAATTAATCAGCGAACTTAGTGTTCGGTTCTAAAACCTTATTTAGACTGAAAATTGAAGTCCCTCTCCACTGGTTTATCCAATAATTGTTTCCGGTAAGAAACTAGGTCCTAGTAGAGTCATAAGTTATAAGCAGGTAGGGTCTTTGAGCAGGACCGCCTGGAGTCGAGGACGCACTTATCTACAGTGGAATTGGTATGAAATATGTTAAGCAAAAGTGGTGAGGAGTCTCAAGAGTGAGAACAGGACACAACACGCCGCATTTGCACGCCACACAAGTATGGTTTGGGGAAGATGACACCATGGAAAGGACAAAAGGGGCCCTCCAGCAGACCACGTGTGTGGGGTCGGTGGGCAAAGTGCCTAATGATCGTACAAATAATTGGCCATCCAGACAGGACCCACCACATGCCGACCTGGTGGGCCGAGTCCACCAGACCACCAGAGCATCTTACTTTGTCCAGTCATTACCGGAGAGTGACATGGACGTGGCGGTGGCGGGCCCAGCTCCAGCACACCCGAGAAGCCATGCAGGACTCGGGTGGGACCACCGACCTGCCCTGCCTCAGCCACTATCCCAAGGGGCAAAATCGAATTATACCGATTGGATCAACTCGACGTGGACTACTACAGTACTATACTGCAGAATGAAACCCATCAACTAAGCAAACGATTGGTTCCCTGAATTGGACCGAAGGATTGAGTGGTGATATATAATGTGATCTTTTAAATTATCAGTTTAATTAATAATATTTTTAGATGTTACATAACTATTATGTAATCTTCTACCAAATATTGTCAAGTAAAATTACCTGTAATTAACTTTCAGTAATCGGATTGAGGAGAATCTTATCATTATGAAAAATATCGGATTATGTGCATGAAAAACACACCCTTACATAATTTTACGGATTATTAATGATGTTGAAACAGGTAAATTCGATGAATGGATTAAACCTTCATCTCCTTTTTATAAGCTTATTTGGTGGTTTTTGAAATGTTTAATGTTATAGCGGTCCATTCCATCACTCAAATCAAACACCTTATTTTTGAATTGGATGGCCTGGTAACATCTTATTCCTCAAACCAACCGACTCATAACAGTCTAATACTAGTAATATACATTAATTGGAAAGAAAACAAATATATTATGCTTGTGATCTCAAATTCTCAATCCTCTGTGATGCACGATCTCGAGGAGCAATGGATAGTGTTGATGCATAGCGCGCAAGGAGTGTTGTGGCTAAAACCATACACATTACTAAGCAACTTAGATCAGATGGCTCCAAACTAATGTCTCACATGAGAACTCACACAAGTTTTATTTTTCTCCAATGTAAACACAACTAGTACAAGTGTGTTTTTCCTTGACTTGTTTACCTCGAAACTCCACTTTAAAAGAAACATATAAAAGAAAACAAGAAGCCATTAGCAGATCATTAAATTAATAACCTCGTGCAATCGGACAACATTGGGATGTTTGAGCAGCTTCAGCGTCCCGATCTCCCTCCGTATCTAAAAAAAAACATTAAAACAACCAAGAATTTTAAAACCAAACAAACAAATAGAATCAACCAAATTCAAATTCAAACACCACGACGAACAAGCAAGAAGAAGAAACCTGGTGGTGGACGTGGAGGGAGAGGATCTTGCTGCGGTCGATGATCTTGACGGCGAAGTGGGCGCCGGTGGGGAGGTGGCGCGCGTACTTCACCTTCCCGAAGTTGCCCTCCCCGAGCGTCCTCCCGATCTCGTACGCTCCCAGCAGCGACGCCCTCGCCGCGCTCTCCCCACCTTCCCCTTCTCCTCCTATCTTCTCGATCTCACCATCTCCCCCGCTCACCATTCACAACGCCCTCACCACTAAGCCAAAACCGACTTAAATTTTGTCAAGATTAAGATTTCTTTGGTGTTTTGGGAGCTAATGTGGGGTGGGTGAGTGGAGGAGGAGATCAAAGAGGGAGGGATGGAAGGAGGATATTTATAGAGCTTCTCTTCTTCTTTCGTCGTTTGTGTTGTTACTGCTCTCCCTAAAGTTGTGACAAAATAAATAAATAAATAAAATGGGGCAAATTAACTGCACGCGCAAAATATAGTTAGTGACGGGACAATGTTTCCCTATTTGTGCTATGGCTCCCCTGATACGCCTCAAATAAAAAACAAAAGAGTAGTTGACGTTTCCAAACATTTTTCTGCGCGCAATTAAATGTCTTACTAATTTTATTTACTGTTGGATGATGACTTCATGAGTAACGTTGTATCTTAAAGAGGGTTCTTTTGATTAAATTTACATTTGAATTTTTTTCACTTAGCTATTAGAGTATCAAATATATCTAAATATCATAAGAAACAACCATCCGATTTAAAATGAAGAGTCCTATCAGAGAGGGGATGTTAGTATATCTTCCTTGATGAGTGGCTTTTATTAATTTTAAATGTTTGTTGTCTATAATTGAATCGTTAAATTGATCTTTCTGTTTTCTCTAACTTTTTAAATAAGACAATATTTATCAAATATCTCTATTATTAGATCTGGATGCACCCAAGAAACCAACTCTTTTAACTCTTTTTACAGTTTATGAATTACAATGCACCCTTTTAAAATGAGAACAAGATAAATTTATAAAGCATAATAAGCTATGCTAAATAAATATATTTTTGTTTTTTGTAAAGATTTTTCTTTTTTACTTGGACCATCTGATAGCTTTGTGATTATAATTGCTTGCTATAATACATGAGGTCGCAAGTTTGAGTGCTCAATTCTTAGTTCTTACTCTCCTTGCTCACAAAAAAGTGAGATATAAAAATACATGCAATCAAACTATTTCAATTTTGACCAACAATATCTTTATGAATATTTAAATTGGTCTTATGAAATGATCTTACTATAATTTTATTATGTTTTACAAATATATTAAAGTGTAAATTGTTGGATAAAGTTGAACTTTAGAGTTTGTGCCATGTCTAAACCACCAATTTTTTGTGACCAAAAGTGGAACTATGGTGGATTGAGATAAGAAATATATAATCACTAATTCTTGTTGTGTAGCTTAAAATTATCGGAAGAAGAAGAATAAATCAATATAGCTCTTCTGTGGTTAAAAATTAAAATCATTCTTTGTTATATCAGAGATTACATGTTGTCATTAGAGACAAGTTCATTATTTAAGGGTTAGGGAGAGTTAGATTTAGGGGGTGCTTAAAGAGTGTTCAATCCAGCTATCAAGAATTGATGCTCAATTGTCTAGCACAGTATTTTCAAAAGAGAGAAGAAAATAAAACCAGACGTAGCATGTGTATACGTAATGGGTGACCATACAAAATTCCTCTCGAACGGATGGAGGCCAACGTCACCGACAGGTCGGGAAAACGCCCAGGCCCACATGCAGGAGGACGGTGGGACCCATCTATGCCCACGTGGACCAGTTGTATTCTCCCATGCGGGCCCAACCCGAGAGCTCACGGAGACGGGGAAAAGTTGTCCTGTGCTCGCTCCCAGTCCCAGTTGTCTCATAAGTCATAAACTTATATAGCCTTGCAATTACCAATGTACCCCTGAATGTGTAGTTGTTAGCCATAGACTTGTAACTTTTAAGAGGGTAATTAGAGGAAAGTAATTGAGTTTCTAAATGATGTGGCTGTGGATTATTAGGGCATGAAAAGTTGGATAAGATTGCGTGCATGGACTGGCGCAACATGATGGACAAACGGGGCAAGTATGATTGTTTTGTTTGGTTACATGTATGGGCACCGTTTGGGCTCCAATATTTTTTTCCCCTGCGTTTTTATATGTTTAGTTTTTCACGGCACATCTCAATATATATATATATAATTTGTGTCACATGTTCTAATTCATATATTATAGAAAGAAAAATACAAACTAATATACAAATAAGAATAGATAAATTACTCACAATCGCATGGATTGGGGCAAGAGGACGGATAAACAATAATCTCTCTATCCCAAAAATAATGATGTTGTTGACTTTCTATATTCTCTAGAATGCAACATAGACAACTAATTTAAATAATTATATATTATTAAACAACTATAATATGAAAATATTTTTTATGAAAATCAATACTATTTTGATATACCTGACTTTAATATTTTTATTCTCCATTTATTAGTGGTCAAAATTGACAGTGTTTGACATCAGGAATTATAAAACATCAGTTTCTTTTTAAACAGAGGAAGAGGTACTTGTTAATTGCTTACTATTTTGTTTGCTTTATGACTTTATTGGGAAAGTGGCTATTGCTTGCGTCCAGGAGACTAGGATCTAAACATCTTATCTTAATATTATAATAACTTCACTTTTAAGGGGATGCTTACGTCCCAGCTTAGTGTTGCCACTTGATTCTTCCGCAACGGGAATTGTGTAGAATTTTTTTATGGATTTGATATGAATTATTTTCAATATATGAGATTAGATGTATAAGTAATTATTCATATAAAATCTAATAACTCTGATTATTTTTCGACGTATAGAAATCTTTCTATACAATATTTCTCATTTCTTAGGATGCAAATTACTAAATTATTAGGCTGAGTCTAATGCAGATGTTTGGATGGGTGCCCTAGAAATTATTTTTTATTTTGTCATCTTAATAAGATGATAGAAGCTGGTGTTTTCGGAGGAATCCAATGTCTGTGTCTATTTGTATGTCAACAATGTTATATACAATTTTTGTTATGTGATTTATGTAGTGATTTAGTTCGAAATAGATCTTAATTATATTTAGAATATTATAATTCTTTGAGTTATCTTTATATAGAGTCCAAAAATCACAAAAATTCAATTTTAGAATTAAAAATTATGTATATTTTATTAAAATTATCTAAATTTTAGTATATATCTAATTTACATGTAAATCCGGCTGAAGAGTCTAATGAAACGTCAGTGCATTGGAGTAGGCGGTATATGATACTTTATATATGTGACACAAAATATTGATTGAGTAACGTGGGAGCTTTGGCCATAATAAGTGGTATCATTAATTTTGTCATTATTCAAGACATGATTCATCACACTGGATCCGTGTCCACACGCTTGGCAAGAGCATATGTAATCAGTACTATAATTTGCATAAATCTTGCCCATGATGGCACGTAAAATAGATGGTTTTTTTTCTCGAGAACTTAAAATCCATAAAATTTGATATGTTCAGTAACTACTAAGTAGACCGAAATATTAAACCATATATTGACGAAATCATATATTATTCCATACAGCCATAAAATCTGAAAGAGACTGAAATTTTTCTCTCTCTCTCTCCTCCGCCACCACATGTACAAGTAGAGTTCGTATAAACACCAAAGAGACAGTAGAGTCAAATCGCTATAAATTAACCACCACATAACTCACGAGCACGTCTTAAAGCAAACTTAATCCCTGGTGTTCACTAGGACAGATCAGGTGCCACGTAGAAATTGGCTCGACAACATACATGTGTTACACGTACATGCACCCACCCAGAATTTCTGGTTGAAAACAATCCACATTCTGAGGTTTATTTTGCCGCCGCAGTCACATCTTAGGAGGTACAACTGGTTGATCCCAGTTCAATTCTCTCTCAATCTAAAAATTATTGGATCCGTAACTGCTAGTAAAATGCATGCCCCAATATCTCATCTCTATCAGCTCCAAACCATTCCTCTCAATCCTGCTTATCTTCCAACATAGTTGGTTCTGTTAGAGTGTTTCGTCCGGTTCCTGCGCTGTCGCTTCTAATCACCGGAGCTGGTAAGGGTTTTGTCGTGGTTTTTTTTCATAAGATCCGATCTTATAATATTATATGATATTTACTTTTGGATCATTCAATCATGTAATTTGTAATTGAGACCTAACCACAACTATTTGATATGAATTACAAATTCTATCTAATATGGATTACGAATGTATCTAACAAACTACTTATACAATCTACCAAATAAAAAATGGGTCTTATATTTCTTATATGAGATCAAGTCTTATAAAATTTAGGGGTCACATAACCCACTAGATTTTTGTAATTAAGTCCTTTAACATATAGATATTTACATAGAAATGCAAAAATCATTAAAGAAAGATCTCATGGAAAATTTTAACATTGAAGGGATCCATTGGATAAATATTCTAGCTTCACCATTGTGGTTCCTGACTTCTAGACAGAAGTTGAAGCTGTCTGATCAAACACCAACTTCAAATTGCCGATTTTGTTCATAAGAAGTTGAAGCTATCTGGTTAAACACCAACTTCAAATTTGGGGTTCTGTTAAAAAAAATTGGAGCCAATATCTATAAAAAAAATAAAGAGTTCATTCTTGGTGATTTTTTTTCTTAAGTTTGGATGTCATATTTGTTCAGGCAATCATAATAATTTGCAGGATTTGTCATTAATTGGTTCTAATAATCAATAATATATTCCTATTAGGGATTAAAAATATCAAATACTAGAGAGGCTACAGCTACAAACAAGCAAACACCGACCTAGCTTCTTGGATCTAACTAGTGAGATAGAAACCGGATCCGAAACATCAATTTTTTTGCATGGCGAGGACAAGTCCAAGGATCACCTCAGGAGATGTTTCTATCTCACAGTGACCAGGCATTTCAAAGATGGCTCATGAAAACTACCATTTTACAATGCTAAGACAGTGGCGGATTTAGAATCTGAACTCTGAAATCCAAATCTGAAGAATAGCTGTTTGGCTGGACTATTGGACTGAACTAGAGACCATCCTTTCGCCAAACCTAGGATAGGATAGTTTTTTTTTTATATATATTATCAGCTGTTAAGTGTACATCGATTATTACATATTGCGCTCATATATATTGTCTGTAATGTTGCAATTAATATATATTAAAGCTAGAAATGTTGGTCTGGTGAGTTTGAGCTAGTCTTGTTATTTAATTAGGTTTTGGATTTCTCCCTATCTGCTACCTACTGGCTACAGTTGTTGCTCAAGAACAGTCAAAGACAGCAACTTATCCATATATTCTTGCAATCCCTATATTGTGGAATTGATGAAACAGTGACACGCAAGTTTGGCACTTATTTCTTAAGAATTTTCAAACAAGATTTCATTAAAGTTCTCGGATGTCAAGCGAGACACTAGCAAATCCAGTATTTATGCTTTGTAGGATTTGCTACAACTCAACAAATACCAATAGAAATTGGACTATTTGGGGGTTTGCTAACCCTACAAGTATAACACTTGGTATGCTACTGATATGAGTTACCATAACAAGAAAAGAAATAGAATGCGAGATGCCATAATGGAAGACATGTATTGCATCTTATTGCGAGGAAATATCAAAAGCTCAAAATTTTTGAATGGAAATATAAGTGGTTATGTAGAAATCATGGGACAATATACATATTGAACAAATCCATATGCAATGTACCATAAATGTGTGGAAACCAAATCTTATTTACATCCTATTCCCTATTTTTAAGAAGATTTACTAAAACATTGTGCTTAGCATTGTTAAATTTTTGAGATACATGGGACATAACATGCCAGTGGCCCAGTGCCCATTCCTAGTGACATAACATCATGTCCAATAGAAAATCTAAAATGATTGATAGCTTAAAATTTAGGTATCTGTAACCCCTCCAATAGAATACCTATCTTGATTCCTATTTTAAATATTACTGCAGAGAATTAATAAATTTAGGTATTCTCTCTCCTCTACCTATAACGTTTTGAGATTTGGAGATTCTGTTGGAGAGAGTAGAAATATAGGTATGGAATCTTTTTAGAGAGGTATGTATATAATGATATAGAGATTCAATTTTAAATATTGTTGTTGGAGAAGATCTAACAGAACCGTCTATGACCATACCCTCTGAAGATACCAAACAGTTAAAATGGCATCTCATCACAATCACCTTACAAATAAACCTCACATTCTCAATAGAACTAGAAAATATCTCCACAATAATATATCCGTCGATAAAAAAATCTCGTATAAGAAGTTTTCTACTAGAGAATGTATGAAAAACTAGTTTAAATAATTCCATCAAGGACAGATGGACTTATATCAATTATGGCATTTTAGAATCTAGATGCTCCTTTTTTTAGTAAATGCGGCCAATTTCAGCCACCGATTGTTTTAGATTAGACGACTCTAAATCTCTTTGTAGTATTTCTTGTCCTCTCGATAGAAAGCTTATTATTTAAGTTTTGTCCTGGTTTAAAAAGTGAATAGTCCAAATCATTCCATCAAGAACAGATGGGCTCATATCAATTATGGTATTTTAGAATCTAGATGCTTCTTTCTTTAGTAAATGTAGGCAATTTCAGCCACCGGTTGTCTTAAATCAGACGACTCTAAATTTCTTTACAGTATTCCTTGTACTCTCGATAGAAAGCTTATTATTTAAGTTTTGCCCTGATTTTAGAAGTGAATAGTCCATACTAACCCATAATCCAAAATGGAAAATGATGATGTCTCTCCTGTTTTTCCACTATGGTAGATTCGGAGTATCGATTTTTACTTAGATGATCAGCACGCATGTAAAATTTGTATTACACTATAGTAGATCTGAGTCCAATAGGTAAGGATTAGATCCGGTAGTGTTTTCAATGTCCACCCTAACCCTATTCAACATAAGATAAGGGAGGGTGGATGCGGGTCGTAAGTCAATCCGTCCTAATTATATATAATCATATATTTTTAAAAAGCATAAGTATAATTTATAAGTATTATTGTATAATTTTAACTAGTTTTATGGTATCATATATTCAATTATTACTAATACAATATAGTTTTTATTAGTTAGTTTGTATATAATTATTTTTTAATAATACTTACATAAAATTAATGATTAGAATTTAAAAATAATTTTATTTATCAAATCTTAAAATTCAACATGACATAATAGATATTAGTAGACGGATCAATTCCAACACATCTTATCCCAACATGAAGAGGATAGGATGTGAGTGATGCAAAAACCACTTGGACCCGCTCCAAGGAGAACCCGGAGATCTGGTACCCCCCGGAAGAAACCGTCCCAAGAAACCACCTTGATCACAAATCTACTCTGGCAACTGTCCTGTCCATCGTAAATCTTCAACGGCATCCCAGTCGTGAGTCGTGACTCGTCACCTCGGGCCAAAAAAAAAAGGCTGACCTGTCACACGGCGACGACACTGACGTGGCAGACGTGCCCAGCAAGCCACAAACAGACAGCTCTACAATATCTTGTGTGATGACAGTGGGCCGCACCTGGGAGCCCTACATGTGGGGCCATGAGACCCATGAGTGATGAGTCGTTTGTTTCCCGTGTACGTGCTTGGCGCGCAGTTACGAGTCATGGCGTGAGGCACGTAGGTCCAAGCTGACAGTGCCGTTCGGCGTACTGTATAAAGCGACAACTGAACTGCTCTGATGCGTTTCGAGGAGCTTATAGTTTGTCTTTAGTACAGGGAACCATTTTTTTTTTTAATTTTACAATTATTATAAGCGTTAGTATTTACTATCGTAAATATTAAAATTTTAGATGGGGTTTTTTATATAGGAAACTCTAATTTTTTCCTCTAAATTCACCAAAATAAATTTACATCAAAACCTTCAGCTGTTAAATTAATCACTCGAGATATGTCTAAAGTTTTCTTAAACAAAAATTTAACTTTGCCCCCCAATAGTATATAAACAGATCTCAAACACTACATTCTGATCAAACATATGATAAAATTGTTATCTAAATTTGAAGGGAAATCTAATAAATCACGACTTAATCGAACGAAATTTCTTTCATTAGTGATTGAATAGTCAAAAAAAAAAATACTACAAGTCTACTTCACATGCACAATATTTTTCTCACAGCAAATCTATATAAAGATTATAAAGGTTGAAACTTAGGACACAGCAGATGGAGAATTCTGTGGAAATTTTACTCCCAGTCTATAGCATGACAACTCAATCTGACATCTACAATGAACATAGGCCATGTAATTCAGAGAAAATAGGTGCAACAAAATGTGCCGCATATCAGGACGGCTTTTGTTTGTGGGTGGATCAGACAATCCAAAATTATTCTTTGTTGTGAGCAGACAACTGAGAACACTTTTGTATCTCTCTCTAGATAGGAAGCTTTGCAAGTTTTGTCCGTAGCGTGCAGACTCAGCTACAACCTACAGTCAACCAAGGGTATGTAGTGCCGCACTTGTATAGACATGGATATGGGTGAAAACCACTCGGATATTATCAGTTAGTGAATATGGGTTGAGATGTCACTATCCAGTCAAATATATATATAAATGTAGATAAAATTTGTTGAATATGAATACAGATATTAAAAAAAATAAAAACCAAATAACCAGTTTATATAGGAAATAGGTTGGTCAAATCCTCAGCTCACTGCTCACCGCAAACATTGCACATGGTTCATCCTAACCTATCCACTAAGGCTAAGCCCACGCTGGTGCCTAGGGCGGCACCTTGCTGCCACATCGGCCTTGCGCGGGCGAGCGAATTGTACAACACCGCATAGGCAAGCTCCAACCGCTTGAAGCTCTGACTATGGGCCCTACCGACGTCCGAGTACACATAGAGCCTGCGTTGGACTAAAATAACCACTTGATGATGTGTTTTGTAGCCCCACCATTTCGCAACTCGCGCCTGACAACCCCGTCTGAAATTCCAACTAACAATTGGGGCCTGATTGTACCTAGGCCCGCTCGTCAATGAAAGAGTGTTGAGTTAATGTGTGCGGCGCGCAGAGCGACGCGGTAGTGGCGGGCCTCACAAAATGCGTAAAAACGCTATGGGTGCGTTCGCCTCGCATGTTGCATGCACCGGGCAGTAATTGGCCGAAGGTCACTGACAGATGGGCTCAGATAGATTCTGGTCCACCTGTTAGTTAGTTTTGTTTTCTGATATAATTTGAATTAATTTTTACAAAAAAGTAACAAACCTTCAGTTGATAATGGGGCCAACGTACACCTGGGCTTGCATGTTAGTGGATGTTGCAGTTGTGCTGTTTAAATTAATCATTATGAGTAATTAATGTGTGGGACCTACATGTCAGTCACTGAAAAAAATTATTGTTGGAATATAGTTGTTAAAAATAGTCGTTGAATTTATTTTCATACTTTTAGGGCAAAAAAATTACCAAAAATTCAAGAAAAATCTAAAAAAATTCCAGAAAATTTCTACACTAGTCTCTTTATAAATATAAGCATAGTTGAGCTCATTTTTACTCACAAACATCACACCATTCATTCTTCAAGCCTTTTTAAATTTCTCAAAAAATTTCCTATAATAATAATAATCTCCATGGTGGTTTTGTAAATTAGTTTAGTGAGTCTAGTTTAGATGGAGAAAACACAGAATGAGCTAGTAGTCAAAATCCATTCAATTTTCCTCCTCCCCTTCATATCCTACATGTTATTCATCATACGCACAACTCTATCTGTACGCACAGTCATCTCTGTATGCACAACTCCCTAAGTATGTATAGCCCCCCAAGGATTTCATTGTTGCGTCAACAAAATTATAGAACACAGCTAAAAGAAAAGAAAAGGCCGTCTTTGTCAAGCCGTTAACAAAACTGGTGACGACTGACACAATAAAATTATTGGGAGCTCCTATGAAATATTTTCATTTCCAATGCATCCAATCACATTTTATTTTATGTTGTCTCAGGATATTCTGTTTGTGAAAGAATTTAAAAGTTCAAGTGCAAATGTGACATAGCTTGTGTTTTTGATTTGATGAATTTGTAATATGTGTTTATACATATGTTTCACCGAAAAATTTCACTCATTGCGGGTGAAATTTAAAATTGCGGACGTGCCAATATACATAAGTATACACATTAAAAAGAGAGAACATATAAATATAAGAAAAACATGTATTTTTATTATTTCATCTTGAATTACAAATACAATTATCCTTAGGGTTTACATATTCTCATTGTGCCTAAGAAGTACATTTGACATACAGGGATTGCATGATTCTAGGTTCCCAGGGCTTTGTAAAGCTCTTAATTAATTATATCTGCAAAAGACCTTTGATTAAACCACCGATGGTCGTTGTTTTCAAGTTTCAGATTTTCCCTCCATGTATGCAATGCGGATATGCAAGCATGCATATTCACAACCTTGTCGATCTATAATGCTATCACAAAATGTGGGGCCTTTGCCTTGTCGGTGCTTGGCTTGAGAGTTGTTTATGTTGATCAAAGGATGCCGACTAGAGGGGGGGTGAATAGGCGGTTTTAAATTTTTCTTCTAAGTTAGTGATTAATAACCTAAATTGCAAATCTAAAGATGTGAGTGATGATTCAACACAAGTTTTGCAATTTATAAGAGATTAAGAACAACAATTCTATCACTAAGAAATTAAAGCAAGTAGTAGAGATAACCAAAGAGATCGAGTTTTTCCCGAGGTCTCGAAAATTTACCGATTTCCACTAATCCTCGTTGAAGCGCTCTTCGCTCGAACTTATGCTTCGATTTCACAAGGGGTAGCCCTTCTCCTCTCCGGATAGGCGAGCTCCGAGCCTTTACAATCAATCACCGGGCCTCTCCGACACACCGTCGATGGAGAGATCGCCGGACCTCCCGGGTCGTCTAGGTGACGGCAATCACCAAGAGTAACAAGCTTAGCACCGTGCTCGATCAACCTCAAAGCTTGATGAACTCAATGCAAATGCAATTTGGGCTTGGAAACAAATTCACTCAACTAGCACTCAAGATTTCTCAATTTTTGACTTCAATTGCTAGAGAATGGGAGTGAGAGGGTTTGCACACTGTTGCTCAAAGGTTTAGAGTTATATTTCGTGTGTGTATGACTTCTACAACAGTGAACTATTTATACCCTCAGCAGAAACGGTCGATTTCAAGAAGTTTGGGCGAAATTTGTACTGGCCGGACATTGTCCGGTCACTTCGGACAATGTCCGGTCAGTACAAAAGTTATGACCGTTATGCGAGTGTTAGTAGCTGTTTGAAGTGAAATGTGAAGGCTGGACAAATGTATTTGTCCGGACAAATGCATTTGTCTCTGTTGACACCCCTGTTCAAAACAACTTGTACACGCCGGACAAATAGATTTGTCCGAACAAAATGTCCGGACAAATGTATTTGTCTCTGTTGACACTCAAAATAAAACTCTCCAGAATTTTGTATTGACCGGACATATGGGATTTGTCCGGACAAATAGATATGTCTCTGTTAACACAGCATTTTCAATAGCTCACAATTTGTATTGGCCGGACATTGTCCGGTCACTTCGGACAATGTCCGGTCACTTCACACATATCCTCCGGACAAATATATTTGTCTTAATTAAACATCCCAGTAACATTTGTATTGACCGGACATTGTCCGGTCACTTCGGACAATGTCCAGCCTTCATCGGACAGATGCACCGGACAGATGTATTTGTCTCTGTTGTACTTGATTGCAATGTTCTGAAAATGTTTGTATTGGCCGGACATTGTCTGGTCACTTCAGACACTGTCCGGTCAGTACAAAACGAAAACAGACCTCTGAAATTTTTACTCAAATTTGATTCAATGCAAATGCAAATGCAAATGCAAATATGCTTCTAAAAACTTCAAGATTGATCAAGAGTCTTGTGCTAAGACCCCTTTTAATAGTACGACCATCTAACCTAGAAAATTTCAAAACAAGAAGACGCTAGGTTTAGGTATTTGTACTTTTGTCGAGATTTTCGTCGTTTTCGCTTCATGAAGTCTTGATAGCCTTGCTTTGTCTTTACTCGATGCTTTCTCCTTGATTTTCCTGAGTCTCAGAGGTTAGTCGCAAATCTCACGGATGTCATTAATCACCAAAACTCTAATTAGGGCTCAAGATTCAACAGTTTAACCTTGTCAATTGCAAACATGAAGGATGCCTTCGTCTCGTCAGTCATGGACATGGTGTTGCCGTCGCTTCGTCAATGCCCGGCGACATGATGTATAGACGGTATGTTGGTAAAATTGCGATAGCATCATGACCTCCTTGGTTCTAGAATTGTATGTATCATGAATGAATGGATGTGCATTGGGATATCCGTCGATGGCTCCAAATGACGCTGTCGAGATGGGGCATAGATGGTTCAACATTAAAGATAACTCATCTTAGTAATCTTAGGATAGATCTAAAATGACGCATCTTGCGCCTCTTTTAGATATGATCTTTTGACCCGATGAGAATGGATTTGGAGCGACATGTATTGCACTTTTCATTATCCAATTCATCGGCACAATGAATTGGGCTTCACTTGCTCGGCTTGATGGGGGCCATTATGACCTCTGATCAAGGTGAAGTTTGCTAGAGATATTTCTATAGAAGTTCATTGCTTTTTATAAAAAATTAAAGTTGATTAGACCTCTGGATCAAAAGTTATCAATCATTTCTTAATAGTGTATCAAGATGAAATTCCACATATCACTAACCAACTATTATATTTTTCTGACTATTTTTCGAAAATTTGATTGAAGTGAAATTTGGTAGAGATATTTCTACATGAGTCATACTATCTGTTATAAAATTTTGAGGTTGATTGAACTCCTTGATCAAAAGTTATATCAATCGTGGATCACCACTATATCGGACCGAAATTTTTATAGAATGTTGGCTATTTGCCACAATTGTTAGACGGTTTCTGATGACTCGCCTTAATAATTTCATAATAGATCTGAAGTGACACATGTTGTGCCTCTTCAATATCTGATCCTTTGGCACGATGAGAAACAATTTGGAGTTATACATCTTGTGCCTTCCATTATCCAACCTAGCGATGCAATGAATTGTGCTCTCCTTTGCTTGGTTGGACAGGGGCCTCATAATGAACGTCCCTTCAAAAATTTTTCTAAGCTTCTCCTCGGATTGGAAGATCTATTGCCAAATAGACATTGAACGGACATCTCTCCTTTTTTCCAAATTTGATGGTACTTGAGCTAAGTCGATGCTCTTGCAAAAGTTGTCTATGCAATGTGTGATATATGTTATGCAGATGGGAGATACTCACCATTGATGGTCACCTCCATGGCCTCATATGCTCCCATAGCTTCAAACACCACGAATGAAAGAGGAAAAGCAGAATAGGGGAGATGATGAGTTCTTAGAGACGTTTCTCAAAAGAACTATCTTGCCCTTAGGTTAAGTTATGTAGAAGAAAAACAGAGGAGTTCTACGAGACGTTTCTCGCTAAAACTCTTAGTACATGGGGGAGAAAAAGAATGTGCAACCTCTTTAGGGTGAAGAGTGCCCTCTATTAATACAGGGTGTGGGACTGCTGGTTGAAAATATCAGGGAATTTTGAAATGTCAAAACTTGAATTTTAAATGTTGAGGTGAGGAGACAAGTATGAAGATAATATCATTTTTTCCCTTTAATTTAGAACTATGCATTACATTAAAGTATTTTTAATATTCAATTCATGCATAATTTACTTGTCTCAAAATTCATGCGATTAGACCTGACTTTGGTCAAATTTGACACGTTATTCGAGTCCTAAAAAATATCAATTATAGAGGTCAAAGTTTACACAAGTAAATTATATACTATTGCATTCGCATCGATAAACTATTTATTTTTCT
Organism: Pharus latifolius; assembly: GCA_019359835.1. Classification (NCBI taxonomy): domain Eukaryota; kingdom Viridiplantae; phylum Streptophyta; class Magnoliopsida; order Poales; family Poaceae; genus Pharus; species Pharus latifolius. The sequence continues at coordinate 81,529,004 of CM033323.1, read as the reverse complement.
TATTTGGATACCGATTAAAAATCATCTCTACATTTCAGTCCCTAAGAGATATTCGGATAGACTATAAACCTTCAAATGTACCATTTAAACCATAATGATATACTGTATAAATTAACCAACTTTTGAAGATTCCGAAAAATCATGAAACCACTCATTTTATTGAATGACCCAAAAGTTATAGCTGATTTACAATTTGGTCCCTACATCGGTTTGACTAGAGTATACTTTCCATTTGTGTGACCTTCATGTTTCAAACTTGTATTCAATATGTCCATGGTGTCGTATGATTCTTAAAATGATATAAAATATCTTATTCTGACAAAAAATGAAAAAGTTAGAGCCAAATATATTAGTCCTTTGCAGTAGGGTCAACAATTCATCAACTAATTGTGTTTCCATGAATTTTGATGGCCTGGGCTAACTTGTGTTGTCATGTTGAAATCATAATTAGCCCTATTCAACAACTAGCCTAACCATGTGGTGCGACTCAACCAATACACCGGGTTTTGATCAAACCAATACATTAGACGAGACAATAAATAGTCGTGCGACCAATACAATTTTATGAGAAAAGTTATATATCATTCAGTCCATATTGTCGAATAGAACACAACTATATATTTATCCCTCATACCTACGCATAGATATTTTTGTCTTTTTAGTCTTTTAATCAAATAGTCCCACGTGCCATAAACACATGACAAATTTTATTAAAAAAAACTCTGTCGAACAACAAAATATCCAACTATATATATGTAACCGTATTAGCATCTAATTCGTATTTGTCACATATCTAGATTCAAATCTGTATTAAGGGATATCCGGTTGTATTCGAGGAAAAATATGGATTAAAAATACGGGAAAGCCAACGATAGGTGCCAATCAGTTACAAGTTCAATGAGTGTGGCATTTGGGTAATTTGGCGAAATAATTAGAGTTCATTAGATAGTGATAAACCTACAAGTTAAGGTAGGTAATGTCTCTACTTTATGCCAGAATCTGCAGCGTTTTGGCCCAACTCAATATAGGAAATCAGGGAACAATTTGGGCCCCCAATATTTGGGTCATGTAACATTGAAACTACTGTATCATCTAATGAGCCCCTTGGTTGTCCCCTAATATCTCTTTTTTTTTCTTTTCTTTATTCAAGCATATTTTGTTCAAAGTTGGTAAGAGTCCATTTGAAATAGTTTAAACTTCTCTGATAAGTCAATTAATTAGTAGTTAGAGCTTCAAGTCCTATTTGAAACACATTAATTTTGGGAAATTTGGTTTTATACCACTCCAGTAGAGTGATATTTACTATTTACTATCATGGAAACATGACTTTGTTAATCATGCTTTCTTGAATGTCACCGTGTTGGGATGTTAATACGCTGCATACACTTCCTCCATTCAAATAACCATTTTTTTTTTCAACATTTGAAGAGAAATTTCATATTAAATGACGATTTACCACACAGACCTATTAAGATGAATAAATTTAGATTGATTCAATCTATACATTTTAATAACCAACCAAACATACCCTTCATCGTTCTTAATTCTACTACTTTAGACCTTCTTCAAACTATTTTATTAATACGTTTAACGTGATAGGAATTAAGCAGTAATCCAGGTCAGTTTCCGGCCTCATTTATGGGTACAACACATAGGCCTGAAATATATTGATTTTAAAGCATAGATGGGCCTTCACGGTGCGCTCTGTGCCAATGGATGGGCTGTGATAGATATGCTATATGCAAGTGCAACTATGGGATAGTATCCCGTAAAAACAGTAAGCAATAAGATGGCACAGCACACCCTCCCTCCATTAGGGTCATCCCTCACCACCATCACCTTCCCCACTGGTGGTCACAACACACACAGTTGGTGACGTCACTCACCGTTCTCGTCACTGTTTCTTTAACCCTATTGTCATCTACAGGTTCTACCAATAATTAATAGTGTCATCACCGCCACCCACGTACTCCCTCGTCAGTACTAAAGGCTGGGCGGCGGACGAACCCAGAAAGGTTCGGTGCATGCTTATGGCAAGGTGAGCGACAGGAGCAGAGCTTGTCATCAACAATATTTTTAGTGAAGATGCATTTTATGTCACTTAGTTTAATATTATAAGTCAGTTTAAGCTTATAATCTCAATCAACTGGTGGAAAAAATCTTATAAGTTTTATTTGGAACTTATAGTTAAAAATGACTTAAACTTATCAAATAAGCTTTGAATTTGAGCCTCTTGTTTGTCTAGCTTCAATTTATTTAAAAAATTAAAGCTTGAATCGGTCAAACAAACCTTAATCCGGATTGATTGAATCAAATTTCTATGTAAATCCCTAAATAATATTACTAAGAAATTAATAAGAATCCCAGTAGAATTAGATGCAACATCAAAAAAAAGAATTTATCTCCTATTGCTGATAAGTAATTGATATAGCTAGTGACGACAGGCCAAACCTGACTTTTTCGTCAGATAAATCCAACCTATCAATCTTACTGAGAGTTAATCTCAAATCACAAAGATCAGATCAGAACTCAAAGATATTTCATGTCAAATTAATAGGCAGCCAGAACAGCAGACATAAACACATCAATTTGATATGAATCAAATTAAACTAACCACATAGTTACATCTAAGTATGATCACTGTAGGTAAACTATGGTACAAATTAATCAACGCAGCAATTAATTAGAGCTTATCTGCAAGTTAATTTATCTCCATTTTTCCCCATTAAGAGCGCCTACATAGAGAAAAAATGGATGCTATTAGTTGATACTAAAAAAATTATATATAATTTGATTGTGGTGTAGACTATACCAGAATTTGCCTACAGCGGAGTTAGAAATTTGTATTTAGACAGCGACACTATATATTTAACGCGCCAGTGTCAACAATTGTCAAATAGTAACATATACGCTCATTGAAATATATATTTCCTTGTTATCGTTGGTAGAATTAATTTTTTTCAAAGAAATCTATTCTTATGAGTTGCAGTATCTGTTATATCAGCAACATATCTCACACCACTCACTCCTAACACTAACTCTAAATGCACTTCACATATACCAACACTAATACTCAACTAAACACCCACCAGAAAATCGAGAGTATCAAAATTTAAACCCATAGCATCTCTTAGTATGGATACTTGTTTTAATCGTTTAAGAGGATATATGAGTACAAATATTTAATCTCGTTGACGACCGTAGAAAAGGTGGCTACCAAAATTTTGACCCAATAATCAAGCAAAAATATCTTAATTTTTTAAAAATCCATCCAAACAATTTAAAGAAGTCGTATTCAAAGAAAGCAACATTTTTGTTCCAGTTAGACAACTTGAAGTGACGAATAATATGCCAGTTCTGTCCACTATAGTTGAATAGATCCCATCCTTACCGACACCACGTCTACCTCTTGATTAATTTCTGTATGTCCTATGGGAAAATTGATTGAACATAGTAGTGCAGTTATTTTTAGCCATCTATATCTACAGTTCGTAGCAAATAAGCAACGTGCGAGTCTTGCGGTCACTATATATATATTAGTTCAGATATTAGAAGTTTAAAACCTCAAAACTATTATTTGTAAGGTATACACTTGTGTGGCAATGACCTCAATCTATCTTCTCATATATCGTCTACACGCTAATTTTAGAATTACACCAATTATATGTTGTTTGGATATCCCTTGATAATATTGGGATCTTGTCATCTCTTTGCCGACTATACCTTTGTATGTATGTGCTTTAACTAATTTTGTTTTTCTAAAAAGGTAGGAACTAGGTGAACTGCATGCTAACTAAAGTGAAAGTGTTTCTTAGTTCATGCATATATAACATGTGAAATATGGCGACATGGTAGGGGTAGGTCAAGCATGGAGGTTAACTAACAACAACGAGGTTTGATAGAGTATCAGTTCAAGTTTAAGTTCTAACTAGTAAATCTCATATATAATCGATAAACCCCTCTCCGGCCCCCTCCCACTAAACAAATATCAGTGATATCATTGTTAGTAAGCATCATTGTTATATGTTTTTCTTTGTCTATTTAGTGTCAGTCAAGAAGGTCCAACAAACCTAAAATTTTTGAAGAGAAAAATTAGAAAGAAATGGTGGAGGGTTTCTTAAATTAATTCTTGGAGAATATTCTTTTGTTTTCTTTCTCAAGTGAGGCAGCATATGGGTTGTTACATTCTAGCTTTATAGTTCATGAAGTACTAACTGCTAAGTGCATCCATCTAATGAATTTTTTTAAATAATCAAACTAAAAAGAAAATTATGAAATGTCAAAATTATGAAAATAAGTCACCATATCAATCTCTCACGACTTAAAATCACAATAAGACTAGAAATGAACTGTAACTGTTTGTCGTAGCTGGCCCAAATCCAACCAAACCACCAAACAACCCTTCAAATTTGAATCCATGACCTTTTGTTTTTGGAGACTCATAGCCACCAACCCAACCAAGTTTTTTTTATTATTAGTTTCAGTGAACAAAAAAATTTTCAATGTAATTTGCAACTAACTCAATTTTTTTCTTGTAAAAATTTCATACTACTATAAGACAACATATAAACATATTCAGCTGTAGTATACTGAAATTTTAAATTAAAATTTGGAAATTAGAAATTAAAAATCTGAAATTTAAATTTGAATTTTAAAATTCGAAATTTAAGTATAAAAATGAATTTGAATTTGAGTTTGATTTTGAATTTCTAAATTCGAAATTCAAAGTTGAAAATTGGAAATACAAAACTTAAAAATTTAAATTCGAGATATGAAATTTGAAATTCAAAAGCTCAAATTTTGTATTTCAAATTTAAAATTTTTAAATTCAAAATTAAAAATTCAAATTTCAAGATATTATAACAGAATATGTTTATATGTTATATTATAGTAGTATGAAATTTTACAAGAGAAAACTTTGACTTAGTTTCTAAACTAAATTGAAGAATTTTGTATTCACCAAAGTTAACCGCTTTGTTGTATTGGTTGTTATGGTTCTTTTAAAGTAAGAGCTCAGGAGCTCAAATTTTAGATCCATCTTATATAATATTTTCCTCTATTTTTAATCGTGAAGGGTTATTTTCATAATTTTATCGGTAGTTTCACAATTTCTTTTTACCGAGTTATTGAAAAAAAAAATCCAGATGTTGAAATTCCGATGCTACTAGGGTTGGGTGGTATATATATATATATATCCCATGTGAAGTTTATAAGACTTATATACCATGCATGGTTCAAATTGTTGTAGTAGTTCACAAAAAAATATCTACATTGATTTGTTAAGCTTGACTTGATTGTACATGCATTCTTTATATGGAAGTGTCTACTCTTATTTTGTTTTTAAAATTAAACCATAGATTCTAAAATATTTTGATAGCTGAGATTGAGGTAAACATAAAGCTTAGAGGGTTAGGAGAAGCTCCAAAAATCTTGTTTTTTACCTGCTTTAATCTGAGTTGAAAATATCGTATCACTTTTGACTATTTGATGACAATAACAACACAATGCAATTAATTATTATAATAAATAACATTATCATTGATTGATGGTGGTAACTGATAATATTGGTGGAAGCACCTCATACCAACATTGGTAGTGGTAAAAACCAATTTCATAGAAGTGGGCATAGACTTCTGAACTCAACTAATCTTTCTATTTTGTCTGCGATAATGTAACTATTTACTTAACTGTGCTTAGTGGGTCATATATATAGTCAAGCATGCTAGAATATCCATTTGTCCAATAGTATAAAAGGAGGAGGATCCCTGATCAACAACATATGATCTCGGACGTTGGATTGAGTATTTGATAGTAGAGAATACGAGTCTTATTGGACATCTTTATTTTTTCGCATAAGATCTATAGTATTATTTTTTATTTGACAGACTACACGACGTGTAATTTATTGATAATGCAGCGATCGCATCCGGTACCAAAAAAAAAAAAAAAAAAAAAAAAAAAAAAAGATCATTGTCCTTGTGGACTTTTGATCACCCACCCTCCATAGACAAAGTCCAGTGCATGCAGGCACTCACCATTTGCATATGTAGTTGTATAAGTACCCAATTGTCAAAACCTCACATTTTCTTAGGAGAAAGTTTCATTTGTTTGTAATATTAATTAAATTGTTAATTGTTCCTTCATGCAGTAATTACTATTTACTGGCTGAGAGGGCGCTAAAATTCTTGCATGCTTTCCGACTGCATAAAGTTTGAAAAGCAAAAAGCCATGGCCATATTACGTTCTACACATTGCACCGGGAGACAACCTACTACACCGTCACTCATCCATCTGTGCAGTGCAGGCACAAGAACAACTTTTTCTATTTAATTTTCTTGTTCTCATTATTTGCTTATGTTAGGAATTTTTTTTTGAAACCAAAATGTTATGGAAGTATTTTTTTTTTTTTCTAAAACTTAAACAACACGTGAGAGAGTACATTAATTAAATTGTTGTTTCGTCATATAATAACTTAAATTTATAGGTTTATAAGAAAAATAAGTGTCAAATACTGTATTTATTTTAAGACTTATCGCATATTTTTGATATAGAAATTCTAAATAAATTAAAGTTGGTGATAAATGATTTATTCTACTTATAAACGGGAGCCAAATAGAATAGGTTATTAAAGAAATTAAAACTTGACGAAATACACCATAATTCAGAATTTTTTTTTGAAATAACCCTATAAAAAAAAACAATTGCAAAACTAACTCTTAACTTTTTAAATTTGTAAAAATGGCTTTCAGTCGCGAAATCCCCTTCGCGACAGTCTTCAGTCGCTATACGGTATAGCGACTGAAGACGTGGCACGGCACAAATGCCCAGCTGGCATCTGTGCCGTGCCAGCGAGGTTTCAGTCGCTATACCGTATAGCGACTGAAAGCTGCGGGTTTGAGTCGCTATACGGTATAGCGACTGAAAACTGGCAAACTTTCTCTGCTCCCTCTTTTGCCCTGTGGTCGCAATCGAAACACTTCATAATAATTTCATTTGAGAAGTAGGACTTGTTTGTAAATTCTGAAATTGGGATGGCTGATTTGAGATCTAATCTCACACACAAGTGTAACTTTATTTCTGGAGCATATTCAGCAGAAGTTTGAATGAAATTTGGCAAGATTTGATGATTTTGTGATAATTCGAAAACAGGGTACTTTAGGGTAATTAGAATTTCAAAAAATGACGAGACTTGAAACTAAGGCGTCGGATGAGATTTTGAAAATCTTACAGAAGGGAAACTTGGTCAGAATAGTGAATGGGATATACTCCTTGAATTAGATCGAAGTTTGGAGATGAGATGTGGGTTTTAGCCTTTTTAGGTTCCGAGGAAAATCTTTAAAAGGTATAAGCCGCGATAATTGTAGGCTGATTTGCGAAAAGGAGTAAGACGACAAAGTTTTGCCATCTGGTCCGTACAAGTACATACCAATTTCGCATTTATACCGTGCTTTTGATACCTAGTTTTGTCTCGTTGGTTCGACGCATTTGTACGAAACCAGACGTCTCGGCGCAAAATATGGTAGGTGCAAAAGTCGCAAAGATTAATCATACGAAAACGAGCATCAGATGAATAGGTAAAAGCTGAAAAGTAGAAACGCAAAGTCATACAAAAGTAGAACAGTAGAAAACATAAAACCCCAAAAAGTTGGAAACCTAACAAAAATATACGAAAACTGAACAGTCTGAGAAAAGCATACATCGGACTAGTGCCCCCTCCTGCCCCTCTGTGGGAAGGGCTGATACTCTGATGGTGTGTACCGAGAGGGGGGCTGACGATCCCTGACGCGCCGCCTCCTTACTGGTGGTGTCTGCGCAGATGGCGTAGACTGGGAAGGCTGTGTCGGCTGCGTAGGCGGCGGAGCATCGGGAAGGAAGCTAGGAAGCACATGTGTCGACTGTGTAGGATGCTGCTGTGCCTGGTCAGGAGGCTGGTGCCATGGAGGAGTATCGAGCTCGTCATCCGAAGAGCTGTCGGCAGGCACGAAACCCGTGTGCAGTGGTGGAGGGCGCGACGACGACGGACGGTCCGCTGGTGGAGGGCTCGACGACGACGGACGGTCCGCTGGTGGCACATGCGACGAAGGACCTGGCGCCGACGGTGATGGTGGGGGAATCACGGTCAAGTGAGGTGGCAGCAGCACTCTGAAACCGACTAAAATCTGATCGACCCGCCGCTCGACCTCTGAACAATATGCGTACACATCGTCGCTGGGCATGGTGGGTCCGCGGCGGGACAAGACCATCATGTCTCGTGCACCAGTAGAGATGCCGCCGAGGATGTCTAGCTGTGCACACGAATTAATGCAATTATAGAACGACAATCCATGTGAAAGTAAGGTTTCAAAGAGCTAAGGAACTCACAGAAGAGTGGATTCGCCCAGTTAGGCGTCGGTCGTAGCCGTCATCGAGGGTGGCGGGAGGGATGGGCTCATCAGGCGCGGCGGGTGGACCGCCCGTCAATCGGTAGATCGTGCGAGGTCGGTACCAGGACAGATAGGAAAAATGGATGTCGTGGCTGTATGGCCTGTGCTCCTCGACCGTGCGTGTGTGCGCCCAATCCATCCACTGCTGCACATAAGGCTGCTGTCGACGAACGAAATCGTCCCTCACTCGACCCTTCCTGGATTGCTTGCGGACAAAGAAATTAGGTTGTGATGGAAATTATGTATAAAATAACATGTGAATGTAATGCATATTTGACGTACTCGTGGATATGGTGCGGGATCTGCCGAGGAGGCGGCACGGGGACAGCCTGGCGTAGGCCAAACTGGCGCATAACTCGCTCAGGCGAGTAACCCTCAACCATGTGCGAGAAGACGAGTAGAACCTGGGTGCGCCAGTACGGCTCATCCTGCGTACAAAAAGAAGAAAGGCCGGCTGGAGCGACGGATTGGAGGTTTGCGGTGGTCCACGGATCCCAGATGACGCTGTCGTCGAGAAGCAGATCAAAGTCTGTGGCGTACGAAGGATAGCAGAGGTGCGCCTGATCTGTGGCCCACCTCAAACTCAGCCTAGCCCACCTCCATCCCATCACGGGGCCGTCTCTCCCATCCCCGACTAATGCGAACTGATCCCGCGGAACCAGCGGTCGACCGATGGGGAAATGCTCGTACGACCACATCTGCAAGAGAATGGCGCACCCAGCGAAAAGAGAGCTGACCTGGTCTCTGCTCGTGGCGTCGCACAACCCCCTGTAGGTGTGGCAGAGCACAGCGGATCCAAAACTGAACCTCGGCACGTGGCCCAGGGCCGAGTCGGCAATACTCCTGGCGAGCTGAACGTACTGCCGCTCGCAGATGTCTCCGTGGGTGCCAGGGAAGAGCAACCACCCAAACAGGTACAGCAAATACGCCTCAAGGTGGCGCCTGACGACCTCCTCTGGAGCGGCCACGGGGAGCGCATCATCGCGCACTGCGCGGAGGTAACTATGGGGAACTCCCGCGTCCTGCGCAAACCCCCCCGCTGGCCCTACTCCCTCGAAGCGCTGTAGGAAATCGAGGCGCCATGCAGCTCTCTCGGTGGCCGCTGGGACATATATCTCCCCGCGGATAGGCAGGCCAAGTAGCATGCTGACGTCCTGCAGCGTGACAGTGAGCTCGCCAAAACTGAAGTGGAACGTGTGCGTCTCGGGCCTCCACCGATCCACAAGCGCAGTAATGAGGGCTCGGTCGCAAGGGAATCGCCTCGCCCGATCCACCATGCGAGCGAAAGGCAACAGTCCGGCCTCGAGCAAATAAGGCGCGAACCGCTCATCTAGAGGCCACATCTCACGCGGTGCCCTCAGACGCAAGGCTGGGAGAACGATGCCCTGTAGAAGGCGTCGAGCACGGTGACGCTCCTGATGGTGCTGTGAAATCAGCTCGGGAAGCTGATGGTCGTCTGCCATACCTGCAGTTGTCACATATTGGTTGAGAAGTTGAAACATTGAGTACATAAACAAACATTGAGTAAATAAAAAAACATTCAGTAAATTCACGAGAAGACATTAGGGAAGTTAAGTACAACTGATATATGAAAATTCAGTACAACTCACAACAAAACATTAAGTACTTGAAATAATACAACATTTAGTTTTGCGACGAAGATGGTGCGCCTGTCACCTGCGGGCATCGATTTCTTCTGTGACCAGGCTGCCGGCAAGCGCTGCATCTACGTACGTCATCTTCACGCTCCGCTGCATCCATATTGTTATTTATCCTCCTGGATCGACGTCGGCCGACATGGCCTACGAGGAGCCTCTTGTCTGGGATCCACGTGATGGCATCTTCCGGAGATAGTTGTCGATAGCTTTCCCCCGCCGCAAACCCATTGAAGACACCATCCCAGGTCTTCCACAGGTACTGCAGAGTATAATAGGTTGATATGTACCGCGCCGGATCGATCCCAGGAACAGAGCAGGCAGCGATGACATGCGAGCAAGGAATGTGCAGCAGTTGAGGCTTGTTGCATGTGCATTGGGCATCTGCATTTGAAATCCGACATTCGTGGACCCGACCAGCCCGCAGTGTGCCATAGACATGTCTGTGCCTTAGCCGAACCTCATACTTCCCGTGCAAGCGACTCAGTACTGTGACATCATGTGTCAACGATTTCCTTGTCCGAAATTCGAGGTAATCATTGATCTTTTTGGGCCAGTGTGCTAAGGGGTCATGCAAAAGCCTTGATGCCGCCAAACCCCTGCTGTCGTAGTACGCTACTGTGCGATAGAATGTCATTTCAACTATTGCAGTGAGTGGTAAGCATCGCACACCTTTGAGGACGAAGTTGTACACCTCGGCCAGATTTGTCGTCATGATTCCGTATCGAGCCCCACCTGTGTCATGAAGCAACGCCCACTTCTCCATTGGTTTGGGCTGAATCCACTGACTGAATCTGAGACGACCCCGGCGGCTTCCCGTGCCAGTATCGCCGCGATCTTCTGCAACCCCTGCTTCTCGCAATTCCGCCGACGTACTTTCCTCCAGTGACTTCCAGATTTGTGAGAACTTTGACTGTTGGTTCTGTTTGGCAAGCCGTTTGAACACGACCATCAGGCGCTTGCTCTTGAAACGACTGTGAAAATTCGCGCCAAGATGCCGTGAGCACCAACGACTCTGCAAATCATCCCAACTCAGCGATGGATCCTCTCCTGATCGCATGTACTCCATCGCACTCAGCATTCCTCCATTTCAATCATGAATCAAGCACACGCGCTCCCGGTCTTTCACAACCTCATTCTTCAAAGTGCCCAAGAACCACAGCCAACTGCTATAGTTCTCCCCCTCGACCACAGCATATGCTATGGGGAGAAGCTGGTCATTGGCATCAACAGCCACAGCAGTCAGCAGAGTTCCCTGGTATTTTCCAGTCAAAAATGTTCCGTCAATGCAAAGCACGGGTCTCATATACCTGAACGATGCAACGCACTGTGCGAATGCCCAGAAAAATCTCCGCAGTACCATGCACCCAGGAATCACAGCACCCTCGGAGCCGATTGCCGGCGTATCAACAATTGCGGTGACTGTGCCTGGATTTGCTTCGCATATCCGCCGCAACAGCCTCGGTACTAAGTTGTATGCCTCAACATATGTACCAAAAAGCTCCTCCAGCGTCTTCTGTTTAGCCATCCATGCCTTCGGGTAGTTGATATTATAACCGTATTTCTCCGCGACATGTGCAATTATCACCTTCGGTGTGATTGCCGTATTTGCCTTCACTACTGACAGAATCAGACTGGCAACAAAACTGGAAGTGATATTTCTATGATGCTGCACCATGCCCTCAGCCAGACATCCGTGGTCGTCAACTCTGGTCACCCGAAAGGACGGGTCATCTCGTGGCCGCCAGACACGTACGTACCATGGACAATTCTGGATTAAGCACCTCACAGTCCACAGGCTCGGATTTGATCTGACCACCCGGAATGGCCTATTTAGTGAGACAGCCCAGGCAGTTATGGCTTTCTTTGCATCCTTTTTACTCCGAAACAACTGTCCAAGCTGGACGGTTGATTCATTATAAGACCATCGCGAACCCAGCTCATCATGAACCACAGCGTTATTCAAGGATGACGGATCAGTCCACTCACTCATAGGATTATGCTGTTCCGTGGGTTCATCAGGAGATTCGTACATTTCCGACGGATCAGTATACTCCTCTTCATTAAAATTCTCCTCCAATTCTGGTAATTCTTCAGCTGCATCTACTTGATGGCCACCAAATTGAGTTGTATTTCCTACACAAGTTGTGTTAGGTACACTGCCAGTTGCACTGGCATTGGTACTGGCACCTGCACCAGTATCGACATCGCCACCGCCATCGCGACCTCCTCCAGTACAGATATTAGTGTTTTCTCTTTCAACCGAATGGCTGCCCTCCGAACTATGTACTGACATTTCAACGTACAGTATGATGGTTCCGACAGCATAGCCTGGATTTGTCACAATTCGTCCAAACGAACCCCATGATTTGTCACCTTTCAGTCTCTTCAGCACCCATTTGTTTCCATCCGGAACCATGCCTTCCACTTTGAGATTATCCGTCGTAACATTGAGTTGTAACAGGTGAACTAACCACATCTTCAAATTGTTGAAAGACATTGACTGTGGTTGTCTCATTTGACTGCAAACATACATACAACCACCAAGATCATCACCGTTTGGTCCATTACGGATTACACCGGCTCCGTAATAAACGTACACTGTATTGGGTTGCTCCATAGCTGTACAAGAGTGTATAATTAGAGAACTCACATTGCTCATTGTACTAAAAAAACATGATTTTCCAAACAACAGAAATTTTCCCCTCCCTCTAAACCCATGCGGGAAAGGCCAACACGTTGAGGGCGACAGCGGTGATGACTACGACAATGAGGCCGCGATTCCTAACCCTAACCCTAACCCTAACTGATTGACAACCCTACCCCTAAATCTAACAAAAAAACCAACCCTTCTCTTCTCTTCTCCTCTCCTCCTCTTCCTTCTCTTATCTTTTTCTCTCTGCCAATTTCAGAATTTTCGGAAAAATGAAATGGCCGTACTGTGTGAAAGCGACGCACGGTGTTTAAATACCGTTTCAGTCGCTATTGTTTGGTTCACAATTTTTCCCTACAACCCTAAAAAAGATAACCCCTAAACCCGTGCGGGAAAGGCCAACACGTTGAGGGCGACAGCGGTGATGACTACGACAATGAGACCGCGATTCCTAATCCTAACCCTAACTGATTGACAACCCTACCCCTAAATCTAACAAAAAAAACCAACCATTCTCTTCTCTTCTCCTCTCCTCCTCTTCCTTCTCTTCTCTTGTTCTCTGTGCTAATTTCAGAATTTTCGGAAAAATGAAATGGTCGTACTGTGTGAAAACGACGCACGGTGTTTAAATACCGTTTCAGTCGCTATTGGGGAACATGATGTTTCCCTACAGCCCTAAAAAAATAACCCCTCTCGCTCTAAACCCGTGCAGGAAAGACCAAGACGGTGAGGGCGACAGCAGTGATGACTAACCCTAACCCTAACCCTAACCCCAACTAAAAGAAGCGACAGCGGTGAACCCTAACCCTAACCCTAATAATAACAATCATTTTAATATACATAATCACAAATGTTTACATCTACATATTAACAAATATTTTAATCTACGTCCATACTAATAAAATTCAAATTTGAAAAACATCACATTTTTTAGTGGTTCTTCAAATTTTTTAATCTGCGAAATCCTAAATTTTTTAATCTGCGAACATACACTAACCCTAATCTGTGAACATACACTAACCCTAACCCTAACCCTAACCCTAACTCTAAATTTTTTTTCATCACATTCACGCATTTACCATCACACTAACCCTAACAATCATTCTAAATCATATCTAAATACTACGAGTTTACGATCTAATTAATTTAAATACACGAGTTAAAAAAATATACCTCAGCGATTTGAAGAATCTCCGAAAAAGAATTTTCTGCTCCTTTTTCTTCTCTTCCTTCTCCTCCTTCTCCTCCTTCTCTCTCAGTAATTTCTGTAAAATTTCGGAAAAATGAATTGAACTGTACTCTGAGAGGGACGGCTGAGGAATATAAAGCGTTTCAGTCGCTATACCGTATAGCGACTGAAAGTTGCGGGTTTCAGTCGCTATACGGTATAGCGACTGAAACCTCGCTGGCACGGCACAGATGCCAGCGGGGCATTTGTGCCGTGCCACGTCTTCAGTCGCTATACCGTATAGCGACTGAAAACTGTCGCGAAGGGGATTTCACGACTGAAAGCTATTTTTACAAATTTAAAAAGTTAAGAGTTAGTTTTGCAATTGTTTTTTTTTATAGGGTTATTTCAAAAAAAAATTCCATAATTCACCTCCTTTGTAGGACCCTTCCCTCCCTGTAGTCTATATATACACACACACCACGGGTGCCCATAGAGCGCGCGCGCACACACACGTCGTTCACATAAGGCTGAGTTACATATTACACGTACACATCAGTAGCTAGCTTAGTTAGCTACTTCTACATCCATCCATCCAGCCATGGGATTCTCCGTGACGAGGACGAGCCGGTCGTTCGTGCCGCCGTCGGCGCCGACGCCGGCTGAGACGCTGCCGCTGTCAGTGATCGACCGCGTGCCGGGGCTGCGCCACTTGGTGCGGTCACTGCACGTGTTCGAGCGCGGCAGCGAGCCGGCAAGGGTGGTCCGGGAGGCGCTGGGGAAGGCGCTGGTGGATTACTACCCGTTCGCTGGGCGGTTCGTCGTCGACGACGACGGAAAGGTGTCCGTGGCGTGCACCGGCGAGGGAGCGTGGTTCGTGGAGGCCGTGGCGGCGTGCAGCCTGGAGGACGTCAAGTACCTGGACCACCCTCAGATGATCCACCAAGACGACCTGCTCCCGGACCCTACCTCTTGCATGCAACCCCTTGATATGCCTCTCATGATGCAGGTACATACGTACGTACGGCGAGTATATATGAGTGGTATACATGCTAGCAACTGCGTATACGTATCGTTACTTACTAGAAATATTATTCCATATGTTTTAAAAGTTTTAAACTTGTAGTTTGTGAGATTATAAAGTGAGTTTAAATTCACATGTTAATAAGATATTAAATAATTAATATAAAATATAAAAATTTTATATTGGGAGAATTAACTCATAACTATGTAAAAATTGAGCATATAATAAAATATCACGTAACATCTCAATTGATAGAACTTTCTATTAACCGGTAGGACTTAATAATTAATTAGTCTATGTGATACCTAATCCCATGAATCGATTGAAGCCGGGTGTATATGTAAAAAGTGGGAGCATGCACACATGCAGAAAGGACGTGCCACGTGGGAGCACAAATGGTGGTATATATCAATATCCATCACTGTATCACTATCTCCCGGTAGGTGAGCTCGCAAGTCAGCAAAACAGTCCTTAATTTCCACTCCATTGACATGCTTACATCAATAGTCTTTTCTTTTAGTAACTAATTTACTACTTGTTTGGCCCGCGTTTATCTATTATGATGTAATAGTTTCTATCATGTAAATATTTATCAATTTTTGGGCGTGCATGATGCTCCGGACTTTTATTTGTTCAAGGATAGGAAGGCAGTCGCTAGCTTTATGCAATTTCCATAGCTATATAAAAATACTTTTTTATAGAGCAAAATTTGTAAAGAAAAAAAATAATGACCTCTAACATTTTTAAGATCAAATGTGATATCATCTTCAAAAATATCCTCATAACCATTATTTTATTTTTAATCTTTAATTGATCATATGTAAACAATATATTTATCATATTAATTATAAATATTAAAAAAAAGATACATATAATCTTAATTCACTGCTTAAAAATTATATATAAAACTAAAACCATATTTTTTTTTAAGATTGGAGATAGCATAGTAAAAGAAGAATCTAACTTAGTTATACTATGTGTATATTAGCTTTAATTTCATAATTCATAAAGCATCCACGAGAAAAAGCAAAGTTAATTAACAATAAGGTAGGTAGGCAGTATACTAGTTACTCTATTTAGAACCATATAGAAAATTAATACACGTTCAACAATGTTAATCTATGTAAATCACACTAGGCTTGTGAGGTTGCGACAGGTGAAGGTGAGCTTTTTGATGTGGGTAGCTGCAGAAGCTTCGTCAAAAGTATACTCACGTAGTGGGAGACTGGAGAGTGCACCACGTAGTATACTCTCTTGTGTACGTGGGCCAAAAGTGGCGCGTAGCTACCATGCACTTGGCTACTATTATATTGTAGTACGCCAAAATTAAACAAAAACAAATTAATTATACATATATGACATGAGGTATACGTAATGTTTACATGTTGTTGGGTGTTGGGTCATTGTTATATCATTAGGGCCGCTGAAATCTTTCTAGTAGCTGACTACGCATACACCATTACCCTACCCTATAAGCCATTTCACTTCTTGCATAGTATATATGCCCATCGAATTGGTATATATGTACGTGAATTGCTTGGGATTAATCATGAGCCATGGTTTAGTGGGGTTTGACCTTAATTACTTTTCTACAATGCAAGTAAAAAGAAGGAAAAAAAAACTTGTGCTAGCTAGATTGTAATTGGCACTACTACTCTGCTGGTCGTACTAAAATTCAATCCACTTGACTACCAGTAGAAAGGTAATTTTAAAGGACTTAGAATATATATATATCACAGTAGAATAAAGCATAAGTGCATGAGGAGTTGAGACAGTAACTAAGGTAAAAGCAATCAACACGCAATTGGAACACTTGACGCACGAGTAGGAATGATTATATAAATGGACCGGTAGTTGTTGGGTCGCGATACTGGAATTAGTCACCATGTCAAACAAAGTCAATCACATCTCAAGTCTGAATTGATCTTATCACTTAACAACCTAGCCACCTTTGATTGGATGGGCTTGTAGTCTTAGAACAAGACAATCAATCAATCGGTGTTTCGTAAGACGTTTCAACAGAATATTTTATAATATATTATGTATTATGTGTGTGAAACACCACCTGAAACACCCTCTTACTCTAATGCAAAGGCGCTTCGCGAGGCGTCTTCTCACACACTGCAATGCAAGGTGCTTCGGGGGACGTTTCATGTGGGGCTCGCATATATAATATTTATTAAAGATTAAAAAATTACTAAAATAAAATTCGAATAATTCAAACACAACAAAATAAAAGATAGAAACATGTGTTTCTACGGACGCGTAGGAACTGACTATGCTGAAATCAGAGTCTCCAAAAACTCAGAACATCAAAATCTAATAACCTAAACTCAACTATAAAATCTCTGAAACTCGAGTACTCATTTGCAAAATTGTCAAGACTCATAAATCTAAACTCTAACTCGGAAATAATCTTTTTGTGATTTAGAAAATCCCGAGGGTTTTTTTGCAATTATACCATTTCTTTTTTTAACCTCGCCGCCGGCCTCTGTGAGGATTTTTTTTCCTTTTTTAACCTAAACCCTAACGCGAAGTTCCCACCGCCGTCGAGTCTCCGCTAAGCCAGGCCATAGCTGCTGCCGCCGATCCTCTGCCGCCGAATCTCCACTGAGCCTCACCGCCGCCGCCACGCACGGTCGCCAGATATGTGCACCCAAGCCGCCGCCACGCCCGGTCAAAAGGTAGAGCCCACAAAACGCGTGATGGAGCGTCACGACCAGTCTAACGCGGCCGCTTCGACCGCGAGGTATTGGTGGGGCCCACTTGCAGAGTTTCGACTAACGGTGTCTCACCGGGCATCTTCTCTTTTCTCGAGCGGTTAGTTTATTAATTTTTTGGCATGAGGTCCGTTTGTCGGAGCACTCAGGCGTGTGCGTTGAAGATAGCCTAATGGCTGGTTTTTATTTATCTAATCAGTTGACGTGTCGATGAGTAAAATCAATCATACTTTTACATTGTTATATGGATGTGTGGTCAGAAAAGAAAAGTCTTAAATAAGAAAACATGTACAAATTAATAGTTTAAATTTGTGAGTTATTATGTAATTAACAATGAGCGGTTTTAATTTTTGAGCTATGATGTAGCTGGACTGAACACGAATTTTCGAACTTAATGACAAGGTGACGGAGTTCGCGTGCGGCGGGTTCGTCGTCGGTCTGATCTCGGTGCACACCATCGCCGACGGTCTGGGAGCAGGCCAGTTCATCAACGCGGTGGCCGACTACGCGCGCGGGCTGGCGAAGCCCAGGGTGAGCCCGATCTGGGCCCGCGAGGTCATCCCAAGCCCGCCGAAGATGCCGATGCCACCACCGCACCTGGAGACGTTGAACCTCCGGTACTTCACCGTCGACCTCAGCTTCGACCACATCAACAAGGTGAAGTCGCTCTACTTCGAGTCCACCGGCCAGCGTTGCTCGGCGTTCGACGTGTCGATCGCCAAGACGTGGCAGGCCCGGGCCCGCGCCATGAAGCTCGACGCCAGTCGACCGATCCACCTCTGCTTCTTCGCCAACACGCGCCACCTCATGCATGGTGAGGCGTGGCCGGCCAAGGACGGCGCGTTCTATGGCAACTGCTTCTACCCGGTGACCGTGACCAGCACCAGCGGCGTCGTCGAGGGCGCCGACATCCTCGACGTCGTGCGCATCATCCGGGACGCCAAGGCGCGGCTGCCCGCCGACTTCGCGCGGTGGGCCGTCGGCGACTTCAAGGAGGACCCCTACGAGCTCACGTTCAGTTACGAGTCGCTCTTCGTCTCCGACTGGACGCGGCTCGGGTTGCTCGAGGCGGACTACGGCTGGGGGCCGCCAGTGCACGTCATACCGTTCTCCTACCACCCGTTCATGGCCGTCGCCGTCATCGGCGCGCCGCCGACGCCCAAGGTCGGCGCGCGTCTCATGACGCAGTGCGTCGAGGAGGCCCACCTGCCGGCGTTCGAGGAGGAGATGAAGGCCTTCTGCGCCAACTAGCTAGTATGCATGCAAGGTCTTAATTAATTACTCCTAGCTTGTTATGTTTGATTTGGGTAAGTTCTTGTGCGTGTCATGTAGTGTACTACTCTAGTGTAATTGACTTTTTTAATTGTGTGACAACTGGCGTTGTACTTGTACTTTGCCCTCAAGATGAGGGTTGGCATGTAAGGGTTAAAAAAAAGCTGGCGGTGTGAATGTGTGATCAGTTTGTGATCGTACTTTGCATGTTTGGTTGGTAAAAGAATAAAGGAATAAATGGATGTTTTTAGCAAATGTGACCTTGAGCGTTCCAGGAATAATTGAATGGACTGTTTTGATCTCAACTTTAACCAAACTAAACATGCAGGTGTCGATGACATGAAGGTGCAGTCGGCATGACGCAAGCATGCATGTGGAGCCCACTCTTCACTCTTGAAGAAGTGCAATGGTGGCACATGCATGCACGACAGCAGGAGCACATTTGCTTTGCTTTCTCCCGGCGGGGACCAATTTATAACTCTTTTCACTCACTAATTTTTCTATTAAACAGTTTAAAAATACTATAATATACTATGTAAAGACTAAAAACACCGCCTACAGAGTCTTTTGTGAACTCTTTACAAACGCTCAATAGCAATCGTGCGTCTAAATTGTACTACTTGTCGGTTGGTGGGGATTACAGCTAAAGTATCAAGTGGCTTATAGCTAGAGGAATTATTAAGTGCACCGCGCATCTTTGATTCTTCCGTACTCATCACCACAAAATACCATGGCAACAGTCATAGAAAATTTCATAAAAATTACTCCCAATAGATGTTATTTTATTAATATATGCATGTCTTCTTAATATTGATAGACAAACTTCTATTATTAAAATAAAGACAAATATGAACAAAAAACTATAACAATGTGTTTCAAACTTATAGAATGACATCTATTTGGAAAAAAATAAAAAAATTATCATAATATCTATTTGGATACAGAGAAGTATTTTCTTCAATTTTTTAAAATTTTTCTCTCTCTACTGTTTCCTTAAATTTAAACTTTTAACAATTTGGGCCCACTATTTCCAACGAAAACGGTAAACCCATATACTTGATGGGCCAAAATCTTGCATGGACCGAAATTCTTTTGAGGCCCATTACCAAAACAGGCCCCCCGTTAGAAGAAATGGGCCGTGATTTTTTCCCTTCGCATTGAAGTGGTAGTAGCTAACGGAGTGCGACTTGTATGTTCCATCTTCCCGATCAACATATCAGTTTGTGTTCCTCCTTTGATGACATATCAGTGCACACACATCATAGAACCATGCTACTTCATGTGTTAGCTAATGAGGTGCATATATAAATGTATATCATGAGCACAAGCAAGCCTGAGTGGATCTGATTTCTCATCCAATTATCTCGTTAAATCCAAGGGGAAAAAATTGTTGGGATGAGTTGAAGGTTTTCTTAAAGCCAGTGAGTAGATAACCATGAATCCATCTCTTTTGACACTAGAATCACAAGAGAGCCCCATCAATTCCTTCAAAATTAGCCACCTTATTAATAATTAGGATCATAAAACATGTTCCACGATATGTTGTATTTGGTTGGAAATATGTGATATTTCTAATTTAAGATAGGTATTTGTCAAATAGTCAAATAAGGACGGGAATACTTTCAGTTGCCCCTATTGTGACACAACTGACGAACAGATGGGCTCCGATATACACTAATACACCTGGAGTTAATTTACAGGACCTACGATTAAACAACTGGCAACAGAATGTGGATTTAAACTAAAACTTTTTTTAAAAGATAGGATTTCTGACAATTGTGCCAAACTATATGTGGCTTTGTATGATATTTGATAAAAACTTTTTTTTACACCGAGTAATCCCTGAAATTTATAAATTCATACCTATGCCTCTTTCACCCTTTTTTTACAAGATGGAAGATATTTTTTTACTCATTTCGTTGGTTCAGGGGACTGTGAATAATTCATGTACCTTTTTTCGCATCTCGTGGCAGCAGTATGCATGAAAATGACTTACATGATGCACGCATAAAGTCCAAAAAAACATAGAAATCTGCTATCTTTTCTTTTCAGTACTAGATTTGCATGTACATGGGACTGATTTTTTTAATGGGGTCCAAAACGATCGTGCCACTTTTGGGGTTGAGTTATCCTGAAGCGAACCTCTAATTTATACGATAATTCTATATCTTGCCAAAAGACACAACAAGTCGATGCTCTTTTCATATGATATCGAGTCCTTTTCTTCTTTTGCTTGATGACTTCTCTTTTTGGGTTACTAATTGAGGCAGGGTTCGGTTTCTCGATAGCAATCCTTTGGTTTCAATCCGGATTGGCAAAGTGAGAACTAGTATAAAAATTGAAATTGAAATTGAAATTTGAACATATATATATATAATTTCAAAAATTGCTCAGAATCATCTGATTATTGCTCATAATCCATGGACGAGGAACGAACCCAAAACCAAAAAACCAAACGCTATTGGAGAGTAACAAGTGAATGTGCATGCAAGCTTCTTATCATGTTGTGAACTTGTGATTAACCCAATGCCCCATGTGAAACATAAAGGATTCGAGAAAAGCAACAATTTTTTTTTTATAGTAGAAAGGCTAATGAATTAAAGTGAAAGTCTGCAAATGAAATGACCATTGTGAGATTTTATGAAAACCTAATTAAGCCAGTACTATTGGTAACATGCGTTTTAATGAGAGGATTTTGTGTCCAAGAAGCAACTCCAACAACACGTCCTCCTATATCTGAAAAGCACTTAAAGACTGCTCAGAAAGAAACCAGCATGGTAGGTGTCAAGTCGCAATCCACCAAATGGATCCGATTGTTGCCCAAGGTCTAGCTTAATAGGAGGATTTATATCATAAAAGCAGTTTAGAAAGTATTGGAAAAAAAATTACTATTGAACACATTGCATCCATTTTAGATTGTCTCCAACAAGTTTGACTCTTACTTAATTCTTAAACAGAATATTTTATTCTGTCACGTATGCGAGAATAATCTCAGAGAGTCAAACAAGAACAAGTCTCTAACAGTTTGGCTCTTACTTAGTTCTTAATGATATGACAAATAAATATTAAAATCTAAAAAAAAATTCGTATCACTGACAGGTATGTCCCACCAAAAAATTTCGTATCACTGACGCGTGTAAACAAAATATTATGTGTCACTTACAAGTGGGGTCAAGCGTCACTAGGCCCACCTGTCAACGACTCACGTTTGCAGGCAAACGCGTGCGCGAACAAATCGAGGCTGGCGCACTCATGTGGTTTACGCGTCAGGTGGGGCCCACATGCCTCGCTCGCGTGTGACGGAAATAGATCTAACCCTTAATTGACATGTGGGGACGTTGATTGTGGGACCTAAATATCAGTGATAGTGGCTAACGTGTGGATCGGTGTTGTATTTATTGACAATGCACACTACGCCAGTTGTGGGCCTCACACCTCTGATTTCGTTTCACGCACACACCATAAACACTTCTCACTGATAGTGAGGCCTTTTGTTCTATGGACTCACTTGTCAGACTTACAAATTTATGAGTAACGTTAGACAATTTTAATTTTGGTGGGGCCCGTAAACACACTTGACAAAGCGTCTTTTTCTTTTCCAACGACAATACTCCTGTCGCTGCGCGCTCACTGTTCGCTCACCTCCGCTTGAAGCATGCACGTGTCACATCACGCCAAGCAACCATCGAACACGCATTTGCATGCATCGACACATGTCGACCATCGCGTCGCCGTTGGAGAGAACCTTAACCTATGATTATTAATGATTTGGTGCAAATCAATCTCTCAACTTCAGTAATATTAGTCCGTTCATGTCTTTCGTGGATGATCCTCTGAGTGATCATAATGTACGTGCGTACATGACTTGCTGTTACATGACTCAATTGAAGTCTCTCGTGAAAAAATATGACAATTTGATGCAAATTAGTCTCTCAATTTTAATTATATTGTCAGTACAAGTCTCTTATGGATGATGTTTCGAATGATAATGATACAACTATATGTCTCTCGCTTTTTTATTTTCATCGTTGTAGTAGGAGTTTGGGGGCTGACAGTGAGCCCAAAGGTGTGGCACCGTCAGTCGACCATCACGTCGCCGTTGGAGAGAACCTTAACCTATGATTATTAATGATTTGGTGCAAATCAATCTCTCAACTTCAGTAATATTAGTCCGTTCATGTCTTTCATGGATGATCCTCTGAGTGATCATAATGTACGTGCGTATATGACTTGCTGTTACATGACTCAATTGAAGTCTCTCGTGAAAAAATATGACAATTTGATGCAAATTAGTCTCTCATGGATGATGTTTCGAATGATAATGATACAACTATATGTCTCTCGCTTTTTTATTTTCATCGTTGTAGTAGGAGTTTGGGGGCTGACAGTGAGCCCAAAGGTGTACTGGGCTCACATGTCAGAGGGCCCACCTGTTATCACAGGTGGCTAATTTATTGTGTGGTGTGTGCGGCACGCAAAGTCGGTACACCCACAAGCGTTTTGTGGAATCTGCATCTGACGTATTGCTTCGCGCGCCGCACTCTTTCACACCTCACCCACTCATTGACTTACGGGTCTGCACATTATCTAGTCCCACATGTAAGTTTTATTTCCAGGGCGCATTCGAGACGCACAACGAATGAAACATGGGGCCCACAAACTGCATCATCAAGCTTCATCATTACCTCCAACGCAACACTACGCACACTGGACATCGGTGGGACCCACCTGTCAGAGCTCCAGGCAGCAACTACTTACTCAGGCTTCATCGTACGATTAATTGCCCCACACAAGTCCTATGTGTTATCCAAGCGTTGGCTAGGATGCCTGGAGTGGACACAGCCTTATGAATTGGGCAGTATGACATTGGCACGCCTATCAGTTCCTATCTATTATTATTGGCTCTGTTTTTTTTTACATGTCATTTTAGACTTTTTACAATTTTCAAGATATAATTATGATCATTAATTTCTAAAACTATATACTGATAAATATTATAAAATAATTATCATATAAAAGAAAATTTGATGAAAAATCTACTAATATTATTTTCATATAGTGAATCTCAATATTTTTTTATATATTAGTAATCAAAATTTAAAAAATTCGACTTATGTACATCAAATAACAAATAAAAGAGAACAGAGGGAATTTGCATGTTAGAGAGTTCCATGGTGTTAGAGAGTAACTTCTTATATTCTACAAAATAGCGAGTGTTATTGTATTGGAGATATTTAGGTAGATTGATGCATGATTGATTGATCATGAGTCACAGATAAGTCAACATGGTTTGGTGTAAAGTGCAGTTTAGGGTGACACAGCAACCACCTGGCTTTGAACCTACCTATTATTATTTATGAGTCATATACTTAAGTGTACATCAATCAGCAGACTTGTGAGCAACATTTGAAGCCACTTCAAATTAATAGAAAAAGAGTAAGCGGAGTGTGCCCATATATATTATAATTTGGTGGATTCCCACGTGTTGCTGTGAGTATTATGAAAATAGATTTGTAGATGATAAGATATTGTATTTATAAATTAGTTATGATTGTTGAGATTATTGAATTACATGACTACCACCATTTTTGAACCAGACGATCACGATCAGAACAACTTTTGTGCTAGTATAATCACTTTTGAGCTGGAAGACTACGACCAGAACATAGTTTGTGTTTCTACGACCAATTTTGTTTTTTGTGATGATGGCCGAAGTAAAGGTCCACTGAAACTATGTCTGGTTGAAGCAGCGAATTTACTTGTTATTACGATGGTCGCATTTTGTTTTGTGGTCGTGATAGCAAAAACTTTGGTCGTAAAATTTGATCAGTATAAATCTTGGTCGCAACAGCAAAAAGTAAATTATTCAACTAGTCTACTACAATCAGGGTTTGTAATGGTACTATCAGATTTGAACTGGACAATGACAATTAGAACAGATCATGTGCTGATACGACCTTTTTGTACTGGACGAGCACTACCAGGACTTGTGCTGATACACTAAAATTGGTTGGAGCAGTAAAAATTCTAGTCGTGACATGCAAAACTGAGCGCATCAGTAAAAGAGCAGGGCATGGCTGTTTGGTAAAGAAATGCGACAAAAAAAAAATGGTCGTAGGTTGTTTCCCACATTGGGACACAACCATGCCTACTGATTCGACCAAAAAACACAATGCGATAAAAAATTTACTGTTTTGGCCAAAACAAATTGATCAAAATCAGCCAGTTATTTTGACCAAAAACAAAATATGACCATAATAAAAAAAACAAAAATCTATGCAAGAAACATCTAAACAGCACGAAACAGTGTGATTGGTCAATTAAGAAGTTGTGGGAGGAAAAAAATTTGGTTGTAAATCTCTGGTCGATATATGTTGCCTCAAAAAATTTATTTTTTTTCTTGGCCGCAATTTGTTCTTGGATCGAACCATCAGGCTGGACTCTGACCAAATGTGGCTCTTGGTCGAAGCAGAGATTTGTCCTTTTTATGATTGTCACAATTTTGGTTTGCTAGTTGATTTTTCCCCTGTTCGAATCAAGTCATGGTTTTGATCGAACAGTAAAAACCGTGGTCGCAATTGCCTTGATCGAATCTGCAGTCATGACTGTGGTTGAATGTTGCAGACAACTCGACAGCACGAAGCAAGGTGGTTGTGGCAAAAAAAAAATGGTCGTAAGGTTGGACACGTTAGCGAAATATGAACTTGGTTGAGGTAGTAAAAACAGTGGCCAAAGATGTAAAATCTCTGGTGGATTGATTTCGGATGGAAGATTAAATTATTTTTTTGGTCGTTTTTTTGTTTTTTTGGGTTGAATCAGTTCGCTTGGTTGTGGCCGAATGTGTTACCTGGTTGAAGCATTGATTTTGGATTTTTTATGACAATCACATTTTTTGTTTTCTGGTCAAATCACATTGTCATGGTTTGTGGTCGAATATAGTAAATTGGTCAACTGCAAGAAAACGGAATGACTAGTCAATTTTTCCCACTGCTTGAATCGAAATGACTGGCTTTGGTCGAATGTGGTAAACAACTGGCGGTTTTGGTCGAATGTGGGGAATAGCTGGCTAGTGGAAAACAGCTGGACAATCATGGATGGCTTAGGTGAGGCAAATGCGCCGATCAAACAGTCACAAACGAAAGGACAACGTGGTGCAACGTGGACGAAACGTTCGAACAATAGGCCATAAATGTGGGGGCGACATGGACGGCCCGGATGAAGCAAATCCTCCGATCGAAAGGCAAGGAACGCTTAGTCGATGTGACAGTGCGTGGGGCGAGTTAATGCCCGAGTTGTATATCAACATATGATTAGATAATCATTGGGCAGCTTACATAAATTTTTCTTTTTTCCATTTAACATTGCTTCTGCTACATGGATAAAAAAACTCATGCAAGCACATTTCAAAAACTATTAGGTTATATTTGATTCATGAATTTTTTTTCTATGTTTTAATTACGCGTAATGAGAATACGTCACCTATTGTTTAATTAGATCAATCCGTAATCATAATATAAGTATTTAATATACATTCAAATACATTTTTTAAAAACATCTCACTTATATGTATTCCAAAACCATCTCATCTCATCTCATCTCATTACTCACTTGAACTAAACATATTTTGTATTTACTCTTTTCACCCCTGACTCCAATACATCCTAAAACCCACCACGTTTATAATTTCAGTTTTGAACCAAATACCATCTTACTGCAAATTGTATGAGCAACTGCAATAATCTAGCGAAGTGGTTTCACATGACCAAGTCACAATATAGCTCATGCATGCACCAATATATAATTTAGGTAAGTATCCAATGTGTCCCATCTTTAATATTTTTGTGCATCTCACCTTAAAAAATTATATAAATGATCATAAAAAACATGTATATTGAGATGACCAAGCAATTTACAAAATTTCAACTCTAAAATAGATACATATTAGGAGAAGCAAAAATAACAAATTTGAATGAATAATACTTTTATTTTTTTATTTTCAGATTTATTTGTAAGCAGTACTTTGTCTTTTTTTAGTTCTATTTGTGTAGATTGAATTTGAATTTGAAATTTTATGAGATATTAGATTGATTTTATATTTTACTCTTAATTTTTTGTGAAATTTTATATGATCATTTGCAGAAAATTTGAAAAAGAGATACACAGAAGTACTAAACAGGTGAGATGGAGGGGATATTTCCTTATATATTTTGCTCGACAGTGTGTGTGTCTCTGCCTCGTGGCTGATGCAAAGTAGGACCCCCCCCAAAAAAAAAAAAAAAAGTAGCTAGACGGGCACGGAGAAATGTAATAAATGCTTTCTCCCCTTATTTTGACCTGGTTAAATGTTAATTCCCCTCCAATGTACAAGACTACAAGTACCCACGCCAATTTAAATGGCGAGATCCGGACGCAAAACATCATCTAAGATTGCTATTGACATGTTTGTTACTACATACCTAACAACAACATTTCGCACTCCAATTTAATGTACGTGCAAAAACAAAATGCCGTCCAACTCCTACAAGCACCTCCTTGGAGCATTGTTACGGGTAGGAACGAAAAAAAATCTCTGAAATTTGCATAAATAATGGCTGATATATAGGTTTGGTACTCAAGACGTGGTTTCTTTTAGTGGGGAGGGATACTTATTCATAGCCTTTCTAGTATGTGTGCAATCAAATTTTATGTTATAATTCTCATGTGTTAATGATGAAATGCTTTTTCTTGAAAAAAATTGGCCAGTTCAAATATATCATAGGCCATCTTTATGTGTACTTTACATGCATACCCTTAAAAAAAAGGTACTTTGCTTGCATGCAACTTTTTAGGGTATTATTGAAGTTAGCTAATCCATCTCTTTAGTACCCTTGATCACAAAAAGAGAGAGCAAAGGAGATGTCAATTTCCAAATTAATACAAGTGTGTGTGAAGCATGGTCCTACAATTTAGCTGGCTCAAATAATGGCAAGACAAGAGTATGCTAACCCACCAATGTTCTATAAACTTTTCACTTCATCGTATAAAAGATTCAAGAAAAAAGATAGTGGAGTATTAAACAACAAAAAAAAAGCAAATCAACTACCTAAGCACCAATTATCATGTCCAAATGTAACAATACAATATCAGGAGAGAACCACCCTACCTCATATTTATAGAGAAAAAAGTTATGTTGCATCATTACAACAATGTAAATAATATGTATACTATTAAACAACTTAGACTGTTATGTAAAATTTACACATAGTACTCGGTCACTCTTGAGTTAATTTGACACGTTAGTGACATGAGAGTTATATAGTTTCTTGCATTTAAGTACGAACATGATCAAATCGTTGCTCGTGTTGTAAGAGTCATTTAATTAAAATTGAAGATGTAAGACAAAGATATTGAGTTTCAAAGGTGTTTGAAACTTCTAGCAAATTGCATAAGACTCCTTGCTGGTCTACATCTCAAAAGTTGATTTTCGGTTGCATGTTTCACAAATGTATACCCCAACGGAATTGATCCCCAAGGGACATGAATCCTACTGAAGAAAAAAAAAATGTGCTAGAGGTACAACAATGACTAGAAAGGTGCAGCCTATGTGGCCACCAGAATGCAATGGTGGTTGAAATGTTGCTCCTTTGCGAAGGGAAGATGGCAATAATATTAGGGCCTTTTCTTGGCTATTTTGTGTGTGGTCTCAACCTCAGGTTGGATTTTTCTAAAGTGCTTGATGCATAGAGGAGGACCAAATGATCAAGTTCACAAAACGATGTGGATTTCTTGGAACTATATTAGAACGGAAATTTATTTCTCAAGCAAACCAATTTTATTCGAACTATAGTTTTTTGAGCAGTCTATCCATACATGTTTATATGAATTTCTGCAATTTTATGTTGCAATAGTGATTAAGGAGCCATTTGGTTCACATGTGTAATTAGAATCATTACACGTTTAAGAATCCATCTGAATATGAGGTGGAAATTAACACAAATTTTTGTCTAATTCCCATACACCTAAACCTAAAATTATAAAGTATATTATGAATTATTCCAATATAGTTTCTATATCTTATAATCATTTTAGAAAATTACATATTGTAATATTGTAATATCTGATTAAGAGAAGAAAGTTCCAAAGTGAAAAGAGATCTTGCATGGATAATTGTAAAGCGAAGACAACGACTGAAAAACAAAGGTATCAACCATCACTATGTGCACATCAATCTTAAACAGTGCTGACAGGCAAGTTGTATGGTCAGAAAAATCCAGCAAGAAAATTAAAGAATCATGTCCATAAAAACATGAAAAAGATTGTCATTAAGAATAATTTTTTTCCAACACACAAAAAAAATCAGTGTAGAAAAGGGAAAAGCAGTTCTTTCCAAAACCAATATTTGTATCAAATACTGCGGCGTGGCATTAAGTGATCACCACTCCTCACATGCAGGGCACCGTGTCTGGTATACTCTAATTGTTCTTGTTGGATGGGAGCACCCCTTTAGAGTCAGTTAAAAGTTATTAGATTAGAATAAGATAATCATTGAACAATTTCTAATGTGGAGTCTTATACCCGGGTGTTTTTGTGTTTTCTTACTAAAAAATAATTTTGTGAGGTCAAAATCCAATTAAGAATAATCAAATCATATGATTTGGATTATGTGGAGAACATGATGTCTCATGTAAAGAGGAAACAATTTTTATAAGGTTTTCTCTTATATAAGTCATAGTTGAGAGATGTAACATGTGTTTTTTTTATCATCTTCACACATTTTTGTGAGCACCACACTAGGAGTCACCTGAGAGTTTGTGTTTTGTAACATAAAGAGTATGCTTGGTTGAGAGTCAAAATTAGTTAAATCATAATTTAGTCATAGTCAGAAGTGTAATATGATAAAAAATTGATTATGAAGGAGTGTTTGGTTTGAAATCAAAGAGTGTCATAGATTTGACTAAATTTGTGGATACATAAATCTATACTACACATCTGACTAGTTTTATTAAAGAAAGGTGGTCAAAATTAGTCAAATTGTCTTGACTAGTTAAAATCTAGCAGCGAAATAGATAACAATCAATGTTAACTTAGTACTATCAATTTTTGATTTGGTAAATCTTGACTATCAACTAAACACACTCGAAAAAACAACTAACATATGTCATAATCAAGGTGGTTAGCAACAGTCCAGGGAAAGGGAAGTGTAATCAAATTCCCAATGAATTCCTCTGTACCTGTAGTGTTGTTTGCAAAGGAACATTGCATGCTTTGACTGTTGTGTGATTGAAATCTGAATCTGATGTGAGGAGAAGAGGCGGAGGCAGACAAGGGTCCATGACTGCTTGTCTCTCAAGGAAAGGAAAGCTCCAATCACCTTCCCACTCCCACACCACCTCTGTCTTTAATCCTCTGTGACACTGACACGTGGTGACCCACTTGGCTGATGAGCATAACCAAAAAATAAAAGAAAAAGTATACACATCTTTAAACCATCCTTTTGTACCTCTGACAGGTGGGTGCCCACTTGACAGATGCGCACAACCAGAAATTTTTTTTTTATACATATCCTTAAACCTTAATCCTTTTGTGTCAGTAAGAAGTGAGTAATGTAGCGATAGAATTTACTTAAGTTTATTGTATAGGCTCATTTTATCGTGTTGAGTTACTTTACAACATAATAGCATTTATAAAACTAAAATCGTTTTTAATGTAGTTCTTGTCATTTTTTACAATAAAAAAATGACTTAGAACATCTTGAACCACTCGCACACTGAACAAAAAGATGTTGAGAATGATCTGAACCGTCAATTTCAAGATCATTCTCTCTCCCTATCGCATGAACTTTTTAACACACCTATAAATACATTAGTATAAACTACAACATAGGTCCCACATGTATAAATGCCCTACAGACCAGCCATTACAGCCACTGGTTGGAGTTGGAGACAGTAAGTAGTACAGCAAGCATCTCTCTTCCCTTGCTGTTTGCCAATCTAATTATGCTTTTTATTCCTCCATTACCACTGTGTTTTAGCTCTCTGTGTGTAGTGTGGTAAGTAACCTTTCTGAAAAGTTGTTGCCTTTCTTGCGTCGTTTTTGCCACTAGTGGCGCCTCTGTCCGGTAGCTACGAGAAAGCGGCGAGGTCGCGGTGCTTCTTTAACCACTGCTTCTTTGCTTTTTTTGTTGCCTTCTTCTCTGTATGGATGAAGCAGTTCTTGATTTGATTTGATTTGATGCAGGTGTTAATCAGCAATGCCTGTCCATGAGACAGACATAGATAGATAGATAGATAGGTTCTTGTGCAGAGGCAAATCTTGAGCATGTCGGAGTCGAGTAGAGCTTTTGAGGTGAACGCACCGTCGTCCAGCGCTGGCCATGGCGGAGGCAAGAGGGGCGGCGGCGCGGCGCCGCTGCCAGGCGCGGGCGGCAGCGTGCCGTTCCACAGGCTGTTCGCGTTCGCGGACTCCACGGACACGGCGCTGATGCTGCTCGGCGCGCTCGGCGCGGTGGCCAACGGCGCCGCATTGCCGTTCATGACGGTCCTCTTCGGCCGGCTCATCGACGCCTTCGGTGGCGCCGCCGGCGCGCACAACGTTGTCAGCCGCGTCTCCGGGGTCTCGCTGGAGTTCGTGTACCTGGCTGTCGCTTCCGCCGTCGCGTCATTCGTTCGTAAGTCTACTGCCATGGAAGTAACTTGCCAAAGTTTCAGTCATGGTTGTGTCTGTCTATGTGGGCACTGCAAGTACTGCAATTTTACAATGTTGTGAAGTTTCTTCATGACCAGAGGTGACATGCTGGATGATCACCGGAGAACGGCAGGCGGCGCGGATAAGGAACTTGTACCTGAAAACCATTCTGAGGCAAGAGATTGCCTTCTTTGACAAGTACACCAACACCGGTGAGGTGGTCGGGAGGATGTCCGGCGACACGGTCCTCATTCAGGATGCCATGGGCGAAAAGGTCCTGAACACTCAGATATTTTTCAGTGGTTTCATACTTCCATGCCGGTGTTTCTGAAGTGAATTATTTCATGTCAACTTGTTTTTTGCAGGTAGGGAAGTTTATTCAGCTGGTGGTGACCTTTTTTGGAGGCTTCATTGTTGCATTTGTGCAAGGGTGGCTGCTCACCCTCGTCATGCTGGCGACGATTCCGCCGCTTGTCCTGGCGGGTGCGGTGATGTCCAATGTCGTGGCGAAGATGGCGTCGCTGGGGCAGGCAGCTTACGCAGAGGCATCGGTCGTCGTGGAGCAGACCATCGGTTCAATCAGAACAGTAAGATTTCAGTGTGTCACAGTTTCAGGTCATGCCTTAAGTCCCTGAAGAGTGACAGACTTTGGAACACAGGTTGCATCTTTCACCGGGGAGAAACAAGCAGTGGAGAAGTACAATAAGTCGCTGAACAGTGCTTACAGTTCCGGTGTCCGGGAGGGCCTGGCCGCCGGCGTGGGCAT
Source organism: Pharus latifolius (assembly GCA_019359835.1). Lineage (NCBI taxonomy): Eukaryota > Viridiplantae > Streptophyta > Magnoliopsida > Poales > Poaceae > Pharus > Pharus latifolius. The sequence continues at coordinate 81,496,660 of CM033323.1, read as the reverse complement.
GGGCACGGTCATGGTGCTCTTGTTCTGCGGCTACTCCCTGGGCATATGGTATGGAGCTAAGCTGATCCTGGAGAAGGGCTATACCGGTGCAAAAGTCATGAATGTGATATTTGCAGTCCTCACGGGCTCGCTGTAAGTTTCTCCCTTCGTTTCCTGATCATTCTGCTGCAAGAACATTAAATTTTTTTTTAGTGTAAAACAATCTTAATATATCATCAATGTCAAATGATCTTATCATGAAGGAACAAAGAAGGTTTCAGACAAAGAAAGGTCTGAAAGTTTTAAATTTCTGCTTTAGTATCTGATAAAGCCATCTGCTTTAGACACGATAGGTCAGGCAAAGATGCTAAGCATCCCGCTGTTCGATAACAATAAGCACTTCTTTTCGTAAGCAAGCTGCTAAACCAATTGTGCACGTATGTCTAATTCAGTTAAAACTTAGAAGCAATTAATCAAGTGCATCTCCACTCGTCTTTTTTGTTTGAAGTTATACCAATCATATAGCCAGCAAGTTCAACAGAACTTGAATTCTCTGGTTCAAGAAACTAGAAAATATCATGGCCATCTTCGCATAAACTTTTCTGGCAATAGATAAATTTCAGTGGTTAAAAATTTGCATAATTCACTGATTCATCTACTATAATTTTTTTTGCATTAAACTGACCAACAGTTGATTAGTTCGAGGAGCTGACGCTTCAGTATTGCATTCACCAGAGCTCTAGGGCAGGCATCACCAAGCATGAAAGCATTTGCCGGGGGTCAGGCTGCCGCATATAAGATGTTTGAGACAATCAACAGGGAGCCAGAGATTGATGCATACAACTCCGCAGGGAGGACGCTAGACGACATTCGAGGGGATATAGTGTTCAGGGATGTCTACTTCTCGTATCCGACAAGGCCTGATGAGCAGATATTCAGAGGTTTTTCCCTTGCAATTCAGAGTGGCACGACTGTGGCATTGGTTGGCCAGAGTGGGAGTGGCAAATCAACGGTTATTAGCTTGATTGAACGGTTTTACGATCCTCAGCTTGGAGAAGTTCTTATAGATGGTTTCAGTCTAAAGGAGTTCCAGCTAAGGTGGATCAGAAGTAAAATCGGTCTAGTCAGCCAAGAGCCAGTCCTTTTTGCTGCTAGCATAAGAGATAACATAGCTTATGGCAAGAACAACGCGACAAATCAGGAAATCAGAGCTGCAGCTGAGCTTGCTAATGCATCCAAATTCATAGATAAAATGCCCCAGGTAAGAGGATTGTCCAACCACAAGTTTTGCAAATCTCATCACTGACAATAGATAATTTCATGCATGATTTGTTATTCAATAATGGGACAGACTACATGAAGCTTAATAGGGAAATATGTCCATATGGGATCGTTTTGCATCATTTATTGAGATCTCTTTTGTTTATGACATTTCCCAGGGTTTTGCTACTTTGGTTGGTGAACATGGAACACAACTATCTGGTGGGCAGAAACAACGAATTGCCATCGCAAGAGCAATTCTCAAAGATCCAAGAATCCTACTATTAGACGAAGCGACAAGCGCTTTGGACACTGAGTCTGAAAGGATTGTGCAGGAGGCTCTTGATAGAGTCATGACAAACAGAACCACTGTCATAGTTGCTCACCGTCTGAGTACTGTCAGAAATGCCGATACCATTGCTGTTATTCATCGTGGATTAATAGTTGAAAAAGGTAAAATTATGAAACATCTGCAGCCAAAATCATCACTAATTAATTTGTACTATATTCTTCTGTCATCAGTTGCTCAATGTATCTTTCCTTAAACATTTCACATTTTCACCAGGTCCACACCACGAGCTTCTAAGTGATCCAGAGGGAGCTTATAGCCAACTGATACGCCTACAGGAGACAAGTCATGTTTCTGAGGCTGCAAACCGCAAGGACAAGTCAGGCAGGAAGGGTGATTTTGGGAATTGTTCGGGCAAACAAGCATTGGCAAACCAGTCACGAAGGTCGTCTCATGACAACAGCAGCCATCACTCATTCTCAGTACCATTTGGCATGCCTCTTGAAATTGACATCCAGGATGGTTCATCAAAGAACTTAAGTGAAGAAATGCCGCAGCAAGTGCCTCTCAGCCGCCTTGCATCTCTTAACAAACCAGAGATCCCTGTGCTTATACTTGGTTCTCTTGCTTCTGTCATCAGTGGAGTGATCTTCCCGATCTTTGCAATACTTTTGTCGAATGTGATCAAAGCATTCTACGAGCCCCCTCATATGCTAAGGAAGGATTCAGAGTTTTGGTCATCCATGTTCTTGGTATTTGGTGCAGTATACTTCTTATCACTTCCTCTTGGTTCATACCTTTTCTCTGTGGCCGGGTGCAAGTTGATCAGAAGGATCAGACTGATGACTTTTGAGAAAGTAGTTAATATGGAGATCGAATGGTTTGATCACCCTGAGAACTCAAGTGGAGCAATCGGGGCAAGGTTATCGGCCGATGCAGCAAAATTTAGGGGGCTTGTGGGTGATGCACTTCAACTGGTTGTGCAGAATTCTGCAACATTAGTTGCTGGTTTAATCATTGCTTTTGTATCAAACTGGGAGCTATCACTGATCATATTGGCTTTAATACCACTCATCGGCCTCAATGGATGGATCCAGATGAAGTTTATTCAGGGATTCAGTGCAGATGCAAAGGTGTGTCAGCAATGATAAGAATGCTAAAAATTCTTTTGAATCAGTCATATTGTTCCATATCTATTTTCTCAAAGTTAGTTTAATGATTACAATTATAATTGTAGATGATGTATGAAGAAGCAAGTCAAGTGGCAAATGACGCCGTAAGCAGTATTAGGACAGTGGCCTCATTTTCAGCTGAAGAAAAAGTGATGGATTTATACCAGAAGAAATGTGAAGGGCCCCTAAGAACAGGAATCAGGACAGGAATAATAAGTGGCATTGGTTTTGGGGTTTCCTTCTTCTTGCTGTTTGGCGTCTATGCAGCTAGCTTCTATGCTGGAGCTCGGCTTGTCGAGGACAAGAAAACAACTTTCCCGAAAGTTTTCAGGGTATGTGTCATGTTCATCATGAGATTTTTACAGCTTTCAAGTGTCAATCATTTGATAATTCTGTGGGCACCCGAGTGAAGGGACACTTTTTTTTAAGGCTTAGGATGAAGCATAGAATTCTCAACATACTACTGAAATGTAAACTCAAAAAAGCCTAGAATTTTAGTAAAATATGATTAATAAAATATGACACAAAGCTAGATATAATTATAACTATGCAGTGAGGAATTATTATATTTCGGACATCTGAATGCAGGTCTTTCTTGCTCTCACTATGGCAGCAATCGGAGTGTCACATTCAAGTACCCTTACATCAGATTCTTCCAAAGCAAAATCAGCTGCATCTTCTATATTTGCAATCGTTGACCGTAAATCAAGGATAGACCCAAGTGACGATGCAGGGGTGGTTGTAGAATCACTAAGGGGTGATATTGAGTTTCAGCATGTTAGCTTCAGATACCCTACACGGTCAGATGTTCAAATTTTTGAAGACCTGTGCTTGACAATTCAATCAGGAAAGGTACTTGAGGTTCCCAATTTCTAAAGAACATATCTGTTAACATTTTGGCAAATGATGTAAAGATTTGTGACAACTGAACCTAACCATCTGCATCATGTATGTATCTATCAGACTATTGCACTTGTTGGGGAGAGTGGTAGTGGCAAATCAACAGCTATATCATTGCTGCAAAGATTTTATGATCCTGACTCAGGCCATATACTTCTAGATGGAGTGGACATACAGAAGTTTCAGCTAAGGTGGCTAAGGCAACAGATGGGTCTGGTGGGTCAAGAGCCTGCTCTCTTCAATGATACAATACGAGCAAACATCGCTTATGGAAAGGAAGGGCAGGCAACAGAATCTGAGATCATAGCTGCTGCACAATCGGCAAATGCCCACAAGTTCATCAGCTCATTGCATCAGGTTAGGTTTTCCTCCAGAACAATTTAGCTTCATTTAGACAAATTTGTACTAGATTCACTTCTACAGCATACAGTCTATTTTAAAGAATTATGGTGGTGAGTCAAGAAGGTGGCTTGAAGGAACAGTTGCCTGAAAATGCAGGGATATGACACATTGGTTGGAGAGCGCGGGGCTCAGCTATCTGGCGGGCAGAAACAGCGTGTGGCAATTGCTCGTGCCATTGTGAAGAATCCAAAGATCCTGCTTCTGGATGAGGCAACAAGTGCACTTGATGCTGAATCCGAGCGGGTGGTTCAAGACACATTGGAGCAAGTGATGGTCAACCGGACGACGGTGATTGTGGCACACCGTTTATCTACAATACAAGGCGCCGATTTAATTGCGGTGGTGAAGAACGGAGTGATAATCGAGAAGGGGAAGCACGATACCTTGATCAACATCAAGGATGGGGCATACGCGTCCCTCGTTGCCCTTCATTCAGCAGCTTCTTTGTAAGACATGCTAAGGTTCATGCAAACTTGTGCTGAATTCAAATGAGCAAAACTGGCACACCTGTTTAGCAAGTTCAGGTGCCATGCCAATTCTTGTTCGGACTCTGATGACACATGATATATATAACTCCTCAAACCTAAGCAGGAAAAAACTGCAAATAGCCAAGCCCAAATGTAAATGCAACATGTCAATCCTTCTTACCCATGTAAATCTTCAATGTCACAAATGTGTATGTAGCATGGATCATAGCAAATGCAATGAAATAGATTATGATTATGATGATCACCTCTCATGTTCTTGATTTGGTTTTTCTCTTTCACAAAGATGCAAGCAGTTTAGTATGCCTTGCAAGAAACTAATGATTTAATTGTATTAAATATTCATGTTACATACATCAGTTAGTATGCCTTGCAAGATTCAAGAACCATCTGATGCGTCGCCGCTCGCCCCGTCCCGGAGATGGCCGCTTCATATTGTTGGCGGTGGCGAGGTCTGAGGATACAATCGGCGGCGCGCGGAGGAGGTGGGCCCAGGCGGGGATGGCTCGGGGAAAGACGAGGGGAGGGAGGCGGTGCTGCCGCGACGGGCGCCGGCGGCGACGATTCTTCTAAGACCAAGCGCGACAACTCTTCTAGGAAAGGGAATTAGGACATTTCACTGACAAGTGGGCCTCATATGTAAGTTACTATAGACACGGTCCATGAGCCCGAGCATTAGTGGGACCACGCATTGCTGACATAGGACGCATCACAGCCGTCCAAACCCCAGTTTCTCCACACCAACGGTCTGGATCTTCTACCGCCACGCGCGCGCGTGTGCAAGGCGAAAGCCACTGATGGTTTATGGGCGTGACGGTTTCTCATTGGACAGCGTAAGCGGGGCCTACTGGACAACCAATAAGGTAGCGCCACGACATCCAAGGACAAAATAGTAAATTCTAAATAAGAAAGAGGCGTAGAAGAATTGCCTAGGAAAAGGCCGAGCCGGCGAAGGATTGCGTGTGGACGTGCGAGACGGCCATGGAGCTCACCGGCGCTGCTGTCCGGCGATCGCCGGCGACTTCGTTTCGGTCGACCGCACGGAGGATGCCGTCCAGGGTCTCCTGCGTCGGCGGAGGAGGCGGGGGGTTTGCCGACGAGGGGCACTTGAGGTACTACGAGGCGTCGCCGAGGAAGACGAGGAAGGCTGTGGAGGCGGTGGCGCGGGACCTGTCTAAGCTCCAGGCGATGGGGATCGTCGCTGGCGACCAAGCCAAGGAGAAGGTCCTCTCGGTGAGCCTCTCTCTCATTTCTTGGTCATTTGGGAGAGAGAAATCTCAAGATGCGAAGAAGCGTAGTGGATTTAGAGGATAAGTTTTTGCTACTTACAGAGAATGATAATGTTTAGCCCTTTAAAGAGATAAACCAGAATGTTTTAAGTAGTTTTTTTAGAAGTTAATTAGTCAGATGACGTTCTTTGTGTTCTGTGTGGTGTGTGGGATATGTTAATGCAGGAAGCAGCAGAGCTGTTGATGATGGAGTTGAATCAGATGAGGGATGAGGAAGAGGGGACGAAGAAGAAGCAGAAAGAAGAGAAGGCTGCAATGAAAGCGCTGAAGAAGCAGCAGAAGGAAGCAAAGAAGGCTGCCGCTATGAACCGGGAAGACAGTTCCTCTTCTGAATCAAGTGAGAGTGAGTGTGAGGAAGAACAGCTCGTGAAAATGAGCCGTGTTGCCACCATTGCTGCGCCCCAGACACAGTTGTCCGAGCAGAGCATGGTGAATTCGACGGCACTGCCCCAATTTGCAGCATGTGATGTTTCAAGAGTTCCGGCAATGGTGTGTGACAACGCTGTGATGAAGGAAATGAAGAAGAGGGCAAAGGAAGAAAAGAAAGCTGCAAAGAAAGCTATGAAGATGAAGAAGGAAGAAAAGGCAGTTGCGGCAATGAATTGTTGCAAGGATGAAGACAACTCCTCGTGCTCGTCCTCAGAATCCAGCAACAGCGAGTGTGAGGAGGAAGTCATCAGAATGAGCCGCAGTGCTACCATCACGGCACCTCGAATGCCACCTCCAAGCACAATTCTTCCTATCGTTGTGCCTCAGATTCCAGAATCTTTGGCACGACAGCCATGCCAAGATGTTTTAGAGCCTGCAAATGCAATGCAGCGCACCAGCAGCAGCATTACAGTGGTTGAGAGGCAAATGATGAGCAGAATTGAGGTCTGCATGGGAGGCAAATGCAAGAAGTCAGGCTCGCCTGAGCTGTTGCAGGAGTTTGAGAAGAGAGTGGGCACCGAGGGCATGGTCGTCGGCTGCAAATGCATGGGGAAGTGTGGGTTAGGCCCAAATGTGCGCCTGCGAAATCAGGGATCAGAAGAAGGTTCTGTACAGAAGAATCCCCTCTGCATTGGTGTAGGCTTAGAAGATGTTGGCACCATAGTTGCAGGCTTCTTTGGGGACAATGAACTGGGTCTGAAGGCTGCCTAGCCATTTAGTATTACAGATATGTATTCCACAATACAGATAGTTATATGTTGCTGCTCAGTTGTTGTATGTATCCTATATATGCTGCTCAACAACTTCAGGCTCCATGTTAGACTGAAATCTGCATGGTTTCAATGATGAAATGTAATGGTTTCTATCATCAGTAAAAATTATTTCTTCGTCGCAGCTGTTGATGCTACTTGACCATGTACTAATTCAATGCGAGCTGATTGATCCTGTCAGTAAATTGCTATAGAACTATAGTGGATGTATGCAAAGCTTCTTACATTCAGGTCATTCTTTTGCTAGAGCTCGGAAATGAGGGGGAATGCAACATCATCTTTTGAAGAAAACCAAGACCATGGGATTTCTCTGCGTGTGTGAAAAAATGCAGAGTAAAGCATCTCAATGGATCACCTCCTTCAATCGCAGAGCAATGTGAAATGTCAAATATGTGCACAAAAACAAATTTGAAATCTATTCAAGTTTCTTCCGCAGACATCTTGTAGATGAAAGCAAGCAAGGATCAAATGATCAATCAGTATTACAGTTACATGCACTTTTTATAAAGGATTAAACCAGTTGTGTTTTGGCCCAGTAGGCTTTGTCTTGGATTTCAGCCCATAAAGAACAAGAAAGGACCACCAGGAAGAGTAATGCGGAGCTTATCTATCCATCTAATTGAGTTGGCAAAAAATATCTGTGCATGGTACACACCATCACCATTCACCAACCTGTTGCTTTCACCTTCAATTTTCTTAAATCTTTCCCAACTTCTCCAAACCATTCTCTATAATTTTATTATCACATTCTTTGCAAGGAACATTTTGCTAATACCCAATGTTCTTGTCATTGACATTGTAGGGCAAGGTTGTATTGGGATTTTGGGCCCCACATCCAAGTGAAACAACAGTATTGGTGGATGTTCTATTCATTGGTGTTGATGTCTCTGATGTGATTGGTGGGTCTTATTTTTCTTCTCTTCCCATCTTTCCACCCCTTGACTTCACCACCATCTTCTCTTGATTTTTGGAAGCTACTAATAGGTAAGAAGATTATTAGCTAGCTAGCTCCTTGGTTACTTCTCATCAGTTGACCAATTGAGCTGTGCTATCCATTTGCTTGGAGTTCTTGTTCTCCCTCTAGGTGAGTATACGGCTTTGGACATGTATGCTAGTTCTTTAAACATTCTTGTGGTGATGCTTTTTCTTGGATATATCCTCGTGTAGTTTCCTTATTTTGGTGCCTTTGTTGGTATGCTGCCAAGGTTTCTTATCTTCTTTTGAGTACTTGCTTGGTTCTCTTGTTCCCAAGTAATTGGACAGTAGAGATACATGTAAACCAGATGTGTAGTTGTTTTGTGGTCTTATGTGCCAACCTTTCTTTTTCCTTTTTTCTTTTTTATTTTTTTGACATGGTGCATAACTTGTCTAATCTTGTGCTTTTGTATGATTAATTTGTGATGCTAGGCAGTTGCAACCTACAAGTATGCTAGTTTCAGTAATTACTTTAGAAGGTCATACCAATTTTGAGTTTTCTCAATTTCCTGCTATATGCTGTTTCTGGTGAAACAGTTCAGAAAGGGGAAAGATGAATTCTCCTGAATAATATCATTTTTACTCTTACAAATAATCTCTACTTAGTTTTCATTTCAGTGGCTGCCAATATCCCATGAATTTAAGATAACTACATATGAGTCTTCTCCTAATTGAGGCTTATTTCTTCAGGTGCTTTGAGTTCCTGAGTTCATGGGGCAGAGGCATCTATTGTTGGTGACAACTTGTTTGTGGGCTCTCTCATGTGCCTTGACGCTTCATGCTTCCTCTGATTCTGATGGATTGCTAAGGATCAACCTTAACAAGAAGAAATTGGATCAGGAAGCTTTGACTGCTGCAAAATTGGCCAGGCAAGAGCACCGCCGCCTGACGATCGGTGGTTCGAACGATGACATCGTGCCTCTGGACAACTACCTTGACACTCAGTACTTCGGGGTGATTGGCATTGGCACGCCGCCGCAGAACTTCACGGTGATATTCGACACCGGGAGCTCCAACCTGTGGGTTCCCTCGTCGAAATGCTATTTCTCAGTGAGCCAACTAGCTGTGATAATTGGTAAACTTTCAAATTGTGGTAGAGTGAATTTGATATTTGATATCAAAATGCAATGCATTGCAGATAGCCTGTTACTTCCACCACAGATACAGGTCAAGCAGGTCAAGCACTTATAAACCGAATGGTACATGCCACAGTTTATTGCTTCTGTTCAGTTATGGTCCCTAGGTTACATATCAGGAGATGATCGCTAAAAATGTCTTTTTTGTTTATCAAATGATTCAGGAGAGAAATGCAAAATTACGTACGGTTCTGGTTCAATTGCTGGATTCTTCAGTGAGGATAACATCTTAGTCGGAGACCTAGTTGTCAAAAACCAGGTGAATTGTTGAATGAATAGAAATTCCTTGATGTAACATTCACATGCTGTGTCCCTAATGTTGCTATTTCTTCATTCTTTTCAGAAGTTCATTGAGACAACACGTGAAGGAAGCCTTACATTTCTCGTTGCAAAGTTTGATGGCATTCTTGGTCTTGGCTTTCCTGAAATCTCTGTTGGGAAAGCCCCTCCTCTCTGGTATCTCTTTGAGCTATTCATGTTATCATCATAAGTTTAGTATCCTCAGCAACATTATCCCTTGAAAATGCTATTCGTCACGTGTGCAATAAACAGGTTGAGCATGAAAGAGCAGAAACTGATCAAGGAGAATGTCTTCTCATTCTGGCTGAACCGAGACACTGATGCATCCTCTGGTGGTGAGCTCGTCTTTGGTGGTATCGACCCAAAACACTACAAGGGGAACCACACATATGCCCCTGTTACTCGCAAAGGGTACTGGCAGTTCAGCATGGGGGATCTCCTGATTGATGGCCACTCAACTGGCTTCTGTGCCAAAGGCTGTGAAGCTATTGTGGACTCTGGGACTTCCTTGGTTGCCGGCCCAACGGTATGTCTTCAAATTAATGATCCATATCATCTCCATTTTTGTATGACCACAGCCACCGAGCTCACATATTCCCTGCTGAGCTGAACTTATCGATCACTTGATGAATGAGTTCAAGTGTGGCAGTTGGTGTATGGTGGCTGTACAAAAATGGAGATCATTCCTGAGTACTTAGAAAGTTAGAATGTATGGTAGGGCTGAAATCTTTGCATCTTAAAATTGTTCCTAGACTGTTGTTGCTCAAGTGAATCATGCAATTGGCGCTGAGGGAATTATCAGTGTGGAATGCAAGGAAGTGGTGAGGGAGTATGGAGAGATGATCCTTGATTTGCTTGTAGCACAGGTTTGTCGCTTTCTGCTTTCCCGACCATTGTTCCTAGATAGAAACGATGTTGTGGGATGTGTGTGTTTTATGAATTAATGTTGATCTCTAATGGGTTTGGTCATGTTCATTGCCTGAGCAGACTGACCCGCAGAAGGTATGCGGTCAGGTTGGATTGTGCACATTTGATGGTACTCATTTAGTCAGGCAAGTTCATCTTGCAATACTGTTTTAGTTAATATAAATGAAACAGTCATATATTTCTTTTTCATGATGAGATATCTTTGATAAAAACTTATGCAGTAAGGGAATTGAATCTGTTGTTGAGAAAGAAAATCTGGGCTCAGATGTGATGTGCTCAGCCTGTCAGATGGCTGTTGTATGGATAGAGAACCAGGTCCGAGAAAATAAAACAAAAGAACTGATATTGCAATATGCTAATCAGGTTACTACCTTTGTTATTCACTCCTCTCTTTATTCTTTAATGATGATGATGATGATGAATAAAAAGTGACAAGATTTCTCTCTGTATTTCAGCTTTGTGAGCGTCTCCCGAGCCCTAATGGACAATCAACTGTTGACTGCCATCAGATCCCGAAGATGCCAAATCTTTCATTCACCATTGCAAACAAGGCTTTCACCCTAACACCAGAGCAGGTGCTCTCTAGCTGCACTCAGCTTGTTCTTGAATTTCCAATTACCGATTATTTGAGCAGATGTCGGTTTAGGAAAAATAAAAAAAAGATTTTTTTGAAAATTAAAATAAAAATGGTTGATCTAATTTATTGTCTGAAGTGTGTGCTAGACATTGTTTTTGAAAATTTATGAACATGGTATCAGTGAGATCATCAAGATCAATATATGAAACTGAACTTATGGGTAGTTTAGTTCATCACTGAACTTTTGAAGGAGGATTTTGCAGTAAAAACAGAAATATATTCATTTCTTAATAGTTTTAACTTTTGGAGTGAGATGTCAATATTATGAAATTCAACTTAGTATCGGAGCCAAGAAATTACGAATATTAGATTTGCTTGTCTCATTTATTTGTAAAAAAAATTAAGGTAAAATCCACTTCTGTGTGATCAAGCTTCATGGTGAAATGGTTACTACATAAATCTTGATTGGTTATATAGTTTTCACTTCTAGTTGGCTTGATGTAAAAATTCTACATCAAATTTCTTACTTGTCCATATTCATAACTGCATTTTCCTGTGGCTGATAGTTTCTGAAATTTGTGTTGCAGTACATTGTGAAGCTGAAGCAAGCAGGCCAAACCATCTGCATTAGCGGATTCATGGCATTCGACATGCCACCACCTCGTGGTCCTCTCTGGTATGCAAAATATCAAGTGTACAACTCATTATTTTCCTTTTTCCCTCTCTTTTTCGTCTAAATTTTGCCATGAACCCTTGCAGGATACTTGGAGATGTCTTTATGGGCGCATACCACACCGTGTTTGACTTCGGTAAGAACAGGATTGGGTTTGCGAAATCTGCATGAGGACTCTTCAGCTCTTCAGAAGACGTCCTATGCAAGTAGGGAGATAGTTTGTTCATCTGAAGTTCTACATGAAATATGTACTGTAAATTAATGGATTGCATAAAACCTGAAACCAAACATGTATCTGTTGCTTGATCTAGTATACAAACAGACTTTTTTTTTCCTGAAATAAAGAAGAAATAACTCATACGACCATGTATCATATATGGTTGATGGATTGGACATAGGAACATGGTGAGAATTAGACCTTTTCATATGATCTCATCTTATGAATTGTGTTGGTATGAGCACTTGGATTGTAAAAGTGTGAATCTGGGTTATTGAAGAATGAAATGCACATGTGTTTGATGTAATTTTGTGCTTTTCATGGGAGTTTGTGAGTTTTGGTATTTCAAATGGTGTTTAAATTTGGGCCAAATTTCGGCCCATATGAATTTGGGCCATCAGCCATGCTAATTATCAAGAGAAAAGGGCCTTAAAAAAATGATGTAGGAAGATTGTTGTCATGGAGAAGGTAGGAAAGCTGATCCATCCGTCGAACTAAAATGTATGATCGGATCAACCACGAGTATCATACTATCACAGTAGTTCCGACTTATGTGTAGGTTGTTAGGAACTCAATCAAATAGTCTTTATTAGGGTTGAGAGCCAATATATATAAAGTACAGACTAGTGGGTTTCATGGGTCATATGTACAAACATATACATATATATACATAACAGCTCCGTCAAACTCAAGGTGGATTCGAAGAATTGAAAATATTGAGTGTGGAAAGATGAAATCAATGCTACTCAAGAGTCTGAGCCTTGGTGAAGAAATCAGCAACCTGAAACTCAGACGGCACATACTGAAGAGTAATAGTCGACTGCTGACAATGAGAGTGTGTGAAAGAAACATCTACACCAATATACTTGGTCTAACTCAAACTTTACTAGATCATTGCAATTTGAATGGCACTGGTGCTATCACATGGGAGAGGCATAAGAGTAATACATGACACCAAAATTAGTCAATAGCTAACGAAGTCAGATAATCTCTGAGGTAGTAGTAGTCAAAGCTTGAAGTTCTGCTTCTGCACTGGAGCGTGAAATCACAAGTTGTTTCTTCGACTTCCATGTAAGGAGAGAAGCACCAAGAAATATACAATAGCCAATAATAGATCGGCGATCAATAGGTTTAATGGCCCAAGTGGAATCAGAATAAGCATGAAGGTGAGGTTGACTCGAGTGAGCCTAAAAAAGATGACGAGAAATAGTCCTACACAGATAGCGCATCACACGAAGCAGATGACCATAGTGAACTATCATGGGAGCACTAACAAACTGACTGAGCACATGTACAGTATGAGCAATATCTGGTCAGGTGACAGCAAGATAGACAAGACTCCTAATAATGTGACAATAGCGAGAAGGATTCTCGAGGGAAATGTCATTGGTGGGACGAAATTAAGATGAAGCTTCATAGGAGTAGCAGCATCTTTGTATCAATAACTCCAAATCTAGCAAGCACGTCCTGAACATAACACTGGTGAGAGAGATAGCAGCCATCATCAGTAGAGGTAATCTCAATCCAAAGAAAATAACTAATAGGCCCTAAGTCATACATCATAAATTACTCACTGAGACATTGTTGCACAAAAGTAATATATTCCACATCATCTCCAATAATCAACATATCATCCATATATAGCAAAATCAAAGTGCGACTATGTGTAGATGTATAAATGAACAAAGCGGGATAATGATCGCTAGAAGAGAAACCAGCAGCTAAAACCACCAAACGAAAATTCTCAAACCAGGCACGAGGAACCTGTTTGAGACCATAAAAGGTATGACGAAGATGACAAACATGCCCAGCAGGAGCCACAACTTCCAGAGATGGCTTCATATAGACCTCTTCCTTTAGATCACCATGAAGAAAGACATTCTTCACATCTATCTGAGAGATAGTCCAAGAACGAATATCAACCACAGCAACCAGAGTACGTATGGTACTCATGTGAGCAACAGTAGCAAATACCTCATCATAATCACGACCATACTCTTGCTGAAAACCTCAAGTAACAAGGCGGGCCTTACAGCGCTCCATAGAACCATCAGGTTCTATCTTGATTTTAAAAACCCACTTGTAGGTGATGGGAACAGCTTGAGCAGGTAACGGAACAAGATCCCAGATGCTAGTAGATTCAAAGCAGCAAGCTCCTCAGACATAGCCCATTACCACTCAGATATAATGGCAGCCTCGGCTCATACACAGCACTGGCAGCAGTAAGACTATAACTATTAGGAACAACAATAGTACTGCGATCCCGAAGAGCATACCGATATGTAGGAGTCAACGATGTGGGCGACGAATCATCAGCAAGAATATCATTAGTATTGGTCACACCATTAGAGGGAGGAGGAGCAAAAGGTTGACGATGAGTAGTAGTGGGAACTCTAGGATGACGAGTATAGTGGAGTGGAAATGGAGACACATCGAAAGGTGGAGATTAAGACTCAATTGAGGATGATGTATCTGTGGATGGAATAGGAGGGAGAGAAATGAGATGGCCTTTGTGGGAGAGATAGATCGAGTAGTAGACGAGAAGTAATAGGGTCGATCCTCAACAAAACATCACGGGAGATGCGTATGCGATGAGCATAGGGATCATAGCAACGATAATCCTTATACTCAAGACTATATCAAAGAAAAACACACTCAACAGATTGAGCGGCTAACTTGGTATGTTCACGTGGTGCAAGTAGACATAACACGTACACCTGAAAACTCGAAGATGAGCATAACACGGAGGAGCAGAAAATAAGACCTTGCCAGGACAGTTGCCATGAAGGTGAGAAGACGGCTGTATATTTATGAGATAAACAACCGTAGAAACAGACTCAGCCCAGAAATGATAAGGAATATGAGATGCAATCAAAAGAGTACGAGCAGTCTCAATAATATGACGGTGTTTACATTCAGCAACATCATTTTGAGCATGAGCACCCAGACAGGACAGCTGAGCAAGGGTCCCCTCAACAGACAAAAACTGATGAAAGGTAGTGGATAAAAACTCACCCCGGAATCAGAACGAAAAACTTGAATAGCAGTGGAAAATTGTATATGAACCATACGAGCAAAAGATTGATAAATTGATAATATCTGAGAAAGATGTTTCATAACATAGACCCAAATATAACGAGAATAATCAGTAGAGTGAGTTTTCAAGTTAGAGATCTTGAGTTCAACTCCCCACCTCTACCATTTAATCTTATATGGCCGAATTGGCGGTACCCTACAATCTCTCTCCAAAAAAGAGAATAATCATCAATAAAAATAACATAATACTTGTGTTCACCTTTTGAAACAAAAGGAGCAGCCCCAAACATCAGAATGTGCTAAAGCAAAAGGACGACTAGACCTAAAGGTATTAGAAGGATACAAGAGTTGTAGCTGTTTGTCAAACTTACAGCCCGTACAATACTGAAAACTGTTATCAACAGATACATGACCTAAGACATCCTAACGAACTAATGTAGAAAGATGAGTGCCACATAAATGACCTAGTCGATGATGCCACTGAGGAAAACTAGTGGCAGACGTGGAAGTTGAGGTAGATAGTGAAGATGAGGTGGAGTCGACAAGAGTAGAGATTGGCGGAAGACACAAGCGATCAAGAGTGTAGAGTCCCTTAGAGACTCTACGGCGATAGCCAATACTAATGAGAGCTCTTGTCCAACGATCCTGTACAAAACAAGTAGAGTCATCAAACCCAACAACACAATTCATATTGGTAATCTATCCAATAGACATAAGATTCATAAAAAGCTAGGGCACAAGAGACACATCTGGAACAAAAAATTGAGGAGTGACAAGAGAGCCCTGATGAGTAATTGTGTAGGAGGTGCCATCTGTTGTCTGAACGCAGGCATCATCTGTAATAGGCCAACATGATAGTAACTAAGAGTCGTCTAATATCATATGAAAGTAAGCTCCAGAATTCAAAACCCAAGTCAGTACCTAACGCAGAAGTAGATGCAGTGGCAAGAATAGCAGATCTACTAGAAGCGATCTCAGAGGAGGTATGTTGTTGAATGAGAACCTGAAGAGCACTCATTTGAGTCTGAAGATAACTGAGCTGAGTAGCAAGTGGCTTTGAAATAATATTAGTGTCGTGGTATAAAAAAAAATACCTCGGCAGGTTCGATGACGTGCGCAACATGTGTTCCTCAACGCGAGCTGACCGTGTGACGGGTCACCCCGCGTTGGACAATCTCAGAGATTGACACAAGGGTTTATACAGGTTCAGGCCTCAGTGGAGGCCCTAGTCCTGTTGACGTGCTCCCGACGAGCGTCGGCTAGGGGGCTCTCTCCCGGAGAGAGGGCTCCAGAGCACGTCTGCTCGTTTTTTGGATTGAGTACAAATGAGTGTCTTAGGTTACAAGAGAGGGTTACAAGGGTATATATAGACCCCAAAAGATGCAAATTACTAAATTACCCCAGCTACAACCGTCGGATCGAGGGCAGGATAGTCTTTTGGCAAGATCCGGGACACTAATCTTGGACACGTGGCGGCCCTTGAATTCAGTGCCCCCGGGGGAAAGGGGCTCCGGGAGAGGTCTCCCCCTAGCCCGGAGAAGGGGCTCCGGGCTAGGTCTCCCCCTTAGCCCGGGAAAGGGGCTCCGGGGGAAGTCTCTCCCTAACCCGGAAAAGGGGCTCCGGGAGGAGTCTCCCCCTTAGCCAGGGAAGAGGCTCTGGGGGAAGTCTCTCCCTAGCCCGGAGGAGGGGGTCCGGGAGACACCACTCCCTAGCCCGGAAAACGGGCTCCGGGAGAAGTCTCTCCCTAACCCAGAAAGGAGGCTCCGAGAGAAGTCTCTCCGTTAGCCCGGAGAAGGGGCTCGAGAGAAGTCTCCCCCTTAGCCCGGGAAAGGGGCTCCGGGGGAAGTCTCTCCCTATCCCGGAAAAGGGACTCCGGGAGAAGTCTCCCCCTTAGCCCGGAGAAGGGGCTCCGGGGAAAGCCACTCCCTAGCCCGGAGAAGGGGCTCCGGGAGAAGTCTCTCTGTTAGCCCGGAGAAGGGGCTCCGAGAGAAGCCTCCCCCGAGCCCGGAGAAGGGGCTCCGGGAGAAGTCTCCCCCTTAGCCCGGAGAAGGTGCGCCGAGGGAAGTCTCCCCCGAGCCCGGAGGAGAAGGGGCTCCGGGGGAGGTCTCTTCCTAGCCCGGAGAAGGGGTTCCGGGAGAGGTCTCCCTCGAGCCTGGATAAGGGGCTCCGGGGGACGTCTCTCCCTAGCCCGGAAAAGGGGTCCGGGAATGAGGGGGCTCCTTCTCCCGTCCTTGGGTGACGCTTGACATTGCTAGTATTTTCCCCCAACAATTAGAAACTAGGGAAGATGCAGCAGCAGTACCACGATGATACGATGTACGCAGTGGCTTCAACTCAGGATGTAGTTTGAAGCACTGTTGTACACGGTGACTAGGTTTCTTGCAATGAGAATAGATAACCTGAGTGGAAGAATAAACTAGAACAACATGGGATGAATCCGTCTAATGGAAAGCCATCAGAACACTATGCTTCAATAACATGGAAGAACCAGCAAGGGAGCGAAGTCAAGTCTCCTCAGCAATCAAAGCAGTTAGAACCTTAGCATGGTAGGAAGTATGGTACGCCCAACGAGTTGAGTCCAGATGGGTTCAAACTCAGTGCGAAGGCGTATGACAAAATCAAAAATGAGTTTCTGCTCATCATATCACTCCTTAGCTGCACACCCAATACAACAAGGGCAAGCAGAGGGGGCCATAAAGTCCAACTGACGAGAGATACTTGTGAAAGCACTATAGAACTCCTTGATGGGTTGATCCTACTACTACATAGCCTTAAAACTCTGTCGAAGAGAGAAGCGAAGTGCCTCACTGCTCTGTTGGTAAGAATGCTGAAGATACTCCCACATCTACTGTCTTTTTTTTAAGAATCTAAAACACCACTAAATCTGTTCAAAACACACCAAACGGCATGTGCGGCGCAACACGTGCGAGCGACATGGGACGAGAGACGGCGATCGAGCGGCGCGTGCTGCGCAACATGCACGGGCGGTACGGCACGACAGCGTGGGCAGTCGTGGGATGAGCGACGGGCGATAGATCGATGCTCCTCGACATGCGACAGCATGATCGACGCCCTCCTCCTCGACGAGCAGGGGCGGCACACGATCGATGGTGCTCCTCAACGGGCGACGACAGCACCTGATCAGTGGCGGCGGCACGATCAACACGTCGCACAGCTACAAGGGTTTTGGGTGGCCGAAGTTGGCCAAATTTGGTCGGCTCCGAGATTGAGAGTGGTGGAAGAAGACTAGGGTTTTGCGTTGGACTCTGATATGATGTTAGGAACTCAACGAATAGCTTCTATTAGGATTGAGAGTCAATATATATAAAATACAAATTAATGGGCCTTATGAACCATATGTACAGGCATATACATATATATACATAACATAGGTATGACCCATGCGATCTCTCCGTTGGTCACAATCAGCCAACTCGCTAACGAAGAGCAAAGGCGAAATGTACCCTTCATCTCTCTATTTACCTGAAATATAAGTTTCGATAAAAAAAAAAAATCTTTGTAATATAATTCATGTACAATACAATGTATTACTGTACACACTACAGGGTACAAAGTTATCTACATATACGTGTGGGTATAAATGCCCAAATGCTATACTCTCTCCACCTCAACCCCTCAAATATATCGTACATAAACACTATGGGGTGCAAGGCAGCTTAGGGAACCGAGGGGACCCAGACACGACCGCATGTGCTCCGGCCATCGCCGCGGCCGCCGTATTGGTGTCACCGTCACTGTTACTGTCTCCGGCAGCACTGGCACTGCCGCCGTGGGGAGTAGCCTGAGAACCTCTGGCCATGATAGAAGAGATGGCGGCCGCCAACGCCGTGGTGAAGTTGGGGTCGCGCGCGATCGAGGCGGTCATCGTCTCCAGTGCCGAGCTCTGCCTTCCGGGACCCACCGCCGGTGGAGGCATCAGCCTATGCTGGTGTCCGTACATTTCCAGCGGCATCGCGAACGGCGCCATTGCCGTGGCCGGGTGGACGGCTGGAACAAGGTGGAGCCCGGCGGCCGGTGACTGGGTGAGGTCGAGCGTGATGGTGGGGAACGGCGCGGAGGCCGAAAGCGTGGCCATGGGGGAGGCGTATGAAAGGGAGGGGTGGAAGAGCGGCGCGGCGGCGGCTGGGTGGCCGAGGAGCGCGCCGGCGTCGCGGCTGGCTGCCGGGCCCGAGAGCAGCATGGTTGCTGCCGCGGAGGTGGTGTTGGCCATGGCGGTGGCCGCCGGCGGCAGCGGGTGGTTGTGCATGCCCTCGTAAGTCGTGGTCAGGATGGTCTTGTCGTCGGCGCACCGTTGCACCTGCAGAAATGAGCGTTAGATTCTTCTTGCGTGCACGTGCCACGTAGACATGCATGCACTCTCTATTTGCATGCATGCACATATAGTAGCAAGCTGATCGTTTCATATTTGATATGAAATATTTTAGTGAGAATAATTACGTGAGATGTCACAATTAATCTGTCCGTGTAAGACAAGACAAACGTGAATCGATCAATCATGGCGTAACAAGAAAAAGGATTTATTTTACTCCAGATACTTTTATAATATGTTTCAATTAGATTCCGAATCATTTGTCAAGTGTTTAGTACTAAGAAAAATTTTAATTTACCCCACATATCACTATAATGTGTATTGATTTGCCGCCAGTCTATTAGCTCTTTCATCAATTTTTATTATATTGTTGCCATGTTACTTCGTTTGTAGCAACTAATGTGTCACTTTATACCAAAAACCTAGCCATATGTGATGTAATGTAACCATTGGCAATCAACATACACTTGCAGTCATGTATACTCGTGAGATGACTCTAATTTTCAAATATATAATGGCATATTATTGTCATTTAACTGTGCATGACATAACATATGCGATAAGATATTAAGGATTTTTTGTGTGTAACTTCCTCTTTTTAATATATATATATATATATATATATATATATATATATATATATATATATATATATATATATAATTTACCTGCTTCCTGACGGGGCAACCCAAGGCCATGGTGCAACGATAGTAGGCTCGTGGGCAAGGGTTACCCTTTGCCATCTTCTGTCCATACTTTCTCCATTGGCATCCATCATTTATCTATGTCAAAATTCATAAATTGTTTTACGTTATATATATGACCAACAATACACTAAATGATGTTGATATGTACACTTAAATGATAATAGCAGATAGATAGTTGTATAAGCTGATCATAGTTAATTTCTTCTATTTTCATTGGTGTGTTTGATCAGAGATTTTTGTTGATGCGGGTTGCGGTGTACAGTATGTCAGTCAAATATGCACCAACTTACCATTGGGCCCTCGGACCGCGCGCGCACCGACACCCTCGCTTTCCGGCACGGCAGCTCTGCCGCCGCCGTCGACACTTGTTCATGGCCGCTCCTCTCGCCGTGCTCTGCCGTCCCTTCTTGGGGCACTGACCTCTTGCTGCCGGCGTTGCTCAGAGACGGCGAATTGCCGGCGGCCTCGTCGTCGGCGCCGGCATCGGAATTGCTTATATGCTCACTGTCGAATGCTTGCATCTTCAATTGCATCCCGGGGAGTGCTGATGATAGTATTGATTTTGCTTTGCTCGTTTGATGCGTCTGCATCGATCGATAAGACGTGTTGTTATTAGTCAAAAGAAGAATTAATGGGAAGAGAAAACGTGCGTATATATACATATATGCACATGAGATTTGGACATGCTAACTACTAATTAGTACTAATGAAGCTTGGTTGCAAAGTTTTTATTTGATCATGGCCCGAGTTGCAAGTTAAATGTTAGCTGTTTGTGTGGAAGCCTATATGATTAGCAGTGCACACTTGCAATGTTTATGAATGGACTTGACTTGAATGCACGCACGACTATTTAACTAGCTACACGACTTCATGCATGCCGAAAAATAATTATATGAGAGTTAGATTCTCTCCTTAATCATTAAATCACACAATCTTGAGGAACAATCTAAACAAAACTATTTTAAATAAATCACACAATTATCTTATATAAATTATAAATACATTTCAACTACTTATTCATTCAATTTAATGAACAAGTGAGTCTCTTTTTTTATCCTAAAATCTGGTCTAATAAATTTTTTCCAATGCATGCATAGTTTCTTCCCCTAGAATTAGTTAGGTAGGTAGAATAAAATGAGGACATTTGTAGAGGGAAACTAAATTAACTCTTTGAATAGCAAAATTGGAGCATCTTGGATATGGATTGAACTTTACCCGGGGATCTATAGTCAAAATTTCATATGATATATATAAATCTTCTCCGATTAGTTACTTAATTTGCACACAAGAAAATACACTGTTTGACTCTTATCAATCAATTCCAACTTGCGATCCGCCTGAACTTCGAAAAGGAAGCATATATGACAGAAAAAAAAACCAAAAAGATGGATGCATGACGCAAATTAATGAGTGAGTTGTGTAATTGTTAGGATTGACTTACTAGAGGTTGTGAATGATGATGCTGCGTGACCTGGAGCAGCTGATGGTAGAGCGCGCCGTAGCTGCGGGTCAGCTCATCCAGCATCCGCCGCAGCCGCCGGTTCTCCTCCCCAGCCTGCTGGAGCTCCCCCTCCACCGCCGCCGCCGCATCCATCTACATACATACAACAAGAACTACAGACTTGCAAACAAAAATTAGTCAACCATGCAAATTAACAAGAAATTAACCTACTTTATGATCATCCGCTATCACCGCCTTCTCCTCCCCACCGTCGTCGATCGCGCGCCTCGTCGCCGTCAGCAAGTCCAGCGCAGTCTGCGCAACACAAACACACAAATCAAGATCCATCCCAAGCATGCTACTTTAACACAGCTATATATCTCATGCAACTTCCACAGTTAACTTACGTTGACCATGTCATCGCGGCCAGCAACCTCCGGCACAGGGCCGCCGCCGCCGCCGCCGCCGTCCCCGCGGCGAGCCGAGAAGAAGTCCAGCTCCTTGATATCATTCCTGCGCCGCCCACTCCCATCATGATCAAAAAAGCCATGATCCAGCATGATCTCCTCCTTGTCTTGATGCTTTGGCCTCATCATGTCCATATATGAGAAGAATTTTTTGGAAAAGGCTGCGACTTAGGAGCTTCGTTATGTGTGTATATGGACATATGGGTGTGTATGTGTCAATTGGGGTCCAAGAGAAAAAGATGAGAAGATACCGAACAAGCTAGCTAAAAGACTTGGACTTGGACTAAATTAACAAAAATAATTAGTTCATTAATTAATGGAGAAATTAATTTGGACCACTGCGAAGAGCGGAAGGGGCCGCTAATCCCGGTGGGGCCACGCCACGTCAGCATGAAAGGTGGCTTCCATTTATAGACGCCGTTAGACGACTGGAGTATTCCACGTGTGGGGTCAACCAAGTCAACGTTTGTTGGATAGCCAAGTGGTGCTGAGTTGACCATGCATTGTCTCGGTTACTGTTTATTTTTATGGGCAAAGTAGCGAATTTTTTTGCCTAATAAAAAAAAAACTGGTCCAGACCTTAAAAATTTTTCAAAAATGACTGGCAGTCGCAAAATGAACCGCGCGACTGATCTTCAGTCGCTAGTCCAACTAGCGACTGAAGACGTGGCACAACTCATATGCATCCGTGTCGTGTCTGCCACGACTGTGACATCACCTGTGAGGAGCCCAGCTCGGTGCAGCTGGTCCCTTAAACGACTTGACTTCCCAGGATGAGTCAATCACAGGGATACATTGAAGCAGCAAAATAATACAGTAGTCATAATTGTATGGCCATCAGGCCTTAGTACAAAACGAGGTACAGTGCCTTACAAGGCACAAGGGTCTAACAAAATAACACATCTAGTCGGCGGAAGTTAGGCCCAAAAGCAATCCACAGGAAACAGAGGTTGACAGCAGACAGCACCACATCAGGGCTCCGGAGGAAACTGCTCATCATCTCCTGGGTCCGCAGCATCTTCAGGGTATCCTCCAAGGTCGTAGAACGCTCCATCTATTGAGGAGTTGTTGCAAGGGTGAGTACTTATGTACTCAGCAAGTCATAGGGGAGGTAGAGATATAGTTACAGTATAAATGACATGAGCCTATGCTATTGGGGAAAGAGTGAAGGGTTTTTCCCAAAATACATTTCTTTCTCAATTCTTACTCAACTTCTGATCATACCCATGGCAGTAATTAAATCATATTGATGGTGATACATATATCCCATATCCAAGGCGATATATCCTCATATCACATTATTTTTATTCAAGCCTTTCTATCTTATACTCATAACAGTATTTCATAATTTAGGGCATAAACCACATGCCTCTTAATTATCATATGATCTCTATATTATGGTATTACCGCGACACGTCAACACATGACAGCCCACGGCAACGCCCCTTATCATGACAACACATGCCACTTGGGTAATCTTGAGCTAACAAATTTTAGTTTATAAAACAATACTTGTGTCACACCCCATGGATTTAATCCACTGCGGCATACTCCTAAAACTCGGGAGTACGAAGTATTCGAATACATTTTTAAACTCTGCAGAGATGTACCTCTTTTTAAATCCACTTTTTCACTCGACTTCCAAGTCGGGCCAACTCCATGCGACTTATACGCATGTGACAAGGCCGAGATCACACAACGTTTTGCAATCTAGTATTAACAGTATCCCTGCCCGGTAAATGGACAATACCGTCCCAAGTACCGTTGTGGGTCCTCTCCACTGCCTTACTTCCTAGCCTGGGTCTATGTTCCCGCAGGACACATAACCTCTTTTGATTACAGTCGCGCACGACTTAATCTGGCGTAGGGCGTCTTCCTTCTTTACACCTTATCCTCTCATAATTTTTCTGATCTCACATCACTCATGGACGAACTGCGTCCCACCAGTTTCCACGCGAGAAACCGGATCGACAAGCCATGCAGGGAACTGATAATACTAAGAAAGCTACTAGGTTGCGCCTGTCCCATACCAGGTAAGTGGTTGGTACATTTTTCATGCCACTAGACGCATAACACAAGGTTCTAGTCCTTACATGCCAGTGACCAGATCATACCACAAACCATGCACCTTCAGTGCCTACACCTTCAGTGCAGCCAAGCACCTCCAGTGCTACCACCATTCCATACCAAAATACTGGTCACGGCTAGGGGTTCTATTTCATGAATATAAATGTACATGTTTAAACTTTTATTAGTTCATGGCTTACTATTTTATCAAGTTCACATTCCTCAATTATTCAATCTATCACTGCCATAATATCATTGATCTCAACACATGCAATATTAATGAGGTATCTACTCATGGAATAGCATAGCAATTCATAAAATATGGGTTTCAATATGATCAAAGTATGACTTGCCTTCCGCGTCGTAAGTATCAGCAGTCGATGACGGTTCAGCGACAAGATCTTCAACCCCGGACTCTTGCTCTAAACAAGATCAAACAAGCAAACAGGCATTACAATTCATTCTATTCTTACTAATTCACTACATGCAAAGATGCAAGGAGAAAATACTCTGGGAAAACAAGGTTTGGAAGCGATTAGAGTTAAACTGTGGGGATCAGGGTTAAAATTAGTTGTCAAGGTTTACAAGGTTCCAAAATATCAGGGTAATATCAAGGTGGTGACTGGTTCGCCCAAAAACAGCGAACGCCTTTAGGTTGGCATTCGGTTCAAGGCATCGGCATAAGGTCGATGGGTGATAGAGGGCTCAACTCAAGTTGTGACAGTAGAGAAAAGTGTAGATCACAACATCAGGAGTCTAAGGGACAAAGTTATTTCCAAGTTTCATGGCTGGAAGTGGGTGAAAAGGCTCAATGCCACTGGCTGACACAGCCTGGCATAGGGTTGACATGGCCAGAAACTAGGGTTAGCCTTATCTTTTGACTCAGGGCTCCAAATGATGCACCACTTTGTCTGGTGGTTAGGCATTTGTAACAGGAACAAATGTCTCAACAGGACCTAGGGCAGGAGATGGCCGGAAAGCGATGAAAACCGGCGAAGAACACGGTGGCCGAGCTGTTCTCAACAGTTTCTGGACCAAACTTTGGCATGGCAATACCTCTTCATCTGGGCTGATCCAGGTGTCGAGCTAGAAGGCAAAAATACTCATGGGGTCGAGGCACATCTACTAGACAAGGTGGTTGGGGTTGAAACCGCCGGGAACAAAATCCGGCGGCCGGAGCTAGGGAAGAAGACACAAAAATTGGGCATTTCTGTTCTAGGGCAAACGAACTCGAGCCCTTGCTTGAGGAGGGTCTCTGGGGCATACAAAGGCTATGTGTGAAGTTGAATTCACCAAACATTCAACAGATAAGCTAAATCAGCAGGCACAGTGAACATGCACGGTTGAATTTTGGGGTTTTTCACATTTTAGCAAAATTGATGATTCTAGTTGCTTAGATGTGTTCCACACAGTCCACTGATCAATATTGATCACAGGCTCGAGAGCTAAATCGGTTTAATTGGGGTTTAATTGCTCGCCGGAGTTGTCGGGGAAAAACAGCAATTCCCGGCGATGAGGTGCGATAGAACTCAATTAGCTGCTACTACACAGGTAAGTGGTTGAGAGTAACTCACTGGTAGCTTCAATTTGGAGTTCGGTGCAGTGGATTGGCCTGGCACCGTGAGCCTCTTCTCGAGCTCGCCGAAGAAGACGAAGACGACGGCGTGGTTAGGGATTTTGGGTGGTTCTGGTGTGAGTGTGTTTGAGCTGCGCTGGGGTGGCTTTTATAGGCACAGCAAGGGGCTTGCAACGGTTGGAAATGCACGGGGAAGTGAAGCGGGCTGGAGGTGACAACACGGCTGAATCCCGGCGAAGTGACGCGCTCCAGCGGCCGTGCCGGCTTTAGCCTGCTGCTCTGGTGGAGGTGAAGGCGAAGTGATGCTTCCCCAAGGCATGCTTGCGACGTGGCGCAACTGTGCTGCCGTTGTCGGGCGCGCGCGCGGGAGAACGAAGGCGTTGCTGGCGGGATGAAGCTGCTCCACGGTGGCGAACACGATGCACAAACGTGGCAAGGAAGCTGTGGCGGAGGTGGCGGCGCTGGAGATCGCCGGCGACGAAACCACAGCAGTGGCAACGGCGACGACCAACTCCGGCGCTCGTGGTCGTTTGAACGGCCTGGTCGTGCACAGTAGCCTGGTCGAACCAGGGACTGATTTGCGATGATTTTTGGTTTGGCTTTGGACTAAACTGCAAATCTGGTCTTTGAGAGGTTTAATTTGAGATTTGATTTCATGGCTGAGTATAATATTTCTATTAATACCCATTTAGCTCAAATTTGGAGAAAGTTTGATAGGATTTGAGGGATTTCACCTATTTTCGAAAATAGGGTAAAATTAGGGTAAACTAAATCTGGATTTTGTCGATCTCGAATTCTGGTGGTTGGAGAGAAATTTTGAAGTCTGATCAAACAGGAGATTTGCATCAAATAGCATTTGGGAGGTGTTCCCTGAAGAAATTCTGGGGTTGGATTTGATTCGTGGATTTTAGCCTTTTCAGGCTTCCAGGTAAACAGAAAAGGACTTATTCGCAGTAAAATTTGGATTAAACTGCGAAAAGTGTTTAGATGAATTAATCTGGCTCCCAACTTTTTGAAGTGAGTTGAGGATGAATCTAGGAACATATTCCAGGGGTTACTTGAGTCTGGATAAGGTTAAATCGAGATAACTTAATCATCTGGAAACTGGGGTACTTAGGGTAAATCTGAATTTTTCCTGTTTTCGAAAACAGAGAAAGGCTTAGGTACTGGGAGTTAGGGTCAGAATTTGATCTGGCTCCTGAAGACTTTTATCTTCAGGGTAACTAGTAGGTTAAATCTGGATGGTCAGATCTTGATCTGGATCTAGAGAATAGATTTGGAGATTTTTAGGGTTTGGGAGATATTAGAGTTCAGCTGATCTGGCTACTACTACAGAGATACATGCATGCAGGGTTTTTATGCAAAACTTTTCACCCCCAAAACTAGGGTGTTACAATCCGTCGGCTCAAAACTGTGTCACAGAAAAAGATGTAAAACTATGTCACGACAACAAATTATATAAGTCAGTTCTAGTGTATCTGGTTAAGACATGACACTCGCTATGGTAAAAAATCCCGAGTGGGATTCAAACAATTTGAATCCGAGTCTTTGGGGTTAGAGCTCTGTGTCACAATCAATTGGGCTAAGAAACACTTCTAAAAAGTATTGTCGAGCTGGGTTGACGGTGTATTTGGGTCGTACCACATTTTCAGTAGTCGGATTTCTTCACGACTGAAGGTTAGTTTTGAAATTTTTAAAAATTTTGGGTTAGATTCAGAATTTCTTCTTTTTATTGGGTTATAAAAAAAATTTATTCCAAAGTAGCCGACAGTCCCGAGTAATTGTGTACTATGCTTTTCTATATACTGTTACGAAGTTCTAAATAATCTAATTGATCTTTATTCATTCATTACATATGTGGTATAGACTTTTTATTATTATTTAATATGATGATTTATAGATTTTAGTGGCATAGTACCTCGATTAATATGAGAATTTTTAATTCTCACAATAAGTATTGTGCTTCTATCTCAATTATTATTATGTATAAGACATAAGATTATTTTATATCATTACAAAATTTTCTTGTTTTATATTTACTATTGTATATCTCACTAAAATATGAGTTTGACTATATTTTATGAATCTCACAAATCATATATATATATATATATATATATATATATATATATATTCAGAACTTTATAGTGGACAGAAGAGAAATTTTTCTGGTGATACTAATTATATTTCTTCAAGATTTGTGAGACTTATTTCTAAACAACATGGAAGATGGTGCTATTATTTTCATTATTTTGCCAAGGCTCTTCATTGTAGTTGAAACAATTTTGTACTTTTCCAATCTAGAATGTTCAATTTCTCACCTATCTTTTTATTTAGACTCATGAATTTTCGATCAAACAATGTAAGTGACAACGGCACAGTTGTATCATTTATGCCCTTTTTATTGTGAAATTAGAATTGGAATTTAGGAATTAGAATTATAATTTTAAGCTAGATACCAAATTTAAATGTTTTAATATATACTAGGGAATTGGAATTGGAATTACAATTCTATATTCAATTCTATGTAATTCATATAATAGAGTTGGATGAATTCTTACATGCAAAATATAAGTTTAAATTCTATATTTCAGATACCTGAGTTATTTGTTTCTGATGGAATATACCAGTGGATCTGGTACTTCTTGAGCGATGTTGGAAGTACAACTCTACTGATACGTATTGGTATACACTTGAGTCAACAGCCACCCACTTCACACCTTTCTTACAGCTTTGGTAACTCGTTTTTAATTACTTTTTTTTTTTTACTTTTCTATAACCCAATTTATTCTTGTCTTGGTATAAATACGGTTTAGACATTTTTCATTTCCACGTGTACTGAAGAAATGTACTAGTACGAATACAATTGGTTTAGTTTCCTGGTATTAGGATTAGCATTCTTATACAATTCAATACATAATTTATGAAAATTAGAACTCGGGTGGTTCTCAACATCTAACACGGACTATCACTGTCTAACCTTCAGAAAGTTTTTGATAAATTGTGATGCAGTTTATAATAGGTTGGAATTGGTTTATCTTTGTTGTAATCTGATCAACTCAAACATTGAGAAGGTCAGGACTTGATATATTTCGCCCCCTAGACGTTAGATAAGTATGCCTCAAATATAAGATTTCTCTTACCACATTAAATACATATCCCACATATCTTATCTGTAACAAACCATCACTTTGAATTCTTCGTGACTTTTTACATTGCCCATTCTCTTTGTACTGTATTTTTTCTTCTAGTTAACCATGCACATGTCATATGATGTTGGGAATCCCATACCTGAGTCATGCAACAAGAAATTTTGGTATGTGATAAATATGGGAATTATTGCCTGCTAAAAACAAGAAGTATATTCATAAAAATGAGAAAATATATCTGTACATAAAAGATGCTATATATAGAGAGTGTACATTCTCCTAGTGTTGATTATTAATAAATCCAAACATAATCTGCACCACAATTATAATTACATACCATTGATATTTTTAAATATGAGTAAATTAATTGTTGTTATTCAGAACAGAACATGTACCAAATCGAGGCCCTTTTTAGATTTTAATATGCAAATATCATTGTGATTTGCATGTGAATTAAGTTAAACTTGTCTATGGATGAGATTAATGCATTGTTATTATTGTAATATTATCCTCCAATAATGCGCGCGAAACACATGGTCTTTGCTATGTTGTTTCGTGTACAAATCAGTGATAACTTAAAGATCGGTACATACACGTGTATGATCGTGTCATGCATGAACTAACTAAAAATTTGCCACAACGCGCTCTTAACAAAAATAAAAATTCAACCTTTTTTCAAAAAAAAAAGAAGGTTCAAAAGCGAGAGAGAGAGAGAAGGTGCAGAATTAAGCTGGATGTAAACACGAAATCGACTTAAATTGACAAACCTTACTCGCCTTTGTCATCAAGTGTGAAATAATGGGAGTAAAAATTAATTAATTTGTTAAAGGTTGAAGAGAGTAGTGTACGCGTCTCTCTCCGAGACCAAGCTCTAGGGTCTCTCTCTCCCTCTCAAAAAAGACCAAGCAATCTCTAGCTAGCTAGTCCAAGGAATTTATGTGTTTGCTTATGTCATGATTCATGGTCCTCATCTCTGGTTTCAAGAGGAGGAAGGTGAGACATTTGAGAGACCCGACAAATAACTCTCCCCACTATCCACTTTTATATGATTAGACACTTCAGCTCTGTTTAAAATACAGGAAATAAAAAATACATGTGTCATGTCCAAATCTAAAAAAAACTTCAACACATGTAATGTCCAAACCAACTGTTTGGACACATCATAGAAAAAAAAAATTTACATAAAGTTGCCTATCATTTTTGTTTCTTTCAAAATTCCTCCAAAAGGAACCATTTCAAAAATGTTTTATAGGAATTTTATATGATTATTCTTTTGTTCCCAACACTGTACAAAGAAATTTTTTTTATGATTTAAATCTTCTAAAATTCCTAATTTTGCTCCATTCAAACACCCCCTTTCAACTTAAAATTCAGACATATAAGTCCTCTTCATCAATTAAGTCATGAGTGTAGCATATAAGACTCAATGTATTAACAAAATTAATAATGAATTGAACAGAGAAAACTAATTGCACCGAATAATAATTAAGAATACTTATATGGAATTCACTTGCACAAGATATGATAATTTATAGAGGGGTTTGGGGTGCAAGTTTCTGTGGGAGACCCTAATGAGCAAGGTCATAGCGACATGGAAGGTCAGAGAAAAACGAAAGGTACAACCAAGGTTGAAAGAAAGCAAGAGAAGGAAATTAAATTGCATGATCCCTTTTAATTAGCTAGCTGGTAAAAGAAAGCGGCGCCCCAGCTTGCACTCTGGACTTGGGAGCAAGAATCCAATTAATGGTTCGTTGAAAAAATCAAATCAAGAGACTTACATATGGATCAAATATATATATATATATATATATATATATATACCGTCCGATCGAACAGTTGGGACCAAATCTTGTAAGAAATCATGATTGTCACTACATTTCTTTTAAGTACAGAAGCATTTCCCACCAAATTTTGCAGGGATTGGAAATTACCCTGTTAACTATTTGTTTTGATAGGACATATCTTGTAAGAATCTCTTTAGAACAGGAGAATGCTAACTCACTATTCTAGCATGGAAATAAATAATATTTATCAAATTTGTATGATGAGGAACTAGTGTTGTTAGTAATTTAATGTCTCATAATTAAATAAATGATAATCTTTTTAATACTAATTGGACAGTATAGACTATAAATTCATATTTAGAGAGGATCATAATATAGTGATACATTTGATAGCTTCTCTCTAGTTGTGAGGGAGAAGTGGCTAGTTTAGACTTGGACAATGTGTAGATAGCGTGCATGTCGGCATAAACTCTTGAGGCAACTATTAGGGTCCCTAATGATCCTTGTTCATGTCATCACCTTTCCATGTCTTTAATTAATTTGTTTGATTATGTGTCCTGATGAGTTAGCACAAGGACCCTGTGAGGACTGACTTAGCTAAGATGCTCAGTTGATTGGTCCAAGCAAACAACTTTTCTTAATTTGTGCCTCCTGTCTTTTTTTTAATGCGTAAGCTTAATTAATTTTAAAAAAATCAAACATCTTAAAACACATATGATTAATAAGAAAAAAAATTACTTTTCAGATATAGCAAATTGCAAGTGGAAGGTCTGGGCTGTGACACAAAAGAAAATGATATAGGATAGAATCTTGCACCGTCCTAAGACCAAAATATATCCTCTGCGTGTAGGGATCGTCCCAAATTCGGCCTCAAGGTACAACCCAGGATGCTGTTCCGATAGCACGATCGTGGTTTAGTACTATCATCTAACCTCGTGTCAAATTAGAAGTAATAGAAGGCTATGAGAAATAGAAATTAAGGGATTTGTTTGTAGATTATTGTGTCTTTCTTTTTGGTTTTTGTGTGATATTTCTAAGTTGCAAAATAGAGCTATAAAAAGAGCAGGAATTAGCATGTTGGAAACGTTGCCTAATTCTTAAAGAGTATACAGAGTCTTAGTTTAAGAAAAAGAGGTATTCGGTGTAAAATTTAAGAGAAAACATCAAAATAATATTACTATAAATCAATAAATTTATATATAGATCAATATAAAAGAGTTCTAATCAAATATATATAGATCAATATAAAAGAATTCTAACCAATTACAACACTAGAGTTCTAATCAAAATTATATAAGAATTCTAACTAATCAGATAGATACCTTTAACATCGTTCTTGGATTTATTGCGCGTACGTCCGTGCGCTCGTCTCTCTAGTGTCATGTTACGTTGGTGTGTTTGGTTTTGAGTTGTTTGTTTCTTCTCGCGGTGGTTTGGCGATCGGGATGGTGTTTAATGAGAGTTCTTGATCCTAGAAGAGCCGCGCAAGCGCAGGCTTTCACGTGAATTGCGGCTGTGCTTTTTGTGCTCTCCTGGTTCTGTCATGGCGATCAGCTCGCATGGTCGTCGCCAAGCGCGCGAATGCTTGCTTCTCCCTGGCCGACGATTTTGGTCGAGCTCATCATGGTCTGTTTAAGCTCGTTTGGCCCTGATTAACCCAAATTTGACCAGTTTTGGTTCTGATCTGCTTGAGCTTGTTCGGCCCTCCATTTGGACTCTTTTGGCCCGTTCGTCATTTGCAGGCCATTTTTAACCAATTTTGGTTTTGGTCTGTTTAGACTCGTTTGGCCTGCTCATCATCTGTAGGTCATTATTGATTCGTCATCTGCAGATCATTATTGACTTGTCATTTGCAGCTTCGCTCATCATCTGTAGACCATTATTTGCTCGTCATCTGCAGCTTCGTTTACTACTTGCCGTGTTGCTGGTTATTCCTCTACTATTTCGTCTACTGCTACAATGTTCTTCTGTTGAGCCTCTCGTATTCAAATTGTTAACGTATCATAGTTTTTTTTTCAAACTCAAGTCTAGTTCCACCCTGAGTTTGAGAGGGAGTATTAAACATATTTATTTATTTAGTTATGATTGCTATATAATTTTGATGTTCTTCTCTATGAGCAAAAGAGATCAGCAAGAAAGCAGTGGAAGCTTCAGGGGAGAAGTTCTACTCATCAAGTTTGGAGAGATAGAATGCAGCCCTACGTATCTCATCTTTATGAAGCAACACTTTAATCATTGCATTTAACATTATGAGAGTTTGCAGCACAACCACTATTCTCCAAACTCCATATGTCTGATCTGCCTTGAATTTGAAGGAGATGTTAAGTATAATATATATGTATTACACTTGGACTCATGTGTCAATATTGGACTCGAACTCGTTTAGTTTTGTTGAATTAACTCATTTAGACTTGTACATCTTTAGATTTTATATATATATAGCTGAAGCCCAATAATATATATTATTGGGTTTTAGACTCTAATATGATGTGTGGTTTTAATATAACATGATATCAAAACAAAGAAAAAAGAAAGAACTTTCTTAAGCACCGCCTCTAGGAGTTTTGTGTCTGTCGCCGCCTCCTGGGAGCAGTGAATCGATAGTGGGTGGTTAAGTTTAGGGTTTTGGAGATCTTGGTTATGATACTATGTTGAATTTAAAAAAAAAACACTAGAATAATATTACTGTAAACCAATAGACCTATATATAGACTAATGCGGAAGAGTTCTAACTAAATATATATAGATCAATATAGAAGAGTTCTAATCAAATATAATATTATAATTATGAAAGAAATTATATAAGAATTTTATTAAAAAGAGAGATATTTTTAACATCCGGCAGCACCTTTTCAAAGTTCACAAACTGCTCAATGCAGTAACTAGGCAACGTCCCAATCTTCCATAATAATAACTCTATTAATTTGAACAAACAACTCAACTGGAGTAGTCAAATTAAGCTGAGGTTTTAGGGAATAAATAAAACAATAATTTTGTACTTTACTAGCAGAAGGTGCTCAGTTAGGAGCCCTTAATGTCATGCACATTGTTTAAGACCAGATTATACATAACGTGCATGTTTATGTCATGCAAATATTATGACATATATGGCTAGCTAGCTCTAGCTAGCTAGTCTTGTATATTAGATGTTTCTTTTTCCATAAGCTAGGGTTTTTGAAATAATGGCGACCACAGAAATAAGATAAGAACAAATCCTCAAGTCACATCTACACGTTTGTTTGGAATAGCTTCAGCTATACTTTAAATTAAGCTTCTAAGATTAGTGGAAGTCTATAATATAATAAAACCCTTCTTCAGCTTCTCTTGGAAGCTGACTTTGAAAAAAACTAGCTAAACGCATCCAGACTGGTCCTAATAAAAAAGATGATCGATTTAGGCATGAGATATTGTGCATTGGATGGAGTAGTGACTGGCAAGACTAGGGTGGTCTCTTTTTCCATGCATCGTTTTCCATTGGCCTGCGTGATGATCGACCTTGGACCTAATTCCTTTGCACGCCCATTTCACCCTCACATATCGTTCCAGTAAGTCTTCTCTACCTCCGTCTCCCTAGTGGTCGTCGGAGCCCATGTCACGCGACTGTATGTGTCCACGTCCGTTAACGTTTAGCTAGGCCGAGTCGTGCATGCTGTGTCATCTCGCTCTCGCTGCCAAAATTGAGGTAAAATTGCACCGGATGCCCCTCCACTATATCATCTCCTATGCAATAGACTACTCTCGGTCCGGACTCCATGTATCATGTATCGACCTTTATAGTCTGCCCTGGCTCGATATATTATTACGAATTGATAGGCCGAAGTTAATATATTGGTCATTCTAGCAATGAACCGGACGGAGGAGGTCCAAGTTTCTCTCCTGAAGCAAGGCCAATATAGTCAGCAAATTAAGAGCATGCAAGTAACCGATGATACGCCACCATGTCCCACTTACTAAGACTCTGTTTGGTATTATATTGTATTTTTAAATTTTTATTTGTTAATTTGATTATTTAATAATTATTAAAATAATAATAATATCTGATTAAATATTACAAATACTTCCATAACTACTATATTCATATCGCAGCATAAATCAACACTGCAATTCTAAATGGTGCCTAATAGATATGAACTTACGTGCACACTTGCATGCATATGACCACTGGGGACTTCTGCGTAAATTGCTTACTAACTGCTTAATTCTTGCCTGTATCTTATAGTACTACATGATCTACATGCATGTTGTGGCAAAGTTAAACTTTGTGCATTAACAACGAAGTAAAGCTTTTTCTTGCACATATATCTGACCATCTATAATCTATAATCTATAGTCCTGTTCATAAATAGTGGCCTGATGTGTAGTCTGAACTTATTTTTGTACGTACACATAAACAGCCACTTTTAATCGAAACACCATCTCTCACCTGTAAATCAAGTCAAAATAATTGTACCTAATCAAAATCTGTACTTGCACAGGTGATGCATCTGTGATAAAATTAAACTTGAAATCTTAACATAATTGAGAACAAATTAAGTTGCATATCTTGAAACATATTAACAAAAATGACTTAACCTTCAAAGGTGTGTCTGAACTGAAAAAAGATCCTTCGAATTACATCAACCCACTTGTGGTGTCAGTCTATCCACACTACAATTAATTAAAGTTCATGAATTAATTAAAACAAATTAAACATTTGTGAAGGTTGTACAATATAATGTGCATGCATGCAGGTCCAAATCTCGGACTTATTAGTTGCAATTTGCAAAAGCTTGCATATAGTCCAAGTCGTGCTCAAACATCATGACAAATATATTTGACATTATAAGCATACAAGTAGATTTGTGCATGCATGTACGATGAGTATAATTTTAGCTTGCAATGCTAACGTTCTCTCCAACTGTGGTGGTTGCGGCGGCGCGTCGACGGGGGTGGACGTCGCTTGCTCGGCGTGATGGGACGCACACACTCTACGGGCGGAGGCAAATGACGGGCGAGCGCGAGGTGATGGCAATATCAGCGTTGGAGAAGAACACGCTTCGAGACCCGTTTTGCGGGCCCCACTAAGAAATAAAACAGCACACCTAACCCGCCCAAAAGTAATTCTGACATGGTCCAAAAAATAAAAAACCCTATATATCAGTAAGTGTGTGTTAGGTTAATGTGTCACGGAAAATTATCGTGTGGGGCTCACCAGCTCATAAAACGTGCAATTGCGCCAGCCTCGTTGGTGTCAGCGACACGCACACGCTCCAGTCTGAGTCACGGATCAGTGGGTCCAATATTTTTTAGAGACCACATGTCATTCAATAAAGGAAAAAAGTATCCATTGGCCCAAATTAAAAACAAACTATGTGGTGCACCGCGTGGCTTTTGACCTCGAGTGAATGACAGGTGGGGTCGGCATTGTGTTGGCCTGCCTGTAAGTCATTGGACATAATAAATATAGACGTTTAATGATTTTTTGGCCATGGTCCACCTGTCAGTGTCTCAAAAATTGGCCGTTGGAATAATAGTCGAAAGGAATAGTCGTTGGTGCTTTTTATAATGTCTTCTGGGCTTAAAAAATTATATAAAATTCTAAAAAATTCCAAAAAAATCAAAAGATCACAGAAAATTTTGGCAACCCTCTCCTATATAAAGGGCATGTTCTTGAGCTATTTTCACACAAAAATCTATATCCATCTACAGCAAAAGCCATTCTAAATTCTTGCAAAATTTTTTAAAAATCCAACATGATTTCTAATTCACAGGGCGGTATCGTTAATTGGCTTGGTTCATCCCATTCTTCTGGCAAAAACACTGAAGGGCCAAACAAGCAACAACAACCCGGTTTTTTGCAGCCGCCATATCCCCCTAACTACCATCCATATCCACCGAATTACCATTCGTATCCACCAAGTTATCGTCCCTATCCACTACATGACCACGCAATTCCGCCGACTCCACAGTATAGTCAGAATTTTCATTTTGTCGGTATGCCGCCGACCTATCCGCAGTTTTCTCCACCTCAACCGCACTCTACGTCTGTGTTTGACAACGGCACTCCAGATTCTGCTCCAACCGATCTGGCGGCCCGAATCATCATCGATGACAACAACACCGTTGCTGCTGTGGACGCTGGCCGAAAGACGAAACGCTTACCGTGGTCCACCGATGATGACATAAAATTGGTAATAATTTGATTTCCGTATAGGAGGAAGGCAATGTATTTACGCGCGACTTCATTATTCAATTTTTTCAACAACATGCAGATTAGCTTTTGACTCAACAATTCGCTCGATCCTATTGATGGAAACAATAGGAAGTGCGACATGTACTGGGCCAGCGTTATACAACGAAATGGTGCAGACAAGCAGGAGAAGGGAGACCAAACACTGTAAGGACCACTGGCAACGAAGCAACAAAAAGGTGATCCAATTCAACAGTGTTTGGCTCTGACTAAAAGAAGTCCATGTCGGCGGTCGTTCGAACGACCAACTCATGGCGCATGTTCGCGAGATGTACAAGACGGAGATGGGTCATCCCTTCGTCTTCGATCATTGGTGGATGGCGGTTCGCGAGCAACCAAAGTGGTATGTAGCTTATATTGATGCTCCCAACAAAAGAAACAGATTGTCCAAGTTAGGCACCTACATGTCATCGTCCAACAACGATGATGTGCCACCAGCAGAGACACGGCCAGAAGGACGAGACGCTGCTAAGCCGAAGCACAAAGGTAAGGAAGGGTTGATGCCACGTTGGATTCTATGGCGGCAATAAGAGCGGATCTCGATGTCTTCATCCAAAATCAACTTGACCGGGCCGAAAAGCGGAAGGACATAGTCCGTATGTCGGATAACTTGTGCGACGTGGCGAAGTTGAAGGAAAAGTCCGCCTTATATAAGGCATACTAGAAAATGATGGGTCTCGACAAATCCATCTTCAACGATGCACAAAAAGAGGAGTACGATGCAAGCATGAAGATTCTGAGAGAGAAACTAAATGCCAAAGATGACGATGACTAGTTATTTTGTTTTTGAATTTGCTCTTTGTAGCCGACCATGTATCCTCCATTATTAATCTATATATGATTCTTTATTTAATTTTACTTTGGTATCCAATTATGAAAACTAACTGTTGGAATATAGCCGTTGCAAAGTAACCATTGGAAAATAGCCATTGCAAACTAGCTGTTAGACTCCTTGTCTATATATTCACCCCTCCACAAAGTTTCTCCTCACAATCGACAAATTTAGCGACTAATATCTTCGCAACCCCACCGTCGAGGATATCCACCAATTACTACAAGTAGGAGAGGCCTATGGCTTTCCGGGTATGCTGGGAAGCATTGATTGCATGCACCGGGAATGAAGAAATTGTCCTGTAGCATGAAAGAGACAAGTCACTCGTGGAGATTATGGAGTCCTAACGATTATACTTGAAGCGGTAGTTTCCTATGGTCTCTGGATATAGCATGCTTTTTTGGTGTTGCAGGCTCTAACAACGACATCAATGTGCTAAACCAATCGTTCTTGTTCACCGATGTAATGAAAGGGCGAGCTCCTCATGTTCAATACACTATCAATGGCTGATAGTACAAAATGGGGTATTATCTCGCCGATGGTATATACCCGGAGTTGGCTGTCTTTGTGAAGACAATACTGCTCTCACAGACGGTGAAAAATCAGTTGTTTGCACAGCACCAAAAAGGAGCGAGAAAAGATGTTGACTAGGCTTTCGGAGTTCTACAGTCTTGATTTGCCATCGTGCACGGTGCGATATGATTTTGGCGACAGTCAATTCTCGTAAAGATCATACAGGCGCGCGTCATCTTGCACAACATGATCATAGAGAATGAGTGCGACAACGATGCCAAAAACTATGACTACAATGATCATCCGAAAACATCCACCGTAGTACTACTTGTGATCCACACTGGGGTCATGCCTTTATTCTAAGATGTACTTCTAAGAAATGCTGTCATCTGTACTAAGCCTACACACGCAACTAAAAAGAGACTTGATCGAGCACATTTAACAATGTTTCGGAGGACACACCGACGAGTAGTATCTTATCGAATTTCGTACTAGACCTTTTTTTTTGCAAATTTAATCTTAGTTTATTTGGCAACGATGTCATGTACCACTATTTGAATTTTAATATCTATTATTTTTATGTGAAGTTTAATTTTTAAATTAAAATTTATTATTTATTTTTTGGTCCGAAATGTCGAATTTAATTTCCTAAGTAATATGTTAACATATTATTAATATTAAAATTCATGAATTAATATAAATTTGTTAAATATATAATTTTCAAATCATATAAAGCAAATAAGAGCCAAACCATTGAAGTGTTTGACTCTTACTTGGTGTTTGTTTAGCTCTTAAGAGAGTGGACCCATGCTAAGAGTCAAAGAAGAGCCAAGTTGTTGAAGACTTGGTTCTTATGTGACTCTCTGAGATGATTCTTATACACGTGACAGAGAATATTCAGTTTAAGAATCAAACAAGAGCCGGGAGGATTAGAATCAACCCAAGTCAACTAGATTTTTTATCTGGGTATTAATTGGCAGCAGTACCACTATGTTGAACAAATGGTCGACGATCGACTGTATATGTCTCTAGAGTGTAGCGTGCATCCTTAAGACTATATTGTCAAAAAAAATATGTACAGTGAAGTGGTAGACCTACTGACTATGACTAACACGTATGCATATGCATAAGCAGTTTATGCGGCGTAAGTAGTAGATTTGGTATAAAATGTCATTTTTATAGACTCAATACTTTACTTGACTAGTAATTTATGAGTAGACTTGTGCAAAAGCGGGCCGACCCAACCCGAGCCCAGTGGGATGCTAGACCAGGCTTTGGGTTTGCAGCCTGATGGCTAAATTGAACAGAGCTTGGTTTGGACCGACTGCCCATAGGACTAGTCGTTTCGTCTTCGCCTGCATTTTGCACAGGTCTATTTGTATGTTGGTACATGACCTAAAAAAAAGTTTGTCATATGACCCACAATTAACAGATCTTAAAATAAAAAAAAATTCCCACGCTCAGCCCATAATTTTGGGCCATGTATCTAAGCCCATCGAACAATATTATCGAGGCCCATTGACAGCCCACAAAGACAATCGGATGAGCTCGCGTCCGGTGCTCGTATCCTCGCTCGCGACGGCGTTGCCGCCGTCACGGCCTCGCCGTATGCTCCTCCTGACGGCCACGTCCGCGGCGAGCTCCTCCTCCAGCCTGGCCAGTCGCGACCGTGCGCGTATCCAGCCGCGGCAGCAACCGAGCTGCCCTCGCCTCGTGGCGGCGCAGTCGCCTCCGCCGCTGGCGCCCGGCGTCGTCCAGAGAGACGCCGAGACAGGGCTCGCCTTCCTCCTCCTCGTGCTCTCTGTGGTATGCCTCTATGCATTCCTTTCCTTCCTCGCACTAAGTTGTTTGATGCCAATTCTTGGTTTGTTCTGGTTGGTTATGGTTCTCGGATGAACTCTTATTCTAGATGAAATGCTAAGGAAAGTATTACTAGACATTTAAATTGGAATATTGATGGGAAGATTAGAAGCAGCAACAAAAGATGGTACTTTTGTGCAATTATTCAAGTTTCTGACATTAAGTACTGTGTGTAAGCGATTTGACTTCAGAACTAATCAAGAAATCTCTCGAAGGAGCGAACTGTGTATGAAATATTCAGAAAAGATTAGTCTTTGGAGATATTGACAGATGGAGGAGCATTTGTTTCTAGCAATTGGTTGCCTGGTTCAGTTTGCTAGGAAACCGGAAACAATGCCTCAAGTCCCGTCATTTGCTTCAAATGATGTCACTTGAAATTCATGTTGTTACAACCATTCATGAGACATTGGTGATTCTTAAATGATACTTCAGAACTGCGTTGTCAACTTGTCGTAAGCTTGCAAGTTGCAAGTTTTCAATTTATACTTGAGTAAACAGAGGAATTCTTAGTCTCGAGATGAATTGGTGATGAACTAGAGGATTATCTCACTACATTGAGTTCCCCTTTCTTCAGTTCATCCTTCATGCTCTTGTTTGATTCAGTATTCTTCTCCGTCTACTATGTCAATGCTCTTTCTTTCTAATTATACTCATCAGCATTTCCTATCTCTTCACTGTCAAGGCTTGCTAGATGTTCAACCATAGTCAATTTTAGGTGCATCAGTTGTTTGGGGCATTGATTTTTTCCTCTTATGTAGTAGAAATTCTTGTTCTATATGAGTTCTGCTTTTTTTACTCTTACCAAAATTCATGCAACTTTTGTTAACTTTCTGGTCCTGCTTTTAGGTAATGAGCTCATTTCTGTCACTTGCCATCTTATCCATTCCAACCCTTAGTGTGAGTAAATCATCTAAAGCATTTCTGTTTCTTGCACCACACAATATTTTTTTTTGTTTCCGTGCTGCAATTATATTTTCTTTCTTTTTTTTATGAACAGTCTTTTAAACAGATGGAAATTGCAGCACATAAACTGTCGAAAATAGTTGCAGAAGAAGTGCCAGAAACTTTGTCCTCGCTGAAGCTATCCTGCTTGGAGATCAATGATTTAAGTAGCCAACTAAAGAACCTTAGGTGAGATTTCATAAGCAATCCAAAACGTAACCAAAGCAAACGTAAATTTTAGATTTTTGTTTCCATTTGATACCATGCAGGCAAAGACTAACAATGAATGGATTTGGAAAGAAGAGCAGTACTGAAGAAAGATGTCACACTGGGAGACCAAATCAGAGAGATATATGAACTATTTTAGCCTGTAAGTTCACGCTTATTAGTTTCCTCTAAAATCCTTGATCAAATGATACATGCTTATCACTGTAAGCACGAGTATTTGCTGAAATATGACGCATTCGTCACAGTAACACAGTAGCTGTAGTTTGGCAAATCTGTACAAGTACCAACTTATGCCTGGCAATTTGGAGCCAAATCGTGTTAAAAAATATCATTGTTTTCATTTAAGATTTGACATTATTGACAGGGAGATATTGTTGGAGTACGAGTAGGTTACACTAGCAGAATTTCAAAAATTATTAAATTGTTACTAGCAGTGGAGAAAGAGTTGATGAAGCGATTGATTTAACAGCGCACACAGTCAATGTCTCTATTGTTATACACGTTCTGGGATGGAATATCGTACGTTAGTGTGCTAACACCAACACGCATGACAAGAGTTTAGGAGCTGTCGTTCTAGTAGAGATGGCGGCTAAAATTTTCTTAATATATGTTAAAGCTTATCATGCCTTCCTTTATATAGAGTTCTGCAAAAAAATACTACATTAGATTTCCTAATGTGATACGATATCACATAATGAAACCTATTCAAATTGTAGGAAGAGTCTTACGTTAAGTCTGCTAGTGTGATACGAAAACCTCATAACAGATCCAATCCGAATTAATTCGTTCCACTCGTAAGGGTGACCCTGTAGGTTCATGTATATTTAGTAACAACTCAAAATAATTACTCGAATTGTGAGTCGATAGTGTTTTTTAGTAGAAATATAGCGACTATCCAAATATATACGAAGATCATATTCAATGAACCTATATAATATACTCATGTTGATCTTTTTGTCATACAATACTATATTAAACCTAAAACAAGAAACATGTTACTCTTACATAATTCAATTATTTCTCGATCTCATAGTAAACTGA
The DNA here is from genome assembly GCA_019359835.1 of Pharus latifolius. Lineage (NCBI taxonomy): Eukaryota > Viridiplantae > Streptophyta > Magnoliopsida > Poales > Poaceae > Pharus > Pharus latifolius. Next base: position 81,454,678 of record CM033323.1, on the reverse strand, counting down.
TCTTCTTGGAGTTGACACTCATTCACAAACAGCATGGTCATGCATTTATCAGTTCGTTCATATCAAAGGCTCAAAAACATCTCATTATATGAGAGATGTAAATTTCATCTTAATCATTTATATTCCTCCACATGGTTTATAATATGCTTGAATATTATCTTTATTACTACTCAATTAAAAATAGTATTCGATAGTGTCATGCTATTGACACATATAGAAAACTATGACGGTCTCAAATCTAAAGATCCATCATAAATATTATTTGAGACTAAATAGTGACACTTATACGACAAATCTAAACAATATTTCAAAATGAGTCTATCTAATATTATATTTTTCAACATATGTCCATATTATTAATTTGATATTTTATATCTATGATCCGTGAAACATGACAATCAATCAATATATGTGCTAATCCATTAATCAATAATATTCTATTTGATGATATTGGATCAGAATTTTTATAGAATAACATAGCAAATAAAATAAAAGTTTAATGAACAAGTCATAATCAAACAAAAATGATAATTTATTGAAAACAAAATAACATATTATTCAAATATTTATAACAAAAATAAATATATTTTTGTGATTTTCATTATGATACATCACTTCGAGATCTTTCCTGGTAAGCTCCCTAAATATAAGATAATGTTGCCTACAACTTTGCGTATATCTTGATGCGCTCTTCGTAGTCTTTCATCGCCTCTGGTGTCGACAGGTTGCTTAGCAGGGTAACCCTCGCTGTTGACACCAAATCTTTGCACTCGGATGTGGAAGGATCCATCCGCCATATCTTCACCTCCCAAACCTTTCAGAATTAAGAAAAGTTTAACCAAAAGTTCGAGATTATTAAAAACAGAAGTCGTCAGAGTAACTGAAATACTTGAAGAGAAAAAAAAAAAAAAAAAAAAAAGAAATTGCTGAGACAAGCCATACGCATTGATACACTTGCATACTTACGTCCAGTCGAGCGCCTAATGCACTAAACCATATCACTTAACGCTGGAATCTTATTCTAAGGTTCTTGTGGTTGCGAGTAATCCAATACTAAGTCTAATTCCAACGTGGGCGTCGGAGTCGGCGCCCGTAATAAAAAATTATTATTTTTAATTGTGGAGAGAGACGACTAGTCAAGGCTGTGATGACTGAGAATTTTTTTTCTCGATTTCTGTTCGTATTTTCTTAATTTATATATTAATCTAGTTCAAATTATATTTTGATTATATTTAAAAAATTATAGATTTTTAAATTATATTTATATTGAGACCAAACATCACTTATATTTGATTTTAAAATTTTAAATTATTTATATTTTACTAAACTCACTTAAATGCTAACAAATATTTAATTTACTCGTGGGTCCGTGCGAGCAGTCTCCTCAGACGCTTTTATATTGGAGTAATGAGTGATTCAAGTGGTGTTTCGCATGCTTAATATATAATATGTCAAGAATATTCCTCTAAACCATCTGTCAAAATGCCCCAGTATTCGACTCAACTTAAAGAATCAAGAACAGGAAGCTCTTCTTTTTTTCCACTCGACTCATTGATATTAACTTAAGAATGCTGATTTTAAGAACGAATAATTATTCTTTTCCGATCCTTGATGCTCAACTAGAGAGCGGACGACTAATATATTTCACTTATCGAATAGGGTCTAGGGTCTATGATTGATTCATGACCCTTGATGTGGAAGGCGTCCTTCGGAGTACTCTCATAGGAACCTGGGAGTAATCTCAGTAGTTCCTACAGAGTTGCACAAAAACTTTATATAGTTTTTCACTAATTTTAAGTACTGTTTATACTTAACGGTAACGAAGATCGACAAGCTACTGGCATGTACTAACCACTAGCTAAGTTCTAACCAAGTACCAACCAATGTGAAGATATTTTAGACAGGACAAGTGGATCACTAGGATGATTAGCAGTGCATCATAATCATATGACCTAGACTAAACTATGCACTTCCTTTGACCTCATATGTAGTGAATTGTGCTTGCCTGTGCAAGATTGCTGTTAAATGGTTGAAATGCTATATACTTCAAAATAAAAACTGTAGCTTCCTAGGACACAAATTGTATAGTGACGCCACTCTTCCTCCCAACATGGTAGTTGTCTAGTAGTGGGTGCATGATCTCTGGACTCTTTACTAGTTGTGGGTGCAGGCCAACTACATCCATTCCTGCACTATTTCTACTCCAAAACTTATCTTGTACGTCAGAGAAGACTGAACTGCAGAAGGGTCAGATTTGTGCAGCTGGACTTTTCATTCATTTGTTTGACTAACTCTCAACAATCCATAATCTTTTCCTCCTTTTTTTCTCCAAGGAGAAGAATAAACCTGAAATCTTCTTATACTCTTTCAATTTCCATTTTTTCAGATTCCAAGTGCGACTTGTTAAGCAAGGCAAACTAAAGATTAAAGCTCTGTTTGAGTGTACAGTGCTTTTTAAAGAAGAAGATTGAACGGATGGTTTCCTATATTTAGTTGTTTGCTGAAATAGCTAATTTGATTTTATGAAGCCTATAGCAGCTATAGATTTTTGAAATTGTAAATGATCTCAAAAACTGCCCTAGAAAAATTCGCCAGCTACTAGTAGTATACGTAATTTGGAACACGGATTCGGGCCATGTAAAAGATTGCACCTTTTCACTAGTACCAAATTTCACCAAAGTATATGTGAGGTTATAGTTACCTGGATGTTGCGGCCCTTCTGGATGGGCCGGGCCTGGGCTTCGACACGGTCGCCGAGGCGGGCGGGCTTGATGTGGTTGATGGACAGCTGCACGCCGGCCACCCTCCGGTACCCGGTGGCCACGTACCCGCCGAGGCTCGCCATCGACTCCGCGATCAGCGCCGACACGCCGCCGTTGAGCACCTTGAACGGCTGCGAGCGAGCAACCAACCAACCAACCATTGATATGACATGCATCAGTATTCAGTACTGCCTGACAGCAGGTGGCCGGTCGTTTAGACGTTCACCTGACAGCAGGTCTCGGTGACGGCGAGGCGACCGACGACCTCGTCGGGGTTGATGTGGACGTACTGGAAGCCGAGGGCGTGGAGGGCGGTGTCCACCACTTCCCTGGTCTGCTGAGTAGTACTGTCGCCGTCGCCGGCCATTGGTGTGTGTTTCTTGGGATGCTTTCTTTCTTTCCCTCTCTTCTCTAGACAAAGAAGAGATAGATAAAGAACAAGAGTTGCCGTTCCTGTTGCTCCTTTGGACTTCAACTAATTTGGTACTCCAAGGTCTCCGTTGCTCCACTTTTGTGCTCACTTGCGAACAGTGGGTTCAACGCGGCGCCCGGCCCGGCCCGGCCTCGGAAAAAAATTACATTTTTTTTATTTCAATGAAACAGAGAGGAGGCGAGCAGTGAGCGCCTAATTTTTTTTAATTTACGTACTCTCGTTCTTAAATATTTTTCTCTTTCCCCCGATAAATAAACAATATTTTTTTTACACACTCTATCTTCTAAAAATATGTAAAAAATCTTTTTAAATACTCTAGTATTAGAGAAGTCAGTGCAGATATGATTTCATATGCATAATACAAAATTTTCCTTCGAAAAATCTTTTAAATCACTTCTTTTACTGGACTTCACCTAATATAGCGTTTACACGTATATACTTGACTTTAGAGTTTACACGTATGAGGTAAGTTACCTCGAGTCTTAGATAAATTTCCCCTGCAAGATATGAACTTTTACGGTCCTTCCAAAGTTTCTGCCCCTTCAATGGCTTCTACCGGAGATATATATTTTTTTTCAAAAACTTTTGACTTCTCCTAGACAGTGAATTTGAAGTGGATGATTGTCTCACGGAGACTTGAGACTGTTTACTCAAATATTCAGTTTCAATTTTTGGTTTATCAGTTCAAGTTGTAGTGAAACACGTAATTTATTTTAAATTTTATTTTGTAAACATAAATCATCTTTGGTTTATAAATTAAAACTGTAACAAAAAATCTCAAATAAATTAAAATCAATAAAAAATATTTATTGAACTTATAAATTACAGTCCCAATAAATAAATTTATTAGAGAAACTTAAATTTAGTTGGCCACTCAATAGGTTGCTCGTTCTCATTTGTGTTTGGTTATCTTAACCAAAGTGACTCTTTTATATAAATAATCTTTTTAAAAAAGAAAATTACAAAACCAACTTAATGTTTCAAAAATTACAAAAATAACTTTTTTAGAAGTATAGTTAAATCTGAACATGACACGTGACAAAAAGAGTACGGTAAATCTTTGTACCACACAACTAGTGTGTACTAGCGAAAAATCAGCCACACTTTGAGAGTGCAGTGATACCATTTTTGATTTTTTTTATTAATTCAAATTCAAAGTTTTGTACAGAAAAATTTCAATTCTTTCGGCATTGATATCTTTTAATCGATAATTTGGATTGAAAATTCGTTTGAATCAATATAATTGTGAAACCAAAATGATTAGATCGACACAACCGAATTATCAACCGAAATATCACAAGATACTATATATCAAAAGGTATTTTATATATATATATCCTCTATATATAATTTAAAATATTTTTAAAATGAGTTTAGATATTTTTTATATATCCTATGACTGAAAACCATGTTTTCAATGAGTATCATATTATACTTACTTTTGATTGCTTGAATCTTCAACCAATCTAAAAGTTATATATGTGTGTGTGGGGTTACTCCTAATAGTAGTTATTCTTAATAATGAGTACGATTATCTCTAAGTTCTCAAAAATTTTGAAAAATTAAGATATATAGAGGATGTAATGTTGTGGATCCAGTATTATCATATATGAGAGAAAAAAAAAAACAAACTCAATTTTACAACCGACAAATATATATTCAATCTATACTTGTTTTTTTTTCTTCCCATGATCATATATGTGATAAAATTTTGTAAGGATCCATAACATTACATCTTTTATATATCATAAATTTTTAAGAATTTTGAGAGCTTGTAAATAGTTGAATCGCTACGAGTAGTAACTCTAGGAGTAAAGCATTGACATACTATAGATAAAGTTTGGGATACAGACTCGAAAAGATCATTGTAGTACAGTGTTGAGACCACAAAGATCACGGGTCGACAGAGTTCTGCACTAAGTTCAGGCCCATTCTGTACGTATAGCTTTTTTCATTATTTTTACAATTCAAGGCATTTTTCATTCATATGTTTTGGTTTTTACTCGTTCGTACGTTTCGCAGCTGTGTTATTTTGGAGTTACTAATGGGTGCGTGTCTGTTTTGAGATATTTGCAGACCAAATTATAAAGATTTCAGTCGTCCTCTTGCCCAAATCTAATAGGTGACAATAAGACAGTAAGATGATAGTGAGTGGTGGTTAGTGATGATGACACGAAAAATATCAGATGGATGAAAAAAACTGAGTGGGTAGCACGACAATGAAAAGACGGTGGCCGTGGAGAGAGTTGGCATGGGGTTGGGTGGTGGTAAGGACCAATGGTGAATGAGACGACGATGTATTGGTGATGTGGTATTAGCATCTAATGAAACAGATTGAGTTAAAGTTAATGTGGAACTTTGGGAGTCCGCTGAAAAAAATGAAAAATAAGGAATCAATTAAACTTTTGAGTAGAGAATGAGTACCTATGAAGAAATTTACTGAAATGCCGAGAAAAATAGATCGGAAAAGACAGTTGCCGAACAACGGATAATATATTTTGTGTTTGCCTTCTCAGACGAATCGAGGAAACACACCTTTAATAAAGTGATACCAAATGAGATTATTATAGCTTAGTAGCTTGCATGTTGCACTGTCTAAATTAAAGGCACCGGCATCAGAAAAAATAAAACTTCATGTGCTAGATAGCCTTGATTATTGTACTTGTCAAGCATTGTCTAACTGTCCACCTAACAATAAGCAAGCACTATCAGCTGGGACACAAAAGTAAAGAAACTTTCTAAACATGCCTTAAGAGTTAATTAGGTGGTCATGTACTTAGTTTTGAGCATCAATTTTACAAGTTTTTCTGTATTGATTTATAGTAACAAAAAGATTTTGAGAACAGCTAGGGTGCCAAGGAATTGCGTTGATTCTTCAAAAGAACTTCCATCGAAACATCTATCATCAGATTGATACAGAATTTATCAAATGAAAACCATCTTGATAAAATATTTATACACACACCGATCCTGTATTTTTGTGTTAAAGGTCAGAGACATAACTTTCCAACAATCTTATGTTATCAACACGAGAAAAAAAAATAAAGCGAAAAAAAGTTGACCGATAACCATATCAGAAGACCTACCACCAAAAGCCGTCTAAAAAACGTTTTTGGGAACCTGTTAGGAGCAACGTAGAGAATGATAAATCGAACTAGCAGCACCAATCACGATAGATCTGCAATGTCAATCTTGCATCAGCCTCAACATATCATCTGGATCAAAATTGCCGGTTTTGAGATCATATATAAACACTATTTGCCAGTCCTTTGCATTTTCAAATGTTTTTTTACTGTAACCAATGTTTTGAGATGGGTTAATTTAACTCAACTTTTTTTCACTTTGGAAACTGTGCAACAGATTCTATCTCCAGATCAGTAAATTAGCAGTAAATTGATCGATACCAGAGATTAAAAAACCGGCAACAGTTAGTTGGTTTACCGGAAATCCAAGTCAGCGGCTGGATTTCAATACCCCATCAGATTTTTAATTTTTTTTTTAGACAGATCAATTTATAATATTAGTATAAGTTATTCAAGTTAAGGCCAAGTCAAACCGACTTAGTTCTTACTAATGATTGCATCTTATTGTAACATGAAATTTCATGATAGTATATTTTTCAAGAAAATAAGAAAAAATTTAATAAATTGCTAATTTCCTCGTATTGGTTGAAATTGATGAAACCAACCTATTCACGGATAGACCGATTGATCTTGATTTGTTTATAATCTAAATGATGATTTGGCGAGTCTTACCTATAAAAAAATTCTTTACACAAGTTGCTTCCCTACGACACACGTTTGGGCGGCACGCGGACGGAATTAGGGCCCACTTGTAGGCTCCCCGTGCATGTGCGTGCTTTATTTGTCGTGCAAGCAGCACGTGCCTCTCAACATGCACCCCCACTCATCTTGTCTTCCGGATCTTGCCTCCCTTCTTCCTCCCTTCACCTCTCACCATCATCGTATATAAACACACACCCCACTTAGTTTAGTACTGCACAGTTCCATACACACACACACACACATATAGTCACACAAACTTGTACATATATACACATATATTGGTATATATGGGTTCTTGGGTTCGCACCATCACGACGCCGTTCAGGAAAGCTTGCACCATGCTCAATCCACAGAGAGACAGCAAGAAGACACATCAACCAACTGGTATGTATTGCTCGCCGTTTTCTAACAGTTTAAGCTTTTAGAGTGACATGGGCGGTGCACGAAACTGATGGGTTTTTTGCATGCACGCATGCAGCGATGGTGGTGCAGCACGAGGCGGTTGAGAGGTCGAAGCTTTACGGCGAAGTGATGGCGTGTGCGTACGAGGACGTGCAGATCATGTGGTCCATGCTCGACAAGGGCAGGCTCCGGGAGCTCAAGTGAAATTATAAGCAACAGTACTATTGATTTGAATATCCATTTTTCAAGTCAAAAAGTACATGCGGAGCCGCTCAATCATAAATCAACTACTTGATAAAAATATGCAAGATTTTAAGGTGTTTGAAATTTCATACGAAAAGTCTTTTCTACCGTCTCAATATCATGAAACAATCTATTTGTCGAGAAATAGACATATCCGCACCGTTGAATTTGAAAAGCAAGTGGTCCAAATTGGAAGAGTATATATAGCCACTATTAGCTTGATGATAAGAAGCATATATCTGAAGATGGTCAAGCCAGATGGTCCTGAAAGTTTTTGGTTTGTGTCATTGTCTGTAGCTTGGAAAACAGTGCCGTTTGAGTCTGAATCCCCAGTACTGGCACTTTTTTGCCAAAGTGCTTGGAGAGATTTAATTAATTACTGCAACATTAGGATCTCCATTTGAGATTATATGTTTTCCTTTTTTGAAGATTTGAAATCCTTTGTAATTAATCCCTTGCTATCAACATCATTTCGGCATAAACATCTGTAAGCTGAATAAGTTTTGAAGGTTCTTTTTTCGAATTAAAAGATTTGAGCTGTTGAATTAATTGCGTTTGGATGGTACGTGGAGATAGCAGGAGGGGAGGTGCATGCATCATAATTAAAACATAGGAAGATATTTGCTTGTTTATTTGCAAAGGATTTAGTTACCAAAATAAATATATATATATGAATAATTACCAATTTTTCGAATTACTATCGGTGTATATATTGTAAAAAAAAAGTAAAATAAAACTTCACTTCAGACAAAAGAAAATTGTGATGCTTAAGGATAATTACTTACTATTTCATTCAATTGCCAGAATTATCAATTGAAGGAATATTATTTTTTTTCCCATGTATACTTGAAGAGAATTATAGATCTAAGCATATAAAATTGAAATTATGAAATGTTTTTTTTTATCACAATTAAGGACAATTATATATATCTAGACCTCATCTCCAATTTTCCAGTTAGAATCCCTTGCAGCCTGGTTGTCCGAATAATTACCATTTAATTAAAGCTATATATATCAGATAAGGCAAACCCATGCCAACTACGTATGCATCTGTCTAATAACCTAGTATAATTCATAATAATCTAAAGAAAGAAATGGGAGGCATTAACATGTCACAAGCAACAAGATAACAATATTATTTATCCACAATTCAAGACAATACATTGTTCAGAGCCCTAACAATAAACCCAAAATGAAATCAAACATTACTTCAACTTGCATTATTTTGCTCAGAGAGAGCAAGAAACATAACATGTAGTATCTGGGGGATAATATAAAACCCTAAATAACCTGCAAAATATAGCTAACCAAGTAAATTAACCATATGTGAAAGCCATGCACGCGTAAATGCATCAGAAACCCTTACATGGGCGGGAAAGAAGGATCCGGCCATGGGAACCCAGTCTCCGTGCAAAGATGCATCATCTCCTCTGCACCGCCGCCGCCGTAACCGAAGCCATTGTAGAACATGGCGCCTCCACTGCTGCTACCGCCGGCGCCGCCGACGTCACTGGCGTTGAGCACCTCCATGAGCCAGCTCTGCCGGTGCGAGCCCTCCGTGGGAGCGTCCGGCGGCTGCACCTTCACGCCGACGTTAGCAAACGGAGCCATTGGCGGCTGCAATGCAAACGGCACCATCGTTGACGCCGCAGCGGTTGGCAGTGGAGGCGCGGCCGAGGCCTGCGAGCGGAGGTGTTCGATGCGGTCGTGGACGGCCTTGAGGCGCATCTCGACCATCCAGCCGAGGCTGGTGACTTCCTCGATGGAGACGCCGGCGAGCCCGGGGCGGCGGCCGGTCATGGATTCGTGCATAAGGAGCGTGGTCTCGAGCTCGCGGTTGTCGCGCTCCTGCTTGCGCAGCTGCTCCTGGAGCTTGGCGACGCGCTGCTGGAGAAACCCCTCCTGGTTCATCATTTTCTTGCACTGCTCCAGCTCCGGCATAGACTTGAACCGCGCCAGGACGCGGCCAGCCTCCGGCAGCGACGGCCACACCTCCGGCTGCGTGTCTCCAGGGCCGTACACGACGACGCAGGCCTTGACGTCGCAGAGCGTCGCCAGCTCGCTCGCCTTCTTCATCAGCCCGCGACGTCGCTTCTTGAACGTCGCCCGCCGCGTCGAATCGTTGGCGATCCACTGCAGGTTCACCTTCTTGCGTGCCATTGGCGCCTCGAACACCTTGCAAATGGCACGTAAGAAGAGATTGGTTGGTTTGATTGGAGAAGAAAGGTAGGCAAGGATGGGGAGATTTATACAAATGGTGGTCATTAGGGATTGCATGATATATGGAAAGTTATAAATCTGAGAGATTTGGACAAGATCATGTGAATCACTGCACCTTAATGTGTTGTATAGCTATACATCTATCTAGCTAGCTTGCATCTTAGCGTGCATGCACCACATCTAAACGGCTAATTAAACCTTCAGTTGTATCCAGCATGCCTGCATGCATGCAAATACACTGATTCTACATCACGAAACAAATAATACAGCTGTGCATATGTTTACCAAAAAAATCACTTGTGCACACTGCCGATCATATTTGTTAATTTGTTAGAATAAAAAAAAAATTAGATTGGTGTGGAAGTTTTGATCTAATGAGTCCAAATGCAGATAATCTATACAAATTTTTATAGTCCTTAACTCTATTCTCTAAACAACACCATTTGTACAAAAAAAAATTTCAAAATTTAATTGGTTAGTAGCTAGAGAAGGTGTCATGTCATATATCTACAGGAAGATTGAATTAATTTCAGGGCTTCTTGCAAGATGCCATCCTTTATTACATTGATATGTTTGCAGATATCTTTCCATGTATGTTTTGCTCCTTAAGTGTCTGTTTTAAATATATACATGCACTTAATCCCAATTCTTGATTAATTATAACCTGATTGATGAGATACAGATAAAAGATCAGATTCAACAATCGAAGATACCAATGCAGAATGTATAACTGCAACCAGGGGCCGATCTACAGGGGCAGACAAGGCGGCCGCCCCCGAGCTCGACGACAAGTAGTTACCCCATGGAACGACAGCCGCAACTCCCCATCGTACTGTTCAGTTCGCCCCCTGCGCCTGCAAAACCTAGGCTAACTCCAACGCCCGCGTCCGAATCGGCGGAGCAATAAAAATTTTTTTTTTAATTGATTAGTGGAGAGAGACTACCCCTCCGGAGGCTGTGACGCCCGGAAATTTTTAATTTTTTTTCTTAATTTTTGTGCAATTAAATTATATATAATTTTTATTTCTTAATTTATATATTAACCTGGTTTTAACTAGTTCTTGATTATGTTTAGAAAATTGTAAATCCACCTATATTTGATTTTAGAATTAAAAATTATCTATATTTTACTAAAATCACATAAATTTTAATAAATATTTAATTTACTCATGGATCCATATGAGAAATCTCCTCAGACATGTTTATATTGGAGTGATGAGTACTTCAAGTGAAAAATATAAAATATACCAAAATATTTCTCTAATACCCCAATATTGAACTCACTCTCATAATTCTCACCGCTTGGCTGGTGGCAGCCTCTTGCGCCTTGGCTTATACTTGAATAAACTGATGTGGCAAGTACACCATGCATTATATTTGTGGGTCTTTTTTCAATCGATTCATCTTCATAACTGGAAATGCGTATATACCATATACGTGTATACGTCTATTCAAGTATAATACAAGACTAGTAACTTGAAAAAATGTAAGTAGTATATCCACGTAATAGCTCAACCTATTTTTGTATAACATGTCACATGTTACAAGTACTAGAAACGTGTTTGGCAGAATTTAAAATTTTCAAATAAATTAATTTATTAGAACTTTAGTTTATAAATCTAATAAAGTCCTTTCATCTGCTTCATTTTATTAGCGCATCCAGCTCAAAAAGATTATAAAATTATAATATATGTCCCAAAATAAGTCAAGCGTTCAACCTTAGTTTTAAAACCTATAATTTTAAGCTAAAACTCATCTTAACTCGGCCTAATCCATGTCAGTTGGGACTTGGGATAAAGGTTCGGGAGAGAGAGAGAGAGTTAACTTAAATGGACTTTGTTTGGCTACTCAACTTTGGATCCGGTGATGCATGCAAACTTTGTTAACTAGGTGGGCCACACGGTGCTGCGAGTATTGAAGAAATAAATTAGTAGATGATAAAATATTATATTTAGAACTGAATGATTATATTCAAATCATGCGCTGATCTTATCAGTTTGAATAGCATGATTCGATTAGGTTTACACTGAACAATCATGAACATGAATTGTATTTTTTGAACTAGTCGAGCATGACCAGGGGTTGGTCTGGTATGATCAATCTTGAAACGGACAATCATGACTAGACTTGTTCTGATACGACCATTTTTTGAACTTGATGACCATGAGCAAGAATTGTAGTTACACGACCAATTTTGAACTAACCAAACACGATCAGGTCTTGTACTGATTCTCGTTATGATTTAAAATCTTGGACGTGACAATAAAAAAACTTGGTCGCGCCAGCGTGGTCGTATAAGTACAAGCATTAAGAGTAATTTTTCTTTTTTTGTGTTGGCAGTAATTTTCTGGCATGATCTACGATGTCCACTGGTCGTTTTTCGTATCAAGTCGAATCAGCAAATTTGTCTTTGTGTTGGACGTTCTTGCTATTGGTTGATGATCGTATTTTGTGTTTGATCGAATCAGCAGATTTATCTTTGTGTTGGGACGTTCTTGCTATTGGTCGATGATTGTATTTTGTGTTTGGTAGCCTAACAAATTTGCCTTTGTGTTGTTTGTGTTTTTTTGTGGTCGAAGGAGAAGATTTGTAAATTTCTAGCTTAATCCTCGAGGTCCGCTGGTTGGTTTGTTATGTCTAGTCAAACAAGTAGTTTTGTGCTTAATCGAACTAGTGTTTTTTTTTGTTGTGATGGGCGCATTGTTGGTGTTTTTTTGTGTTTTCGGACATGGCAGTGCAAAATACTTGGTCGCACCAGCCTGATCGAATCGGCTGTTTTTATGTTTCTGATGGTCGCATTTTGTTTTGTCTGGTCGAATCGTTCGTGTTTTTGGCCGATTCAGCAAGGTTTGTTTTGGGCAAATATGGGAAACAATGCGTGTCTGGTCGAATGTGGATTGTTGGTTGAACCGGTAACTTTTGTTTTGGTCAAATGTCGAAAACAGCACAGCTAGACAAGGTTGTTGGTTGAATCGGCAGACTAGGCCTTGGTCGAATGTGGGAAACAGCTGGCCAATAGGGAGCACGTTTTTTAAGAGAAGAAGGTATAAGAAGTTAAGAGGGAAATGAGCCCGTTATTTTACGGTCTGTTGTTGGATGTGTTGGTTTTTTCATGAAAGAACTGAAAACAAAAGGATATATGTGGTTGATTGTTGGGAAAAACATAACGGTCAAATGCACCATAGAGAAAAGGTTTTTCTTTTATAAATAATCCAGGTTAAAAAATTAATTTCAAAACTAACTCACTCTATCAATCATGTTTGTTGAAGCTGTTGCAGTCGTGGGCATGATTGTGAAAGTAATTGTTGATGAGGTGTGGTCAGTGGTCGTCGTGTCACGGCTAGTGTGGTTGAAGAGGTGTTTGGTCAAAGTCGGAGGCCGAGGATGACCAAAATCGGCACAGTCGCACCTGTTGCGGTGGTGGTCAAAATCTCGTCGCAACAGATCCAATGACGTGTAACCTCAGCAATTTTGGTCGTCATCGGGCTCCCACCTCGACCAATACCCTCTTTGGCCACTCAGAGCGCCACAACTACCTCGACCTCGCCCTACGACCACTCCCATGACGAACTTTGACCACATCTCCTCGACAACTGCTTCACAGATGGATTTTATATCAATGTTATTGGAAGCCATCTACCAGCATAGAGAGAAACAAACTCGAATTAACTGAGAAAAAAACACAAATCCGCAAATTCAATGAGAATTTTATGTGAAGAATGAGGACGTAACAATAATTACCTGAAACCTGCAAAATGTGCATGCAAATAAATTAAGACAGTCCAAAGCAAACACGACCATGTCTTTGTCAGTTTTCACATGAAGTTTCGTGGACAATGCAGCTGCCAATGCAGCCAACCCAAAATAGAGAGGCTAAGAGAACAACCACAGGAGACTTGTTTTGAAAAATAATTACCAAACAATGTACATCCACATTCAGATGTGAGCTTGAAGGAACTAATTACTTATTCCATGTTGGATTCCGCCTTCCAAGGGTACTATGGAAACCCTATTTGATCTCTCTTTGGTTTTATAAATGCTTATGTTTTGTGTTTTGTTTTCAGATTTTGTTAAACAAAAATTATTCATGTTTTTATGAATACACTATCCCTTCTATGAACAAAAGCTTAAGTCATGTTTGGTTTACTTTCCCATACCTTATTCTATGATTTACCAAACTGTAAGCTGAACTTGAAATCTGTGAATAGAGTTCTGCTTCAGTTTTCTCATACAGAATGATTTGCTCACTTGAAAGGATAATGAAAGATTTACTAAATAAAAGCGAAGATCAGCGAAGAGGAGATTTTGACCAAAGATCAGCGAAGAGGAAGCAAAGGCAAAATTTGAACACAAGCGTTACAGATCCAATGAAGCCCCGCAGGAAACACAAAGTGAGTGCGATCGCAGCAAATAGAGCAACGTTTATTAGCAAACTGAGCAAACATGCCGAGGCGATGACGGAAGATACATGGCGTACTGCCATTGGATAGCTCGCGGACAGCAGCTAACAATGACGGCACGATACGGATGGTGGGGCACGCGTCGAACATCGGCGCGAATCGAACAGGACGTCAAAAACAGACGGCAATGGCTCGACAAGAAGTGGAGTTCACGTGCCTCAACACTATTCGATCACGGGCCACGTTGCCGAGTCGTGGACCAATCCAAAAGCAGTATCATGCACCTCACCTACCAAGCCACGCGGGCTAATCGAAGCCGTGAAAACAAACGATCGAACAGACGAGAAAAAAGGCGTGGCCGCGCCAGAAAGGCCAGACGTGCAAGGCAACAACCAATCGACGCGGCACAATCACGGAGGCGAATGAAATTGATTGAACGGGCGAGGAAAAGAGGAAAAAAGGACAACGTGGCGCAACCAAGGAGAGAATATAATGAATAGTAGTAAATTAGTGGGGATGAAAATATTATATTTGATAGATTAGATGGGGTTATACAGGTCATTTGTCTTATACAATGTCCCCCGTACCATGATTTCCTGGGACCGTCATTGGTATAGTTGATATGAAATAGTGTAGCTTCATAAACAAAATATATATCGTAACATGTCCAGATAACATGTATATGATAGTCTATTCCATTGGTTGTTCTTTTCCACGAGTGATCACATAAATATAGAAATTAGTAATAGTGCACAGTCTAATCCAATGGATCAGATCAGATCAAGTGTTTATTTTTCACTGCTCCACTTAGTGAAATTCTTACAAAAATTATGTAAAACTAAATCCGCGCCTCCATAACGTCAGTGTAGAGCAACTCTCTAGATTGACAACATAGAAATTACATAAATTGTAATCTAAACTGTTAGTAAAACAAATAGATTAGCCTAATTGCCTAATTATTAGATGGTAATGTGTAGTTGAGTGGTTCGATTGCCTAAAATTCAGGTAGAAATCCTTGATAACTCTGAAGTGTGAAAGAGAGATTTCTGGTATAATTTAACTTATTTTTTTAATAAAAATATTATTTCTCCTACTTATTTTGCACGCTTGAACCTTGATTAATTTTGCTATCATTAAGATAACCATTATAATTTATTTTTTCGTTCATACGGAGAAGCCAAATAGAGAGCCTGTGAGATGCTCGCAGCAGATGGATATATTCTACGTTGTTCATGCAGACAAGCCATTGACCTAGCCCAAATTTCGAGGGCCGGAACAATTATAGCATCCAGTTCGCTCCTTTAAAAAAACTAAATTGGATGATTAATGATATATTACTTTTTTTTTTGTTCAATCTTGTTTTATTATTATTATTATTAATTTTTTGCATATCCTATTCTGTGCATTAGACTTCAATTGTAGCTAGGATGATCGGTCCATATTAGCAAATGGAACGAGAAAATTTTGCCGCCGCAATGTTCGGCATAATATGCCTATATGCATGTTGACTTGATGAATAAACTATCATGCTTACATGTTCGTAATTTTGATCTTCAACTATCTTGCATAAATAATTCCAGAAACTCCAGCTCATGCACCGACCATATATATAACTAATCAGAGTTCATGATTCCATCCGATCACAAAATGGTTTCTCCCCAAAAAAAAAAAAAAGAGTCTAGTGAGACTTGGACTTCTTAATATAAAAGAGACTTGAAAGGTTTACCCAATTAGAAACTCTTTTAGATGCATCCAGTTTGTTTTGTTGAGTTTAAATTTTTAGTAACTTTAATCTGAAACTATAGTCTTCTAAACATGCATTATTACTTAATATTTCCCCTACCTTTTAAACAAATTTATTATTTTTTATGATTTACAAGATACAATTTTAATCATTAATTTTTATAATTATATAGTAGTAAAATTTATTAAAAATAATATTATGAAAATAATATTCATTATAAATTTACTGATATCATTTTTATATCACTAATCTTGAAGATAATATATATCTGTGGTCAAATTGACAAAATTGAACTATAGTTATTCTAGTTTCATTCTTTTATAGACGGACGGAGCATCATGGATGAGTTATTAGCGATCTGGTCAACTTTTATGATTTATATAGTCTTGATAAGTATGATATGTAGTTAATCACACACCAATGCAATTATAGTCTACGCACGTAACACTGATGCTTGAATGCATGTGCCACTTACACTGTCAAGCTATATAACCATATGCACGTCTCTCCAAAACTTCACATCATATGCCCACTAATGGCGCTACATTTGCTGTTGTTTGTGGTGTCCATGGCCACCATGGTAACGTCTAATGTAGGCACTGTGCAAGGGTTGTACGGCGGCAACGGCTACGGCTACGGCCACGACGACGACAACGACCACGGCGTTGCGGCGATAGTGACGGAGGAGCTGTACAAGAACATGTTCAAGCACAAGGACGACGCGGCCTGCCCGGCCAAGGGCTTCTACAACTACTCGTCGTTCATCCAGGCGGCGGGGAGGTTCCCCAGGTTCGGCAACACCGGCGACCTCTGCACCCGCAAGCGCGAGATCGCCGCCTTCTTCGCCCAAATCTCCCACGAAACGACAGGTACTATACATACATGCATCATTATTCTTGTGTGTCACTGAATGGCAAGAGAGTTGATCTATGTTCCAAATTTGTGCCACGGAATTGTATATGTTAGCTGAGATATTTTCACAGTATTGAGTAATTTTGATTGCATAATATAGTGATCATAAATAATAATAAATACAAATTTAGTACACAAATGTGAGCCATAATTATTATCTAAATTAATTTAAAATTTTCAATTGAATGGCAACTCGTTTAAATAAGATAATCTTACTGACCCACTATTCTCCCTACCCATTCTTTGTGATACCGGTGCACCTATTATTCTTACCATCACAGTTATCTTATGTCTCTATATCATCATCATCAACTCACAATCAATAATATCATCATCACCTCATTACCAGTCATCCTCTTGATATGAAAATCAGGATAAACAGGATCATGTTTTCTAATATTTGTGTAAATAATTGGGTACATATATGCTAACATGTTTGTTTGTAGGGGGGTGGCCTACTGCGCCGGATGGGCCGTACGCGTGGGGCCTCTGCTTCAAGGAGGAACGGAAACCTCCGGGAAACTACTGCGACCCCACCGTCAGAGAGTGGCCTTGCCATCCCGGCAAGTATTACTATGGCCGAGGACCTATCCAACTCTCCTGGTAGGATTTACTCTTTTAGAACGGTTAAATCAGCATTACACTCGCTAGCTATGACTACTCTTTTGTTCAGCATTTGTATAAATCATGAAATTTCACGGCTCATTAAAAAAAATAACATAGTAAGACAGATAAATAAGAAACATATAAACCTCACTCCGCTTGTCGAGGAAAAAAAAATGAGACTTTGCACACAAAAATCTCGATTTCGTACAAACTCTTTACAAAAAAATGATATGAGCCCTTAGGACCGTTTAAAATACCAGAAAGAAAAATATAGGTATTAGACGGCATATTTAATTGAATTCATTTGGATTTTAGAACACTTGAATTGTTAAAAAGAGATGTTTACATTCAACACTAAAAAAATTGCAAAAATTGAGAAAAAAATATTGTATAGATTGATTAGAATAAGACACAAAGAAAAATTTCCATATAGATATCTCTTTTTTTTTTAATTCCTCCAAATTCATACGGAAGAGCTCATCCCAAAGAAAATCTGTGAGAATAAATCAATTTTTCCAAACACGTAAGGACATTTCTAAAGGATTCAAATTCCTCCACTCGAGACATCCCCTGTTACATCCAAAGTCTATTCTTATTTAGTACCTTCCAAAAATTCTTCTATCCTTACAAAAAGTAAACGTATAAGGTTGAGTCCAACGCATCAGCACTTCAACAAAATATTCTCTAGCATATTCTATGTCAGATGTGTAAAACACCACACCTCTCCAATGCAAAGGTGCTTCGCGAGACTCTTCGTACAGGTCCACGAGTAAATTAAATTAGGTGATTTTAGTAAAATATCAATAACTTTTAATTTAAAAATCGAATATATGTCATATTTGGTCTCCATATGAAGATAATTTAAAAATCTACAACTTTCTCAATATAATCACACTACTACAGAATTGCTTTTCACTATCAGTTTAAAATAATCTCTACTATCGGTTCTCTTACCGCTAGTGATCGGCACGATAGAAAAAACGTAGTACAACTCTATCGGTTGCAAACCGATAGTAAAATACCTATATTCTAACGTTCACTAATCGTGAATGATAATTTCTTCTATCGGCTCAATGAACTCAACCGATAGTGATGTTAGATTTCTTGTAACGGTTTACACTGGAAACCGATAGTACTGTATAGTTTCCTATCGGTTAGTTATTCGACACGGTTAGTATTAACTTTCTTCTATCGGTTGTAGGATATGAACCGATAATATTACAAAATATTATTAATAGATACAACAATACAGAGAGACACACATTGGACAGATTGAATCTAATTATTCAGAGATTGAATTTATTCACAAATACACTAATACAAAGATATACACATGCATTGGACAGATTGGATCTAATTATTCACATATTAAGTTTATTCACAAATACACCAATACAAGTACACACATACACCAATTAACACATTACACAAGTCATTTACGATCGATCGTTGATAGCCACTTCATCCATCATATATTGAGCTCAAATTTGTCGCATCTGCTCCAATTGAGGCAACTCGTATTGGTCTTTCAACATGGCGCTCTGCATACTTGTATGAAGTTAGAAAACTGATTTCATTTCAATTACTCTTTCCTAAAGACTACCTGGTTCTAATCGTGTTCAGTATCAATTTAAGAAACTGACACGAGCGGCAAGAAAAATTTTAATCGGGTTGGTCAAGAACACTTACAGTTCGTGGAGTGGCCTACGATGGCGCGATGTAGTGCCCGGCGGCGGTGGAGAACCCAAATGCGAGTTGCAATGGCAGTGCAGGAGCGAAAAAGGGGACGTCGGGGAGGCTAGGGTTTTCCGCGCGCGAGTAGAGAATTATTTAGAAATGTGTTTGGCTGGACTCGAGGGAAAACTCCCGCGCGTTTAACCTATTATAGGGGTCTTGTACTATTTTACTATCGGTTCAAAAATACAACCGTTAATGAACTTTCCTCTCTTCTAAAAGTCCCCACTGTCATAACCATTATTATATATGACGTCCTTTTACTATCGGTTGAATAAATAAACCAATAGTAAAAGTTTATCTCTTCTATCGATTCTTACACTAATAAACGATAGTAAAAATGACGTAATTTTACTATCGGTCAAAAACACAACCGTTAGTGAACTTTCCTCTCTTCTAATCCCTACTGTTTCTTTTACTATCGGTTGAATAAACAAACCGATAGTAAAAGTTTATCTCTTCTATCGGTTCGTAAACTAATAACCGATAGTAAAAATAACATAATTTTACTATCAGTTCAAAAACACAACCGTTAGTGAACTTTCCTCTCTTCTAAAGGCCCCCACTGTTTCTTTTACTATCGGTTGAATAAACAAACCGATAGTAAAAGTTTATCTCTTCTATCGGTTCGTACACTAATAACCGATAGTAAAAATAACGTAATTTTATTATCAGATCAAAAACACAACCGTTAGTGAACTTTCCTCTCTTCTATCAGTTCGTATACTAATAACCGATAGTAAAAGTTACATGCTATTCACTAATGGTTTCCCAGACCATAACCGTTAATACAAAATCTCTTCTCCACTACGGTCCTC
Source organism: Pharus latifolius (assembly GCA_019359835.1). Lineage (NCBI taxonomy): Eukaryota > Viridiplantae > Streptophyta > Magnoliopsida > Poales > Poaceae > Pharus > Pharus latifolius. Next base: position 81,434,619 of record CM033323.1, on the reverse strand, counting down.
GTACACTAACGGTTTTCTCCCAGATTGCATACAACCGTTAGAAGATAGGGGTTAGTAGACTGCATTTCTGTAATAGTGTCAACATCTAATTTGAACTAGATTAATTATAAATTAAGAAACAAAAATTATATGCAATTTGATCGCACACAAACCGAGAAAAAAAATCTAGCGTCGGGACGCCTCAACTAGCGCTCTCTCTTTTCATCAAATTAAACTAATATTTCTTTTCGCGTGGCCCCGCATGTAGACGTTGTTATCGCCGGCGTTGGACTCAGCCTAACATAACTCTTTAAAAAATTGGTAACTAATACTTCCTTTTATCCTTTTATCGTCAATTAAAAAAATATCTCCATAATAACTCCATAATACTCAAAAACACCATTTTAATAAAATACTACCGACTACAAATCTTACATATTGAATCGAGACTCACGTGTCAATGAGATAATCACTTTGAAAACAAAGAGGAAAGATTTCTTTTTATATGATAAATAAATTTAGGCATAGTTAAGATGTTTATAACTCTTACATAAAAATTAAGAAAATCGGAAAATTTAAAATAAAAAAAATATGACAACAAATGCCGAAACATATATGATAAAGAAAAAAAATGTTTGAACGATAGCCGTATATAATAAATTTAAGTGTTAATTGCAAAATAATGCATGGGCCTGCAGGAACTACAACTATGGGCCGGCGGGCCGGGCACTGGGCTTCAACGGGCTGAATGACCCGGAGCTGGTCTCGAACAACTCGGAGGTGGCGTACAAGACGGCGCTGTGGTTCTGGATGACGCCGCGGCAGCCGAAGCCATCGTGCCACGACGTGATGGTGGGGGAGTACCGCCCCACCGTGGCGGACGTGGCGGTGAACCGGACAGCCGGCTTCGGGCTGACGACCAACATCGTCAACGGCGGGCTGGAATGCGGCCGGCCCGGCAACGCACAGGTGGAGGACCGGATCGGGTTCTACCGGACGTACTGCAAGTTGCTCGCCGTCGATGTGGGGCCCAACTTGGACTGTGCATACCAGCAGCCCTACTAGAAGGAAACTGTTTCTTAGACCGTCCAATCAGTGCAGATCAGTTTGACCGATAATAATAAAATGTCTTTAATTTATGACTGTTTTCATATAATTTTTTAGTAGAATATTTAATAATTATCTGAATTAAATTGTTATGTGTATCCTTTGTTTTCTATGTTCTAATTGTACTCTACTCTATTGTAATAGTAAAATTTTTCATAAAAAGAATTTTTTTCCACATAATATTTACAGAAAAAATGATCCCACTTTTCATATCTTCTTGAACCACAATCTATTGTGAGTTGTGAAGTTGTGTGATAGATCAACCGTTCAGATTACTCATTATTATCTCATAATTATGTTGGGTCAATTTTACTTGCACCAAAATAAATAGTGCTCATGTTAGAAGTGTTGCTAATGATTTAGTGCCTATTTTAAATTTTCATAATTTTTGACCTAACCATACTTACATCTAGCCTATGTTGTGGGGGATTCGGATCATATAGTTTGAAAAAAAAAAGACGCATTTCTTAAAATCTCAATCAACTTATAAAAATTTTAATTATCTAAATTAATATAGAAAAGAAATTGTAGTGACTAAGAAATTACAAATTTTTTCCGACTTTGAACTAAATTGTTAATGTATAATACAGGTAATTTCTGGGATACCAATCCCCCCGGGAGTGCTGATATTTGATCTTCCAGTAGCCATGTTTTATTGTTATCTGTTTGCCATTTGCCATATTTTTAGTCCAAGTTAAAATCAGTAGGAGCCACATGCTTTAGTTTGGTCCTGGATGGAGCCATGAAGATGGGTATCAAATCACACATCTTGCGACACAGAAAATGTACTGTAGTCCCAGTACATCATAGAGAGAGAAAAAAGATTAGTCATACATAAAGATTATTCTTATTTATTTATTGGAGGTACATGAGCTAATTAAGTACAGATAGGTACATATTATTGGCCAGTTGGGATTGCAGTTTCAACAAGACAAGCAAATCCCAACCTCCCAATGATTAACAAACACTCATACATACAGAGCTTGACATAACCACAAAATTAACAAGGAATGGATCATGTCACCAGCACAAAAAAGACATTAACATAGCAACAAATTGAAGCACTCAAATCACTACATATCCCCATATCTCACACAATACCAGCTTTTTCTGTCTGCAGTTCCTGCATAAGAAAAGATCGTTGAGTTCTAATCTCTGTTACTAATGCCTTAATCATTGGTCTAATAGAAGAAGCCAACTTAATTAGTAGGGTTGTTAATTACCTTGAATTGTGCTTGCTGAGTAGTAGTAGTTCTACTTGGTGATTGCATAGATAGCATAGATGATCCCAGGGATATAGCCCAAGAAAGTGAGCAAGAGGCAGATCCAGAACTCACACTGCATGCATGGAGCGCAGTTAAATTCAAGTGAAAGATCATCAGAACATGCACCACAAACACATGTTACATACAAAAAAAAACTTCTCTTAAGAAAGAATCTAACCATGTAATAATCATATATGAGATTATAGAGAGTTCTAGTAATTAGGTAGGTAATTACAATATACCTTGCAACCATACTTGAGGAAGACACCAAGAGGGGGAAGGATGATGGCGATGAGGATGTCGATGCAGTTCGCCGTGCCGTCCGACATCTTCTCCTTCTTCTTCTTCACTCGTTGACTGATCGATAAATTAACTCCTGATCCCTGATTAAACGTACTGCTACTACTAACTGTTAAGCAGAATGATGTATACTACCAGTATGTAGGCACATACATAATTGTGTTCGGTGGGGGTGTTGGAACTTGGAATACAACTATGACTATGATGGTCCATGGATAGGTTGGGTATTTGATTTATATAGATGGGAGAGATGAAGAGTGTGACAGATACCGAGTGGCACGTGTGCCAAAACCGATGATGATTCGAGGCCAAATGCCAGATTTCTCGCTGTTTTCTGTTGTTGTTTCGATGCGTCCGTTTTTAACGTCATGAAATTTTTCCTTAGACGCGAAGCACCCTTGGCTCGAATTTCCACGCGGCTTAGCCGCCTCCCCTACTGTCCAGCCCCAGTACTTTCTTGCTTGCACCGTGTATGAAATAGTACTAAATTAGCACTATATGAAACTGATTCGATATCACACGGCTAGAGAGAAACACAGGAGGTCCTCCACGATTGTTACTTTCATGTCGTCTAGACTAATAATTCACGAGAGAGATGTCATGTTTGACTAGGTAATCTGGTTCCATTACTGATTTGGTCTAACTAAGGAGGTATCTGGATAGGGATGAGTCACATAGGATGGGACCCTGCTGCAATTAGAAAACTGGTAGGAGTCATTTGCCGTCATCTACCCGCTAACTGAGCAAAGGAACCTATTAACTTCCTAGTTGGTTTGGTTCATGGTCACGGCACATTTTCCATTGAAAGCTTTCTTTCTGCTATATGGATGGCAGGAAAGCCTATCGGAAATCGATCGCCAGATCTATCGCATGGATTTCTGAGAGTAATTTACCTTTCCTTTTTTCTGTCGATGATAAGACAGCTAAAACAATCTTACTATTATCGAACTTGGGAAGAGTCACATCTAACTTGTTTTTATCCTTACCACCACTTACTCGAAAACACATCTATTTTGCTTACGGGTTGTTTCACCAAGTTTAGACTTGTGAAAACCCAAAAAAAAACAAAACTGCTTTATTTGATGTCTTATAGGATGTTAATAGGAAATAGAAATTTGAGCTTATGACACATACAGATTGTTGAATTTCATAGCATATTAGGATTCATAGTCTATTAGGATTCATATTAGTTTTTCTATTAGGATTCTTATTAATCCTTTGTTAAAAATTATAAAAGAAGAACAATTGCATCAATTTTTACAAGTAAACAATAAAACCTTAAAATCAACTTGGTATCAGAACCATCGCTGCTCAAGTGCCACCGTCGTGTTTACTTACCTGACTTCATTGGTCGCCCGCCGCCGCGCCTCTGCACCCGCGCGCCACCGACGCCCGGCCGCCTGCGCCCGGCGACGGCAACTAACGCTCTGCGCCCGTGCGTCGCAACCACCGCCGAGTCTGTGTCCGCACGTCGCCTGTCGAGCCAACGTCCCACCAAGCCCGCCCGCCAAATTTTTTTTTCCTCAGTGATTTAGAGGACTACAAGTCAAGATCTTCTGTGGTAGATCTGGATCTTATGTATATCAAATCCTCTGTGGCGTAAAAAAAGGAGAGAGAGAGAGAAGGGGTTTGTGAGTGCATGAGCTCAATTTCTTTTTGGGACCTGTTGAAATGACAACTACGGTTCCAACCATGGAGGAGTTTATGGTGAAGATGATGGAGATGATGACAATGAGGACGAATGACATCTTATCATCGGACAAAACTGTAATGGCAGTGCCATATTCACAGATGGTGAAAAAGATAGAGCTCATACCAAATGATGTGAAGCTGGAGGGAACCAAAAACTATTTGAGTTGGTTCAAGAGGGTGATTACGATTTTAGAGGCAAAGGGGCTTGCTAACTATGTGCAGGAGATATCTGTCGAGCCCCCTAAAGATAGTTCGGAATGGCAGAACTGGAAAACCACTAATTCTCTAGTGAAAACATGGTTGCTTAACTCAATGAACCCTTCTATTGCTGGGATGGTGGAAGCCACTCCAACCGCAGCCGGGATGTGGGCTGTACTAGCTAGACTATATTCTGGAGCTGGTAATGCCATGATGATGGCTGAAGTGCATGGAAAGTTTCGAGGGATGACTCAGGGGGAGCGGACTGTATCCGAGTACTACAATGAACTCCAGTGATTATGGATAGATTTGGACCACTATGATCCGTTAGACATTCCTCATGCTGAACATTTGACTATGTTCAAAAAGTGGGTGGATCGCAGGAGAGTACTTGACTTTCTACAATGCTTGAATGTTGAGTTTGAGCCTAGAAGAGCTGCCGTTTGCCACCAGCCACATCTGCCCACCATGGAGGAGGCATTTGCTGCTATAGTGATGGAGACCCGGTTACGGGTCATGACATCGGGTACCCTACCACCTCCTACTAGATCTGCGTTGACTGTTGCAGATCACCAGCGAGTGCTTTACTTGTGGAAAGATTGGCCACATTAGTTGGAATTGCCCACAATCACGCGATTTTGGGCGTGGCAGGGGTGGTGGAGGACGTGGTAGAGGCCGAGGTAGAGAACGTGGTGGTAGGCGCCAAGGTCCTAAAATCAATCTTGTCGTGTCTGATGAGAGATCAGTTGCGGATGACAAAGAGGAGCTTTCTGAATTGAAGGAGCTACGACAGTTCAAAGCAAAGGTTGAGAGTTCCACCAGCAAGTCCATGGCCACTCAGGAGATCCCTATGACCACTACATTTGGTACTTTTGCCAATTATGCCCATGCGGGCACAGGTATTGAGGCACAGACTTTTGCATCCTCGCATACTTCTCCTTTAGATTGGATAGTCGATTCAGGTGCATCTAGACATGTCACTGGTGCTTCTAGTGAGTTTGCATCATATTCTCCATATTCTTCCATGCATCGTGAAATTGTTCAAACTGCTGATGGGACTGCACAACCCATCAAGGGAATTGGCACAGTTCAGTGTACACCTACCATTACACTTTCCTCTGTTTTGCATGTTCCATCCTTCCCGGTCAATCTTCTTTCTGTGAGTGCTTTGGTGAATCAAATTGATTGTGGTGTTTATATTGACCGAGATGTCTGTCATATTCAGGAGAGGCAGACAAGGAGGGTCTTGGGGACTGGGACTAGGCGTGATGGATTGTGGTATTTGGATCGAGGGACTGTGGATGCTGTGAGTGCTGTTTTGACTACTGCTGTAGGTGGAGAAGAGGCTCAAGTGATGCTTTATCACTATCGTTTGGGTCATCTATCATTTGACCGACTGAGGAGTATGTATCCGGATGTTATGAGCCAAGTGCCCATGAAGAAACTCATATGTGATGCTTGTGAGTTTGGCAAGCACACATCATCATCTTATGGTAGTATTGGGTTTCATAGTATTGAACCATTTCTACTTATTCACTCAGATGTTTGGACCTCTCCGGTCATCTCTATTCATGGTTTTAAGTACTTTGTTATTTTCATTGACTGTTATTCCCGTATGACTTGGCTCTATATGATGAAGAATAAGAATGAAGTTTTACGTTGCTTTCAAGATTTCTGTGCTCTTTTGCAAAGACAATTCAATACTCATGTTCGTATTGTTAGAACTGACAATGGAACTGAATATGTCAACAAGGAATTTGCGACTTTTCTTTCAGCTCAAGGGATCTTGCATCAGACAACCTGTCCGGATACATCGGCACAGAATGGTGTGGCCGACCGAAAAAACAGACATCTTTTGGAGACTGCCCGCTCACTCATGTATGGGATGAATGTGCCAAAAATCCTGTGGAGTGAAGCCGTTATAACAGAGGCTTACTTAATTAACCGCATGCCCTCAAGAGTTTTAGGCATGAAAACTCCCTGTGAGCTGCTTATGGGAACGAATACATTTGTTGTCCCTCCGAAGGTGTTCGGATGTGTGTGCTTTGTTCGGGATTATCGACTCTCTACAGAAAAGCTGGACCCTCAGGCTTTGAAGTGTATATTCGTGGGATATTCTTCTCGACAGAAGGGCTACATGTGTTGGAGTCCTCAAGCCAAACAGATGTTTGTGAGTATGGATGTCACTTTTCGGGAGTTTGAGCCCTTGTATGGTGAAAAAACTGAATTGACGTCTTTATTTGGTGATATCTCTTCTTGCATGCCTAGTGCTGATAGAAAGGGGGATAATGATGAAGTGAGTAGTAGTGACTATGGAGTGAGTAGTGGTGATAATAGTGGAGGTGGCGATGTTGTTGTGGGTATAATTCCATGTCCTGTTGCAGATGAGGGAGTAGATACTAGAGTTCTGAAGATGAAGCGTTTTCATGGCACTGGAGTTCAGAGGGAGCAGCAGCAGCCCCAGTCTCCTGTGATTGAGATTGAGGACCAGTCATCCACGCAAGTCATTGTCCCTGACCCCTCCTCAGTTGTCTCACCTTTGACCTCATCTCCCTCTAAAACAGGTGGTAATGTATCTCTTGATCTTCCTATTGCTCATCGTAGAGAGCCCCGAGTCAATGCTGGTAAGCCTCCGGCTAGGTATGATTTTGAGGGTGATCTTTCTCATGTTGTCTCATATTCTTCTTTGTCTCCTGCATATAAGTCTTTCATTGCATTATTACAATCTGTGCTCATACCAAAAGATTGGAAAGTGGCAATGCAAAATCCTTTGTGGCTTCGTGCTATGCAGGAGAAATTTCAGGCATTAAGGAAAAATGAGACTTGGGAACTAGTCTCTCTTCCAGTCGGGAAGAAAGCTGTTGGATGCAAATGGGTGTATACCATAAAGAAAAATGCAGAAGGAAAGATTGAGAGATATAAGGCAAGATTAGTGGCAAAGGGATATAGTCAAACGTACGGGATTGACTATGATGAGACTTTTGCACCAGTAGCAAAAATGAGTACGGTGAGAACTTTAATCTCGTGTGCAGTCAACTTCAACTGACCCCTACATCAGTTTGATGTGAAGAATGCCTTTTTGCATGGTGATTTACGAGAAGAGGTATATATGAAGGTCTCACCAGGTTTTGGTGATAATGGAAAGGTGTGCAAGTTGAAAAAATCCTCGTATGGTTTAAAACAATCTCCAAGAGCCTGGTTTGATAGATTCAGACGTGCAGTATGTAGTATGGGTTACAAGCAGTGTAATGGGGTCATACTGTCTTTTTCAGGCATTCTGGAGCATTCATTACAATACTTGCTGTTTATGTCGATGATATTGTTATCACAGGTGATGATGTTGAGGAGATTGTCCGTCTGAAGAACAAGTTAGGTAAAGAATTTGAAGTGAAGGATTTGGGTCATCTCAAATATTTTCTTGGCATAGAGATTGCACGATTTAAAAAGAGTATAGTTCTCTCACAAAGGAAATATACTCTAGATTTGCTGAATGAAACTGGAATGTTAGGATGTCGTGTCGTCTCTACTCTCATTGAGTAAAATCACAAGTTAAGTGATCAAGGTGGAAACCCAACTAACAAGAAAAGTTATCAAAGACTTGTTGGGCTTCTTATTTACCTTGCCACACAAGACCCGATATTGCTTATGCGGTGAGTGTGGTAAGTAGATATATGCATGACCCAAGAGTGGAGCACATGGAAGTAGCATATAGGATTCTAAGATATCTGAAGGATAGCCCAGGAAAAGGTCTCTGGTTCAGGAAGAATATGAATCTTGATGTGGTTAGCTATTGTGATGCTGACTGGGCAAGTTGTTTAGATGACAGGAGATCAACATCAGGATATTGTGTTTTTGTGGGAGGCAACTTGGTGTCATGGCGAAGTAAGAAACATAATGTTGTTTCTCGATCTACAGCAGAAGCAGAGTACATGGCTATGTCTTCTAGCTTATGTGAAATGCTCTGGTTGAGAGGTTTGTTGTCAGAGTTACGATTGTTTCAAGGTGGAGCTTTGACACTATGGTGTGACAATAAGTCAGCAATCAATATTGCTAATAATCCAGTGCAATATGATCGTACCAAGCATGTGAAAATTGATCGCTTCTTCATTAAAGAGCGCTTAGACGAAGAAAACTTGAAACTAGAATATGTATCTTCTGGAGAGCAACTTGCTAATTGTTTGATAAAAAGAATTAGTCTCAAAGAGTGTGTGTTAACTTGTAACAAGTTGGGGATAATTGATATCTATCGCCCAACTTGAGAGGGAGTGTTGAATTTTGTAGCCTATTAGGATTCGTAGCCTATTATGATTCATATTAACTTTTCTACTAGGATTCTTATTAATCCTTTGTTAAGGGTTATAAAAGAACAATTGTATCAATTTTTACAAGCAAGTAATAAAACTCTAAAATCAACTCAGATGAATGGAAGGATGTGTGTGTGGTAAGTGAAGGCAATAAGCCCTAATAAGCCAGGCCACTCGGTTGTAGCTTACCATACCAAATGAGCTAAAAAGACAGATAACTCGGCCAATCCTAGCCGTGTACTAATCCAATTGGCACACGCACACTCATGTCACGGGCCCCAAAGAAGTGACGGAAGGAACGGGCAACCCGTGCAAATTAATGGAACATGAAGCTGCATCAAACAATACAAAACATACATACGTGTCTACGAGTCCAAATTAACATTTCCACAAGGAAATGATTCAGACAAGATCGGTTTCATTAGAAACCAAGAAACAGCACACACCATCCATGAAATTTTGAGTGAAAGAGCAAAACATTTCCAGAGCTAATCTGCATTTCTTTCACAGTGCACACATAGTTGGGAGATACTGTTGGCATTTGCTAAAGTACAAGGCTGTTCACTGGACTGTCACCCTGCAGAATTCCTATTTGAAAAGAAGAAATGGTTGTAGCTGAGGGAGTCTTTTGCACGCTCTTCCCAGTTAGATTTTTGGCAAAAATTATGGATCATAAAGATTGAAGAAACTTCTCTTCAGATTTGCAGATCCCATTCTGAAGATTTCGTCTTACAAGAGTGGAATTACAGGGATTGAAGGCTTTCATCTTTCTCTTCTAGCCTCTTCTTCAGTCTGCGAAAATCAAAGTTAGCTGCAGTCTCCCTTCACCTTAGTACTTTACATTTTTGCAGTAGATAAGGCAAACTAAGCATCTTTGGTTTCTAGTTTCTACTACAGCCACCATCGAATCAAACATGGAACACAGAGAACAGACACAGGAGAAAAGTACAAAATTTAGTGCAGCAAATGGACTTCTCTGACGATCAGGATATGTTGCTGTGTTCTCACCTAGCATTAAGTTCATCCTTTGCATCAAGAACACCGACTTCCTCATTAGATAGGACATCAACAACAGGCTCGAACAAGTACCACTCCTTCCTTTTCCTGATTCAGAAAGAGCAAATGGAAAAGCAAGTTCATCTCAAGACCGAACAGTAGTAATTATAATAGTTCAATCTGGCAAACACCTTGAGCAGTGATAATTTGTGGCCTATGATTCAATAAAGCGAAATAAATGATTTCATCACAATCAAAGAGCGATCAAGTATCTAATACACAGAACTTACCTAATGACACTTCCTTTGCTGCTGAAATACTTGAACAAGTCCAATGCATTGTTCATGGCTTTACTGCAAAAACATGGCCATAGCAATTTAAAATAACAGCTAGAAAAATGCAAAGGAGCTAACAATATCTGAATGTTTTCATTACTTTTACAGTTCCGTTAAAAACAAAAGGCATACCACAACGACAATTATACAGACCTATTTGAAGTGAATTCTGGCGCACGCCTTCCTTTCTTTGCCATCCTAGCTTCCCTCATAACAGATACGCTCTGGGTTGCAATCTGAAAATCAAATGATGTGCAAGGATGCTTTTTTAACCAAAGATCTTATCTAATAAAAACGTTAAACCCTGCATCTGAAGTAACTAACACCAAATCTTGCCTGACCATACAAAAGAAAACCAGCAGGGCAATTGCAGGAAAGTCTATAAATTGCAAATAGCATGGAAAAATAGATCTAACCTCATAGAGTTGCTCGCGGATTGCAACAGCTATTGCAGGCTAAACATCAATCAGAGAGACTTTGTCAATATAGAATAAAAACACTAAGCTCTTCAGGAAATTCAATATTTAAGAGTTTACCCCAACTTCAGGATCGGCAATATTCAAATCATCACATAATGTTCTTGCAAATTCCTCGGGATCACTTTCGAGGTTGCTTACATCCTGCAATTCAGGAACGCAAGTCAAGACACATAGTCGAGATAACTAATATGAGAAGCCCGAAATGACACATCCATAAAAGACTTCGTGAAATCTTCAAATCTACACGTACCCACAAAAATTGATCTCTAACTACAGTATTGTTCACTCGGATGTCAATCTGCACATTGATCAATGATCATAGTTGTCACTGAATTATACTCCATCCAAGAAAAGAAAACAAAAACACCCTAATGTATTACATAAACAGTCTACATAGGAAACAAACCTTGAGAGGCACAATCTTCTCCCTGATATGCATCTCCTGGCCCTCGTAAGAGCGGAACTCGGCTAATTGCCCCTATCAAACACAAAATTACCACGAAAAGTTCACAACTTGCAACACATATAGTAGAAATCTTTACACTAATCAAGAATTCAGGCACAAGAAACATGATACATTGATGGACTGCAGCATGTGGGGGACGAAGGAGGGGGGCAGCTTGAGATCCTTGGCGGTTCTCTTGGCGAAGCTGGTGACCTCCGAATCGGGATCTGAACCCAAGAAACAGCAGCATAAACTCCAAACCGATGCTAAAGATGCAGAGACAGAGACGCAAAGATGAGAGAAGAGAGAAGCACAAACCACGGGGGTTCCAGGTGAAGGCATCCTTGTAGCGCTGGCCGTCGACCTCGATGTCGATGCGCATCGGCACCAGGTTGTCCCTTGTCGGCCTGCCCAACTCCCAACACCACCAAGCCAAGATTCAAGAAGAGGAAGGAAAAGCGGATCGGAGAAAGCTAAGAAGAAACATACATGCGGAACTTGACGGTGGAGGGCCTGGAGACGCCCAGGCTCACCGTCTTCATCTCTCTCTCTAGGGAGGTACGCCGGGGCCTTGTTCTACAGCGGTGGTTCGCCTCGCCGTCGCCGGCCTCCGCTTTAGTGTAAAACGAAGAGGCCGTTGCGTGGGTCTGGGGATTTAACATGGACTTATATTGGGCCGGGAGAAAACGTGGGCCTGGAAATACGCCAGCCAATATGTCACTGAGGAAAGGGCCCACGGGGCCTTTTTTTAAGAATGCTAGAGTTCTGCAACCAGAAGAATGGGTAGATTGTTTATCTTTTGTCACCAATTAAAGACCGGACTCATTAGACATAATTTATTCAGACTTTAATTTCTTAAATAAATCGATGTCGAGCAAATGTTGAGCTCATCGTTAAAATTAAAGTCTCCTTTAAACTAGAAACTCCAAATAAATTTAAACCCCTCCCTACTAATTTATTGAGTTTATAAATTTAAGCTAGCTTATAAGTTTGAGTTAAGATAGACCAAACAGACTATAAGTCTTTTAGTAAGTTGGTTTTAGATTTGAGCTTCTTCGAACTCGAGCCAAGCCAACAAAAAATCCAATTGCATCGGGCTAGTTAGAGTTTGGATTAGTCTAACCCAATAAATATATCGGGCCATCTAGACTTGAGCGGGTTTGGTCAAGCCAAATATTCCGATTGAACTAGGCTTGGATTAGACTTTTAAAATTTTTTTTAGGGGTCTCAAGCTAGATAGAGGGGTATCTGGTGTATGGTCTTAACCTTGAGCTAGAGTGGGATGGATTAATTTATATTAAGTCTATTTGGTTGATGCATAAAATTCAATATGATAATGTAAAAGAAAATGTAAATTATGTTAGATTCCCACCGATCTTGAATAGTTTAATTTTTTGGTTAGTTTTTCATAAATTCAACAAATACATACCAAATGAAATGGTAGAACAATAAAAAGCATCAATAAATTAGATATTACAGTCTGTTGCCCCCCATTATCTTCTCTCAGTGAAGATTATCTACATTTACCAAACCAAACCTAAAAAAAAATGTAAAACTGAAGAGAAAAGAACAAAAAAAATAATTGTATTGTAGACTTGCCAAGTTCTTTACTGTACATCTCCTACTATATCCTTTTCTCAATTTCTCTATGCTCTATCTAATCTCTTCATAAAAAAAACCATCTTAACCATCTCTAATTAAAAAAAAATCGTTCTTTGCCACAGGAATCGAGATTGTCAATTAGCAATTATCCGCTCTTGCAATCCTCAGCTTCTTCACACTTGTCAAGAACAGCCTGCCAAAAAAACAAAAAGATACATAAAATTCCAGGTTTTGACAAAATATGCATCATGCAGGGTGCAAGTTAATAAATAAAAAATCCAAAATAATTAATTAATTAATTAATAAGATCATGAATGAATTAATGAACATACTCCCATGGTACGTCTCCAACCATCATCCAGTCCCCCTCCTGGTCTTCATATGTGAGGACATGATCAGCCTTCTTCCCAGCAACCACTTGATGATCCATAACATCTGGACCTAACATTAAATTAAATTATAACAACACGCATTAGTATAAACAACAAGCATAGAAAACATAAAACGCAATTTATCTGTCCTTTCTATATGTATGTGAATTCTCTCTATTTAGAACACTAGACAAAAAAATCAACATTTCAGATCAAGATGAGTGAGAAGTTTAAAATTTCTCGTAAGATTATTAGTAACATCAATTTTTTTTGCACATCATTATTAATCATTTGAATTTTGATTGTATGATTGAGATGATGCGAAAGACACAACACCATTTTTTGTTTTTAAAGATAGATGATCCAATTCCAATGTATGTTTCTTTTTGCTTCCGCCTCTCTGGTGTATGTGTTGATGCATATGGTATGAACAAAACTTGTTATGGTATCCTTATAAATAATGTATGACAAGATATATCGATCACTGATTGTGAGAATTTTGTAGAAAAAAGAGAGAGGAGTTGATGATGATTACAAGTGATGGGGGTCTTGAACATGCGGCAGAGCTGGGAGAGAAGGCTGTGGTATCCATCAAGCACAAGCAAGTCCAGCTTCCGGCCGATGGGGATGCCCTCCATGTACACCTTCACGAACAATGTCCTCCGCCGTTGGCCGCCGCGGGCGACTTTCTGATCCGCCACCATCGCCGTCGTCGTGAGGGTGCTCCTAAGAAATGGTTTGATGGGCGGCCAATCAGACACTTGTTGGTCCCTAGTACTGGTTGTTGATGTTGCAAGGATCAATGTAAGACCGTGGTTTAAACCTCAGATGTTATTCTGATCGGATGTAACATTTTAGATTCACACTTCGATGCTTTTAGAATGCCAAGGTCATGGACAAAAATTTACAAATGAAAATTTTGAGAAGAAAGAATGATAGAGATTTCTTTAAAAGATTATTGATGATCAATTTTGTTTGTAAAATTACTGATCAAGTTTAGTTCATTACACGGATAAAAGAATGGAAATTAAGATATGTGAGAAATACAAATGAAACAAATTAAGATTCCAAACTACAAAATAAACCATAAAGTTCATGAAATCCAGCTGGTTGCATGCGTGCATGCATGATGCAATATGAACAGATCTATATGTGATCAATCTCCTACAAAAAATGATTTATATCCATCTAGATAAATTAAACAAACAACAAATAAAAAAATTAATTAACTTGTACATAAAAAGCAACAATTAAAATGCAAAAAGATTAAAAAGAAGCCATGGATCTGTTGAACTGAAGAAGAAGAAGAAATCAAATAACCTTGGAGTAGAAGGGGTGCTGTGAGCATGGAAGGAGGAGGAAGAAGACATGTTAAGCCCAAGCTGAAGATCAGTGCTGAGGTCCTGCCTCGCCGGCTGGCAAGCCGACGACGCCGCGGAGGCCGCCGGACGGCCGCTACTGTCCATGGAAGACGAAGGGGACTCACTACTACTCTTGCACTCCATCATGTCAACTCAAGAAACATACAAAGAGAAATAGATGTAGAACTAATTAACAATCTCTTATTCTTGATGTCAAGCTACTTGTCAAAATTCAGAGAGAGAGAGAGAGAGAGAGAGAGAGAGAGAGAGAGATAGATGTGTGCACATACATATAGATCAGTAGTAGTGAGAAAGCAAAAGGATTGAGTTATATATGAGTGCACAAAGTTAAGAGCATTTAGAACAAAATGATGTAGTACTTAGGTGGCAAGAACTGTCTATAACTCCTTTACTTTACTTTTTTTTTTTTTGTTTTTGAAAAACTACATTTCCTTGTTGCATATATATCACAACCGCCTTCACGGGATATCTGCACCGCTCTATCAGTAGAGAAGGGCGGGTGCTTTCTTGAGGACCATCCTGGCCAAAGTTGTTTCTTTTGATATGATATAGATTAATGGGGCTAATTATATAGTATTAGGTTGGTTGATTAGAGGAGTGGCGTGGTTTAATAAACATATATAATAGACATTTCATTGGGCATAACAGTGGAGATGTTGGGTTGTTATGGGATGCACTTGAGTGTAGGTAATGTGCAAATGTGCCCCACCATCAAATCTTCCTCTTTCTCACCAACTTAATTACTCCATATTCTTCTCTCTTCAACAACTACACACACACAAATGTACAATCAAATCATACATCCACAATTGAACAAATTAAGTCTAAGTATGATAGTAATTAATTGATGGAGCTAGAACAATATGATATATTGATGGAGATGAGACCACAACCGTGCATGTTGCTGTAGTAATTGAGAGATGCATGCAGGCAAGGTTCATTTGGTTGGGGTCATAAAAATGAGACCTAACACCTGACCAAATTGACGGCAATTTTTATTGACAGTTGCTTGCCATTTGCCGGACATTGGCCAGACAAGGCCGTGCCCAGTGAAAGGGAGTTGGTCCAAACACATTTACATCCCAATTCACCACCCACACGTATCTCTAGTTTTCACTTTTTTACAAAAATCCGTATCTACTTTGAAAGTTTGAGACATGAATCCGTGTGGTTCGTGTTTTCCTGCATCTGTCATAAATTTTTTTTTTCTCACCGAACGATTTGCACTTTTCTACTATTTTTTTTCTTATTCAATAATATCATATCATAGATATAAAAATAGACCAATACATCAATCAAATAAATATTTGCCTATATAGACCGACTAAAAAACTACATTCCTGCTTCTTTCTGATGAATTCCGAAAGAAAGCGTACATGGATCTCCGCGTATTTAGAAGAAAATTGTTACTTGATCATATAAAATATATTAAAATAGCTTAACTACACATGGGTATGTACTAAGTGTGATAGAAATTCTAAAAGACAGTTTTATCTTTTCTCTCTTTTTGTCAACTTCTGTTATTCTAAATTAACAGAGAAAGATACGAATGTCTATTAAGTTTTAAATCATAAGTGGGTCTCACACAATTTAATTATTCTAGACAAAAAAATTTATAGAATTTATTTGAAAAGATCATTTTATTACGAGTACTATGCACGCGAACAATCCATTTAAATAGTGAATGAGCTTAAAAATCACTGTTATTATTGTTGTTAAACATCTCCACAAAATATTATTTTGTGTGCCCTATTCTTACAGTGTCCTGCATTTATGATCATGCGCCCATCCAGTTTGCAAATTAAGACATGAATGAATGACGGACGTCCCAACCGCAAATTAATTAAGCCATTATAACTATATAGTACGTACCAGGTACTTGCTAGTTTCCCATTTCATTTCATTGATATAATACGTGTGTGTCCATGCATCGACAGCTTATATATCTGGATTGCTATCAGCAGGTACTACGTGTGATGCGAGACTATGCAACAACTTAATTTTGCCATCAATAGAAGGGGCCAAGTCCATAAAACATTATAGTCATGCATGTCTCCATTACAAAATAAGTGATGTTTTAGCAATCTCGATGCAGGTTGTGAAATATGACACAACTCTCTTATTCTAGTTTAATGTATAGTTGACGGGATTGGATTCAAAAATTTAATCTAGGAAGTGCCGGAACATCCACAAGTTGCCGTTGTGAAGGTCAGATTACCTCTTTGAACTTCTCATTTCAAGTTCAAACATTATCTCTTTTATTCTACTTCAAACATTTCACCATTTTGATCCATCACTGGCAATTGAGAGTGATTAGTATAACAAGTTGGGAGTGAGAGAAATAGATAAATACTATAATAAAATGACCAGTAACAATGCTACCTCAAAATTATAGAATATTATGGAAAGTTTTCTGGCTAAAACAGTAATACTTATATAAGCTGGTTTGATAACAAAATCGAGAGAGATACAGTAAATTAAAAAAATGTTTTAAAAAAAGAGGGGGGATCACTTTACCAGTTGTGCAGTTTCCTCCCTTTTTTCAGTTTTTCATCACTGTATGCACCAAGGAACAGAAAAAGACTGCTCATCTTTGTTTGCTCTATCATTAGCATATGTATGTGCGCTTTTTATTCTTCTTTCCTTCACTTTACATGTAATTAATCTTTCTAGAAATCTCTACCCTGTTGTTCCCAGGCACCATAATAATATCACTAACTATTGTTACTATTGTTTCTATAGTGTAATGTTTAGGCCGGCTGTAGCTTCCTCACGAAGTTAATTTTAGGATTTATGGTGGAAAAACTGAAAAAATTATCTTCGACGACAAAACTACATAAGTCGAGATGAAACTAAATAAACTAGAAAAGTCGAGAAAAATTAGGATGGGTGGGCTTCAAGATAATTAATTTAATTACTTCAGCAACTGCGTGGGACAAAAAACAGAAAAGTGAGGGCTGGGCTGCTTTTGTGAAAGAGAAGTTTCTGAGTGAGTAGGCAAATAGGACTTGAGAGCTTTTCCTTCAAGCCAATAAACAAAAAAAAAAGTGTACAGAGGCAGATTCGACTTGGCTTTGTAGAGACAAAAGCCGAATTGTTTTTTTTACATTTGCTTTCTTGTAGAAGCAGGCACAAGAGACACACCGATGTGTGGTTTACAAATTTCAGGTTTGTATGAGCAAAGAAGAGAGAAGTGGCAGCGATGCTAGTACTAAGACGGTGTGTCACATGTTTACACTAATGTAACATCGATGTTTCTCCTGCTTACGAAGAAATGGCGCTGGATTTATGTAATGACTCATGCTGGTGCCAAGAGAATCCGTGCCCCCAACACGATACTCCTAGAAACTTCTCCGATACGTGTAGGATCTCTCTCACTATTAATGATAAGATGGTGCCATGATCCACATCATCTTTCCCTCCAACGCAGTGCTTGATTCAATCTTTTTTCTTCTTCTTTTTCATGTAGAGTCAATCCTATAATTTATATGTTTCGGTGGGTCGTGTCAGAAATACTTCTTTTGTCGCTCGCTTGCTTACTAGTCCAAGATATCACCAGCATTTCTTCGCTTCCAAGCCTGGTACGTCCTTTTGTATTTTTACAGTTACTTATCTTGAGAAATTTTAATCACACATTAATTATCTAAGCGATTTATATGTTGTGCCTTTAGTTGGTTTTTTTCCCGTGTCATTGTAATGCTCATAGATCAATAATTCAGTAATTAACAACATTATTTTTGCCGTGCCATGAGCAAAGAGAGAGGTGAGAAAAAAAAATGAAAGTGATTGCCATTGATGGCACTTTATGTGCAACGCAAGCGTGCATGCACACCTACGTATCTAATGGATGGCTGGGATCCACCAAATCCGCATCCCGTAGAAGTCCCTCGGATATGTCATATAGATCCACCTATCTATTTCAGATTAGATAATTGGATTGATCTTCTACAGTAAACTTGTGTTCTTGTTTACGATGATAATTTGCCTCGACAAATGTTAGATAGAGATGATTGAAATATTAATTTCATACATAGAGCATAGGAATGGACTCAATTAGCTTGAGACAACACACATTGAGCTATCCACTGGACCAGCCTTGCCAGCTTAACCAACACAACAATGATTAAATCATGTGTGCATAAGAATTCAATGCGAATAGGGCAACACCCCCCTTTAAGTTGCCAAAGGACATGCACGGTGGCCCTAATCAATTAATCTTGCATTGGTTAGTGTGCCAAAAATGATTTCAACTACCCTATCAGCCATAAAATCAGATAAGAAACACCCTATTCATTCCAATGAAATAGACCACCAGAATCTACCCAATCCACACCTAAATAAAACCTCATAATACACCGTCTATGATTAAATTATCTATTTTTTCTAATATATATGCTCAAATCTGAGATCTCAACATTCGAAAAGTTAAATCTGATCCTTACTAGTGTGTTTTTTGAAAGTGATCTGATCAAACTTGATACACCTAATCCGACTTAACTCGAACTCGACTGATTTGACCTAAGCCCGACTCGAACTCAGTCAGTCCGACTCGAGCTCAACTCGAATCCGACTGACCTGACATATTGTGGGACTAGGTTGGTCAAACTCAAGTTGGTTTTGTGCAACTAAGTTTTTTGTTGGCTCAATTTGAACCTAGTTTGAGCCAGATTTTACTTAGATCTAATTGAAAACATTCTATAAAATCTTCGTCTCTACGTAGGTTGATGACAAGGTGCATAAAACTTAAAGATAGAATGTGGTTTCTGCGGTGAGGAGAGATGAATGGAACGTACATTTAATTGGACGATGAAGCATGTCGAAGTCAATAAGGTTTGATAATCGTGTCGTTAATTTGTCCGGTGGCCCTGGTCCTTATCACCATGGTCGCTGCCCGGTGGGGACAAGAC
Organism: Pharus latifolius; assembly: GCA_019359835.1. NCBI lineage: Eukaryota > Viridiplantae > Streptophyta > Magnoliopsida > Poales > Poaceae > Pharus > Pharus latifolius. The sequence goes on along the minus strand of CM033323.1, from coordinate 81,415,257 downwards.
ATGTTGAAGTCAAATTAGGGTTTAGTTTGGGGAGGCAGCGATCCCTTATTTTGGGTCATCTGCTTTCTCAGTCATGCTTGCATGCATAAATCGATCTCAAAGTCTCAATGCGGTGCATTTAGCTTGTGTGTTTTGCAGTGTTCAGTTAAGATTTAGATAAATTAAGATTAAGATAGACGAGAAGTCAAATTTCAAAGACCTTAAAACCTGACCTGGAGTGCCTTTCTCCAAGCAATTTTGTGACCAAACGGCTCTCTTTAGTGTTCTAAATCACTAAATGTGTCTTTCGTGTTTTCGGCTTGATTAAAGGCCGAATTGCAATTCTACTCCTTAAAAAAATGCAAAATGTTGGTATTGGGCCCACTCCACTAAGATATGCGAGATTTGTGTGCATGTCCATGAATATTTGGGCCTTTTTTGGGCCAGCCATGGGCTTCGGTATATATCATTTACTTTTGAGAAGGAAAGAAGATAAAGAACTGTGATCATAAATTTAGCAAAATACCGTTGTATGTGAGTATGACGTGTGGAATCTGAATCTATATGTCAATGAGATTCTTAATAATATTTTTTAAATTAGCAAATTTAATAGTGCTATGGAGTTAATTGTCTCTCTCTCTCTCTCTCTTTTTTGGTTGTGCAATGCTATTCCTTGTTAAAAAGTCTTAAGTAATTTGGACTTAATAAAACTATACATATGTACATCAGGTTTAGTTTAAACTTGTTTATGGTACAGATGACGTTAGGATTTATTCGACTTTGGGATAGTAACCAAATCATATATTGCTTGTTTAACTTGTAGTATTGATAGGTGCGTGTTAGTTTGGAAGCTAAGGTCGGACCAGCAGATGCGACATTGCCGTACAGGTCGGGACCAATCCAAAGATTGCGTCGCGATCCAAAGGACGGCTGGATGGATGGGTCGGTGGTCCGGCCGGCGATGTGGTCCCCGCATGTCAGGACCACCTAAATGACCGAGCGGCTCGCAGGTCGGTGGTCCGGCGATGCGGTGCGCGTGTAAAGAATCCTAGAAAGAAGAATCGCCTTAGCCGTTGATTTGGATGGATTGAACGGTAGCTTTGATCACACAGACAAATCCAATGGCCAGCACAAGTTGGCACAACCAGACCCTATCTTTCTTTCTTACCACTGAAGGGTGAAGACCCTTTGCCATTATAATAAGTTTGCAAAATCTCAAATCTGGCTTTGCACCTGCAAACCATTGCTAATTAAGAAGTCACACAAGACTAATTAATTGGAAAGGTACACGCACATATGAAGATCGTTTATTAGCAAGATGCCATTGCCATCCAAAAAAATTCTGTCAAGATCCACTCTTGCTGTAAAAAAAAACTCACTTCTTATCCATCATGTGTTATGTATGAGTTATTGAGATATATTTGTGATTTATATCAGATAATTGTGTTCATATTCTGATTCACTAGTTATACGGTGGATCGCATGTTGAGTCTAGAGATGGCACTAAGTTGAACTTGACTTTGGTTTCCTTAAGTCACGAGTCAACAAACTCTGTTTTACTCGGCTCATAGGAGATTTGGAGTTAGTGTATTTAAGTTTTTAAAAAGTTTTACACATGATTCTAACCAAGCCTTTAGGGTTTGAAAGGGAGTAGAATTTCTAAAGATTAAATTACAATCGAATCTGAACAAGTTAAAGTAAAATGAGCTAACTTAGTTTAAACTCGATTTGTTAACTATCACTGTCTCACGAACTACAAATTAGGGCCCAACGTAATTTTCGAAATTATATTCCATCCCTAATTTAGCTGAGACTCGGTCTTACCAAAAAAAAAAAAATGGTCATCACAATCCCACAAAAAAAGAACACAGGGTGGTACCACACATGCCACGTAACCTTCTCTTTCTCCTTTTGTTGCGTGTGAGCGTGTTAGTCCACGTCGGCACACAGGTGCCGCCGTGGCACCACACACCTCGCCGTCCGTACATCCCTTTTGGGGTCCACCTTCGCACGTGAAGTGGCACGCGCCACACGCGCCACCCTCACTCCCCCTTCCCCGCTTCTCAACTCTCTCCAACACATGGCATGTATTTTATTTGCTTGCTTGGCTGCGCTTGCGTTCCAAAGCTCTTCACACCACGTAGCTGCATCCACATCTACCCTCTATTAATCAAATCTATACGACCGTCTCCCCACGTCAAGTTTAGCCATGCCAAGTCCTGAACTTACTTTACTAGCTCACTTAGAGACAAATTTTTTTAATTAAATTAATGAGACCAAGATGAGTTGCTAACCATGATAGGACCCTTAAATTAACTTACCTGATCGTGCTACTTTTGTTATTGAATTTACTTGATTATATCATTTAAGTCTCTGTCACATCATATTTTTAATAAATTAATTGAAGGATGATTTAAAGAGCACAATTATACAAATTTAAAAATTTGTTAAACTAAATTTAAAGTTTAAATATAAACAAGTTTTAATACAATTAGTGTTATACAACACCCCCTATGCGAGGTCCATATAAGTGTAGATTACACTAGAAAGTAGAAATTGTTAAATTTGTACAGTTATATCACTTAGGTCTTTTCCGAATTCAATTTTAACTTAATTGTATTATTTAGGTTCTTTCACTAGTTAAATGATAAAAACACGAAGTGGGAACTCATGGTAGGTCCTTAAACTTACTTAATCATACCACTTAAATCTCTGAATTTACTTAATTGTTTCATTTAAATTCATGTAATGTCATGTTCTCAACAAATGAACTAACTAGTACAATTAGACACATTTAATTAGTGACTTACTAAGCTAAAATCAAAATTTAAGGACCTAAATAAGATGATCATACATGTTTGAGGACGTCTCGTGCGATTCAAAATTGATACAATTAAATATTCAACTCAATTGGGTTTTTTTGGGATGTTTGAGCTAGACTACTAAACCAGTGATCTCCCATATAATTACACAACAATAAATAATTTTAACCAGTAAATGATGCACGCCGTCCTCGTCAACTTTGGTTGGCCAAGATGAAAGTCATCTGTATCTGGAGGGAAGAGGAGCAAAGATGCTTGGTGAAGTTCCCATGATGTGTGTGACGTGCCTATTGTTTTCAAGAATGCAACATTATGGATAACACCTAGATTGCAACCACATAATGTGCTACAAGCTCTGAGGTTATCTATTTGACAGCACGTATCCAATTTGGCTTGATGCGATGGATCACTCTGACTTGCTAATCTCATCAACCCCGAAGGGGAAAACATTACTGCAACTCCAAGAAAGTGATTAATGCAGCACCATGGTCGATTAATTGACACGTAGTCTTTGTTTCATCCATGTGATTAATTCTTTTCTTTTTGTGAAGCATATCAAGTAATTGATGGTATAATGACGTTCAAAAACTCAAGCAAACATGATGGTGCCCTTCAAACTTTTGGCTTTATGTTAAGGGGCAAAATCACATATATAGCCCTTGAAGACTTGAATATATCACTTGTGCCCCTCAAAATACTAATCCTCAAGAATTATGGCCCTGTGATGTATTATCATATTTGACAAGCTTGCCCGTGCCTTTTTAGGGCTTAAACATAGTGCAATGCTCTCATCTCAGCACCAAACGATGGTCATTAGAATGATAGAAGCGAGACAGGAATGGTGGAGAGATACAGTGGAGTAAATATCCCAATAGTTAGAGGTGTTTTCCATAATCCAACAGAGAGAGTTTTGATCGCAATTCATAATATATATAAGGTCACGATTAGACAAATGTGGGGGAGTAAACGAGTTTAATTAGACTAGTCAAAGTTCAGTTTGTCTCCTATTAAGATTTAGGATTAAGAATTCATAATGGCTAACACTATATGTAAATTGATGTATAGGTCATAACATTCATATTGTCCGGCATGTATACTCCATCGGATCGTATGAGAAGATAAACTTGGTACGATGTTTCGAATGATCATCCACCACATAAGTAAACATCTGATCAGCATTTCAAAGCAAATAAATATGTGTTGATGAGCGCAAGATTACGACGCGATCGCGACGTCCAATTGGCACCAATAATGTATCGACTATCTAGCACACAATTAAAAGAACTGAAACTATTAACAAATCTATATGGGCCGTAAAGTTGAGTAACCAAAATAATACCTTTTCACTTAAAGTTTCCAGTGAAAAGAACTGCATCCTTTCTCAATTTAGTGGTGTTCGGCCTAGTTTATTAGGCTTATCCAGTCACTTTATTTTGTTTTACCTTTTATTGTCAACCTATTCGTCATTAGTATCAAAGCCAATTGGTTTAAAAGAAATTTGGCTTATAAGTCAGATGGTAAGGTAAAGATGGAGTTGGAGGGAATAAGCTAGATAAACTGAGACACTAAGTTACTGGCTAAAACTTATCTCGCAAAATAAGATGATCCACCATCATATTAGAAGTTAGACGTTTGATTACAATTTAGGTTTAGCTTTCTAAATTCTATTTGAGTCATATTGAGTCCACCAGACAGTCATAATATTTGTACTACATCAGGAAGATGACCTATACATATGATGACATGTAGTCCCAATATCATATTTAGATATACAACTGAGACACTAGCTCTTCTCCAGGTAGACCAAGTGATGGCTTTGAGCGGTTCCGACTCATTCACACCGTCCGCATGTAGCTACCAGCTTCACCCACGTCGTTGCCATTTCTGTGGCCATCCAATCACAGGATTCACTTCATCTGGGCCGGCCACATGGACCACACTACCGGTTTTGTGCGGCATTGTTTGAAAACTGCGCGCACATTGAGCCACGTCGTCACTTCGTTCGTGGCCCACGTTGAGTTACGTCGTCCCTTCATTTGTAGCCGTTCGATCAACACCTTCATTTCATCTGTGCGGTCGAATATGCTCCCCCACAGGCTAGATGTTTCCCATATTCGATCAAAATTAAGTCTCACTGTTTCGTTTTGTCCAGTTGAGCTGTTTCCCACATTCAACCACAACCAAAACTGTCTATTCGATCAATAACCAAAATTCGACCAGACAAATGGTGTTTCTCAAATTCGCACAAAGCCATCGCAAATTTGCCGAAAGCCAAGCCTAATGAATCAACCAAAAAACGCAAAAGATTTGACTAGAACAACCAAAATGTGACCATCAGGAAGAACAAAATCGTTGATTCAACCAGTCTGGTGCGACCAAGTTTTTTAACTGTTTGGTCAAAAAACACAAACAATGCGACCATCACAAAAAAATAAAATGTTGGTTCAATCAAGCACAAAAAATTTTAGATCGACTAGACACAAAATACCGCCAGCACAAAACCGCTTATTTGACCACGAACAAATCTTCTAGGTGACCAAATACAAAAAACGATCATCGACCAATAGCAAGAACATCCAATGGATCTCGAAGATTATGCCCGAAAATTATTGTTAACGCTTGTAGTGATTCGACCACTCTGACACGACCAATTTTTTTTACTGTCATGTCCGACTATCTGTTTCAATTATTCAATCAGTTCTTTAACGGTCACGACTATTATTTTTACTGTTATGACTAATATTTTTACCGTTAGCACAAGACCTAGTCATGGTCGCTTAGTTCAAAACTGGTCGTGTAGGCACAAGTCCTGGTCGTGGTCATCTAGCTCAAAAATGGTCGCGTCAAAACAAGCCTGGTCATGATCGTATCACCTCAAGCCCCTAGTTGTGCTCATCTAGTTCAAAAAAACAAACCGTATTATTGGTCGTTCAATGCAAAACTGATCAAAACTTAGTTATGGTCATGCAGTTCAAAATTGGTCAGCTCAACACATGATCTGAGCATAATCATTCAGTTCTGAATATAATATTTTATCATCTACAAGTTTATTTTCTCAATACTCGCGATAATACGCGGGGACCCAGCTAGTTCATACCAAGGAACAAAATTAAACTTAGATCTAATATTGGTGAGGCAGGACCATCCTATCCTATCATTTTAATTAATCATCACCTCTTCCCAACCCAACAACTGAAAACAAAGGGTAGCTGACAAAAGGGCACCATACTCCTGATAGATCACCATTGCCATGTGGCCTGTACCACAGACCACCCCATAGCGTGCCCCACCCACCCCCAAAGAAAGCAACAGAGGATCTCTTGTTTTTTTTTTCTTTCTATTTTTTGCCTTCCTAAGAAAAATAAATGAATAAAAAAAGTAACAATTAGCATGATGTGATGTTCTTAGGAACAGAAACATAATAATATAGAAATTGTTTGGTTCACGTCATCGTCGATATATTTGAAAGATTTGCCTTGAGTTGTAAGAAATATTTTTTGACCGAACGTATATAAGATTGTGATAGGTTAGTTAGGCATGTTTGACTTCTAGTTAAGATTTTCATGTATATTTAACAATGTTTCAGATATAATTTATCTAGTAAAATGATAATACAAACTAAATAAATTTTTAGACAAATTTTAGAAAATTACAGGTCATGAATTTTGTTGACAATGACTCGAAACAAGCATCGTGATCCATTATTTATGAGCAAGAGTAAGCCCCAAATGGATCCTTTTGTTAATCCTTATAAGTTGTCCGTCACATGTGTGAAAGGTAGTAGAATCGCACATATCCGCATGCGATTTTGACGACTTCGAACTAAACAAGCTCATAATCCAATCCATGATTTATAAACAAGAGCACTTCCAAATATATCCTCTGTTAGTCAATATCACTGACCACTAGTATTGTTTATAATATGTGTGAAACATGATAGATTCGCCCATATCTTATATATTTTTTTCTATGATTTGAACCAAACAATCAAAAATAAATCCAAATATATTCTCTGTTTAATCCTTATTAAGTTGGATTTGTATTATGTAGTACACGTGAAAGATGGGAGATTTGTCACATATCTACTAACTAATTAATTAATTCACATCTTTCTTAATCACTCGAAACTCTTTAAAAAAAGTGTCCTACTACTACACTCTTAATCCCCACCGACCGACATTGGCACTTTATAGAGCATTTGGAAGTCAAAATATACCGGCTGTCTTTTAGAGCACATACACCGTTGGATCACTATCGAACGATTCAGATGGAAATAATGCCTCCTATGAACTTTGTGTACCTCAAAATACCTCATTCTAAAGAGTTGATTAACAATTGAACGGTTCACGTTCTTTCTTTAGTTTTGCATCTCTTTTTTTCCTTCTTATTTTTAAGGTATCTTTCGTGTTTTAGAAAACTATAAATAGTGATAGCATCAACTCTATTACAATATACTATCTCTATCCTTACATCTCTACTAAAATACACACGTACACGTCAACATATAATATTTCAACTAAATAGACACATGAAAATAAGAAAGATTAAGAGTTGAATCTAAAATCTCTTTTTATATGAACACATGCTTTAACGGGTCATCTACACACTTTTGCACTTAAGACAGTTGTTGCTGAATGAACCGGACATGCATGCACCACTATAGTTTGCCTGTGTCATGTCTCGTGTGTACATGCATGCTGCTCTAGGCTCATGGATGAGCAAATACATACATGAACATATGGTGTACAGTACTGTATGGATGGATGGATGCATTGTTTGTGGCTTTGTGCAGCTGTGTATGCAGGAGAAAGGCTGCATGAGAGCAGGGCCACAGCCCACCAGTTGGATAAAAATTATGGGAGATATTTTCTACATGTAGAAAAAGTTGTTGGATTTCATAGACTCATACATTCTATCTCACCTATCTAAAATAATTTATATAAAATTCAACGACTCTGAAATTTTCTTGTGTATTAAAACTTTTCTATACAATTTTTGTCCACACAGCTGCACGATTGTGTCCTCTCCTTTGTGCATACCATCCATATTTTATTACTTAATTTACTTTTGAGTTTTATTTTGTGTATTATAACATTATTTGAACAATTGCAACATCTGCTGCAACATTATCATATTGAAATGTACAGCTTCTAAAAGTGATTTTGAATCGGATATTCGAGCATGTCTGTTTAAGGCTCCAGCTATGTTACTCTCCGATTAATTTTTTTTTTATTGTGCATACTTTTTATAATGCAGTTTTTATCATTATTTTTTTACTATAATATGAATAAAAAATATAATATTATAATATTATGAAAATATTCTTTATAAAAAATATGCTTATATAATTTTTTTTATACTTAATCAATATTTATAAATATATCAGTTGTTAAAACAAAAAAATTTGACTTTTTTATCAAAAAAACAACATTTTTTTTGGACCAAAGGAAGTACATTTAAACATGATAAAAGATATAAATCAAACAATCTCTAGATTAAATATTATATAAGTTTTATATCAGACATTTTTGTTGGCAAATGCACGAGCCAAACAGCCTCCTAAATACACTACACACGCCCTGTACATACCACGCACACTACCGAGGGAACATGGAGCAGTCAACCAAGAGTGATTGTTGTCCACATCAAATCCAGTCCTGCTCCAACAATTTGAAAATTTTAGTCAATTTTTCAAATTAAATTATACTAAAATTTTTTACTCTTTCGGAATCGATATCTTTTGATCTATAATTCCGATCGACCATCTGTTTAAACCAATAGAATTATAAGAACAAAACGATCAGATTGAAACAAACAGATCATCAACTTAAGATATAGTAAGATGTGATATCTTGTGATATATAATACCAATTGATGGATCGTCTATGTCGATCTGATCGTTTTACCTTTAGAATTCTACTAATTTAAATGGATCATTAATCAAAATTATAATTTAAAAGATATCAATGTTGGAAAAATTGAAAAACTCTGTATAATGTAATTGCATGTATGCATTCATGTAAGTGGTGGTGGTGTGCTTCTATCGCTCTCCTCACCCGCAATTTCTTCTGTTTTGTTGCCTACCTGCGATTTGTCAGGTCAATTTTGCAATTTTGTTAAATTGTAGGTCATCTTCGTAATTTTTTTACTTTGAGTTATTTAAAAAAAATATTCACCCTGCTCAAACATGTAAAATTTTTGGAGGGTACAAGTGTTTTGGTTAGTTGGGTTGCATAGTTTAGTTAGGTTGGAATGAGAAAAAGAGTTTTGAGCATAGCTTTCAAGGAAGTTCGAATTGAGTTTTCCACTGAACTAATCCCATTTAATTAATGATATTACTAGAGAAGTGATTAACACATATTAAAATTTTTAAAATAAATTGAGGTTATTAAAGATTATGAATATAGACCGAGGGGTATTTAAGTACAACAAAGATAAATTTATAATTTGAGATAATTTTTTTCACCTCATAAATCCTCACCTATATTATCCTAGCAGCCAACTAAACCATAGTAAAACTTAACCCACCTTGCTCGGTCTTAAGGTCAAGTCCAAACCTCCATGTATCTAGTCCAAGACCCAAAAATGAAAAAAACTCAATTCAGATTGAACACAGTCTGATTTTTTAAATATGGTCCAATAAAACCCATCCGATCTGATTTGATTTACTAAGTTTGGATTAAAGTGAACTCAAAGTGGCTCAATTGATGCGACTTTTTTATTGACTTGAACCAACAAAATAAAGTTTAACTAACCAGAGTTCTCTTAATTGCGTTCTTTCATCTTATTCACGGCCAGACAATACAAATTTAACTTGTACAAGCAATCAATCCCTGCCTAAATTATTACGACACACTTACACGTCTTATCTTCTCCATCTATATATTCGAGTTCCCCCACTCGCATTGACTCACCCCATCCTCTCCACTCCCCACCCATCAATGGAGAAGAGAAGACATCTCGTTAATTAGGTCGCCTGTCTCCCCCTTCCTTTATTGTTTCCCACCACTTCCCCTTATCTCACTTACTTCACTGTACTACTCGTGGCAAGAACCACCACGGCGGTCTCTAGTGCATGCTCTGCTCGTGATCTCTGATCTGTTTGATCTTTTAATTGTCTTGTAATTTGCTCCTGGTGTCACGGATGTGAGTGCATGCCCGATCAATTTCTGTTCTTGCTCTGTTTCTTGTTGATTTCTGTGCAAGACGAGCAAGTGATGCGTGTGGGCGTGTACAGGTCGGAGCACGACGGCCAGTTCGCGGAGTTGTCGTGGGATCACGGGCCGGCGGTGAGGCGGGCGCACGTGCCGGCGACGACCGCCTTCCCGCCGTTCACCTGCGGCGCCACCGTGAGCAGCAGGGCGCAGGAGAAGTACTCCGGCGGGAAGGCGGGTGGCGCATTGGGCTGTATGGTTATGGGTATGCCAATGGCGGGGCATGATTTTAACATGGATAACGTCCCCGAAGACGAGGATGGCGGCGTTGGCGCGGTGCCCTGGATGCATTTCTCCATCCTCGACGATGACGGTGGCGGCGGCGCAGACACCGCCGCTCTGCCTCCGGACTACTGCCCCGGGTTCTTGTCTGAGCTCCCGGCACTGGCGGGACCGTCCAAGGAATGCCACAGCGCGGCGGCGCCCACCGCACGCGCGGAGGAGCCGCCGGCTCCTCCGCCCGCTCCGAAGCCGGCTCGGCCGAGCGGCGGCGACAGCGTGATGAACTTTTCGTTCTTCTCCCGGCCCGCGGTCGCGATGGCGAGGGAGGGGCCGCAGAGCGGCGGCTCGGGGCCAGCCGCCGCCGCGAGCAACCGCGTGGGGTCGGTCGTGCAGACGGCGAGCCGTCTGCGCAACACGCCGCTGTTCACCAAGCAGAGGATGGCCTGGCTGCAGCAGCCAAAGGAGACGCGCGTCACGCCGACGCCATCCACCACGCAGCCTGTGGTTTGCAATCAGCAGGTGGACACGGCAAGAACGCCGCCTCAGGGAATGCAATTGGAAGACAAAGCCCCCGGGGCCGCGGTGGCGACTTCCTCCGTCTGCTCCGGCAACGGCGACCGGAGCCAGCTGAAGCGGAAGCATCAGGCCGCCGCAGAGTGCTCGGCTAGTCAAGATGAAGTGAGCAGCAACTGTACTTAAAGACTGCTCTTTTGTTTGATCTAACACACGTATGCTTTATCTTTCTTTCAGGATCTTGACGACGAGCCCGGCGTTCTAAGGAGGTCCGGCAATCGGGGCACGAAACGCTGCCGCACCGCCGAAGTCCACAACCTCTCAGAGAGGGTGCTTGTCTCAGCCCTCAAACACACACATATACATACCCACCCCACACTCGTGTTTTCACCATGGATATGTACTTAGATCTCATGTGGCAAATTGTTGTTCCTGCAGAGGAGACGAGACCGGATCAACGAGAAGATGCGAGCTCTGCAAGAACTCATTCCCAATTGCAACAAGGTACATCTTTTTTTGCCTTCCATGTTCAATACATATGTAGCTATTTCTATGGAATTAGCGATCAGTAACATCAAATGTGTGTGCCCATATACTCTCCTGAAGATTGACAAAGCTTCAATGCTGGATGAAGCTATTGAATACCTCAAGACCCTGCAGCTTCAAGTGCAGGTATATAGCAGTGCATTCAAACTTATATAGGTAGATGCATTGAGAGACTAATGGTGGTTGTGATGAACACAGATGATGTCTATGGGGACTAGTCTGTGCTTTCCGCCGATGATGCTGCCACCGGCAATGGCGACTCCGATGGCGCATTTCGCTCACCTCGGCATGGGTCTGGGGTATGGCATGGGAGCCTTCGACATGGTTCAGCTCCCTCGCGTCCCCAGCTTGCAGTTCCCTTGCCCTATGATCCCGAGCGCGCCGATGGCAATGCCACCCTGCACGGCTGCATTGCCGATGTTCACGATGCCTGGGCAGGCGTTCCCTCCGGCAGCATTGTTTCCTCAGGCCTCAGGACCCATGGCCACCACAGTGCAGGAGCCCTTGCCAAGCCTTGGCTAGAACTTGGGGGCTGGACAAGAAGCAAATTAGCACTGATTGTTCTTGAATTGTGTTTTGTGTTTGTGTTTGGGTGCCTTACTGATCAATCATTTGTAGGGATTGCAGGAGCATCAAGCTTTGTGTAAATGGCAGAGGCTTTACTAGGTTTCCATTGCGCTGTTTTTGATTTGTCCGAAACCAATATGGTTTTGTCAATGTATTTTCTCCTCTTCTTGGTTCTTTTCAGTTAAACAAGATTTTTCCAAGTGTGTTGTAGTAATGTAGTAGTTGCTAATTGCTTTCCGGGCAAATGATGAATTAATCTGATTAGTAGTTGTCTAAGTTGATGTGGCAGATTGGCTAAGTCAGATTTTTTCAAGCACACGTAGGATTCTAGATGCAATTCTTCTGTAAAGAGAGATATATAGCTCATCAAATACATGGTATAAGAAAGTTATCTTATAATTGAAGTACATAATTACTTCACTAACAAACTACTACACTGTTAAATTAAAGACAGATACGGCTCTTCAGGACGCAAATATTCAGTCAAATATAAGCTGATAAAGCATGTTTCATCATCGTAACAAAAATGTACCGCAATTACAAGTATTACTTGAACAGTTTTGCTAAAGATCTTGGTATCTATATTTTTTTTTTACAATTTTGTATATGCTTTCTTTTTTGAACTATGGAATCAACATCTTTTACACTTGGATCTTTCTGTTTAATCATCATACGATTCGTCTATCTCTCTTTATAGTAATGTAGATGTCAACAAGATTGAAGTGGTCGAGAAATAGAGAGTGTAAATCGATGGTTGTGATAGAAGGGACTGGTGGCCATGGTTGGGAGGTCACCGTGGTGATTATGGAGGAAAAGCGGAGGGGATAGTGGCCATGGTTGGAGTAGGTGTAGAGGTTATAAACAGAAAAAAGTAGGAGAAGGAAAAGCGGAAATTAAAAGAGTGTGGTAAATTTAATCTTTTATATTTGAAAAAATCTTTTTAACTGCACATCATTCACAAGAATTATTAGCATATATAATATACAATTCAAGAACAAACCTTTTAGTTTTTTATTTTCTGGAAAAAGCAGACACCCTTCTCTTGTAACAACGATATATCTATGTTACATCTTGAATTATATATTATATATACTAATAATTATTGAGTAATTTGTGTCAGTGGATAAGCCATGCACAGTATCTGTGGCTGAGCGGCTGAAGAGCAGCAGTGTTGCCTTTTGTTTTCCTGCTCTCTATTTTTAATTTTTATAATTTTATTATAGTGTATGACGTAGCAGCAGCTTTTTAATAATTCAGGGTCAGGCGTCTGTCAATTCTGAAGAGAGTAGTGTAGATGCATGAATGTGTGCATATGACACAACACAAGCACCCTCTCTCCTCTAATAATTCTAATCCTGTTATCAATTTCATGGCCTACACATCTTCAAGACGATGAAACCAGGCTAGGCGACTGGCCGTGGACTACCCGAGCAAGCTATTCAGTTCACGTCCACTCATTTAGGAAGCAACGCGTTACGAGGCAGTGGACGTCTGAAGCATTACTGTAGTTGGGCCCAATTAACTGTGAGCCAGTGGAAGCAGTTGCATCCGAGAGATAGTTGGCTCTCAAGAGCATATTTTATGGGTTTCACATCTTTGCGTCGTGTGTTTGATCAATCCGTTCAAAACATCAAATTGACAGGTGAAACCAATACATCGTGTGGACTAGATGTCAGTGGTTGGATGTGGAGTAGTGCGCATGCGACGCAATATGCGAGGTGACAGAGGTTGCCCCATAAACCGCATATGCTGGTTGTGAGTGTGCATGTCTCGCGCGCCTCACACACCACACATTTTATCATCCAACATCACTGACAGGTGGTCCAAATTTGAATATGCTCACTTGTTAGTCTGTATTTACAGTTTTTTTACATCGATTGAATTATAATTGCATTTACCCCCACAATTGACTTCAGTATCTAACATATGGGTCCACTGTCTGTTTAGCCTGCATGGCAGTCTTAGTGGATTTTTTGAACTGAATATGGCTATTGAGGATTATTTTTGGAACGAGTGCCAATGGCTAAAAAAAATAGTTATTGGGTATATTTTAATTGTTTTGGGTCAAAAAAAATTCCAAAAGATTAGGAAAAATTGTAAAAAAATCAGAAAATTTTTACACCGTACCCTATAAATATGACCCCTCTTGAGCTCATTTGAACATACCAAGCTCACACCATTTGCACACCAATTCTTCCTAAATTTCTCCAAAAATTCCATATGTATAATAATCTCTCAGTAGTTTTATAAATTGACTTAATTATCTGAATTTAGCTAAAGAAACCCAAAAACACTCGGTAATCAAGTTTCACCAAATTTTCCTCCACCCCTCCATATCCGATGGATTCTCCTCCATATGCATAGCCCCTCTGTATCCACATGGCTCTTCGTACTCTTCTTATGGTCAAAATTTTTACTTTGTTGGTATACCAGTAAATGCTGCGTAATTCTTGCCACCACAACCCCTACCAAAAATTCATAATCCGCATCGGTCTTTGACAGTGGTACCTCACATTCCACACCGCATGTCATTATTGATGATGATGATAGTGGCAATGTTGTTGCAGGTTGTCGAGGATGTACTAAGCGACTGCTTTGGTTGCAAGATGACGACATTCAACTAGTGAGCACTTCTTTTATATTGAAATTTTGTCAATTTATTTTTTAGGTTGCGGGGCCTATTTTATTCCTTGTATTTTGGCTTCAAATATTTAAACAATTTATTTTTCCATACAGTGTTTGGTTGAATAATTTCCTTAACTCGGTCGACGGAAACAACAAAAAATTTAACATGTACTAGACAAAGGTCACGGCAACCTACAATGAGACTAGCTCAAAAAGCCGCAGGAGAGAGGTGAAGTATTGCAAGAATCATCAGTAAAAAACTAACAAAAAATGTTCAATTTAATGGTGTTTGGTACAGGCTGAAGGAGGTGTATACTAGTGGTCGTTTCGATGACCAACTGATGGCTCAGACATGTGAATTGTACGAGGAGATAAGCCATCCTTTCATCATGGACCGCTGGTGGATAGTAGTTTGGGATCAACCTTAGTGGAGTAAAACCTACGTCGATATTGAGAAAAGATCCAAGGTAAATGAAACTAGTGCCTACACGTTTCTATTGAACATAGATGATGTCCTAGCTGTGGAGACAAGGCTAGAAGGTCAGGATGCGGTGAAGGGGAAGCAAAAAGAGAAAAACAAGATACATGAAACTGCAGTGGTTACTAAAGAAAATATAGAGACCTTCTAAAAAATTTAGACAGATCGTGCAGAACTAGCTAAGGATGCTCTTCGTGCGGCATCCTTCTTATAGCACATGTCTAAAAGGAGATAAAAGGCTGCCTTTGTCAAGTCCTTAGCAAAATCGGTGATGGTACACATAGCAAAAATAAATGATGAGTAAATAGAGGCTCATGCGGCCGCACTCAAGTATGTGAGAGATAAGCTAGAGGAGATAAATAATGAAGATTAGGCTATCTCATGTACCTTATTACTTAACGTATCTTATTATTTTCACGTGTGTACCTTTGCAAAACTATGTACCCATCATTTCATCAATTGGAATATAAGATTTGTTGGAATGTAGCCATTAGAATATTCTGGTTGGCATATAGCTTTTGGAAATTAGCCGTTAGAATATTCTTGTTGAATGTAGTCATTGGAAACTAATCTTATTCAAACTATTCTCAGCCTATATATTCCGACCCCTTATCCCACCCATCTCACAACCCATCCTTCTCATCTTCAAGCACCATAGCTCTTCACTACTAGTACTATTCTCAAAAAATGTCATCCAATTCAAGCTCAAACACACGTAATTCAAATGAGGAGGCCATCATCAACAAAGTGGAAGATTTTGTGGCAAGATTCATAGAGGATGAGCATGCCCTACAACTTACAAGTCTGTATTATCACCAGTATTAAAGCTACCATAGAAGTTTGTAGCTCTAGCTACCGCCACCGAGGTAATAGGAGGTACATCAATAGAGACCGTGAACGCGGCCATAACCCTCTCATCGCCGATCACTTCTCCGACAATCCAATCTACCTGGGCTATTTGTTTCATTAGAGGTTTCAGTTGACAAGAGCTCTCTTTTTTCGAATCATTAAAGCTCTTGGTGAGTGTTCTCTTTATTTCAGTGAAAGGAGATATGCCATCAACTGAAATGGGCTATCTCCTTTACAGAAGTGCACTGCAGCCATGCGTATATTGGTGTATGGCTCCCTCGCCGATGCTATTGATGAATATGTGTGGATAGGCAAATCTATGGCATTCGATTTCTTGGAGCACTTTGCCGAAGGTCAACATGTTCGGCGACAAATATCTCCGAAAGTCCACCATTGATGACATCCAACATCTATTGCAATAAGGAAAGGCTCGTGGCTTTTTAGGAATACTGGGAAGCATTGATTGCATGCACTGAGAATGGAAAAATTGCCTAATAGTATGGAAGAGACAATCATCTGCGGTGATTACGGAGTCCTTACCATCATACTTGAAGTGAAAGCCTCCCAGGACCTTTGAATTTGACATGTCTTCTTCGGTGTTACTGGCTCCAATAACGACATCAGCATACTGAACTAGTCGCCCTTGTTCACGAATGTTTCGAGGAGGCAAGTTCCTCAAGTTCAATACTTCATAAATGGGAAGTAGTACAATATCAAGTACTATTTAGTGATGGTATATACCCAAAATAGAGTGTTTTTGTTAAGACGATACCCTTGTCCCAAACGGAGAAGTTCAAATTGTTTGCACAACATCAAGAAGGAGCAAAGAAAGACGTGTAGCGAGTTTTTGGAGTCCTCCAATCTGAGTTTGCCATCCTGCACGATCTTACCTGCTTTTGACAACGCTCAACCCTTGTGAATATCATACAAGCATGTGTCATATTACACAACATGATAATCGAGAATGAGCGAGACTATGATGGACATCTCAATAATATCTATGACGACAAGGGGATATCTACTGTAGCACCGCTCTATTCCACAATGGTGCTCTGATTGATTTCACCGATGTACTCATAAGAAACGACGATATCTGTGGTCAATCATCACATGTGCAATTCAAAGAGGATTTGATTGATACTACTACAGAAATACAGTCTACTAATCCCTATCTTCTAACAGTTTTACGCAATTTGAAAGAAAACCGTTGGTGTACATGGTGTGCAGTGGAGAATGGCATTTGTACTAACGGTTTAGTTGTGAAAAACCGTTAGTAAAAACTACATGATTTATTCTAACGGTTCTTAATATATTAATCGCTAAAAGAAACATACGTATACTAATAGAACCGTTAGCATAGATTTGATTTTATTCTAACGGTTTTTAATAAATAACCGTCAGTATAAATATATTTCTTCTTAGTCGACCGCCACTTGGAAAAGTTGAGCTCGGTTTTATTTTCTTTTTTTTTTCTCTTCTTCTTATCCAAATTTCTCCTCTACACCTCCCTCCCCCTCACTGCCGGCGGCTGGGCTATACGACGTGGGGCTCCCTCCTCACTCCTCTCCGTCGCAACCATATCTCGGCATCGCCACCACTCTACTTCAATTGCTTGCACCGTCGCCACCTACAAAGCCGCAACTCACCACTGCTCATCACCACCGCATCTTGCCGCCTAGCTGCCGTCTTCGCCACCCAAATCCACCAGCAATTGCCACTCTCCTTGCGCCACCGTGGTCCATTGCCATTTGCATCGTGCCGCCACTGCCTAGCATCTTCCCTCTCTTCCTCGGATGTCGCCACTGCTCTCAAGGGGCTGCAGCAGCCGCCGCTTGTGCCGTGCTCTAGCCACCACCACCGTGCAAATTTTGGCACTGCCGCTAGATCTAGGTCACTGTCGCCTCTTGCGCCGTCACAAACCCTAAGCCCCAATTCTCCTCCCCTACTCTCCAAATCCTAAAATTCCTTCGCCGGTGGGATTCTTCGTCCCCTTCTCTGGCGACTACGATGGCTCCTTCTACTTCCTCAATTTCAACTTTAGTGAACCGACGTTACGTGGCCAATCCAACTTCCACCTCGGTGTTCCCCCCGCTGGCAACTAATCTGGCGAATTCACTAACGATCACAGCAGCGACAACCTCGCCTTCTTCCTTTGCATCGACAGGCAACTGCTTCGGCTTCGTCCTCTCTGGCGCCGATAATCTCAGCGTTAGCCTTTGACTTCGCCGGCAGCTTCTTCAACTCCAGCGATTTCTTCAATGACACCTCTCCTCTCTCAAACTCCCCTCTCTTCTCCCTCTCCCTTGTTTCCTATAATGTTTGTAATGAAAACATACTTGGTTATGTGATGAACAAATAGCAAATTCAGTAAAATCGCTTCAGTGTTTGCATTTCAATTACTCTAAAATTTAGTTCAATTTTGTCCTGTCCTGTTGTGATGCAACACTTCTCCTGCTAGTGTGTGAGTTCATCTGTGGTTGAATGCATCTCCTTGTCCTATGATTTGAAATGGACCTAAAGCTTGCTTGAGGTGTTCAGTCAGTCCTAGAATGAATTAAATTTGGAATTAGTCTATGATCAGTTTATGTGGAAGTTGAATTGAAACATGTTTTCAAAATCAAATGGTAGTTTCTAATATGAACCAAACTGAGTCTTATCACTTTTAATTCCTGATAATGCCAGTTTCTGGATTGTGAGCCATTTTGTTCTTGACTTTATCACTGAATTTTGTTTTGTAACTTTAAGTCTTTGAGATTCTGGATTAAATGAAATTCTAACAATTCTTAGGCTGAATGAAATTCTAATAGTTCTTATTAATGAACCATTAAAATATAGTAAGCTATTTTAACAGTTCACTAATAAGAATTGTTAGAATATAGTATAATATTCTAACAGTTATTAAGAATGCACCGTTAGAATAGTTTATTATATTCTAATGGTTCATTAATAAGAACCGTTAGAATAAGTAGTTTTACTGACGGTTTCGAACCGTTAGAGTAGTGTTAGACTTCTTCTATCGTGTCGATCACTAGTGGTTGGAGAACCGTTAGTACAGATGTTGTGGAACCGTTAGTATTCAGTATTTTTGTAGTAGTGTGAGCATATTTGACGACATTTTGGAGGCAACCATATGAACGAGTAATTGATTTTTAAGTACGATATTTATGTTATTCTTGAATATCCGAATGAATCCAATTTGTAGTATGTTGTTATTTTTTAATGTCCAAATTTAATTAGAAAATTTATTATCTTTATATTCAATTTTTATTTACAAGTCTCTATTTGTTTTTTATATTTGAATTATTCAAAATTAATTTATTAGTCAATCCTTTTAAAACTATTAATAACTACAAATTGCAAAAAAGTCACATATCAATATTTTATGTGTGGGACCCACCAAAAAACACACCTAAAAACCAATGCATTGGAGTGTTTGCCTCTTGAGGAGGCTCTTCGCACATGATCTAACCGAGGAGTCTCCGCAAGCACCATGTGTATTGAAGAGACTAGCTTCTCAGATGGTGCTTCGCACGCGTGACACAGAATATTCCTCTGAAGTGGTTTTACATTGGACTCAGCCTAACATGGCTCCCATCCCTGCAACACTGATTTGAAGCATGATGAATTATGTAGAAACTAAGGCTAGGACGCCCTTTAATCTCTCCCCATCTTCAAGACGAGGAAAAACTACTAGTAATGAAATTCTAATTAGAAGTCATTCAATTGCTACCCTTAATCTGGGATATGAATCACAGTTTGATAATTCTCAATTAAATTTTATTCATGAAAAAGATTCTTCCAGAAATTGCTTTCTCAAGACAAAGAATTTGCTCTTACACCCACTTTTAGCACATCATCTATAAGTTGTTGCCATACAAAAAGCACACACGAGATTAGTTAATTGGGAGACAAAAAAAGTATTTCACTTTTCGTGTATCTAGATTGGGTGTGCCATTGGTCATTGGTTATAGGGATCGCAATATCCTAATCCAGTAAGTTTTGGTTTAATATGCTGAGATACATTTATTTAGTCTGATATAGAGACTTGAAAGTGTGATTGTTGTGTATATAAGGCTAAGGATTAAATAGATAATAACTTTTATTGAATTTTTGATGGAAAAGAGAGATCAAAATCCTAAATAGTACCTGTGTGTTAAACCAGAGTGGTTTTGGATTTATCGAGATGACTGGGTCAGTCCCTATTTGACAAGGGAACTTCACCCATTTCATTGACCTTCGAACTTCCCACCAACACATTGCTTGAAAGTTCACTCCAACGAAATGGACTTGGTCCTGATAGAAGCCCTTTCTTGGCTGACAAGCCGACAAAAGACTTTGGCACTGATGTGACACACCTGCCACCTGACGAGGACTCCCAAACGTCGATGAACTGGAATTCAAGAAGCAACATTGTTTTCACAACCCGCTTACCTTTAGTTGCTAGCACATTAGGTTCAGTTAGTCCTTTCTTTTTGGAGGGCTAAGTGCTAATGATAGTTGGCTACTCCTCAAAACTTGTGCACTTGGCTATGTAAAGCAACATCACCATAATGCATTAGAAGCTCTCGGTAAAAAAATTGTTGAGAAGCAACAAGGATTTGCGTTAGCCATTAAAGTGGTTGGGGGACAATTGGGATGTCAAAATGATGTAGAAGAATGGAGTCAAGTTTTGTTTGGAGGAGAACTTGATGGAAATTCTCCATCTGAGTTACGAGGCTTTACCTGAGCACCTTCACCATTGTTTTGCATATTGTAGCTTATTTCCCAAAGATTGGGAGCTTGAGCCTAATCTATTAGTTCATATGTGGATAGCCCAAGGTTTTGTTTTGCCTCAAGGATATTGAAGGAAATTGGAAAAGGATACTTGTTCGATTTATTATCTAGGGCATTTATAGAAAAGCTCCCTTATCCGCCGCCATACTCTCAACGATCGAGCGATCGTACTACTGCTGTGTCGCCGAAATATCCTCATCCCAGGAGCTAGACCCCACATTTGGTGCCGTAGTACAATATGAACCTACAAGATCAGTGGGGTCTGTAAGATCGAGGATGCCGACTAGATGGGGGTGATTAGGAGGCTTTTAAATTTTCTTCCCCACTAAGCAATTTCAACATAATAATCGTTTAAACTAGATTATACAATGAGGCTTAAAACAATTTAATCAACTAGTTACATTCAACCATATAAGTTATTCAACAAATCATGCAACAAAAGTAAATATAGCAATTGTGTCAAGATGAATGTAATGCAAAAGATAAATACGCAATTGACACAATATTTTTACCGAGGTCTCGGAGACTCGCCCGGTCTCCCCTACTCCTCGTTGAAGTGCTCACTCGGAGCCTCGCTTCTATATCCACGAAAGATATCTCACTAGGGTTGCTCCTTCTCCACACCGGATAGGCGAGCACCACACCTTTCACAATCCTTTGCCGGCCTCTCCGACAAACTTCAATTGGAGAGATCTCGTCTCTCCTCCGGCACCGTCTAGGCGAAGGCGATCGCCAAGAGTAACAAACCGGATGCGCTTTCACTTGAATCAACCACGTGCTAGAACCTCAATGATGCAAATGAGATGCTCAACACTCTACCACTAGCAATCTAATGGAGATGAATTGCACTAAACACTCACACAATCTCCCTCAAGCTCTCTCTCAAATCTACTCAAGATTTGGGCTCAATTCTAGCCTCTAAATGCAATAACTCAAATGCAAATCAATTGGCTAGGTTTTCAGCTGAAGAATGAACTCTTTGAGCACGCAAAAATGAAGCCAAACACGAAGTATTTATAGCCTCAACGAAAGCTAGCCGTTTGCAAGAAACCGGGCCAAAAGTTGTACAGGCCAGACATTGTCCGGTCACTTCAGACACTGTCCGGCCAGTACAAAAATTTCAGCCGTTGCAAACGTGTCAGTGACTGTTGGGCGAAATTTGTGAAGGCCGGATGGATACTATTTGTTCGGACAAAAAGTCCGGACAAATGGATATGTCTCTGTTAACTCTCGGCTAAAAAAACTTGTACAGGCCGGACAATGTCCGGTCATTTCGGACAAAGTCCGGCCACTTCGGACAGATAGCCCCGGACGGATGCATTTGTCCAGCCACTGCACACTGACAGTAAAATAAGAATAACTTTTGATCTAGAGATCCGATTGAGGTGATTTTTGGCTTGTTAGAAAGACAACTCAGAGATCTATAATTTTGTCAACAGGAGTAAGGCCTAGAAAGGTCTAGAAACTTCTAGAAAACTCAGAAACTTTCCTACTGTCAAAATATCCAATCCAAAAATCATCTCAAATGCAATTTTAGAGTATTTGCACATACAGATTTGCCGTTTTCTCGAGGATGTGATTTGTGTCACTTAGCAACGACCACGACCACACAAGTCTTGACATCCGATCGAAAACAGGTGGTCGATAGGGTTTGGTCGAGCGTACGCAAGCAAGTCAAAGACTGGTACGACCAGTCCGAACTCCTACGACCACGCCCAAACCCTAAATAGAAAGCCGGCAAACAAGCGACACGACCATGACCACGTATCAACACTGATACGATCAGAATATGCAAATACGACCACGACCAGCTCTAGATAAATAAACCAATTTAAACAGCTGGCGATCATGACTAAGTGCAGTTTTCAAAACATTTAATCTAATGCATATGAACTACACTTAAACTCACTAGCAATGCAAGACACTAGTGTAAGATGATATGAATGCATCTGAACTTCCGCACTAGATAGATTCAAGCTACTAGTTTCCAACCCCTCTTAATAGTACGGTCAAACTAGTAAAAATAAACCTATCAACCCGGTCTGTCTCCAAACACCGAGACCGGTAAAACCCTAAGAAAACAATCCTTAATCTTGGATTTTACCTTAGGTGGAGTTTGACCTCGCGAAGCTCGATCGCTCGACGCTCGTCATCGCAAAGCTCGATCTCGTTAAGCTTGACCACGCGAAGCTCGACATCTCGACGCCTGTCTTCTCAAAGCCCGTCCTCGCTAAGCTTGACCTTGCTCGGGATGTCTCATCTCGTCTTCATCCTCTTCACACCCTTGCTTGCTTTCATCCTGCAACCATTCTGAGACTAGAACATATACACTCAATGCGCAAACATTAGTCTCATTTGCAGTTCGTCATTAATCACCACCAGATAAATCACTCCACACAGGAGTTCACTCAACAATTTCTTTCTTCGGTGAAATGACAAAACCAATTTCAATGAACAACAAATGAGTAATGGATGAATCTCACAATCATATAGATCCATATATGATACAAGAAATGCGCACACGATCCATACTACTCAAGTTATGATATCAATCAATATGGATGACTAATATCATGAGCTCTCTCTCAATCATACATAGAGATATCAAATCCAGAACATGGAGTCATCAACCTTTTGCACAAACATGGATAACTAATCATCCTGAGCTCTCCCTCAACATGTGCATCGATATTAAATCCACAACTGGAGTCATCAACCTCAAGATTTAACATATAACATCTTGATCAATCAATTAGCACAAGCTTGATGCAACCACCGAGCTCATCCTCTACATATGCATCAATATCAAACCCGCAATCGAGGAAAACATCCAATTCAAGGTTTACCGATAATCAATTCAATTTACTTGTGTTAAAACAGGATTTATCTAAATTGTCATTTAATCATCAAATCTGATATCTTCAGATTAACTTTAATCATCATGGATTTATCCAAAATGTCATTAATCATCAAAACCTAGATACTAAGATCTACCTAGATCCAACAGGGTCCACCACATCATCTTCTCCACGACATCCCATCTCCTCCATATGGCACTTTGACGTCTCGCAAATTATGTTGAGTATTGCAGTTAACTCATGCATTGCCACCCACAATCCTCACTGGCAGTAGTTGAGGAGTGATCAAGCTGAACAGTAGTTGTCTTGAAAATTGTCAGCCTACAACAATTGCAAAAGAAGATTAATTGAAAGTCTCTCTGTGAGTCAATCGATTTAACTTAAAGACATTTTACTTATCACACGATGTAGCCTAACAGCCAGGTCTAGATCAAATGTGCACTCTGTAGTGGAGCATGCATCATGTGCTCTTTTATGGAAGTGGTATGAAACAGTCTCGTGCGCGTCCCCAATATGTACCACTCCAAATACCCAGCCCACGAATGTGGATTGAATGGATGGACCTCTAGCACGACCTCCTGCTCTCAATTGTTTTCCCATGAATCCGTCCATGTCAGTTGGCGACTAGACCAACCGTCAGCAGTATTACCCTTCCTGGCCTTTTACAAAGAATTTAACAAAATTAGTACACAAGTTGTGAGTAACAAATGAATAAACTAAATTTAGAAAGGTGACATCGATGCAGAGTACAAGCCGGCAAAACTGGAAAGAATTTATACACTACCGAAAAGACCAGAAAATACGATGAAGGATACGATGTGATTGAACACCATCAACTATTTCGTCAATAATGTCTACAACTGTGTTGGGGTTAGCCCACTGAATAAAATCAAGCAATCTTGGCACATAATTGTATGACTTCTTGAAGATCCCAAATCTCAATTCTAAAGTCTTTGCTTTGTCCTCCAAGCCATACTATATTTTATCTTGTATCCATATATGTCATCAATTTAGGCAATTGTTTCCTTAGGAGTCATTGCAAAGTTCACCATCAGGTTAGAATATATCACACTACCAACAAATACAGATGACATATTTATGTGCTCACCTAATGCTGCTAACATGCATGAATGCTCCTTTATCTGAGAGATGATAAAATATTTTTCGTCTTTCGATTTGTACACATGCAAGCACCATAAACATTCTTTTGATAGACAGCACACCTCATACAGACATTTACTGGACCTCACTACTATGTACTATCTATTCAGTGACATAATCCATTTGGGACTGTTTTTTTCAATTCTTTGTTCCTAAAAATCTGCTCGAGATACACGGTATTCTCATTTAAATCCCATGAAGAATTATGCTGTTAACTAACAATGATTTCACATAACCCGCTTTCATCGCATAATTCTTCTAGTAAACCCAATCTTCTTCCCCGCTATTGCTCTCCTTCAATTCGAAAATGTCATCATCCCTACTATCCTCTGAATTGGCGTCCGCATCTGTCGCATGGCCATCACCAACTCCTTCCACCAATTGGTACATGTCGTTTCGTGCAAATGTAAACTCTTCAACTCCGACATTTGGCATAAACGAAGTGCAACACAAGGGGCAGGTATGCAATACAACTTAGCGTACAACAACATTGTGTTTCTAGGACTATTTGGGTCCAATTTACAAACGTAGGATGACCAGCTCTGCTCACAAACAAATTTTTAGAGCAACCAATCCTTTCAATCTGACATTGTGAGACCCAACCCTTCCTTTAAATAAACGAACAACTCATACACTCATTTGTTCCAAGGACCATGATTTGGGATTTATTACTTTACTAATCAAGTATTGATATCCACTCAAATCAGTCTCCTTTGGACCATTGGATATTGCACCTTCACCGTAATAAATATATATAATTTTGGATTGTGACATATCCTATAAATATAAACAACAAATGTATAGTTTCAATTATAATGTACATTACATTTAATTTAAATATGCAGCACATTTTGATTTTGGGTAATATCCTTTAAATTTTATCATTCAATTTAAGTATACATCATAATTCTAGTGAACTTATACATTGCTATTTAACAAATATTCTATGGATCCAAGTGATATGTGTACTAAATTTATTTTAAATATGCATTAATTTAAGAAAGTAAATCTATCTAACTAAAACTTAAGTACTAATTACCGAAAGATCGAAGTACTCCCTGAAGGGATCTGTTGGATCTAGGTCGATCTAGGTATCTAGGTTTTGATGATTAATGATGATTTGGATAAATCTCTGATGATTAATATTAATCTAGATAATGATAGCTTTGATGATTAAATGACAACTTATATAAATTTTAGTTTGACACAAGTACATTGAATTGTTAATGTTAAACCCTAGAAGTCGATGACTCTCGGTTATGGTTTAACAATTGATGCATATGTTAAGGGGGAGCTCTGTGGTTGCAGCAATGTTGTGCTAAGTGTAAATTGGAATGTCATGTGATAAATTCAGAAGTTTGATAACTCCTTCATTTGTGGTATCGAGATTGATGCATGTGTTGAGAGGGAGCTCAGTGGTTGCATCATGCTTATCTTTATCATGATTTGAGTAGTATGGATCGTGTGCGTATGTCTTTGTCATATATGATTGTGTATTTCGTCTCTTACTATCTATTGAGCTAACTCCTGTGTGGAGTAATTTTTCTGGTGGTGACTAATGACAACCTATATATGAGACTAACATTGTGCGTTGAGTGTATGTGTTGTAGTCTCAGAATGGTCGCGAGATGAAAGCAAGCAAGAGGTTGAAGAGGATGGTGCCGACATAAGTCATCTCGAGTAAGGTCAAATTTAACAAGGTCAAGCTTTGTGAGGACAAGCGTCGGGCAGTCGAGCTTCACGAGGTCGAACTTCATCAAAGGTAAAATCCAAGATTAAGGATTAATTGTTTTCTTTGGATTTTACCGGTCTCGGTGTTTGGAGATAGACCGGGTTAATAGAATTCTTTTTGCTAGTTTGACCGTACTATTAAGAGGGGTCGAAAACTAGTAGCTTGAATCTATTTAGTGTGGAAGCTCAAATGCATTCATATCATCTTGCACTAGTGTTTTATCGCCTCTTGCATTGTTAGAAAGTCTAAGTGTGGTTTGTGTTGCATTAGAGAAAATGTTTTGAAAACTGCACTTAGTCGTGATTGTTAGCTATTTCAATTGGTTTATTTTCTAGAGCTGGTCGTGATCGTATTTGCACATTTTGATCGTATCCTTGTTTGGTGCGTGGTCGTGGTTGTGTCGCCCGTTTGGCGGTTTTTCTGTTTAGGGTTTGGTCGTGGTCGTAGGAGTTCGAGCTGGTTGTACCAGTCTTCGGCTCGCTTGCGTACGCTCGACCAAATCCACTCGACCACCTGTTTTTGACCGGATGTTCGACCTGTGTAGTCGTAGTCGTTGCTAAGTGTCAGCAAACATATCCGCGAGAAAACAACAAATCTGTATGTGAAAATACCCAAAATTGCATTAGATATTGTAGCCCTTTGAGTTATCTTTCCAACAAGTTAAAAATCACCTCAATCGAATCTCTGGATCAAAATTTATACTTGTTTTACTGTCGTTATGCATTGGCCGGAGAGTGTCCGAAATGGCCGGACAATGTTCGGCCTATACAATTTTTTTGAGCGTGTTGCAAAATGTGAACCAGAGACGTTTGCATCCGTCTGGGGGCTTTTGTCAGGACGGGCCGGACTTTGTCCGGTGTAGCCGGACATTGTCCAGCCTATACAATTTGTTTGAGCCGAGAGTTAACAAAGACAGATATATATGTCCAAGGGCTTTTGTCTGTCATGGCCGGACATTGTTCGAAATGGCCGGATACAAAAAAATCCCCCAACAATAACTGACGTTTTGCAATGGTCGAAACCTAACATTGTCTGGCCTGTACAAAATTTCACCTGTTTGTGGCAAACGGCTAGTTTTCTTTGAGGGATATATATATCTTGCGTTTGCCTTCATTTGGGGTTGCTCAAGAAGTTGTTTTCACTGTTGAAAAGTTAGCCAAGGTCATTACATATGTGTTATTGCATCTAGAGGCTAGATTTGAGCCCAAATTTTGAGAGGATTTGAGAGAATAGCATTTGAGAGAGGTTATGAGTGTTTAGTGCACTTCATCTCCATTTGCAAGCTAGTGCTAGAGTGTTGAGCATCTCATTTGCATCATTCAACTTCTAGTACATGATTCGTTCAAGCAAAAGCGTATCTGACTTGTTACTCTTGGCGATCGTCTTCGCCTAGATGGTGTCGGAGGAGAGTCACGATCTCTCCATTGAAGTTTGTCAGAGAGGCCGGCAAAAACTTGTGAAAGATGTGGTGCTCGCCTATCCAATGTGGAGAAGGAGCAATCCTAGTGAGATATCCTTCGTGGATATAGAAACAAGGCTCACGCGTGAGCGCTTCAATGAGGAGTAGGGGAGACCGGGCGAGTCTCCGAGACCTCGGTAAAAATCATTGTGTCAATTGTCTTTCTTTTATATATCTTGTATTAATCTTGACACAATTGCTAAATTTACCATTGTTGCATTCGTTTCATATTTATCTTGAAACAATTGTTTACATTACTCTAGTTGCAAGTTGAATTGTATTTTCATATTGATTAATTGCAACTAGTTGTTAGATTGTTAATAAGTCTCATTGCAAAATCTAGGTTTCATAATCATCTTGTTAAAATTGTTTAGTGGGGAAAGAAATTTTAAAAACCACCTATTCATCCCCCTCTAGTCGGCATCCTTGATCTTACAGGATCAACTTGGGACTCCTTTCTCCACACTTCAATCAAATATCGTATACAAATATTAGTAATTATTTCAATATAATACTAAAAAAATATAATTATTAAAGAAAGCTTCACCAGTAAATTGCAGTAGATCTGCAGCCGTACCAAATCAACAGAACCTCCACGCAACTTTTTTTTCTCTCCTCTACTCTCCTTAACCCTAACTTTTCTTTTTTTTCAAATTAAAATGAATATTTCGATATTTTTTGGGGCTTAAGTAGGTGTTGCTGCTCCAAGCGCCGTAACTCTTGGCGACAGCAATCTCACCAACCTCTGTCGTCACCGCTCCTGACAACTTGCCTCCGTCGCCATGATAATTGATGACTGTTAATAAAAACCTTTCTGTTGCTATGATGACTAGCGACGGGCTATCATTTTTGTAAAATATTTATGGAGGATGTTATTTCTGTAATTTTTTGTTTTAAATGTATTATTTAAAAAAAATTCGGATATATGTAGTTATGGAAGAGGTAGAAATGAAGGATGTACAGAACAACCTTGTGAGGCAGCAGTGCACTAGAATACGTTTACGTACAGAGGAGACGTATTCGTACCATCTGAAAGAGATCAAAACTCCAAAATGCGCGTCTTGTCTAGAGAAATGAAGAGGGGAAAAACACAAATGCGCGTCTCCCGACGGCGGCGGTGTAGCATCCGGCGGCAGTTTCAGGGTTATTGAGGCTTCCTTTAGGTATCACTGCATTTGCATCCTGCTGCATTCTTGCATCCATTGATCTGTCCCTCCATGCACCCCTGTTCTTTCTATCATGTCAGTTTTTTTTTTTACTTCTCATCCAGCCTTCCATATAGAATCTTGTCTGATGTATAGCTCCACCGTTGAGGAAAAGCACCGTATATGGATCAAGACTAATTGTCTGAATTATCTGTCTTGTTGTGTGATGTAATGTTCTTGAGCCTCCTACATCTTTCTCAAGTGATATGGTTTTGGTTATTTATCCTGGAAGAGGAGATGAAATAGTTTGTTATGATTCATTTGGGGAAGTGAAAGGAGAAGAATGCAAGAAACAATGTGAGATAAATTTAGCTGCAGTATGTTTATGTACATAACAGGAGTATGGCATTATAATCTTGCAATTGGGCTTATGATCAATCATATCAAGATCAAACTGGGCTTCTGTTTTGCTATCAAGGCCCAAATTCTGTGCTTGCTATCCAAATGGTGTTTTGCCAGCATAAACTAGAAGTTTCCTTATGTACAATCTTTTGCAGAAATGATGAGATGTATTAGTTTTCATTGCTCCCCTCTCCTTTCATATGTTACTAAATCTAATTCTTTTTACTGACATTTGTGCAAATGATGGGGGAAGGGCCCTAATTTCCAATTTTGAAATTCCTGCTGTTGGTAAATTTAATTAATAGAAATATAACCTTTAAATGAACATGAAATGTGCTGAGGGCTCATGTAAAGTAGGTGCAATTTAGAAGTGTGATAGATTGCATTTTCATTAGACTAATAATTGTTGATGCTAAAGTGCCTTGAGTTGTCTCTATCTCTCCTGCCGACATCTCATTGCCCTCTTATCTTTGTAGACAACCATAAACAAGAAAGGACCATCTACTTGCTGATTAAATCAATTGCTGTATGCTCACTGAAACAACTGACTTGACCGTTAAATCTATACTTATCAAATTTTGCTACAGTCGTTTTTTAATTTCCTTTTAATTTTATGTTCTCATTGGGGGACATTTATTTTTTGGACTTGATTTAGGGATCGAACTTTGGTAGGACAGCTCCATAGCTTTAAGTTTGGCGCCTTGTGAGTAATGCCGTGGGCCTTTTCTAGCTCTAGGTGGAACATCGATAGGAGAACGAACTTCACAACCTAGCATGATTGATGGTCTCCATCTCTTCAGTGATAAAAAATCTCAGGTGGTTGTGGCTTGATTCATCACAATTGGTGTTGTAGGGCTTTGTTCATCGAATTGAGCAGTATTTGTTCTATAAATTCTATTCTGTAGAGTCTCTAGAGATCAAAGTGGTGAAACTTTATCTTGCTCAGTTTACCACTTCTGTTTACTGGATTCGCTGTACATGCCACTTCCATGCACTGCAAGATTGAAACAATTATTCAGACTTGATATTTCTTGTCTTGTCTTATAGTAATCTTTGGTTTGTTTGATGATAATTGCTATTAGTATATTATATTACTATTCAAGATTCTCATCAGATGGGTTTTCAACAAAGCAAATGAGTGGCTGAGCTGGAAAGGTCTCAAGAAGTGGTGAGCGGGACCAACATAAAGGCCTATAGCAAGAGGATGGTATCTCAGGAAGGCTCTCAGGCAGCTGTGCATGTTCGTAATGTGGAGGGGTAGGGCCAGAATGGAATTCTTCTTTGTCTGGAGGCTATTTGGCTTCCATTGATTCTAGGGCACTATTATGAGAGCTGGCCTCCATGCCTTCCTTTGTGGATTTGCAAAAAAAGGTTGAGCTATGTTGATCATCAGATTTCGTAAGGACCATTCTCATTCTCATTGGGACAAATGCCTGCCTTATCGTCTATTGTAGTGCAGCAGATAGGGGAATGCAATTAAAGCCCCCAAGTATAGATGGACAGATAATTATTTTGCCGCGAGAAAAAGAGAACAACTTTAACTCTATGTCAGTTGACTGTATGTGCTAGTACTCTGGCATAAAATATAATGCAGATCAATGTTCTTTTATTTTCAGAACTCTCAAGAAATTATTCTATTTGTGGTTGTGTGTTCATCATGGTTGCAAATGCTGTATTAATTAAGCATTTGAAGTTGGTGCTGGTGTTGTTCTAATGCCTCAATTACTCATGTGCTCTTTCACCATTATGCAAGAGGAATCAACTCTAAATTTTACAGCTTAACCAATCTTATTTGCATGTGCTTCGATTTGTGGTTGATCTGAAGTGCTGTTTGGATTACTGCTTTTCTTCTTTTTTTCAGGAAAATTTCGAATGTTCTTCAGGAAAAAAAAATGCATTGATTACAGTGTTCATATTCTTTAAAAGAAATACATATATACACAGATTATATTTGTTAGAATTGGATCTTGATCCCATATGGACTCATGACAAGCTATCGCTATTCGTGTTGTTTTTGTGTTGCTTGTTCATTTCTCAGTATGAACACCTGATGCTTTCCCATTACTAGTCTTTGTCTCATGATTTGATTGGTATTCATCTTGCTGGTGATATATTGTACAGTTATACTAGCCACAATCAACCATAAATGGTGATACATGCATCTTGAGTTTGGTCAGGCAAATGTTCGTTGCACTTCGCACGTGTTTTTGTAGTCTGCAATTCCAATCTCTGTGCTGTCAGGATTATATAACATCTTTGGTTCTTTCTTTAGACAGAGGATGCATGGGAGCATTGTCTGTTTTTGTTTTCTTCAGAGCTGATCAGTTAATTCACATTCAATGTTATCCAACTCATGTTCACTGTACATGCATACCGGTGTTCGTGGGATTTCTAAGTAACAACTAGCAAGCAGTTGCTGCTTCATCACATCAGGAGAAAAGAAAGGTAAGCAGTTGCTGTTTCTTTTTCGCAATGATCCTGCATGCTGCCCAGAAGGACACGGAACACTGATTACCAAATGCATGGTGAGCTTCCATTGCTTCTTATAGCCCTGCTCTCGATTGGACAAAGACCTGTATGTACAAATGTCGATCAGCTAGACTAATCTATCTGGTAACCACTGATTGTTCCAGGTTTGGAGTTGATCATGGCATGGTTTCAGAGAGCTGGACTTCAAGATTTGGCTATCCTTTGTCAGCTAACTTTCTTCACCTGGAGGATGGTGATGACAAAGGAGGATCACACTCCACTGAACAAAGGCGATCGCATTTGGGTGCGTGTATGATCATTGAGCCTCCTATACACGTTGGGGAAGTGACAAATCAAAAGGATGCTTTACACAAAAACACACACACTACTTGTGCCTTTTGATTATGACTAGTTAGTTATATGGTCCCAGTGATGCCCAAAGTGATCTACCTTTAGTTAGACCCCTTGGCAAAGCTGGAGATGTTATACTTTTAGATGGTTGGCTGGCTAAAAGTGTTGATGTTATCTGAACTTTCAGATAGTATTATACACGGTATCATGGTTTTAATATATACATGCGAAGTTGGGTGTTTAGTCTGCACTTTGCTGTCTGTATGAAAAACCATGTGGTAGAACATGCAATTTGCTGTCTCTAATAAAATGTTACGTTTTCATGACTTCACGTTGCTGCAAAATGCCAACTTGAGTGTGATTTTAAAGAATGTTAATACAGATTCAGATCATTGTTTCACTATTACAATTTTGCCCTTCTGTTCTGATTGCATCTTTACCAATTAAGCCTTCCACTAATGAAGGAATCTGGAGACCTAATTCTCATCAGTGATATATAACAAAACAGTAGATTATTTTCCCTTGGCAAAATTGTGCTAGAGATCCCTACTATTCACTTTTGTTCAATTGATCCTCTTCACCTTAATTTTGTCTGATTAGAACCATCTACCATTCTTTTTTGTTCGATGGAGCCTCTCTACTCGATAATAGGAGTCACTCCACGTAAATTTTATCTAATTAAGTCCCTTCACGCTTGATTAGTCAAACACGCAACATAGAGAACATGGAGGGCTCTGCTTAGATAAATGCACAAAGTTAAACTGCTTCATTAGACAAAATTTAGAACCTCAATTGAACAAAAGTGAATCGTACAGGGCTGTGATTAGACAAGATTTAAGAATCTAAACCTTGCCATGTCATGTACTGTCATCAATTGCATGTGCCATCAACTAGTAATGTTATCATCATACAACAGTTGTAACCCTTACCTTAATTGAAGCTGAGCTAGCGAACAAGTCATCTCTAGTAGTACCAGAGGGGCACAATGAACCAATACCTTAATTGTCCTATTAAAGCTAGATAACGAACTTGTAACCCTTTTAATTAAAATATATGCATAAATTATATATAGCGAAATTTCATGCATACCCTTTTTAAACTCTCTTATATCCGTATTATCCCTGTAAAATTAAAAATGTCATAATTGCCTCTTGTAACACACTAAATCCCACTAATCATGCCTTTGGTGTTGATTAAGGCCATTAATTGATTAACATTTCCTATTAAATAGTTGTGCAATGGAAGGAAAAATACCAATCAATTCATTAGATTTGGTTTCGTGCTTATCTTGTATCAATCACAGAAAACTCAAAAGGCATGGGTATAAATATGACTTATTTTAGTTTTACAAGGGTATTTGAGATATTTCTAATTTTTCAAGGGTAACTGTCGTGGTATCACGGATACCACGACAGTTTAGGACTGCACGGCACGAGTACAACGGCGCGAGCAGACCGAGTTACTGGTCTTCTCTCGCCGGGCAACACAGGAATTGACACGGTGGTTTATACAGATTCGGGTCCCAGTGGGGGCCCTAGTCCTGTTGGCTCTCTCCGGGTCACGAGTCCGCTGGGGAGGTATGCTCTCGGGGAGAGGTCTCCAAGAGAGTCGGATATTACGTTAATACAAATGAGTTCGAATCCCTGAAAAGAGGTACAAGAGGGGTATATATAGCCCCTAAGAAATACAAAAGACCAAAGAGCCCTCGCTGCAACCGTCGGATGGAAGGGCGGGGACGACCTTTGACCAGGGGGACGGCTTGGATGCTCGACACGTGGCCTCACCGGCTTCCCAGAGGCTTCACGGTCAGCAGCCGCCCTTCGGGAATCCGGAGACTCTTCGGGACTCACCGGGGGTCCGGTGATCCTCCGGGTCTCACCGGGCGCCCGGTGACCCTCCGGATCTCACTGGGGGCCCGGTGGCTCTCCGGGTCTCACCGTGGTTCCGGTGACCCTTCGGATCTCACCGGACGCCCGGTGACCCTCCGGATCTCACCGGGGGCCCGGTGGCTCTCCGGGTCTCACCAGGATCCCGGTGGCTCTCCGGGTCTCACCGAACGTCCGGTGACCCTCCGGACCTCACCGGACGTCCGGTGGCTCTCCGGGTCTCACCGGGCGCTCGGTGACCCTCCGGATCTCACCGGGGGCCCGGTGACTTTCCGGGTCTCACCGGGATTCCTCAAGACTTCGTGGGGCCCTTGGGGATTCCCCCAACAGTATCAATTATACAATACACAAATTTTGCAAGGGCACAGGTGAAGTTTCTCCATATATGGAAAACTCAAAAGACAAGAGTATGAATATTAGTTATTTTAGTTTTCTAAGAATATTTGAGATATTTTTAGTTTTTTAAGAGTAATTATGAAATACACAGATTTTACGAGAGCACTGTTGAAATTTCTTCTTATATTATATATAATTATATTAGATAATTCTTTTTCTTCGGCCGACAACATAACAATCGAAAATATGTATGCATGAATGTGTGGGCTATACAACATATATAAACAGTATTATACAGTTAATTGATGGTGTTGATGCCAACAACTCTGCATGTCGTATAGTACCTATGCAAAAAATTAATTAAGCCACCGTACAAAAGCTCAATGGTGACAGGCCGCTATTGGTGTAGACACACAAGTTTGTTTATATATACACACATAATCTAATTAAATCTAATTAACTAGCTAACTAATGCCACAAAAACAGTTTCAAAGCAATTAATCATCGGCCATATATAATGCACCATCTAATGCAAGTTAAGATTACGTTAGTCATAGTAAGAAAGCCTTTAGTTATGGAGGCCGTAGATAGCTACTGTTGCGGGCAAAGCATCTACAATAATCAAAAGATATTATAAGAGCTACAGTGTGTTTGAGTGTCGATTTGGGACGCCCACTAAACCAATCAACTAGTAGTTGCAATTCCTTTGCGCACGCTCAATATCACTATTTGACCTTCTTTTATATAATCGTAGTACCATTAACTTCGAGAATTCAATGTTCTAGAATATTCTTCTATCCCGTTAGGAACCTCATTAATTATTGATATTCTCAATTTTGTAGGCTATTTGATTGCTCATATCAATCCATCGCAAATTACGATATTGTACTATGCAGTTTTTAGTTAAGGCAATTGGATGAGGAGTCGGTTACTGGTGGTTAACAGAAATTTTATGAATAATCATGCTTGAAAAAGTGGTTGGCTTTATTTAATTCAAGTTTGAAATTTAACTCAAATTTGGATTTGTTGTCAGTCGGGAACCAGTTTTCAATCAAAATTTGAAGCTGAAGAATTGGAATTGGCAAACCGTGTGGTTTTTTTTCCGGCTCCCAGCGGAACCGACAGGAAACCAGTACAAGTCTAGAATATCCGAGATTTTTTCCCCGAAAACCGGTATTTTGAACCTTGGATTTATCAGTAGGGTATCCTGGGACGAGACGATTCCAAAACAAATTGAGAAAAAATTGCGAAAAAGATGCGGGATGGCGCCATGCGACCAAATATAACTACTTGTGTCACCCTCACTCCACACGACACCACAGAAGCCCAGAACCAAGTCAAAACCTAGCCATCACGTACGTGCACTAGTACTACACAACACAATCCATATCTATATCTATATCTCCACTAATCAAAAGCTCTCCCATAGCTGTTAATTTGTCCATGCATGGTACATCGTCACACACACACACACACACACACACACACACACACAGAGGCCGGCCGGCCGGCCGACAGGCCAACGACGGGAGACAGGGACGTGTGAAGAGATCAGTCGGACACAAATCGATAGGACAGAAGAGATCATATCTATCTAGGGGAGCCCCCGGGTTTGTAGGGCTGCATATGCACATATATACATATATATATCTACCTCGACTATCCATCCATCCATCTATCTATGTTTTTGTGTGTATGTGTGTATATATATATGTGCGGTGGGACGTCGCTGCGAGAGAATCCATCGCCGTCCGACGGCGACGGGCGTGGCGGAGCCCACGCCACCACGTGGTGTGTGTAAATGTGTGTATACGTTTATATATGTATGTCTGTGTGGGGGGGTGGGGCCGGCGAGCGTCCTCTCCGGCTAGCTTTTTGAGCTCACGTAGCTTTCGCCGCAGCTGTAGCGACGTCTACGGCTCGGCGTGGCGCGGCCCCATGCATGCAAGAATAAAACATTCCACTGTGTGTCTGTGTGTGTGTACCATGCTGCATTTTCTTTTTTCTTTCGGCTGCTTCTTTGTCGGCGCGACGAGCCAGCCGAATCATACGGCGTAGCGAGCGCGCGCGCCCACACGTGCACCATATATTCAGATATGCGGTTCCTGCCGGGCGCGCGTGTGCATGCATGACGCCAAGCGTGCGTGATATAGGCGTATATATATATACAAACACACGTACATGCATGCATGCATGCAGCCTCCGGCGTACGTGTACACGTAGGCTTCAGAACTATAATATGTATGTACTAAGTCAAAGCTAATTATGGAAGGGTGATAGATATAGACGTGCGTATTGGACTTGCAAACTAATTAATTAAAAAAAAACTTTGACCAGATCGTATCGATTGGTAGGCATGATTAATATATGTTAAGGATGTAGTTCTTTTTTTTTCAAGGTGTAATCTCATGTATGCTAGCTAGAGATGATAATTAATTAAAAGGAAAGTGATCTTTTTCTTTAAAGAAATAAAGGGGTGCATATGTATTCACATGTTTCCATGGAAATAAAGAATATATGCATGGATAAATCAAGGGAAGTGGGTGAGAATGTATTTTAGTTAATTTAATTTTGATGCCTAGAGAATTAAACGTTTTCTTTGTTACTTTTGGATCAAGGTTCAATTTCCCAATGAACCTAGACATTTACAATCGCAATAGTCATGATCGATATGATAACTGGTATCAGATAGTATTAGTGGTTTGGTGCTATTTGTTTTAGAATAATGGAGATTGATGATTATACAAGGTTAAAAATATAAAAAAAACTTGAGAAAATACAAATGAAAACAAAAGATAATAGTTGAGGGGAACAACAAAAAAAAACCGGCCAGTATTGCGGATTGAACGCTGTTCCATGTAGCATAAAAGGATGACCTTTTAAAGTACATATTGGGACTCTAGCTGATATAATTGAGAAAGAGGTGTATATATTGTTCTTTGACAAGTGGTCGAAAGCATACAACCACACGTGCGGATCTTTACACGCATGTGGAATATCGGTAGGCATGAGCTAACTCCTCTGCATCATGAGTACGGCTTAGGAAAAGAAGTTACGTCTAGGTTACGCAATCCTTCTAAGTTACGCATGCGTACGTACGCTCAATCTCCGACTAATTTACGTAAATTAGCTAGGCACCTACTAGTCTCTTTACTTTGCGTGCCCTCCTTTGAAGAACCTACCTAAAACATAGTTAAGATTGTTTTATTTAAAATTGTTTGATTTGTGTCTTGAAAATTTTATTTAAATATATTTGGAAGCCTCAAATATTTAAAATTAAATTTTTCATAAAAAATTAATACATATTATTTTATCACTGATCAAATAACTCTATCTCATATAAATTTGACAGTAAAAATTCTTAAAGCTTCTAGAATCAAGTATATTGCGTCGGTCCAAGATGCAAATCAATTTAGTTAGTTAATGTGGCAAGATTGAACGTCTCGTATACGTACTTAGGTACTTGTATGTGCAACAAGAGCGCGCATGCAGTTACGTACAGACAGTACGTACCGTTAAGCCGTTAGTTAGGCCAGAAAGTACGTAGATACATGCACAGCTTACCAGCTAATTGTACATAGTTTAGGCTATATATGTCTTGATTGACTAACCAATCTATTAATTTAAGTGTCTCCGGCCAGTTTAATATCAGTGCTGTTAATACGTGTTAGTTAGGTGTAGCTATCTAGTTGTGCGACTAATTAAGCTCCACGCATGTGTATATATGCTCGATTATCCCATATATAAATATGTACGGTCATGTGTACAATCCCCAACTATAGAGCAGTTCAGTACATACGGCACGGCCTTCTATTGAACATTAAGGGAGGTAGTCAATAGCTGAACAGAAAAAAATCCATCTTTTACAATGACTTGAGGATACGTGGTATATTGGGATTGAACCAGCAGCCCTATACTTTGTATATTGCAAAAACCCTGCACTTACCTAAGCATGCTTATTCTTCGGATAGATTTTCTTTTCTTTCAATTTTTTTTTTCATGAGATATGGAACTTTAAGATCCATATCAACCAAAACCTTAGGCATATATTCATCAGAAGAAAAAACTTCTGCGAGCCTCGCATGCCATTGTGAGACCACAATTGAAAACCACCAAATCATAATTTGGCTGTGCATTAGATAACAGTGTGACAGCTATTTACTAGATCTCACGTATGACGATAGTTACTTGATAGATCTCATTAATGAGAAGGAAGGACTTACGGAAGTTGCTTATGTTGATTAAAGTGGATGGTAATTAAGTAAGGAAATCAGATTATCAAAGTTATCCGTGGGACAGCTAGTTGCTAATGATATTAAAGTTGAGTGGCCTTTTCCAGCTAGAGATGCGGGGATATAGTAAGTGGATAGCATGCGTAGTACGTACACACACACACGTTGGCCCAGCCATGCATGCATGCCGGCCGGGTTGGGGGGTGTACAGGAGTTGGATTAGCTAATGCTTGCTAAGATTCTAGAAAGAAATAAATCAAAGAAATGCACGCGGTTGTTAAGGGATATGTTCGCCGTCATTCGTTCGTTACTGTATCTGTATGCATATGCTTATCCAGGGCCCCATGCCATGCCATGCCATGCAATTATATTGTCCATCTATCGATCATATCATATGTCCATCCATCAACTGTACTCTCTCTTTGTATGTATGCCTAACTGACTTGTTGCTTAGTTATGCTAAGAGGATTTTAGTGATCTTCTTTTCTTTGGTCATCGTAGCCAAAGAGTGTCAAGAACTTTGGAAAAATTAGCCTTATACCACTATAAATTTATAATTTATAAAAATACTATTAATTATGAGACTAATAAATGGGGTTTAGATCTACATATTAATGGGAGCAATATTTAGTGGTATTTTGTTAAATACCAAATTTTTGTAATGGTATGGTTGTATGAAGCTAAATTTCATTAGTAAGAATTTTTAGTTTGGCTAACAGTGACACTTACAATTAGGGGGCTTTTTTTTTTCCTCCGATTGCCCAAGTAAAATGCGTTTGCTTACTGGTTAGAGTTAAATTTTCTTTCATATAAATTTGTAGTAAGAGAATTCAAGTTTACTATTGTCATGTTAAAAAGTCACTATATTGTTGTACATGTCATAATTTTTTACATGACACTCTTGTCAAACTGAGATAATAAGCCGCGATTTATGGGCATGGGTAATTATGAGGATTCAGCACAAGACTAGTTACTTTTGAGCCATACTATCAATAAACTAACAACTTTTTTCTTTTAGAAAAAATAAATCATCCTGCCGGCAGTGCACATGGCATGGGGTGGAAGAAACCCTATCTCCTTCTGTCCAAGAAAAAAAATATTGACTAATTGATTTGTTGACTAATTAATCAATTGATGGGAGAAATTAATTTATATCACTAACATGTACATAGACAGACATGCAGACAACTAGCTAGCTGATAGTTGCATGAATCAAATATTGCAGCCCTTGATTGGGCCGGCCATTATTAAGGCTGGGATTATTGGTTGATGGATGTCTGATTAATCAATTAAATTAAATTAATTAATACTAATTATGTTCTTAAAAGAATATCATTTTCGTTTCATACACAATTTTTAAGAAATAAAGTAAAATTACAAATTTATTCCTAATATTTGTAATTAATATAATATGTGTATTATTTATATATAACTAATTAATTATTAAATAAAATAATGTTTATGAAAGTATTTTTGAAAAATAATTTGATATTTTACTTTAAAAATATAAATATGATATTTTTTTTGTACAAATTACCCTTAAAACATTTTTTTTAAGAAGGGAAGGAGTACTCTATAGCTATAAAGCTGTACATGCAACCTATAGCCTCGAGGTGCCTCTGCATTCATTCAATCATGCATGATGCATGAATTAAACAGCTAATAATTTTTTTTTGCAATATTGTACACAAACTCACACCTGAGTTAGTTATGACTTAATTAATTGGGTGTTTAATTAGTTCGTGTCCTCATAAATTTAATTAACCTCAGCTCAGTTTTATGCATTGTGAAAATGTTATGTCCTTGTACACGATGCATCACTCATCTATTTTTAAAACAAAAAATTAAAGAAAATCTATTAGCAAGAGCTTTTGTTAGAAAAATTTGAAAACCATCTGATCTTGATTGGACAGTACACGATCTTCGAAAGGTTGGAACTGAGCCATTAATTTGTTATGGACAAAACTTAAATAAGAAAAAAAACTTCCTATGCTAGTGGAGAGTATTCGTCAGAATCATTTGATTGTGACCAATGAAAAATCAAAAGGATCATATCCATTCACAAATAAAACCCACACTATATATCACATCAATTTGATTGTCTATTTGATCATATAGTTGGATCGACCTTTACATCCTTAGTGCGCATGTATGGAACTCCATATCAAATCTATGGCCGTCTGTTACTTCGGCTCGAATGGCTGCCAAAACTTTCATGCATTCCGCTCCATAGAAAAAACTATGTATATCGAATTTTTTGTCTTAAATCATCCAAAATGCATGTAGCTATACGTGCTAGCTGGCTGTAGATTCTTATCCACGTAGATAAGAAAGGAACAGTTTGACAAATGAGAGGTTTAATACTTTAATTCAGTGTCAAACTAATTAATCTTGGAAAAAAGTGGTGAAATTAATGGTGATCGAGTCGTTGCGAATAATGATGAATCAAGAGAGAATCCTAGAAAGCGAGGATGCATATTGGATTATAGCCTTTTCTCTGTGTGATTGGGAGCACTATAAAGGAATATGTTGGGAGCAAGCTTTAGCAATCTTTAACTACTTGTTTCTTCTTCCTGTCGGTGCACAAGTCAAAAGCCACGTAGTATCTTCTTTTAGCATATGAACCGTTTGACGAAGATTTAGATGTTTAAGATTGAGGTGGCACAGAAATTTGAATATGTCATGAGATATTTTAAATATCTCAAAATCTTGTACTCTTTCATTTAAGTAGTTGATTTGTCATCAAATAACTTTTACATACGTGTCTTTTGTATTACTTAGACCATTTGATCAAGATTTTAACATCTAAGATTTAAGTCGAAGAAAAGTCTACACGACATGTAAGATATTTTAAATGTCTTAAAATCTTGCATACTTTCATGGCACCTAGATTATTTATCAAGATTTGGACAATTGATATTGAGATAGGAGAAGTCCAAATATACGCCTTGTTAAAATTCTAAGAACCTTAAAGTTTTACACGCCTTCATGTAAATAATTGATTTATGATCAAACAACTTTTCAAACAGTATCTTTAATAATATCTTTTGATTTTTGATTCGAAAAACAGACTCCTTCGACCAGGACCCCTCACCGATCATATATCTCATGATTAATTGTTCTTTTTATCATTCCTACTAGCTAGGATTTTTTTTTTAAAAAAAACATAATGTGCATGCATGCATGCATTTATGAATGAGATCATATCAATCGAAAAATATATAGTAAGTTATCTTGTGAATAAAATATTTGTCATTAGCGAACCGACAATGTGGACGGCCAGCACTGTTTCTTGCGGGAATCTTAATGCAATTTCTTAATGTGATGCATGGCTCCATTTTGTGCCATACCAAATCATCATGAACTTTTTTTAAATTTGATCAAGTCATCAAACTGACAAATGGATATGATTTTTATATCAACTATAGATAGATATTTTTCTAGTTTGAAAGTTCATAATTTTTCTCATGTAGGTACTATCAAAGGATAGTTTTAGTGATCTTTATGATTGTTACAAGTAACATGATTCAAGAATTCATAATTTGCAATAGTCCAAAGATTGTGATGTGTTAGAACAATATATGATGAAGAGAGTTTCATCAGTAGTATCTTTTTCAATGTTTTGAGGATGCATGATACAATATTGTTGTAGGGCACCAGCATAGAGGGGACAGATTTGAAGACAAGATTATAAGATATCATCATGATTTATGAGTACTCCATCATTATCTAATGTTCACAAAATTAGAAATCAACTCTCATAAGACTTCCAGACTTCTCTTCCTCAAAAATCCCAACCACTGAAATCTCAATCCAGCAAGTTTTGTACTCCGAAAGACATGTCATGCCTTTCGACCCTGAAGACAGAGATGCAAATCTTACTACTGATTAGAGGAAAATCTCCTGCAAGTAGAAGATTATCAGCAAATTAAGAATGGCAATTTTAGCTACTCAACACTCACTAATTAGTGGCTTTTTGCATGAGCCATAGCAAGCTAATGTATGGTAGATTGTCATGTTCTTCCACTTGAGCATGAGAGAGAGAGAGAGAGAGAGAGAGAGAGAGAGATGAAATCCTTCCCTCCAATAGTAACCTCTCATTCCCAAGCATCATAAATCCAAGATAAGAAGGGTCATATAGATGGTTCAATCACATAGATGGGATTACACTAGTCGCCTAGCCTTTGAAGAAAAATTTGTGGTAGCTCTTGCCCCATCTCTTTATGGTGACCAATTCTAGATGACAAACTTTTGAGTGATGAAAAATATGGTGGGTGTCACACATTAGAGGATGATGGATGTATGGTTTTGATATAATAGAGAAATTACAGTTTGTGCAAATAAGTAGTTAATGAGATGAGTTAAGAATCTATGTTATTGTCAATCAATTATAGTCTAATTGATAAACCATCTAAAATTTGGTGGAGACAAGAGTTTAACTATAATCCCAAGACTTAAACCCATATTTTGGAGAATATGTGTTGTTCAACGATTACAAGGTAAAAATAAACGATCAGTATTAATCTAGTAATGTCCTCATTTTATAAATGGACGGAGAAT
Source organism: Pharus latifolius (assembly GCA_019359835.1). Classification (NCBI taxonomy): domain Eukaryota; kingdom Viridiplantae; phylum Streptophyta; class Magnoliopsida; order Poales; family Poaceae; genus Pharus; species Pharus latifolius. Next base: position 81,372,078 of record CM033323.1, on the reverse strand, counting down.
AGACATTGCACGAGGTCGGCCATGCCTACCGATCACCTCTCCTCCCCCTCCCCTTCGCCCATAAAAAAATATCACATCAACTGTGCGCCCCACTAATACGGGGTAAATTAGTAATTCTACATCATTTTCTAATCCATACATACAGCACCTTCCAAAAAAATCGCTTATTTTGTAACGGGAGAGAAAGCACTATGCGTGTGGCTTTCTGGTAACGAAGGCCACAAAATGAGCCAGTATGTGCTTTTACTCTGAAAAGAGAGTTGTGTCAGCTAGCTTTGACTCTGCACTGGCGCCCACCCATCAGACGTCGATCGTTGGCGCCTTTCTTGGACGTCTTGGTCTTCTAGCTCCTTTATTATTACAAACAACAAATGAATTGGTCGTTATTACATACAACTATAAAGTTAGCATGTAGACATATGCATAGTTAGTTAACCTATGCATGTACTCCATCTCACATCGGCGCATGGCACCACGCACGTAACAGGACAAGAATTCGGTCATGTTTAACATCATATGAGCGCTCGCATGCAAGCATCAGGGAGAAAGGAACAGCTACTTTTGGAAGTTTTGGAGACCATATATGGTGAACAAACGAGGGTTTCACTCTTCTAACAAACTTAATTGTGGTGCAATTTATCTTCTCATATATTAATGTTATATATTGTGGTGGTAGATGTATGAACACTCGGAGACCACGTGTGAAGGGTCAATATTGGTTCTAGAAAGGATTTGATGTAACTGTATAACTACATGCACAAAAGTATATTTGACTAAGTTTAAATTTACACAATAAACTAGTTTATAAGTCCATTATGTAAATTCTTTTCTACCACTGACTTAAATTTATTAGAGAGTTTTTAGTTCAAAATAGGTTTAAACTTATCAAGTAAGCCTTCAAATTAATAAGTTTTTTTATTATTTAGCGAAACAACTTATAAGACCAAAAACTTAATCTTAAACTCCACCAAATATGATTTGAATCCCCTAACTAAGATAACTATCAGTCATTCAACACAACCGTATATATATTTCACAACCGTAGTTAGTTTAAAAGTGTCTAACCATAAACTTGATTATAAGTTATCAAAATAATATATCCAAGGTAGGCATCATCTACACTTCATGCTGACAAACACACATCCATATTGCACCATTTCCTCAACACAAATCATGGGACGTAAAACATGTCTATCTCATTTTCCTTTCCGGGTTCATGCAATATTATTGCAATATGTACATATATTGTGACGTGTATTAATTGATATATATGCATGCATTCATGTAGCAAGAATATAATAGTAATGTGTGCATTGAAGCTTAATTTTTCGGTGCATCCGTATATCTCACCTCAAAACATTATATAAACAATTATAAATAATTTCATAAAAATTTAAGGTGTGCATTTTAATGATCAAATAACCTATAAAATTTCAAATCTAAATTCGATATGCTTTGGTAGAAACAACAATAACAAATTTTAATGAATAGTAACATTTACCTTTTTATTTTTCGATTTCTTTTTTAGCTCTTGTGTAGATTGAATTTGGATCTAAAATTTTGTGAAACCTTTTATGACCATTTACATTATTTTTGGAGGTGACACACACACACAATATATATATATATATATATATATATATATATATATTTTAAAAGATAGTCTTTTAGATTACTTTCCTGTCTTTTAAATTATATTATAGATATTTTTTTCATGCATCCTGGATATTTCTTTGATTATGTATATTATTATTTAGTTTTCTGCTATACCATTTACGAAAAAACATACCTTATAATTTTACAGTCATATAAAATACTACATCATTGACAATTCTTTCGTTGTATAATATATTGCTTATGAAAAATACATCTTATAAATTAGAAAAGTATATAACATACTTCATTAAAACTATTATACATACATATCAACAAAACCATTAAAAAACGAAAGATAGAAAATATATCAACAAATTCTCATCACATCTTATATTACACAACAAGATTGAAAAAAAAGATGATATGCCTTATATCTCATAACAGATAGATATTAACTAAAGGCCACAAGTATATACATTCGTATACGTATATGTATACGTAAGTAGGCCATGCGCCGTTTGATAGGAGAGTGAATGGACCATATATCAGGTTATGTTAGATACACGAATCCTAACTAGTACTGTAGATCAGGCACTGACTTGTGCTCCTGACGCACGGACACGTCCCAAGTACTGCAATACATACTTGTATGTATGTACGTATATATATTTATGAAAACTGCTACAACGACAGAGGCATACATACATACATGCAGTATATATACATTATTTATCTACACATATATATACGGCCAAGGATATATGACACTTTAAAGGCAGTACGTACTTTTGATACAATGGTGGGGGGACCTTTGGAGGGTGCCATTTCACATCGTCTGTAGGGACGCCAGATTAATTATTATGGATCGGAACACCTTAATTTGATTGCTTGCCAATTAACTGTCACCATATATTAATTAATTATTCACAAACTAGCAGTTAATTAATTGATTAATTAATTGTGATTTATGTTTAGGGTTATATGTCTTATTTTTGTGTGGACTAAGACGGGGGTGTTACAGTCACTATGCGGTGGCACTGCATTAATTAATTTATTTTAATTATTTTTTTTGGTTTAGAGAGAGGGGATGAAAGGGACGTTAATATGGTGCTGTCCTCGCTAAGCTAGGGTGATTTGCACTCCAGGCCAAGAGATTTTAATTAATACAGTTGGTATCCTTGCTTGCATTAGAAGCAAGCTAATTTGTCTACGACGAGTTAGGCTATCTTCAACAGGTTTGGTTCTTAAACGGAATATTTTCTGTCACATATGCAAACACTATTTTAAAGCATCAAACCTCCAACAATTTGGCTCTTACTTGGCTCTTAGCGTGGCCCCACACTTCTAACCATCAAGCAAACACCAAGCAAGAGCCAAACACTCGTTTGGCTCTTACTTGGCTCTATACGATTTGGTAATTATATATTTAATGAATTTGTATTAATTCATGAATTTTAATATTAGCAATACATTAACATATTACTTACGAAATTAAATTCGACATTTTGGATTTAAAAATTGCACTTGAAAAAAATAATAGATATTAAAATTCAAATAATTGTACATTACATAATTGCGAAATACACTAAAATTAAATTTGCAAACCACTTAGGTTGACCGCGAACCGCTGTCCACCAATGATCCAAGAAGAACGGATGACCCATCTCCGTCTTGTACATCTCGCAGGCCTGTGCCATGAGTTGGTTGTCGGAACGACCACTGGCATAGACTTCATTCAGTCAGAGCCAAACACCGTTGAATTGGACCACCTTTTTGTTGGTTCGTTGCCAGTGGTCCTTACAGTATTTGGTCTCCCTTCTCCTACTTGTTGGCACCGTTTCATTGTATGCCGCTGCTACATTGGACCAGTACATGTTGCACTTCCTATTGTTTATATCAATAGGATCGAGCGAATTGTTCAGTCAAGCGCTAATCTGTATGTAGTAAAAAAATTGAATATCGAAATCAAGCGTAAATATATTTCCTTCATAGTACTCCTGTATGAAAAATCAGATTATTATTAGTTTTACGTCGCCATCGGTGGACCACGGTAAGCGCTTCGACTTTCGGCCAGCGTCCACAGCAACATTGGTGTGGGTGTCATCGATGACAACTCGGGCCATTAGATCGGCTGGAGCAGAGTCTGGAGTGCTGTTGTCGAAGACAGACGCAGAGTGCGGTTGAGGTGGGGAAAACTGCGGACATGTCAGTGGCATATTGACAAAATGGAAATTTTGGCTATACTGTGGGAGCAGTGGAATTGCGTGGCCGTGTGGTGGATAGAGACGATAATTTTGGCTGTACTGTGGATACGCTGGCTGGTAAGTCGGTGGATACGGATGGTAATTCGATGGACACAGCTGGTAATTAGGTGGCTGCGAAAAACCGGGTTGCTGTTGGGTGTTCGGGTCTTCGGTGTTTTCACTGGGAGAATGGGAAGAGGCAAGCCAGTTAACGAAACCGCCCGGTAGATTAGAATCCATATCGGATTTTTAACAAAATTTACGAGAATTTCAAATGGTCTTTTTTGTGGATAGATGAAGATTTTTGTGTCAAAATAGCTCAACAACATGCTTTTTATATAGGAGAGGGCTGCCAAAATTTTCTGTAATTTTCTGAAATTTTTTGGGATTTTTTTACTATTTTTTACGATTTTTTAAGCCCAAAAATATTAAAATAATCACAAACAACTATTTATAACGACTAATTTCCAACAGCTGTTTTTTTGTGAGGCTGATAGGTGGGCCACGGCAAAAAAGGGCTTAACGGCTATATTTATTGCGCCTACTCACTTACATGCGGGCCCCCGAGGAATTGACCTCACCTGTCATTTGCTTGGGGTCAAAAACGCACGGTCCACAATCCGTTTAATTTTTTATTTCGACACACCGGTCGAATTTTCCCTTTACTAAATGACGCGTGGGCCCTAAAGAAAGGTGACCCCACTGGTCAGTGACAACGACTAACACGCGTGCGCGTCGGTGACGCCAGCGAGGCTGGAGCACTCACTCGTTTCACGCGCTACTGGGGCCACGCATTTAAAGTCTGTCACGCGTTTACCGAACACACAGTCACTGACATGTGGGCCTTTTTTATTTTTTGGATCCATATGTCAGAAATAATTTGCGCGGGTTGAGCTCGCTGATTTATTCGTTGGTGGGGCCCGCAAACCGCGTCTCGAAATGTCGCGTTCGTCTCCAACGCCGGTGTCGCGGTCACCCGTCGTCTAGCTCCGCCCATATCGCACACGCGTCACATCAAGCCGAGGAAACGCCGAGCCCGCCACCGCCGCCGTCGACGCAAGCCAAGCTTCACGCTACCGTTAGAGGTAGTCTTAGAAGGCCAACTCTACATGGTGGATTTATATCTAGACCATCTGATTGAAATCCAATGTTGGAGAGAGGTCATAGAGGTTAGACATTAAAAAATTGTCTGAGAAAGGCGAATCGATTCGACTGTTGAGAAAGTTAAACGACCCGGTCGAGTCAAATGGAAATCTAGTAGATGATCTTGATACATGTCAAGATCTTATTTTTTAAATGACCCGTCTCTCAGCGAATGCTAGTGCCATCTACTATGCTATTTGATCTTCTTGCACGCATGCAACAGATTAGCGTGCATTTTTTTCTTTTTTTATCTCCATTTCGCAAACTTTTTTGATTGGCCTAGTGTGCTTTGCTTAGATAGGAGACAATTTTGATAGAAGACTTCCTATCGTAAGGATAAAAAGGTCCTGTCTGTCTAACCATTGTATCAAAAACAGACAATCCAACCTATGTAATACATCAGGAAACTTTACTTGTGGATGGATTCAACCAACTTATACAGACCGTTTGTTTCTCACGACAGATGGAATGGTCGTGGTCACCTTCCTATCCCCGTCTTGCATAGAAAACCACCCACCTCTTCGGTATATATACAAGGAGTGCCTTTGGTTTATCTTCATTTCTAATTTTATTAAATTTTAATCATATTTTCAGTATTTGATTATCATTTATATTATAGTCAAAATTTGATTAATTTTTCTTATCTTGTCAATGTGTGTTGATTTTTTTGCTAATTGAAGACGAAGTTTTTTACTGCCAAAAATTGACAAATCAATTCAAATCCTATATTTACTGTTTGCACCACCTCCATTTTATCATATTTAACAACAAACCAAACACTGATCAAGATTATTATCAAATTTAAAAACATCTTATTTGATACTCATTCAAACGCTAACATTTTATATTTTTATTAAATTTGACTAGTATTGACAATAAACCAAATATCTTTATTTTTATCAAAATTTAGTCATACCATATCATGATTTGATCATAACCAAAATTTAATAATATTATCAAAGATAACAAACCAAACATGCAAGCAGATTGCATATTGTAATAATAATATATTAATCTATTGTGATGTCGGACTTTTTAGGGTGAAAAAGAGGGAAAGAACATATGTAAAGTTCGGACGCAGGCACCTTTCACCTACTTGTATACAAAGAAAGTGATGTCGCATGAAAGCAAATTCAAATATAAAATTCTATAAATTTGCCAAATTTTGCAAGAAAGTGACGAGGACAAGAGCATGGCACGTACCATTGCATGCACCATCCTCTTCTTATTTATACCTTTTTTAATGGCCGGTTTATGATTGTTTTAGTGCTAATTGCGCATGAAATAAGGAATCACACTTGAAAAGAGAAGAGATCCTTGATGTAAATCTTGATTATAATAGGCCGCTTGATCTAATGCATGTAGATATTGTGGAAATATCGTACAAATATATAAGCCACTGCATTTAATTAAGTAGGTGTAATTATTTGTATGATATTTCCACAATATCTATATATATACTACTAAAAAAGTGTAATACTCTATTTCTACCACTACAAAATTGAATATTTTATATTTACCACTGAAAAATACACTAAATTTTTGTATTTACCATCAGAACCAAATGATATTTTCATCCCTATCAAGTGGACAAATTAGGCACAAACAAAATATATTTTTGATACGAGTATTGTTTAATAGAAATACGATATTGTTTAGTCTCTCAGTGAGTATTAAGACTAAGAGATTAAAAGTATGTTTGCTCAATTAACAAGAGTAAAAATGTCACATAACAAGAGTAAAAATATAACTTGTTCAGTTAACAAGTGATTGTTATCAACCTACCCTTAGTACAGAAATGGGTAAAACATTTTTTAATGGTAAATATGAAATACTCAAATTTGCAGTGACAGATGTAAAATACCAAACCTTTCTAGTGGTATTGATGAAATTTTTCCATATTTTTTCAACAAATAGTAGATATTTTGAACACAAATAAAGTTTGGAAGTCAATTTGCCACACTAACCACCCAAAGAAACACTCTGATCAGCTCCAAATAATTTATCTACTTAGAAAATTATTTAGTTGGTGAGCTCAACAAGTTGCCTGCCTCACTGCGTGGCATGCCTCGATGTTGTCATGGAATGATTTTTGCTTCGAGTTGCGGCATTCTTGGTTTGCTACCTCATTAAATTACATACTAAATAAGACACATACATATTCAAAGGAATTAACAAGATAATGATGGGGAAAACGAGTTATCATTGGTGCAATGAGAACATAAAGATGTGCTATGATGTCGGTTATTGTTGAATCCAATATAGTTTGATTAAGCTATTTGGCGATGGAGTACTCGATGATATTAGATAATTAAAAAAATGTACCATCAAATGAGATACGGTAACCAACATAATTTAGTAAAAGAAAAAAAACATAAATAATCCACAATGCAAAACGTGGATGTATAAAATATGCCATATAACAAATAAAACATTAACAATTCAAATAGTACAAGTGGGTCAAATAACAAATAATCAAATTAAATCCAGCAAAGCATGCATATTTATAGAATTTAAGAGAATGTTTGATCGAGCTCCGACTATTTTTAGGTTGGAACTAGAACTGTTGGGTCAATAGGACAGTTCCAAATCCTGACCTCTAAGGCGAAATCCAATACGAATGCTCAAATCAGCACCCGCAATAAAAATTAGTTTTCTTTGTTAATTGGAGAGAGAAGGCGTCTCCAGAGGCGCCCAAATTTTTTTCCTCGATTTTTGTACGATCAAATTGTATATAATTTTTTTAAATTAGATTTTGATTATATTTTAAAAGTTATAGATTTTTTAATTATCTTCGTGTAGAGACTAAACATCACCTATATTTGATTTTAGAATTAAAAAATTATTTATGTTTTACTAAAATCAGTTAAATTCTAATAAATATCTAATTTACTCGTGGACCTGTGCAAAAAAATCTCCTCAATCACCTTTGTATTAGAGTAGTGAGTGGTTCAAGTGACGCTTCGCATATGTGACACGCTAAAAATATTTTTCTGGACATTTTTACATTGGACTCAACCTAATGAATATCTTGTAGTCCGAGCTAATTTTACATACAAATTTTGCAATTGTATAGTCCATAACAGGGAAGCTTGGGCACGATTCCTATGCAATTTTGTTACAGCAAATTGTATCAAATTCACCTGTGATTTTGAGGGGCTTTTATTATCTTAAAAACTAATAATTTACTATAATGTAATGAATGGTATGGCTGCTACAATCTAATGTATTAAGACAAATTAAAAGTAATTTAGAGGTGAATAAACTCACAAGAAATTAAGAAATTACACTGGTCACGCGCTCCTTCGTATAGACCCACGCGTCTTTGTCCAGCTAGCAGAGAGAGCGAGAGAGCGAACGAAGGGGTATGAATAGTGATTGTGACAAAAGAAGACTTATAGGGATATTCTTGTCCATTCATACCCTCCCACTCTGACCACGTAAAAACCCTCCGAAAACCAAAAAATAAATTTAAATTTAAATTTATACCCATCTATTAGTTTAATGATAAAAAATTGATATGACACAGACTTTAATGATACAACAAAGCAAGTTCAATGAGAAAATAACTTAAACAACATAATTACATAAATTTAGAGATCTCAATATAATTTATCATGTTATTTTTTTCATTATTGGTTAATCAGATTAAAATTCAAGTTTAAAAACTTAACTGGCATAAACACAAAGTGCGTGTCGCGTTGGTTGGCATGACACAAGTGGTCCCTCCCGCTTTCCTTTGCCTTCTCCCTTGGCTCTTGATGGGTAGCCACTGTCTACATGGGATGGATGGATGGATGGCTACCCTACCGACGACGGCCCATTGTCCTACACACAGTAAGAGAGAGAGCGCGCAAATGTACATAGTGTTGGTTTCCATGGACCCACACCCTGTACTATGGGTGTCGTCCTGTTCTTTTATCCCTCTTGAATCCCGGCTGTACCGATCATTCCTTCATCATAGCCAAGCAATCAAAAATTGTACATCTCTCTCTCTCATGCATAATGTTGATCCTATAAATATTGTGAGTAAATCATTCACCATATAATAGGTGTACCATATAGAAGGGTGAGGGGCGGAGGGTGGACCAATGGCCGGGGGACCCCATGGAGAAAAAAGATGCCTAGCTCCTTTGTCAAACTACTTGCCTTTCCTATGATTTTCTATTGCCAGTCTTACTAATTGCCTCATCAACTATAATGCTTAACCAATGCCCTCCAATTAATTAATTATTAGAAATTTAGCATCATCTGATAAGTAGGGTCCATGAAACAGATGAATGGATCAAGCAAAAGTAGAACAAAGCAGCACCAAGATAAAGGTAGGTTCTTTCCTGACTCACCTGCAATTGTGCTAATTGCTTCAAAATCTTCAGAAATTTGTGCTCAGGAGCTTTAAAAATATCAGAACAGACGATGCAATGCAGGCAGGCTTTGCTGAAGTAGGACAGATATGTTGCCCGAGGAATCAATCACAGGGCAAAATTGACCAGCTGGAAGCAAAATTATAAAAATGTTCAATCAAAATAATTATCGATTCGCGCTGTGCTAGTTTAGTCAGGGATGAGTATCTGCAGCCACATGGACACAAGGGGAGGGGATGCCAATTATGCCTCCTAATCATGGAATCAAGAATTAAGCTTTTGTTTTAGTAGACAAGCAAGGATACAAATAATAATACTCACATTGACTAGCCCTTTGAGGATATTTGTATACACCAAAATGCTTGTCTCCTCCACCCCCACCCCCACGCCCTCCTAATATGGACCGTTTTTTTGCATTGGAACCTTTGAAAAAATAATTTACAAGCAGCAATTTCTATTGACAATGACAAGCGAATCAATTGACGCGAGTGACAGTCAGAAAACAAATAATTATGCTGCACCTGCGTGATTATCTGTACGATTACAGGAACTAACTACCTGATTCTTAATCTTACCCGCGGACATTATCAGCGGCAACAATGTGCTTCTTCTTGGATTGGAGGAGCTCAGGATAAACAAAAGGAAGATGCCCTCTGTCCTGGAATACGAATATCTGGTGCCGCCTCATTTCCGCAGCTTTTGATGATTGGGTGAGAGCTTTCCCCAGAGAGAAGTGATCCAGTGGCTTACCTGAAAAGCAAGAGAAATAAAGGACAACACTTAGGTCTGACACATAACATCTTGAAGGTGAGAGAAAATGAGGTGCACATGCACGCACATACAGCTGCTAACGAAATGAGTTTTAATTAGCATCAGAAAAAAGAGGGAAGAAAAGGCTTCCAACTGTGTGCTTTCCCCTGCATGGAATACTCGTGACGTAGAAGTAGCCGAAGGAAAAGAAGAACAAAAGAAGAAAAAAAAAAAAAAAAGGGTTTCTAGTAGTAGTGATGTACTGGCTGCTTTGCGTCGCATTCACTCGCCATGGGAGCAAGAGCATCAATCCTTTTCCTAATAATGTTAACTCTGATGGACCTGTTTTACTTTCACTGGCTTGAGCTCAAAGGAACAAACAAACACACACTTGACATGGAATTAAAAGGGAAAAGGATGGATTAAAAAGATGCACAGTTTCTTCTTAAGAGGCCGCGACAATTAAAATATCGGTGGAGGTGGCGACCCCACCAGTTTTGGCACCAGACATAGATTCTTAGGAGGATGATGAGACAGACACCCACACATACCCAGAAGCAACGAAGGGAAGGGTTAACCTCCCCTCACACAACCACCACCACCACCACCTTTAAAAGAAGGTGCTAAAGGGGTGTCCTGCAAAGAAAAGGAGAAGAGTGCCCCATAACCTTTCCCTGCCTTCCACTGAATTCTGCTATCCGCAACCAGACGGTTGCTCCAATTCTCGTCTCAGCCGCAGCCTTGCCAATTCACCAGTATATAAGTCACCACACCCTGTGCATTTCCCACCCCCTGAGCCATGAATCCTTGAAGAAGGGAGAGCTTAATTTGGCTGTGCAAGATTGTAAGCCGCAGAAGCTCCATAAACCTGTCAGCTGTGCGGACTTAAGAGCTCTCGGGTCCTCTGCATTGCGTTTTCAATGGGGAGGCATTCTTGCTGCTACAAGCAGAAATTGAGAAAGGGGCTCTGGTCCCCTGAGGAGGATGAGAAGCTCATGAACCACATAACCAAGCATGGCCATGGCTGCTGGAGCTCTGTCCCTAAACTTGCAGGTCAGTATCAAAATATTCTGCATTTTGTTCTTTTCAATTGCAATCTTCTTCTCCTCTTTTCTGTGCTCCAAAACCTTTCTCTCTCATTCAATCCAAGTATCCTGAAATTTGTCCAACGAATTGTCACAGGCCTACAGAGGTGTGGAAAGAGCTGCAGGCTGAGGTGGATAAATTATCTGAGGCCTGACCTCAAGAGAGGAGCATTCTCTCAGGAGGAGGAAGACCTCATAATTGAACTCCACGCCGTCCTCGGCAACAGGTAAAATTAAGCCAAAGTAGCAGAATAAGAACTCAGGGCTAGTAATTGAAAAGGAAACCTTATTAGCTTAACTAACAGAACCACCCTTCTTTTCTTATCAATGAGCAGGTGGTCTCAGATTGCTGCACAGCTGCCTGGAAGGACTGACAATGAGATCAAGAACCTCTGGAACTCATGCATCAAGAAGAAGCTGCGGCAGAAAGGCATTGATCCCAACACCCACAAGCCCCTTGCTGAGGTCGATCGCAGTGGAGCAGCTCCCACCATCAGCACAGAGAGGACCTCTGGGTCCAGCGATGTCAACCCTTCGAGCGCCAGCGCTCTCGGAAACTTGAGCCATCTCCTCAGCGAAACGGCCCAATCATCAATGTTGCTGCCGGTGTACAACAAAAAACACCCTGAAACTCCAAGCTTGGCACGTCCAAAGGTGCCACCAAAGGAGTTATTTCTTGAACAGCTTGCTGCTGGTCACGAGAGCCCACCGAGCTGTCGTTCTTCGGGCCCAACTCTGTATTTCCCTTTCCAGCAGCCACTAGGCTACAGCAATGAATGTGGCAGTGGTGATGGTGCCAATATGAATTCGCTCTGGTTCAACCAGAATGAGTTCAACTGCAGCACAATTTCCACTGTGATGCCACCAGTTTCGCCATCAGCTCTTTCGACATCAATGGGGCTGAATCTCCCACCAGACAATCCACGCCATGGAGGCACTGGCATTGGAAATGCCCCGTTCTACTGGGACGGTGCTAATGCTAGCAGCAGCAGCAGCACCGGGAGCAGTGGAAGCAACAGCATGGGATTCGAGCCGCAGAGCGCAAACTCATTTTTGGAGAATAGCGTCTTCCCATGGACAGATTTGGGACAAGATAAAGACACCCGAGTGAACCTTACTGAGGAACTCAAGTGGCCTGACGTGCTCCATGGAGGCTTCCCAGAGGCGCCCACAGCAATTCAGAACCAGAGCCAATCACTATATGATGACATGATCAAGGCAGAGAGCCAATTCAACATGGAGGGGCTCTGTACTTCTTGGTTTCAGAATCAGCAGCCACAGCAACAGCTCCAACCAGCATCAGACATGTATGACAAGGACTTGCAAAAAATGCCCTTGTCTTTTGAGCATATCTAGGCACCAAGTTCCACCATGCATGGAATAGAGCAGAAGCAGAAGGTGGAAACTGTCAAGAATGAACACCTGGCAAAGACAAATATCTCTTCAAAGATTCCTGGTTGCAGGCTATGCTGAGGTGCTTGTGTAGATACATCTGTGTGATGAATGATACAGAAATCAAACTCCACAGTTGTACCTCAGTTAAAAGATCCTGCAGATTTATGGAAAAGACTGCTCTGGCCTTAGGAGTTGCAGCAAAATGCATAGAAAAGTACGTTCTAGAGTCCCCTTTCTTTCTCTTGAAAATTGATGTTTTTCTTCTGTACACGACAACTCAACTTTTGGATACTGGAGTTTTGGTTCACTCTCTGTTTATCAAATAAATACAGACAGGCATGGGCAAAACTGCATGTGTCGGTAGCTCTCACAAACCATACAAGTAGTCACAAACTTTTCAACTGCTGCCATGCACGTCGATGCAAATAAATTATTGCATGTGGTATTTTTATTCATTTTGAGAAGTTGCCGACGGACAACAGTTGTATATTTGTGATGGTAGAACTTGGAATATTGACCAGAGAGCTTTTTTTTTCCCCCTCTCCCCCCCCCCCCACCCCCCCTTTCCCTTTTCCCTTTTACTTGTTTCTATGGAGAATCTGGAGCTACCTGATCACTTTCTAGTTGAATACAGGCATATGGAAAAGGATTGGTTGATTTGATATGGTCCAAAGAGGTGATCATCCTCAAGAGAAAGTAAAACACATTGGGAAAGAAAAAGAGGCGCCTATTTATGAACCTTACCTACCAAGTAGATGGATAATATATGAGGCCTCAATTAGCTGTTCAACTATGGCTAAGCACTGTTGACAAACTGGCATGATCATGGTACTCATAGATTTCTAGCCATGCAAATGCATCAAATGCTCAACAGGCCACTAGTTAAATGTTCTGAACCCATGTGATTGAAGCCATTTTTGGATGCTAAATAGAGCTAACAGCTCCTGAAAAACAAGTTATCAGTCCTATCAAGATAGAGAGAAAAAAATTAATGGTGATGCTCCCACTGATACAATTGAGGGGCTATGTCATGGGCTGAGCTAGACTGGTCACTAATTTGGCTTGGCCTGGCTGGTGGGCTCCTCTTGATGGCATACTCTAGTCGTACTTTAGACAAAAATCAAATATGGGTTTATTTTCTACACAGTACAATAGTCTCTTAAGTAATTTTCTATCATAATTAGGTGCCCACCCAACAGCTTAGCTTTAGAAAGTAGAGATGTTCTTTATCATGGTGCAACTAATGTCACTTGGCCATGTGTACAAAAATGCTGGCATAAAGCGTCCAGCCCTTGCACTGTTCACAAATGCAACGGAAGCAATAATATTGACAAGGACCATTAGCACCAAAAAGTATTTAAAGGAGCTCGATAATACCAAAATGCAACAATCAAAAAACTACTTACCTAGGTTTCTGGTAAAGATAACTTACACTTGCCAAGAGCATTGTTATCTACCGTGATGTTTCAACTTATGTGGCATATGCACTTTAATTCCCTTTGTTTATATCTTGCGTCTGCTTGGACGTATGAGCTGTATTATTGGATGTATCTGCATGTTTAGAAAATGAACACATCAGTTGATAGGAAAGCAAAAAAGCATGAAAGAGAAGTAGCAAGACATGAAAATAGCAACTGTTGGAAAGGAGTGCTAGTGTCCTTCCAGATGAAAAAGACGTTTAATTTAATACTTTGATTTTAATCACGATATTGCCAACAGTACTGCAATAATGGTCACCTAACAGCATCATTAGTAGATGGAAGATAACAGAAAGGAAGGAAACATATCAAAAATTACTCAACTAAAAGTTAAGAATCTACAGTTCGACTCTGGACATTACAGTTCATGTGCTATTGGCAAGTCCAAATGGAGCAATGAACACCATAACCACCAGTTCTTTGCACGTGGTTTACAGTAAAAACAATGTCACTTGTAGGTCACTTGAAATCAAATGCAACATCACTGCTTCCATTTGATACAGTCCATGACACAATTTGATCATGGTCGAATTTGAGTGCTAAATAAAGGAAGCACATCTGGGATACACAAACCAAGAAAAGGGGGGAAATAACTTTGGTTTCGTAAATATCTAAATTAATGATAAGACAAACAATTAGGCCCATAAGCAGATCTCTTTACCAGGAGACTAGAGTGTCAGACAGCATTAACAAGAAACAACCAAATAGAAGGCAACAGAATCTATTCCTGCATACCAATTATATTTCTAAACAGCTTTTCTTTCTCTTTGACATCAGCATGATGATGGACAGACACAAGCATGTAGTAGCAGCTTTAAGTTTGCATTCCTGATAGGTTAGAAGACATAAACAAGTTAAATTGCTCCATTGTCAAGCTGCAAAAGTCAAAACAATTCCCCCTATTGTAATACTCTCAACAGTTCACTTATGTCGTTTAGAGACAAGCCCTATGGTTGAGCCATGACTGCAAATAATTCCATGAATTGTTGACAGTTACCATTGGCTTAATGTGAAATGTTGACCTGAAAATTCACACAATTTTGCAAACAAATTTGCCAACATACTTGGACGTTTGTGATCATTGAGAGATTACCGGCATAATACTCCCGTGGGTCACAAGGTAAGTGGCAATCTCTTCATATAAGTACAATATGGAGCCCCGAGAGATAAGCAGACATCATGGCTCTGGGAATCACTTTGAGAATCAAGTAGACAGAGAAAGATAACTTTTACAGAGCTAAATCTCGGCAGTACACACCACAATCACTGACATTAGGTCCAGTAAAATTTGATAAAAAGTAATGCTCAAAGCCGTAAGGCAGAAGAAAGAAGCAAAAAAGACGTGGCCAAATCAGCTGGAACCATCTGCTGGTTGACTAACTGCTAATGAAGGTGTACAAGTGGACAGGCACAACAACTAAGAGAATTACTAAACAACTAAACAGAATCCAATTCATTCTGAACTTGATAAAAGTGGATGTACCAGTAATGATTGCTCATAAGTTGATGAGAAGAATGATCAATTTCGGTACTAATACAAGAAAATTGTAACAATAAATGCAGACCTGAAATCATTCCAAAGAACTTATCAGTCCAGGCATTTAGTTTTGCACTGTGAGAACCTGACTTGGCCTGAATACAAAAAATGCATTTGTGTTTAAAAAAAATGATTTGGTTGTGCCCTATGTTTGATGATTGTGACATTGAACTCATCTCTTCTTTCTTTTTCCTTTTTTTTTTCCTTTCCTTTGGAACCAACAATTAGCCAGCACAAAATCTGTTCCTGTATTATATATGTACAGCCTGCTGTCTAGTAAGGAAAGGATTCAGCTAAATAGATTAACTTAAGAAAGATCACAAAAATTGAGTATTTCTTTCTTAACCCCCTTTGTGGCAGAAGCTTTTACCAATTCCACAGGAAGTATGATAGTATTGCAGAATGTCAAGGACAAATAAATGGGAAGAATCTCCTCCAATCACACAAAGCTGCAGATTTCTCTACTACTCAATTTCAATTCCAACCCACTTAATTTCCAGAAGATTTCATGGTAATAATTGAGATGAACAAGAGCGCAAACCACATGGTTCCATTTGAACCTATCTGCCATACATAAAAATCAGCAGAAGTCTGGCGATCTTCCTAACATATTCTCAATCAATCACATTGTGTTTGGGTGCATGAGGTTTGAATTTGACTTGTTCTTAATTTTCGGATACCACTTAATGCCGGCAAGACAAATTTTCTACGAACAAGGTAGACAGCCCACAGAACGCAAACATGACCACATGAAAGGCGCTATCGGTCTGAATTATTCAAAAATAAATCACAGACTGGGCTCCATTTCCACAACAAATTGCAGAGTTGTGGCACCACAAACTGATCACATTTGCAAAATCTTTTGATTCTTGAGACAATGAACAAGGCAAAACCCTAAACCCTAAACCTTACACCACACAGTTTCCTCAAAGATCACAATTTTTACAAGGCACTAGTAACCAACTAGCCATTGCCAAATTCAATTTCTAAACACATAATAGCATTGTTCCAAGTAGATTAACAAACACAAACACAGACACACACACACACACACAAAAATTTCGGCAAGGGCATGATGAACAACGAAACTAGCATCGAAGAGAGGGAGAGAGAGAGAAAGAGACCATGCACTGATCGAGTGGGTCGGCGTCGTCGTCTTCTACAAGAGACAAGCACTCCGTGTGTGTGTTCTCCTCGGGGAAGAAGACAGCCGTCGCTTTCTCTCAGGTGCCCCTTAATGGGCTGTCGGCCCGGCCCAATATTGATGCGTAGACCCTGACAAGTGGGCCGCTTGTCATGCACATCTAGGTAAGATGGGCTTAGGCCGAGCATAGTTCCACTTATGGGCCCAAATTATTTGGGTTAGTGTTGGCTGTACCACCCTTTATTTACATTGGGGTTGCTTGCTTCGTATCCTTGTGAATACACGTGGCTTTTAGACATTTTCGTGATTAGCTTGTAATCTTGAGAATTTTATTATGAGATTGATTTATTTCATTAGTGATAGGTTAGAAATAAACACTCAATTTTAAATGTCTGAAAGTTCTAGTACGTGGCTTTGTCGGAGTGGGCCCACAACAAGCAATGGCCAATCACAATTGTGAATTTTACATTACCTTAGACTAATGCAAATTAATGAATTATCTATGGTACGGTGGGTTTTATTTTTTTTTGGAGAGCTAAAGCTAGTGAACCATGGCCACTCAAATTTTTTTTTCTTTTTTGATGTTATCTCCTATCTTTTTTAGATGATTGTCACTATTCCTATGACTATGTCTTCGTCAAAAAACTATATTTTTACTTCTTGCATTTATCTGTTATTCGAAACAAATATATATTCATCACAAGTGTGACCGCCAGAGATAAAAAAAAAATAAATAAATTGTGTTTAGAACGAGCATGGGTGCTCTCCCACCAATCCAATTACACATTTCCGCGTGCTATTTCTCACATATAATTTCAACTTGATTCCCAAAATTAGCTTGTGATAATGTGATATGATATGATCTATACGGCATCGTCTGATTAAAAGAAACCAAAGAGAATGGGCGTCATGATCTATTTCATACGATTTTTTGCCCAAAAAAACATTAATAAACGGCGTTGTACATGTGTTGACGTGTTTAATTTGTGTACAAATTAAATTGTTAATTTGCTGTTCCAAGTACTCAAAGAGATATATAGACAGTGTTGTTGGTGTTGTGTTTAATTAAATCTATGATACGTCGTATGATTATATAAGATATATATACAGTATACAATTATCATGAGGCGTAAAAAAATAAGTGGTGGAGCGCGCGTACGCGCCTCCCCTCCCCTCGCATTAGGGCACTGTAGTTAATGATGATATAAATATGTCTGTGTCCCGAAAACTATATAATTATAAAAATATCCTTGTTAATATCACAATATTAGTTGTATTCTCTGTTTTTTTTCTAATTTGTTGGTTGATAGTCAAATAAATGAGGTTTAGCGGTTGCAACTAAATAATTTGTATTGGATAAGTCCTGTGCTATATGTGTAGACTATTATGATTATTTTTAGAGATTAAACTCATAATAATGAGATTTAATCTTACAAATTTTTATATATGATCTAATGAACTTATAGTGTTCTTAAAAAAAACATCTCTTACAAAGTGGGGTGAATCATATGTCACATTATTCAACACTCCTTACGAATTCTCTCTTTATCCCTATTCTCTACTCTGTTTTAGCTAGTTACACTCATTGGCTCACCATCTACGTGCCTAGAAAAAAACAAGGCTATGGTCAGAACGTATTTGTAATTTCTGAATATGTTGGTGATACAAATGCATTTGTTGCCCCCTCATTAATTAATCTCATCAAATCTAATCTAATGGGTCGCAATCTCATGATTATGCTACTAAAGCCCTTTTGGTGGAGCAGCTTAACCGCGTCGTGGGCACCGACCGCGCCCCCCGGTTCCTAATCTCCGGTAAATTACTTTAAAAAAATGTCCACTTGGCACGCTCCTGGGAATGCTCCTGGGTCCCACTTGGCCATGCTCTGTCGGGTTTCTCACCTATGTGTTGCCACGTGTACCCATCCAGTGGGCTCCACCTGTACCCGAACGCCTCGGGTTCACCGCTCACCCTCTCGTGTCAGTACTCTTTCTTTTTCTGTCATGATGCGTAGTGATTACTTAATTAATCAAGGGTTTTGTAAAAATCTTATTTATTTGATCTTATCCTTGAATAAGTTTGTCTCCCCCTCTTTCAGAAGTTGTTTGATGTTGAGTTTTAAGAAAATGCCATTTTGTTATACAAGATGTACAATTTAAGAGATGTTTGGATGGTTGGTTTTAAAAAAATGTTCTCCTAAAATATCTTGTGTTAGATTTTTTAGCAAAAACAAATTTTAGTTTGATGGTATGTTAGAGGTTTATCAAATATATTATATATTTTTTAACACAAAACAGATTTAATATTTTCTTGTTTGAGTTTTCTGAAAAAACAGTTCTAAATTGTTTTTCATAAAACTCATTTTATAGTGTTTTATAAAAATTTACTATTTTTACACTTGTTTTAATTGGTTTTCTCAAAACATGAGATCCAAACAGCCTCTTAACAACTAAAAACAATTTCCTGTGTTTTAGTTTTCTTTTAACGGGGTAGAAAAGGAGATTTTTTTACCAAATTCTACATAGACATGTTTTTCCATATAACTCAAACAATAAAATCTTAAACCCACTTTGTGCCCAGTAATATATTTGATAAACTCGATTGCAACAAACCAACAAATTAAACTCAATTTTACAAAAAAAATATCTTTAAAACTAAATCACTCTAAAACTATCTAAACAAACACTCCATCCGGATACTCGCAAATGTAAGACATATTTTAATCATATATACAAATCAAAAAGTGCAAAGAGCAAAAAAGTAAATAAATAAAATAAAATAAAAATTTAGTAGAGTATATGTTTTTGAAAGGAGAGTATTTTGCTTTAGATCTTAATCATAAGCGATAAATAGAGAGGGATTATTTTCTGTCCCTCTTCCAAACAATGCTCATATTTGATGTGAGTTGTGTGTCCATTATCGACAAGGCAGGAGATCCTACAAAAACATTCGACATCTCTCCAGTTAAGACAGTTTGTTATCACTATATGTAAAATCACAAAATTCGATTGGTCGAGACGACGCCCGTAAGTGATCACTGACCTTCACGTAGTGACTTCACCTACATTATTGTACACCATACTTAAAATGCAGCATAATATTAATATAGCATATATACACAAATATATATTTATTGTGTGACCCTACTACTATATATTGTAACTACTATATTTATCAATATGATATATAGTAAAATGATTCTATACTTATAAAAGTATATACTCTTAGCATTCAAATATATTATACATATTTTTTATTTGTAGCCTACATATTATTTTGGTTACTAAGATGTATATATAATAATTTTAATGAAGTATTTTACATATACTTTTCTAATTTGTAAGATATATCTTTCATAAATAATATCCTCTATAAGTAAAGAAGTACTAATAATATAGTATTTTATATGATTGCAAAGTTCTAAGATATATTTTTCCATAAATAACATATAAGACAACTAAACAAGTCTGTATACAATTTATGCGGTGTCTAGGTCTAACTGTGACAAATGGTAGTCAAGGTTTTCTATTTTCCTGGAACAATTTATGATTGTTTATTTTCAATTATAGGTTTGTGGTGATTTCTTGTATTTCTTTGGATACGATTAAATCCGATTTGCTTTATGCAATGTAATGTTTGTTTGGATTTTTTTTGTTTTTAACAAATTTCTTGTTAGTCTGGAATTGTTTCTCATATGTTCTTGGTAAGGTGTTATACAAAGAAGAAAGCTCGCATAGAGCAATAACTAGAAACTAAACATTGCACCTGTGGTAACTCTGGTGGTACTTTCTGGCTATTTTAAGTTATTAAATGTTAATTTAAAAGGGAAAAAAATTATATTAGAGAAATATAACTTGAAATTAGTATTGCACAAAATACATATTACTTAAAATTAATTATTGCACAAGTCGTGCTTCTTATAGTGTTACCTAAATATATTAAAGGTATTGAATGTTAATTAAAAAAGGACGAAACTCACATAAGGAAAATATTACTTGAAATTGGTTATTACACAGGTGGTACCGGAATTATTCTCTTAAATATTTTATAAGCATCAAGTAATATTTAAAAATTAACCAAGCTTGCAATAGTGAATTATTAATGTGAATGTCATTGCATGAGTGATATCTCTTGTGGTATTTGTGAGACCACTTTAAAGGTATGAAATGAGATTTGAAAAAAAGACAGAACTCACAATAGAGAATTATTAATTAAAATTAGTCATTGCACAAGGTACCTCTTGTGGTATTTGTAAAACTATTTTAAAAGTATCAAATAAAATTTGAAAAGAGACGGAACTCACAACAGACAATTATAATAGGAATTAACTATTGGACTGGTATTTTTTGCTATTCGTTAAACTACTTTAAATATATTAGATGTAAATTAAAAAGTGATCAACCTTGCAATAAGAAAATATTACTTGAATATAGTTATCTGGAACTGAATTTTTGGTGTACTTTTTTACTATTTTTAACACCAAATTTTTTTCCGTTCATTAAAAAGTGTGGTTAGATCAAACTTCAAATAAGACTATTTTTTCTGTCAACCTCTGCTGACTAACGTAGAAATAATTGTTTACTTTCTTGTGTTGAATTCAAAATTTTGGGAGGCAGGTTTGTACATCTCACTTCCTATGAATACTGCACACTATTTGTCTAATACAAGCTACTTCATGTCCATGATAATGCCAAAATGAGAAATCCTAAGTGAGAGAGTTAGTGGGTTATATTCCGTTACCCAGAGAAAGAGTCAGAGTCGCACTAAATAGAAAAGGGACAGCTTTTAGCCATTTAGGAACAAAGAAATTATTTCTTCGTTTTATTAAATTTGATCTCATCGACCACGTCCGAATCTATAAGATATGATAGATATTCCGATTAATATAGTAGTTATTTGCTGTAGTAATTAAAATCGTGCCCAGTATGTATAGATATATATATGATTTGCCGACGACGTGGCCGATTTAACAGGTCACTGTAGTTACAATGCCACACATATCGTACGATACCATGAACACATCCTCCTACCATTTGTCACCCTCACCTGTTGCTCGTTGTCTCCGGCTTGCCAAAAAAAAAATTCTCCTCATGTCGTAAACCTCTTAGCTACACAATATAAGAAATATAAGATATGTAATTTTTTGTATTTTGTATTTTGTATAAAATACAAGATGTACATACATGTATATTTATTATTATTATTTATTTTATCTTTATTTACTTCTCCACTCTTTCTGTTATTTATGATTAATCTATCACACTAATATTCTCTTTTATTTTCAAAATATTTATAAATAATAATAATTTAATCATTTTTGCTCAATATTTTTTTAACTTAAAATTTCATGTATGTTATCAAAATATGTCGTATATTTTGCAAACAGATGGAGTAGATGATAAGAATGGATAATTGAGATATAATTATATATGATCCATATGATTAAATAATAGTGTTATTGATATTAGGTAGTTGTAACTCATACAAAGTAAGCAGGACCAAGAGATAGGTGCAGTGACACGAGACCAGGTCTATGGTTGCAGGGTTCCCACGCTTATATATAGACCTGACCAGCAACAACTTATGCTTCCCACCCAACTACTAGTTGCTCTCTGTCTCTCATCTTGGTTAAGCATTCTTTGATTTGCTGCGTATATCTCCCTAATGGCGCCCTCGACGACGAACCGTCGACTGGCCAGTTGCTTCGAAGAGGAGGACGACGACGACAATGACGGCGAAGACGTCGAGTGCGACGTGAGAAAGAGGATGTCCCGGCTCTCCGTCGTTGAGGACTCGGAGGGTGGCAGCGATGCCGATTCCGAGCCGTCGGACGCCGAGGACGACAGCGAAGAAGGAGCCGACAAGATCGGTGCAATCAAAACTGCCGCCGTTGTTGACGACGTGAAGTTTCCGGAGATCGGCGGCGACGTGGTGGACGGCGGCCAGGCGCCGCCTCCGCGCGCGGTGCAAGAGCTCCATGATGAGCCAAGAAAAGACTACGCGAGCGACCCGGAGGAGCAGTGGCTACGGCTGCTGCGGAGTGGTGGAGGTGGAGGTGGGGCCCAGAAGCCGAGGCGGCGGAGCAGCTTCAGCTGCGTGCGGCGAGAGAGGGCGGCGCGGGAGGCGTGGCTGGAGCGGTCGTGGCAGATGAAGAAGAGCTGGCACGAGCGCAACGGCGTGCCGGACGCCAACGGCACCCCGCAGGTGGTGGTGATGGCTGCGGCCTCCCCACGGAAGGGAGCCACCTCCCCGTTGGCCGGAGGCAGCGGCGTGGCCATGGACATGGAGGAGGTGAGGGCGTGCAGGGACCTGGGCCTCGAGCTGCCGTCCGACTGCACCGTCGAGATTCCATGCTACGGCCTCTCTGCCGGCGGCACCGACACCGTCAGCCGCGGCGGCGGCGGAAACTCCCCCTCCGCCGGCAGCTGGCCCATCTCCAATCCCGGTACGTAGTTCACCAGCGATTACTCCACCATGATTGTTACATCATAAACACTACTTGTACACAAAAATTGCTACGTAGAAAAACACAAACGGCTAATCATATCATAGACATGTTAGCAATCCTAACATGATCTACAACGCAATCAAATTTAATGTAAGTCTTATATACGCCATCTATTCTTTCAACACATTTAATATAAATCAGGCACAATTTTTATCGAATAAACAAAATTATATTTGTTACAATTATCAACACACATACAGTGAAACAAAGTGAGAAATATGAAGCAAAAGCTATATAACTCAGTATCATATTGGAAACATAAAATCCGTTTATTATTAGTTAGATTGTATATATAAATGATTGATAATTTAGTATAAATGTAGGTATAATTTATACCAAACAATTGTGTTCGGATTTAACTATATAAACATAGATTACGTGATTGAATCGGTTGATTCAACGGTAATCTCGTACAGAGGCTGGATCTATAAAAAAAAAATCCCGAGAGACGTACGTAAATGCATGCGTCATGTCGTCCAACGTGTCCAATGAAATTTTCCCCCCTGCCTGCCTGCCTTACCGGGCAGTGCACAACCTAGATCAAGTCCAGAAACGCATAGTCTTTGGTCGGTCAAAAGGGGCACTGGACTTTATTAAGGGCATAATTAAATAAAAAATTGACTGATTAATTAATTATTTCGGTTTAACCAACCTTCCCTGTCATGCATCGTGGCAGTTAATCTGCGATAACGACAAGCATTAATCCATGCGCGCATCACCATCCAGCTAGTTAATTAAGTTCATGCCTTTTTCGTAGCTAGCTAGTTAGTGTTTGCCACGTTTCTTAATTAATAATTACTCTACTTGTCTTTGATGGCTTTACTTAACTTTTCCTCTGTACTTACTTTTACACCTTATATGCGTTGCCAATTGTGATTACTTGGTTAGTTAATAATATAGTTTTGGAATTTAATTAACAGGAGATGATCCAATGGATGTGAAGGCAAGGCTCAAGGTTTGGGCGCAGGCAGTGGCACTAGCATCAGCCACCCGTATTGGTTCTTGATTCATATATATACACATATACATATATACTACATGCATACATGCATACATGCATTGTGCTATACATTGCATCGACCATATACATAAATGCATCATATGCATTTGTATGCGCGTGCAATACCATATTTGTAGAAGTCTTCTCTTCCCCTTGTAACTACTACCACGACTTACTTAGCATGTCATGGTATGCATATGCATCAATGCATGGTTGTATATGTAGTAGATGTTAGTAATATGTCTTAGAGAAAATCACAAAGATGCATTTATTTTTGTTATGTTTATGAATATTTAAGTAATATGTTATTTTATTTTTGAATAAATTATTATCTTAGTTTGATCAACAAGTGCGTGATTTATTCATAAAATTCTTAATTAATTTATTTGATAATACTATTATATAAAGTTCCTAATACACTATCATTGAATATGATATTATTGATTAGTGAATTAGCATATATATTGATTAATGATCATATTTCACAGACCATAGATATAAGATATCAAATTAATAATGTGGAC
The DNA here is from genome assembly GCA_019359835.1 of Pharus latifolius. Lineage (NCBI taxonomy): Eukaryota > Viridiplantae > Streptophyta > Magnoliopsida > Poales > Poaceae > Pharus > Pharus latifolius. Next base: position 81,347,311 of record CM033323.1, on the reverse strand, counting down.
ATATGTTAAAAATATAATGTTAGATAAACTCATTTTGAAACACTGTTTAGATTTGTCATATGAGTATCATCAATTGGTCTCAAATAATATTTATAATTGATCTTTAGACTTGAAACCGGCATAATTTTCTACATATATTATAGTATATTTTGATACTATCAAACACTACTTTTAATTGAGTGGTGATAAAAGTAATAGTCGGCTATACTATGAATCATGCGAAAAACTATGAATTGTTAAGATGAAATTTACATCTCTCCTATAATGAAAAAGATATCTCTGGACCCCTCGATATAAATGAACTGAGAAGTGTATGGCCATGTCGTTTGTAATTGAGTTTCAACTACGAGACGATCAGTTTATTATGTGATCGAGAAAATATTGAACAATACAAATGTGGCACATTTTCTATCTTGGATTTAACCCGGTATCGTGTGGCAAAAAGATCAATATGAATACATTATATAGGTTTGTTAGATATGATTTTCGTGCATATTTGGATAGTCATTATATTTTATTGTGGGTCACTATTGACCACAATTCGGATAAATATTTCTGGATTGTAATCAGATATGCATGAATATATAGAGTCACACACTTAATAAGTTGGAACAAATCAATTCAATTGGATCTGTCATAGGGGTTTACATATCACACTAGGAGACCTAACGTTAGGTTCTTCCTGCAATTCGGATAGGATTTGTGATATCGTATCACATCAGGAAACTTAATATGATAAAGATTTTTTCTGCAGAGCTTAATATAAAGGAAGGTATGATAGATTTTGGTGAATATCATGAAAAACTCTAACTGCCACGTCTGTAGCGACAGTCCCTAAACTCTGTAGTGAATGTTGGTGCTAACATACCAACGTACGACGTTCCATCTTAAAACGTGTGGATACCGGTAGAGACGTTACTGCAATTATTGTGATGATCAAGATAGTCCGCGAGTGGTCGCTGTCACCTAAGTTCACTAATCAAGACAATTTGTGAGCAGTCTCTGTGTACATTCGGTCGCTTCACCAACTCTCTTTTTACTGTTGATAACAATCTAATTTATACTCTAATGTTTGCAACATTCAATTAAAATTTTTATAATTCTGCATAGGTAGGTAGGTAGGGCATATAAGTTGGTCTTTCATTTCACAGCATATATATAGTGATATATATGCATATTGTAAGGGTACGGGTGTACCGTGTACAGTGTACTTGCATTTCCGCTGCGTCGTGTAGAGTACTGGAAGAGAAAAGGTAGAAAGCAGGAAGTCTGAAGGAGCTGGCGCGACCTGAGTGAAGCTGTAAATCATGTTGTGTACTCTCTCCTACAGTTCCAGATCATACGTCTTTCCTGCCTGCCAGCCTGCATAATTAACGTTGCCTAGCTTGTAAGTTGTAACCAGCTAGCAAGTAGCAACAGTTTCACTGTTGCACCACATTGCGTAGGTGCGTGCGTGCGTGTGTAGTCCATTAGCATTACATTATGGAATGCAAACACTAATCTTTAAGCATCAACTTTCCGAATTCCTGATCCTGATCAGCATGGCAGCATGTCTTGCAGTCTCAGTATATACATTGTAACCAATGATTTTCCATGCACGAACAGAGGGAACTTTAGTTACTAGTGCTCGAGCTCCGAAATGCTCAACATGATTTCTGTTCTTCATTGCCTGACAACAAGAGGTAGTACCTTTCTTAACCAACAATATAAAACTGATGCGAGTAAACCACTCCTAACTCCAGAAACAGTCAAGTCACTTCCTTCTAATACAGAATATAAAATCATTATATAACCAACGGAACGAGGGCATCGAGGGAGGAGATGAAGCCAGGGAGCGATCCAACGGCCAAAAGAAAAAAAAATGCCGTCCCATTGGTGATGAAATCAACTGTATATTACAGAATCCCTCCTCCCTCCAAAGTTGCAAACCCCATATTCCCTTCCTAAATTTCAAGTAACTAAGTACGATCTAATCCAGGGGCAACTATACATATACGCTTGTGAAGGAACATACACTTATATTATGCTCTCTCACAATTCAATGAACGGATACAACTTGTACATACGTAAAAATGAACAATACAAGCCTCATATATCTGGTGTCCTACATGGTAGAGATGCCCGTCGATGGCATGGCACTTGGAGTAGGTATCAGTGCCAGCATTTGGTTCTTGATGATGCCCATGCACATCTCGATCTCCCTGAAGATCGGGACGTTCTGTGAGCAACACGGTTGCAATCGTGAAAGCGCCGAATCGAGAATGTGGGCAACCTCAGCAGGATGATATTGCCTTTCCGTACAGTTCTGAATGGAAAGTGAAGCTGTTAGATTGCCAGGACACAGTAGGACCACAGAAATGCTCTAAACAATATAAACAATGGATTTGCTGTGAAGCAGAACTATCACAGGTAATATTACTTCTCAAGTTTGCTTTGCATTATTCCAAATGAACTATCAACCAATCTAAATTTTAAAAGATCCAAGAAAAAAGACCCTATCGGAAATTTGTTTCTAGAAATCAACTCTCCTAGTGGCACCACTGGTAGGGTCGTATTTCAATTTTTGATGACTAATAGCTTATTGCAACAAGCAGGTGACATTTAGACCAGCTGTCTAGCGAAGCTGCAAAAGGGGCACCAACATCCTGCATCATAGCTAACACCATGATAAACAGTGGGTTGGCTGCAGGCATCTAGTACTGCAAATAAATTGGGATAAGCTTCGTCTTTTGGAAGTTTTTTGTATTTTTGAAGTAACTTGTCAAACATTATCCAAGTTATTTTGTCCGAATACATTATGAAAAAGAAATATTCATATGATTTACCTGTATCATAAGGAGGGTGGCAACACAAGATGAAATCAGCTCGAAAGGAAACTGGATTTCAGTGTCATAACCATTGCGCAGTCTCGGACTGGAAGCATTATTTGTTGCCGGGTCAAAGTTGCCAGACAAGCTATTCTCTTGATAAGCCGAATTCACCTGTCCAGAATCAGGAGGTATCCGTCTTATGCCTAATATGCTCGAACCAGACCCAGTACTGCGGTTATTTAGATTATCAAGTGCTTCCCCTATTTTAACAAAAGTGTTCTCTCCTTCAGTCACTTTGCGCATCGCCTGATAAAACACAAAAGGTAAGCAGCCAATAAGTATTTTGCAAACAAAATGAACATTTAAAAGAGCCCCAACAAGGATGAGAAACATTTGTATTTTTACTTATAAAAAAAATAAAATGGCAGCGGTTAATTTGTAAGGAATGAACAAATTCTAGGAGACGCTCAATGCTGCTTCTCATCCAATCAACATCTTGAGTGCTAAACAATCAGAATGCAAGATACAAGGTCTTAAGAAGACAATATAGAGCATAAAGGACAAATATAGAAAAATCAATGATCAAACTAAACACATCCTGCACTTTTAATACCTAATGATTAAACTAAACTAACCCTGGTATCTAGAAGTCCATGAAGGACGGTGTTGATCAGAGAAGTCTAAAGGCATTAAATCCTTCATGGTTTATTTGCCATGGCAACCCAACAAGGTTCAATAATAACCGAAATTGAGAAATATTAATATATTATTGGTTTAGTTAAAGCAAGTTCTCCTTGCGAGTCATGAACTTCATATTACTCTTGGATTATATCACAAACTTATATTTACTCTTGGATTGTAGGCTTATCTGGTTCGAAGAAGGGAACTGAAGTAATCAGAAATCAGTCCATTGGACCAGACTATTTCATAGATTCCTTGCAAATCATGAACTTTATTATGTGTTCCTTCTGCCAGAACTGCAGATGACAAGACCTTTTCAACTGAAGCTATTTTCTTGTCAAAATGCAGATAATGAATTATAGTCAACAACAGAATCTGCCAATTAATAACACTTGTATTGCTCTTCACCAGGGATGGCAATCATTCCGAGCATACACTAGGAATGGCTAGACCAGAAACAAGGACTCCTAGATAGGATAGCATAACAAAACAAGGAAAGTGTGGGTGTTTGAGGCCATTTCACCTGAATAGCAACATCAACCATCATGCTTGCTCTGCGCCTCGAAGTCTCAATTATTTCCACCACCTGGGAACCAGACTCATGATTGATATAACCAAAAAGGTTATAGGGGTCTGGTGTTCCAGAAAATGCTCCTCCATTTTCCATGGACTTAGGATATGACTGTGTTGGATTTCCATGATATGTGTTACGTTGTCGCAAAGAAAGCAAGGCAGAAGCCACCTGAGTATGAAAGGATGTCGTGTCATCTATCCATACTTAAGTCAATGAAAACCTAGTAGAAGTGACAATTAGAATTTGGAAATGTTACATGATCATTGGAATCTCTGAGCTGCACAAGCACCATAGCATATTGTTTCCTGAAGTGCTCCAGATCTCTAATAGCATCCCCATCCTTTTGCTTTCCAGACACTTCTTCATTCATGTGCCTCAACTCTACCAGCAGAGCTTCCTATAAATGATTAACAAACAGTTCATCAACAAAACATGGGTACTACATAAACATTGGACACTAAAATCATATAAAAATTCTAAAGTATTTATATTCAAGTAGAGTTACAGTATGTCAAATATGCTCCATGACACACTACAAACTGTGACCAAATTAAGGTGTCCTGAATAATCATAATACCCTGCAGCTGCAGCAGCAGCCTGAATTGAGAACAAAAAGAAACTTATCTTTCAAATATCATATCCAAAAGAAGATAGAAGATAACGGGAATTTGGTTATCTCCATCTTATACTTCAGAATGGAGAGTCCATCTAGAACTTAGATGTTGATAGGATGATCGACAGTCTGTATTGGTCCAAAAAAATTTGAAAAAGTTTCAAGGCACACTACCTCAAGGAAATGGTGAACCATCAGTGATTCAATTGACAGCCAATATCGCAAGGGACTCCATTGCCAAGTATGCATATGGTCTCAGATAAAGACATAACTTAAGGCTTCAGCTAATTCTTCACAGCAAAAAGGATAACTCTATTGTAGTTACTATTCTTTGCCTATATGGCTTTGTATACACCTAATCCTTGGTAGTAAGGCCGTTCCAACTTTCTGAAAACTATGAAGGTGGAAATTTCAATATGAACCACCACATAGTTGCTTTTCATTATTGAACACCACAGAACCACAAAATATTTAAGGCAGATGCCTGCTTCACTTGCCTTTTTATCAAGAGCACGAGATAGTTCAGCAAGTGCTCTTATATCAGCTTCCCTTTCCTGTATCTGTGAGAGTGTGCATGGTTGAGTATACATTGCCTGTTGCGCAGCAACTGTAACCTCATTGACTGTAGCTTTGGCCTGCACAATTGAATCAATCGTGTCCCCCTATTGCAAAAATACCAAAAAGAAAAAAGTTAGCTTATTCTACATTGATCGAGTAAAGTTAAACAGCTTACGCATCAAGCATGCCATTACCTTTGCTTGCTTTATTAAAGTACTTATTGGGTGATTAGAAGTAATATGGGAAGTTGCATCAGCACTTTCAAAACTCACATTTGATGTGAATCTCGTTGCACCTCCACCACCCAATTCTTTTGGTCGATCCTCGAATTTTACTTCTGAGTAGCTGCAGTAATATTTGTTCATAATGTTTTGGCGTCTGAGAGATTCAGGAAAATTTTCCAATGGATGCAGTGGCATACAATCAAGATCCTGCAAATTAACACAAAGTCCTTTCAATAGCAAACTTATTTGGCATACCAACTCTTGCTTTGCTTCTTCATTTATTATTATACGAATAAAGGAAAAAAAAGTATTTGGTTAAAATCCATTAATACGGAAGCTTCCGTGATCATGCTTCCGATATATGCATCAAGGAAAACTAGTATAATCGTGTCACATGCTTCAACTTGACACATCAATAACATAAAATTTAGTGCATGCAAAATATTCTAGGGAAAGGGAAGTTACATCCTTATTGCTTTCGGATATAAACATCAACTGAATAATGTCATTCTACCATCTACAACATACTTGGCATGTAACTGTAACACTGATGTTTTCTTTTTCCAAAATGACTTGTCGTAATCCTAGTTCCACCAGATAGCATGGTTGTTGCGTTGTATATTTCAATAATTAATTATCTGTGCAAATTCGGACGAGCCCGGGTCTAACCCGATTTCAACCTGAACCCACTGCCCATAAGGCCTGGTTGGGCTTTGAATTTGAAGCCCAAAGGCCAAACCAAGCCCAGACCAGCCCGACTCTGACCCAACCACACTTTTCAGTGCAAAATGCACTGAACCGGGTTTGGGTAAAGCCCACCCATCCCAAATAGATCCAAACTTTTTGGCAGCCCAGTCCGAGCCTGACCCCACCTAGTGTTTAGGCAAGTCTAACTGGGACTAGGCAAATCCAAATGTGAAATGAGAAATGCAAGGAACAAAATGAGAGATTTTTTTCTCCACATTTCTCTGTTCATCACAAATTTCAGTAAGAGTATAATAGAATGGCATCCACCCACCTTGTCCTTACTATCACTAGTGAAAGTTAGAATGCACAATATATTCAGAAATGGAAACAAATCCAGATGACCTAATGGGGATTTTATCCCTTTGTCATAAGACAGTTCTAACCATGTTCCTAAAAGTGTACGGGAACAAGTTCCTACCAAGCCACATGTACAGGTTTTCAACCAGTTTGTCGCAGTTCTTGGCCACATGGAGTTTTTACCCAAAAAAACCCCCAAATTCAACTCAGCCAGCTAGTATCCATCCAACCATCCAAAAACACACGAAATTGCAAGTTATGACTCTTTTTAAGAACAAAATCAACACAACATGTTCTTGTGAAAGGAAAAGCAGAAGTCACTGTGGATCACTCATGAGTCATGTAGTGTGGCTCTGGTTTGCCTAATCCCAGGGCTCACCAGGAAACACGATAATGAGAAATAATCAATGGGCCCACACAGTTTTTCAAACCCTAGTTCTAAAAATATAAGCTATAAACAAAAAGTGGCATCCTATACCAACAACATAAGACAATAACTTTCATAGCAAACAATAACCCTAGTTCAGAGCAGACAATACATGGTGTGCACCATACTTTAATAGAATAGTTCAGTCCTAGTGGAGAAATGTCAGTCACTAAATCAACTAGAACAAAGTTACAAATCCCACTTATAATAACTGGTCCCTCTTTTTACTATTTACATAAACAAAATAACATGGCAGTTGCCCAGTGCCAAACAAATCTCAGATAGCCACCGACTATGTTAGTTTGTCCTAGTTAGTAATTTATTAAAAGCATGCACGTTCCTGAAGTAGAGCACAATAAATCAGAGTAATCACCATAAAATATTTGAAACACAAAGAAATGGCTCGAAATAGCCCATAAAAATGATGGAAATAGAATTCAGATAGAAATTGATTACCATCACAAACTCGACACCCAGTTCAGGCCGATCAAATTGAACCCGGCAACGACTATGATCAACAGTGAGTACATTCCCATCATGAAGTTCTCTGGTTTTGGGGTGACAGGCTACAACACGCTGCCCGACTGCTAAAGGTCGAGCAAGATCAGTTGGTAGACCTTCTTGAACACCAGACCGAAGTTCAGCATAGTGCTGCCTAACTGATTCACGATACTGAGCAAGCTTCTCTCTCTCCTCATGCAAAAATTGTTTTGACAATCTACGGGGCTTTCCAAGAGAACTGCAAAAATAGGAGGGTTTAAGAAACAAGCAGAAGTCATACAAACAGAACAATTAAAGATTACAGACCTTCTTATGACACCCCACTCGACACGAGTCAGCCTTGGCACATGACCCAGTTTGACATGATTCAAGTACTCGACAAACTCACTCTTGGCAAACCATGGATAATCAATTGCACTATAGAACCATTCAAACATGCACCATCTGCGCAGCAAACGTGATGACAAGCAGTGAGAGAGTTTGTCCTGTAACAAGTCAGGCTATGAGTTGTGAACTTTGCAAATTGTGAGGACTGATTGCTAGAATAACTTGATAAAAAAATATCAAACCTTAAGATCAAGAACATTATTCACTGGGTAACAAAATTTATCGCTTCGACAATCACCAGTACCCTCAGCAGGTTTACATTCTTGATTGAGTGCTTTCAAAATGCCTAATTTGCGGCGGCTTCTACCTTTTGATAGCAAGTCAGCAGGATAAGCTGTTGCACCTTGTGCTGCTGTCCCCACAGTATCCACGGCTACTTTTCTAAAATCAGTACTTGCTGCAGAACTCTCCTGTGCTTTTGACTTGCTTTGTTTTGAAATCGGACTAACATAAGTGTGCCTACCTTTATTAGAAGATACCTTCCCTTCTTCACCAGAAACCTAAGAAGTACAGATAGCAGAGACCAAATCAAACTGCATTTTTGAAGCACACAGGAAAAGTTATAGAACAGCAACATAAAGAAATGTATAGCTTGATTCAAATCACATATACAAGTGACAATGTGATATTATATCGGAATGACTTATCCTTACAGAATGTTCCTTTATACTTAAGGAAATATAGCGGTATCATCTGAAATGGTTTGGCAGAATAGTGTATAACTGTACAGCTACACCTTAGGATGCAGTCCATGAAACAGACTCTAAGTCTTGTGTTACTGCAAAATGTAGCATGTGTTCTAATCATCCATCTTGGTGCCACATATAGCTACATGAACATCCCAATACTCTAGTTAGTGCTGAATTTCTGTACCAATACAAGACTTTGTATATCACATATAACTTTTACGTGAACGCATTTGATCTATTGGTGTAAGGTTTATAGAATGCTTATTAGGAGTGGCAAAAAAATCAAGGTTAGCAAAGGACCAATTACCTCTGTCTTCTTAACATCTCCTTTTGGTGTACTATTATTCCCTTCATCTCTGGAAACCTGCAGATTATAAATACAAGTGGATGCATGTCATAGCAAATTATAGAGCCAAGGATCTTGCATGAGGTTACACAAATAATAATCTTGGAAGTACCTTTCCAGACAAAGATTTCCTCTTCTTTTTCTCTGTTTTAATGCCACATGTACAACTTTGCTGCTTTACTTCAGAAACAGAATTTCCATCATGATGAGGATCTTTAGCAAGTCTAGCTTTTTTTCGAGTAACAATCTCAGTGCTTGTAATTTCTGATTGCCTTTTGACTTTTTTTATCGAACTTCTAGAGTTATCTTTCTGTTCATATGCTGGCATTGCTGCAGGCACACTAGGCTTCTCATCAGACTCATTGTCTTTGTTTTCATCCTTAATCTGTGCTGACGATTCTGCATAATCATTAGGGATGTTATCAATAAAATTATCATCAACGAAAGCATGAACAATTAACACCTTGATAAAAGATAATTCTGCCAGACTAATGAATCATTATTTTTATGGGATTTTTTTCATTGGGTTACAAAGATTGCAATAAGTATGAATGCCAAAAGTTACCCAACCAGCAGAACTGAACAAATGAATTGGTTGTTCAGCTGGGAAGTTTCCTATTTAAGCAGTATGCCTAATTTACCAGTATAGCTGATCTCTTGTCACAAAGAAGCCAATATATAGAGTTAAGAGCGGCGATTCTGGTGGACTAGAAAATAAGGTCTGTAGAATGGTAGTCACTAGAAGGGTTCAGGTTCCCCTTTCTGGGCTGGTTCCCGAACCTGGCTAGGAGGCCAAAAACCAGCCAATTTCCCAGTGATTCCAGCCCTCTCTTTATTTTTTTGGTTTGTCTTGGCGTCTTTATCAAGTTTTTGTATTTCTCCGACCTTATATAACCACTAACTTATACAATCTTCAAACATAGCACTATATCCCTCCTACTTCCAGCCAAAATTATATTTAACGGTCCAAGCCGGGATGACCGGTTACCACCAAGAACCCAAACCCTGATCAGCAGTACTGGTAGAAAAAAAATTTGGTTATAGTACATATCCAAGGCAGGAGTATTGTCCATAAAAATGCCCAACAGTTCAAAAAAAAAAAAAAGAACAGCATCCATCTCTTCCCAATGGAAAGACAGGATGCACCATTTTCATGTAGATTCGTCCTTCTCCGACTACAAACTATCCACTTCTCTATGCAAAGCACCCAGTCAATAAGAAGGACAAACAAGTTTGAATGCAAAGACTCAAACAGTACACTCTACCCATTGTCCATTGGTTGCATGAAAAGGTTTCACTTGAATGAAGTACTAAAACAATAGCAAGACGTAAAAATAACATTATAATGTAAGATTAGACTAACCAGATTCAGCAACGGATGAAGGTTGTAGGATATTCACAGATAAATCAGCTAAAGTATGCAAGGCATCAAGAGCTGAGCTTTCATCTGCAAAACAAAGTGTGATCAGGTTTGAATCCTATAGACCAAGGCAAGCATTCCAACAAGTTAGTTTACAACTTATTGAGCATCCATAAAAATATAATATCAACAAGAATGCAACACATTTGTGTGATAATTTTTTTTATCCAACTAAAGGACTGTATTTGAAAAAAAATGAATCCGCCATCAGAAAGCTTTTATAGCAGCAAACAGTTTGGGTGTGATAATGTCTATGGTTGTGTTTATGTTTAACTTACTATTTATATTGAAACATGAATATATTTTAACCCAAGAAGACACAGCCAATGTACTGAAATAGAAGTTGAAAGCTAACAAGTATATTCTGCAATATATTTATTTTGTATTCCATGAATTGAGGACATATTGAACTATACGATTTTATAAAAGGAGCATGGTCCACCTGTTGACCTTGCAAAATCTTCGCCTCATGATAGAAGAGAATATTGCATATTTGATCATTGCTATCTCCAGAAAATAAAAAAATAAAAAAAACTACTATTGCAAGATATAGAATATAAACATACCTCCAAAAAATAGTTGACGGCTTCTTTTGTTTGATATATTAGATGGCCATGCAGTTTTACTTCCTAGTGCCTCTGCCTCTGATTCATCTTTGGCCTTTCTGCCGCTATGCCCTTCTTCAGTGCCACTGCAAGCCTCTCTGTCATCCTCAAATTGATCATCTGCTTTGCATGCTGCTTTTTTTCTCCTCCTCTGAGACCTCTTCAGCTTCTGCTGAGATTTGCCAGACCCAGCACCATCATTGGTCATCAAATAGGATACATCTTTTGGATATTCACCAGTCTCTGCCTCCCTACTTCCTAAGCTACCTTCTGGATAGTCAACATCTACTTGAAATCCATGCAACTTTGAGCTTCCCATCTCTGAATCTGCGTTCTGTATTTGTCATACAAATATTTGATCATACAATTACTTTTCTCAATAAATGAGTGAGCAACAAAATAGAAGACCAATGTTCTGGATCCTTACTTTTCTATCACTACTTTTAACAGGAGACAGGAACAGACGATCAGCAGATCTTCCAGGTGTTTGAGAAACCTGAGGTGAACCTCCCCTTTGAAAAACCTCTGCCAGAGCTAATGCAGCTACATGAGCACCTTCATCATCACCGTTGTTAGCATCTGGCTTTGCTTGCCTATTCGCTAGGCCTATCTTATCCTTGTCATCTCTATGGTACATGCTTGAAACAGGTACTCGTGGAGTTCTTTTTCCAACAGCACGTGGTCTATTCCCTACAAAAAGGTCTAGACATATTTCAAGACCTTAATTTTTCTTTGTTCGAAGAAAGCAAAACTTCAACAATCTTTTTTTTATGGTGATAGATCTTAATATTTGCCAGAAAGAAATAATCCTGACTTTTGGCTAAGTTCATGGTGATATATTCACAAACATTACAACTTAAGACGTTGTTGTCCCAATATTTTAGGATAATATATAACTACACATGAAACCAAACAAATTGGTTGAATTCAAATACAGATGGCCTAAGCATAAGCAATTTTAAAAAGTGTGTGGCAGACACAGCGGTTAGGCACTCTCATGGCAAATGTCAGGTGACATGTTCTCATGAGACGAGTACATGTTCTTTTTGTTAAAAAAACATTTTGGTAGGCATGTAAAATATGAAAATTATGGTTAATATAACAAATAAAGCTTGTAAATTGCAATTCCAACATACATTAGTTTCGTGGCCAATAGTAAACGATGCAAGCATGTGGCATGTCTAAAAATTGGAACATATCGCCCACCATACCCAACATATGGCCTACCATACCCACATGTCAGCCGACAAGTTCCAAAACAAAACTTTCAGACAAAACACACAGCGTAGTGGTCTCAAGCCAATACTGGCATGTTGGCCAGCATGACGGTCATGGAACCATTTCAAACACTGAAATAAATAGGAAAAAATACATTTTAGTCGGCCCACTAATAGTGCAAAATAATAATAATAATAATAATAATAATCAATAATCACCATCTTCCCACTAGGAAGTGTAGAGGGACTTGCAGCTTGACAGAAAAAGACATTAGCCAGACAATATACTAACTGCTTTCATAAAAATGATTGTTCGAAGTAAAGGATTCCAAGTGTTGGTATTTGGCTCTTGGGAATACTGTCGAAGTCATGTATAAAATTCCTTCCATTATTCTTGCAAAAACAAAATCTTGAATCTTCTTTTCTTTGAAAACATCAATGATCATCAGTGAGTGGTAAATAAAACCAGTTATACAAGGGATCTTGATATCTGAAGTTACCTCCTGAGCGTTTCTTCTTCAACAAAGAAAGGCATCCATAGCTCGATGAAGCCTGCGATTGCAATAGATCAGGATAACGTGCATCAGATGCCTTCGACACAGAATGGAACTTCGCACGCCCACGCTTCTGTGGCTTTCTAGAAGTTTTTGGTGAATCATTGCTTTCATGATCACTGTTACTTCCTTCCTACAGTTCAGAACATATGACCTTAGTTATAAGCATTTTCAGCAAGCAAAATGTAAGGATATAGGTAGTTCATCTTAAAGAAGAAAATAGTGTCACTTACTCCAATAATTGCAAAAAATAGTGCTAAACCAAGCAACTTTTATAGGGCAGCGTCAATGCTGAAAATTTTATGATTGCATGGAGAGATCAAGCAAGGCATACTAAGACAGGATACAATGTAAAAAAGTGAACAAGACCACCCTGACTCCAGTATAGCACTAAATGTCTCTCAACTGCAGTTACAATCTGATATTTGGCACTGCTGAGCATTTACACCACATGCTATTACACTACTGGATGCAACAAATAATTCTCAATTCTTAGAATACTTTATGCCCAAATGAAGTACTACTTTTACATTTACCAAGAATCAAAAGAACAGTTTATTTGACTTGGTAGATTACGTTACAAGTTTATTCTCACATAGATCTGTGCATAAAGGGATAAAACAAGATATTTTCACTTCAACAAGTTTTAATCTTTTTAAGTCATTCCCAAGATTTCAAGTATTAGTAAAAAAGAAGAACAGAGAAGCTCCAGATACAATAAGTCCCAAAGTATACACCATTCAAGTTGATCTCACCAGAATATTGTAGTGATCGGTCATCATTGCTATCAACCCAGCAGCAGTTGCTGTTCCCTCTGGAAGAGATAAATATGCCTGGACATGGTACACAGCTAAGAAATCAGTTAATTAGAATAGTGGATGGTAAGTAACGGAAAATGTCAAAACTAGGAAAAAAAAAGGATATATATAAATGCAAATAAATTGAACTTCGATACAAAAGTGATCCATCCAACTGAAGTATAAAAATTATCCAGGTAACATAAGTGCAGTCCCAGACGACAAAACCAATAGCAAACTTAGCCAAAAAGCCTTGTGCAGTTCACCCCCTAAGGGCAGTCCATCAGGACATACTGTCAAGCGTTCTGGTGAAGCATTCAGAGGTGGCCTCTTATGTAACTATATCATTTACAACAAAACTACTGGACCACAAATATTTTTTGGTGGGAGAATGCAGATAAACCGTTTTTCATCGAACAACCAAAGTACACATCTCTTTGATGGGAGGGTACTCTGGGTAGTGGGTACCATGTTTTACTTCAACCTACCTATTCACTTTTTGTATAGATTATAAAAGGGTGCTAACAGTTATCTGCATGGGGTTTATTAGTTCACATTAATACACTTTCAGCAAAGTTCAGAGGTTATGGACGTACCTGCAGCAATTTGGATAATCACCACTAGGAACAAAAAATAAAGACTAAAGCTGACCACACGCCAAGGATGGACAAACTGTAAGCTACCTGGGATTTTGTGCATGTCTCATTGTGTTAATAAAAAAAAAGCCCCAAACACAGAAGGCAGATCAGTTTCTCTGTCATCACCTGAATTCTTGGCAAAGATACCTTTGCATAAAGTTGCTAATACAAATGGATAAATGATCAACTCAGTTCTATATAATTACGAAGTTTGTACAGGATTAGCTCCATTCAAAGATTGAAAGAATTTCTGTGTGAAGGGTTCCATTCAATTGATTGTTTGATTTGTGACGTGACCAAATTGTACCCTAAACTGTGAAAAGAACAATAGTTAAAAGAGCATATGCAATCTTTACACAAATAGATGCCATATAGCTCACTTTATATTCCAGAAAGGTTGCCACTTTTGCACATATCTACTTATGATACATGGACATTGGGTATCTTGTCTGCAACCACATCTTACCATGCTTAAGTGCTGCATGCCACCTCTGTAGCCACTTTTGGGTCCCCCATCCCCTTACAAGCAGTAGCCACAAGTGCTCAAAATGAGGGATGCACATTGTGTGGAAAGAAGACACAAGGAGTGGATACCATACTTTCAATTTGACCAAACATGTTCACCAGCAAAACATACCCTATACATGAGAGATGTAGAATTTTTTTTGTCTTCATCGATATAGTTGTCGGAGCATCACAAATGGCTTGGATCTGAAATCTAGATCAGTTAACAGCCAAAAGTAAATGGTGATGTGTGGTACTTAGTCCTGGAAGGTTTGTTTAGCTCCACGTAACAGTGAGACATGCTGTCTCTATATTTATATAGTAGGGGAACGTGGAGGCAAACAAATGGCCAGAATCTGCAATGTTGATAAGTGGAACAGCCAAAATTAATGAGTAACACATGATAGATGTAAAACAATGACTTTATAGATCTAGTTGTGGAAGCAAGACAAATGGCATGGATCTGAAATATGGATCAGTAACAGCCAAAAGCAATTGGTGATGTGTGATACTTAGTCCTGGAAGCTTGATCTAGCTCCATGTAATACTGAGCAATGTGTTGTCTCTGTATGTATATGGTAGGAGAAAGAGGCAAACAAATTGCCAGAATCTGCAATCTTGATAAATGGAATGGTCAAAATTGTTCAGTGATGCATCCAGTCCTGGAATCTCATGCTAGGACAGTTTACAGTATTACTTTGCTTGAAATTATTCCAGCAATAGAAGAGAAACAGCATCACACAAACAAGTTCATATCACCAAACTGAGAAGCAGGATGCAAAGTGTGTGGAAAGGCACAAGGAGTAGCACAACACACTTCAATTACAGATGCAGGTGTGGGAGCAAGGATCTGAAATCGAGATCGGTGGACATCCAAATTTCATTTGATGAAATGTGGTGCTTAGTCCTGGAAGGTCATGATATCTCTATGTATATATAGTGGGAGAGGAGGCAAACAAATGGCCAGAATCTGTGATCTTGATAAATGGAATGATGGCCAAATTTAACCAGCACAGCAATCTTATTCTAGGGAAATTTATAGTATTACTTTGTTTGAAATAATTCCTGTCACATAAGAGAAACAGCACCAGACGAACAAATTCATATCACAAAATTTAGAAGAAGGCTGTGAGCATGGTGATGCAAAGGGCGTATTAAAGTTTTGGACATAAACATATATCTGAAAGAGTTAAACATACAGAAGAAATGAATAAGATTTACCCTATTCATGTTGTAAAGAGCCTCTACCATTTCAGATGTTCTATCACGTACAGCACCAGCTACCTGCAAATTAAAATGAAGCATCAGTACCTAGATAAAAGGTTTCAAAGTATACAATGAGTCTCTCAGTTAGTCATGTTGAATATAGGATAAGGCATCCACAAAGGTGTTAAAGTTTTTCTTTCTTTCTTCTTTTTTTTTGGATATGAGGAGGGGGATGTGTCTGTATTTGATTATATAAGCAACAAAGACTCTAACTACTTAATAAAAGTACCACCATTTCATAACAAGTAAAGCACAAAACAAACCTTTTTCCAATCTTTTCCATATTTTCTATAAGCTCCATAGAAGCGCTCAAGCTCCTCTTTGCTCCATTGAGAACCAAGCATGTCAGATAGTTTTCTCTTCTGCCAATAATTGTTTCTTTGATCAACGATATGGTTGACATAATATTAAAGTAGTACTCATTTCTCAAAACAAATAGGCGCATTGGCAATATCCAAAGTCATGATTAAAGGAAATAAGGCCTCTAGTAAAATTGATTACTCCCTGAGAGTTAAACCATACCATGTAAACAAACATAAATTTGCGATACTCTGTACAGAACAAGGAAAAAATGACAAAGAAAAAAAAGTAGTATCTTACAGTATGTCACAATTCTATCACTCCAAAAAACAATGTTGTCATCATGCTCTGAAATTTGATAACTCACATATAAGGTGTCATCCCACTGCTTGGCACAAAGCAGTATGCTCTCTTACACACCACCTTGTATGTGGTGTACCAGTTCAATTTAAAAAAAATGTACATGTGATATTGCCATGCTTATAATTTTTTTACATAAAAGAACAGCTATAATTTGTTGATTCACGATCTAGAAAAATAGATTTACATATATTGTTATTTTACCTGAACATTTTATGTGGTAAAAATGTGAGCTTGTATGCTACTGATAGCATATCAACAATACCAAACAAGTGATCGTATCACACAAAATGGTGGCAATAAAAGTTAGTTTTATGACAGACAAGGAGTCAATGACAGCATCACAGGAAACAAAAAAAATGACATCAGCCAGACAGTTCTGTAGCAGCAAACCATAAAAACTCAGCCAACAACAACTAGCCCTAGCACTAGCCCAAAGATTGGGCTCTCACCTCCTAATAAATAGGCTCATCTTAGTCAGCTACCCGGAAAAATATACTCTGGAAGAAGAAAGAAAAAGCAAAAATAGCATTTACTGGGCCAGACAACAGCCAACGCATAATTGACATTAATTATCCTACCAATTATGTTGCTGCTGAAACCTTGTTCTAGAACACCAATATGTATTGCATGGATTTATAATCCATAATCAACTAGCTATAAAGGCTCAATTACAATTGACTAGAAAGGATTGCAACAGTTGTAAATCACTACAGAACTGAATGTCAAGCTTAACATCCCATATTTAAGATAGTTTAAACCACAAGCAGTCCACCACCTAAAAAGGGGGGAAATAAGACATGCAGCACCTGGACATCGATAACCTTTTCAAATGAGATTTGGTTCAGCAATAATCAAAACCAGACCAAGTTTGTGAACATTTCCAATTACAACGACAACAGTAAAAGATCTTCATTGGCAAACTATAGAAATCATTGAAACACCTGGGCTTAACATAGATCATTACATGCTTAAGCTTACTGTTAATTGGCAAATTATAAAAATCATTAAAACACCTGGGCTTAACATAGATCATTACATGCTTAACCATACTGTTAATTAAATCATAAGCAACCACTTCAGTTACTCCATTGGCTCTTATGTGTTTCAGTGTTTCAACTGTTAATCCAACTAGAATGGGAGTTGTTAGACTATTTGACTTGTCCATGCCAATTGCAACAATTTCCAGGCCTAAATGCCACCACTTTGGAGCTGTGGTTGCTAGCATTGTACTTTTAAGAAAATCACAGATATTTAAATAAATCAAAAGTTGCTTCGACTTTAAAGAATTCAACGTGGCAAGACAAATCCACCAAACTCATCCAGGACACACTGCAAATACTTACCCGCGTTTTACTTTTATGTACAGTATTTGCATCCTTATCCTGCCACTCATCATTGACTTTGGCATAACGTTTATTCACATTTCTCACTTTTCTTGCAGAAGCCATTGAAAGTCGTACAACCTTCCTGAAAATACAAATTACTTGGAGATTATTGCTCAGTTTTCTTCCCAAGTTCTTATAGCTTCAAGAAAGAATGCATATTACAAAAATATAGCATAAAAATCGGCTAACTAGGTTAGCTGTTAATATTTGTCTGCCTCATTGTGCAGCATACGGCTTGCTCTGATTTAGTTTTCTTCATTCATGAATAACACCTAGCAGCATATGAGTTTACATATTGACTAATGTTGAATACAGATGTTGAATGATACACTCCAGGGTCGAAGAAACAAATACAACTTCAAAACACCCCTTCAATAACAGGATCATATTTCAAAACAAAGTGGGGAGCCCAACAATTTGATCCATAGGACTATTTTGTAATGATTGTCCCAGCTTGGTAGAATGGTACCTACAAGGCATATGAGCAATACAAGCACTTCTAATGCAGCAAATACAATGAACTGTTAGTGACCATGACTAACCATTAAGGTCCGTTTGGATCCCAAAAATGAAATTGGTTTATGGAATTAGACAATATGAAGACAATGTAAGGTTAGATTTCTTTAAAAACCTCACCAATTCATATTTTTTTAGTGTATCCTTTACCATTTAATTAAAAAATAAAAAAATTGTGAATATTTAGTCCATAGTATGTCCCAAAAGGTCGTTCCTACTTGTTCTATCGTATGTCAGTAAAAGCAATAGTGTAAGATGTGGTGCATCTTACAAAGTATGTGATGCGCACACTATTTAAAAAATAAAAAGGAGTAATCCAATACATAAGTTATACAGTAAATTCGCCATCCAAGTGCCTAGCAGTAATCTAGCACCATTTTTTTATCCTAACTACTATGTTACTTGATACACAGTTACTGAGGTACTTCGGCGAGCTTGCGAGAGAGAGAGCGTGCGCATACACACACACACAAAGCTATCGCTGGAATTTTGGCACAACTAACCAGGCATATCAGATCGTTTCAATCAGCCCAATATGCTAATCAAGCATAAGAACAAACATCAATTCTAACTACTCTCTACTCCAGTACGGACCAAACTAACCAAGGAACCGATCACACCATGCTTCACATCAAAAAACAACATAAACAACCTCGCAGAAACCAACTTACAAATCTCAGCTGCCTCCAATCCCTCCAAACAGATTCCGCCGCAGCTCCGGTGAAACACTCCACGGACCGCACCTCCGCACCCTGCACATACACACACACACACACAAACAGAGGGTGCACTCGCTTAATTTCCCCTGATTGTCAACTGGAGACCACTGGGTTGCAGTCCGCACGCACGAACACACACAAGCACGCAGTCACAGACACAGACGTAGAGAGGACAGCGGCCGCAGGAGGAGATGGGAGTGGGTCGGAGGGGTACCGGAGGAGCTCACGGAGGGAGATCCGAGGGAGAGATGGAGGCGGTCCGACGCGGTCGGAGGGGGGAGATGAGGGGGATCGCGCCGGAGAAGAGGAGGAGGAGGAGGAGAGGAGGGTAGGGCACGCACCTGTCGCGAGGGAGGAGACGGCCCAATTCCAAGCCCCCGTGGGATTCCAATTCCGAGGTAGAGGAAGGGTGAAGAGGTGAAGACTTAAGAATGGGTTGCGGGTTTTCATTTCACACTTTCTAACCATCCGCCGGTGGATTGAAATGGGATGGTGCAATTTTAAATTCCAATTCGATCGTACGGCCAACCTCCCGGGATTCGGCAATTGGAATTTCACATCCACGGCCAAAATTTTTTTGAAAGGACTGTATTATAAATAACATTATCTGTTATATCGATAATATATATTTTGATATCATAGAGTACCACACGTATAAATACACTTCAATTTAACCTCCCACGCACGTCAACACCAAACTCAAATACACACATAAAAAATCATATTCAAATTTGAGATTAATAAAATATTATATCTTCTAACTTTAATTAGCAAAACTTATATTATAAAATATCTTATTAATTAGTGAAGAGTAACTACATCTATTAAAACACAATAACTTTAGATCTTTGGATTTTTCTCATATCTTTTTCGACCACCAACTACTCTATTGTTATTTTTCTTTAAGCATTCTTATTGTTCTCTCTTTTTGTTGACTCTTTGTTCTATGATATTTTAAAATTCTCTTTAATAAAAATGGAGAGACCATATTTTTATTGAGGCGAAAATCAAAGGTATACTCTTATCAACTACAACTTACAAGCAGCAAGAAAAGACAATTTTGACCAATTTAAGTAGTTATAGTATTTATTCCAACTTCTATTTCTCATTAATTGATATCAATCGATCTCAATTGATAAGAACAATTCTGAAAACAATAATATAGGTGAAGAATAATGTGAGTTAATAAGTATGATAAATCAATAATTTCATATGTCTGGACCTTCTCACACCTTTTTTAACCACCAACTGTTCTAATGTTCTTTTGATCCGATCGTGATGATTTTTTTCTTAATTCCACCATACTAAAAGATTCTCGATAATGAAAATGGACAGATCATATTTTATTGAGGAAAAAAATCAAATGTTTGCTCTTACTAAATTAGAAACAATAATAAAACAAAATATTGGCCAACTTAAATAACTCCCCTACTCATCTCAACTATTGCTTCTTGCAAAACGAATCAACTAATATCAACCCGGTGATAGTAATACTTAGAGCAATGGTCCACAATCAAAGGGTTTTTTTATAAAAAAATTTCGGCAAGAGGATTTAACACCTCCATCTCCGCAAGACACTATTTTTTTTTTATATTAGATACCGTGGATATTTTAGACAAAGGATATGCAGAAAAAATCTTAAGTTGTATATATATATATATATATATATATATATATATATATATGTCATTCCAAGCAATCAATGGTGAATTATTTTTAGATCAAAGTTGGGTAGTGGCTCAAAACTAGCTACAAGTGTTTATGGCATAAGTATTTTTTGTTGCGAAGAAAAAAGCTAAGAGGATATGGTATAAATATTGCAAGTTATAGTCATCAGTGTTTATGGTATAAGTGTTCATTGCAATAATGTTTTGCACTAGGTGTGAAATATATGAATATTATTTGGCAGTTCTTGTACTAAAAATTCATTTCTTGTTGAGTATTTTATGCCCATACTTTTGTTGCGTGGCAAGATATATGAGAATACTGTGGATAAGTTGGCTTTGTATGTTGGATCCTTGTGACCTTAGTAGTAGTACCTTATTCTTAAAAGCGAATATGTATTTGCATTGTGTTTTATTATTTATCCAGTCTACTAATTATCAGTTGATTTTGTTAATTTTACCACATATATACATATATATATATATATATTGTACAGAAAAGAATTACAGAGAATTTTGAAATTACTGATAATTGCATATACGGTATATCAACACACCCTAATAAGTTTGAGGAAGGAGAAAAGATATGAGTATTAACAAAAAAAGGCTGGAAGGGCCGAGAGAGTTAAGATTGGAGTAAGTAGACAAAATCTACAGATTTTTAGAGTTAGAGAAATGATATCTTAATACAGATGATAGTTGCGAACATAACATTAATCTAATGATTAATACATGTCAACTTGAATTTGGAATCTACTTTTACATAATAGTATAGTTTTAGATACAAAATGTGCTGATATATTTGATCACTATTGTTTTCTTTTCTGTAATTTTCCCAATAGAAAACCTCTCTATTCTGGATTCCGGTCTTTCGGGTGCAAATTTCTAATCTAAATTCACCTGGTGGATTGCATCTAAACTATCTATTTTAAATGTGATGTATCTGGCGAGTCAAAATTTGTTCGAAATAATTTTCTTTCAAAAATACAAGGGGGAACTGTGCCAAGACCCTCGCAAAAGATGCATATTTCATGCGTTTTTCATAGAATTAATTTAAGTGGTTTAATTATATTGCTTAATAGTGCTACTATTGCTAAATTTTAGTTTTTAAAATAGATAAACTAGTTGCAGGGGTATGAAAACCAAATGGTATTAATTTTGAGGGGTATATGTGACCTTTCTTCTTTTGCAAGGGTAAATATGAAAGAATATTACTAATGGGTAAATACTTGTTTTCTTTACCTTTGGATTTGGATCCAACTTCTCTTATTATATCTAATCATTTATGGTTCACTTAGCTTTCTTCTTAGTTTCTTCTGCGGTGGTCATGAGTAGAAGCGTGGTGGCAAGGTGGCAATGGTGCTCGTTGCATGCGAATGGACATGGCAGAAAGTGGGGGGTATGGGGGGAGGAGACAAGCGGTGGTAGGGTAACGGTGGAGCGAAATAGTGGCGGCGGCCGATGAGAGAGAAGAAGAGGTGGATGTGACAATAGGATCAGAAGAAGTAAAAGGAAAAGTGTAGGAAAAAGATGGTGGATATTAAATTTATATCTGAATGTATGATGTAAATCATGCAAGTTTTTTTGTATAAAAGGGAAAATTTATAAACTCATCAAGAAGTCTCCTCAAATGCTCAAACAACCTGTAAATAATTTTAGAATATCTACATACCGACAAGCGTTTTTTATTTTAAAAACACAACTCTCATTATTTTACTATTAGATATAACACATATTTACTAAAAAAAATATAAAAATACAGTTATTGACATATAGGTTCCATATACTAGTAACTATTTTTAATTTTTTTCTCCTATCTAGCCCTCCCCCTCTCTATTCTTCTCCCTCTGGCTCTCCCAGCTATGGTGGAAGTAGTGGTGGTGTACTTGACATCTGTAGCAACACCAAGGTAAGGTGAGAACGACAATTTTAAGTTTGATCTCTATCAAATATTTATATTCGTCTATTCTTATTGAATCGGAATTAAAAATTTTTGGTTTAGTCCTTTCATCCTTTATATTTCTGCTGAACTTTTCTTGGACATAGTGTCCTCCTGTCAAAAGAGCCTTCATTTGATCCATAAAGGCTCCTTCGTGTCAGATTAGAAGGAAATTTGACACCATGATCAAATACACAGTGCGGCCGGTGCAAGGATCTTGAAATCGGCTGGTTACTACTTGAAGAACCGAAATTAAGGCCCCATTTGAAAGTATTTCAGTTTTTATTAGAAATGGTTTGTCAGTATATCTCAGAGAAGTTGAAAAAGAAAGATTTAAATTTCTCAGTGTTTCTCAATTTAAAATGAGTTTAAACTTTTGATAGTTTTAAGTTAAAACTAAAACTCCGTTAAATGGGCCTAAATTAATTTTGCAATGTCGAATTATTTTCTCTATTCAATGACTTAGTGATCGTAACACTAAAACGGTGCTTGATGCTCTTGGAGGAGCTTGTGCCACTGGGAGAGGAAGGGGGAGGGGATAAAGAAAGAGAGGGGAGGGCTAGAGAAGAAAGAATACAAAAAATTATAGCCACTGATCTATATGATCTGTCAGTCTTATATTTTTATAATTATTTAATAGACAACTATTATATTTAAGGAAAAATTGTATTTGTACTACTAGAAAAGTGCGTATTTTTGTATTTACCATTGAAAAATTAATTCGTTCTTATTTATTACTGAAATGTGGACTGATATTTTGTATCTGTCATCGTCGTTGGGTTAGCTACTAATCAACAAAATAAATGATGTTTTTACTCTTATCAGGTGATATTTTATTTTATAAATAGAGAAAATATATCTCTATGAAGAATTATAAAATTCTCGTATTTCATATAAGAAATACTCTTACATAAAACATATTTTGTTTGTGAATATATCTCTAAAAGGAGAAAAATGTCATTTGACGGTTAACCAAACGGTGATGGAAAATACAAAATACTAGTGTACTATTTAGTGGTAATAAGAAAGAGTTTATTTTTTATTGATAGATACAAAAATGCGCATTTTTCAATGGTACTGGTGAAAATTTTCCTACATTTAATAATAAAATACTGAGAGGTATGTCTTTAAAATAAAAAATATTTATGATCATGTAAATATTCTAAAATTACTTCTATGAGTATTTGAAAATTAAGATAACTCAAGGTAGTTTTATTAATTTTCAGAAAAAACTCAAACCCTTGACATCGTGGTTCGTAGCCACGTGCTCTAATTCTCTGAGTTACAGGCTCACCCCGTCTCTACTGGATCTCTTCTCGGGGGTACCCAAAAAAAAGAATGTTCCTTACCTCAGCCATTTCATTTCGGGTTAAGAAAATAGAAAAATGTCTTTCTCTCTGAGAACAGTGCGTTCCACGACCTTTGCATTTTGGATTTAGATCTTTTTCGTATTTCAAAATAGTGAAAAAGTCAAATAAGAGGTCTTAAATTTTTTATCATTCTGACATCGAGTTATTTTGTCGCAGGATTTTCCCTATAATATCGTCACCGTAGTAGAATTTAACCACCAAATTTAGAATGAATTGTTGTGGTTCTTCTACACCTAAGACACCACGAGATTTTGAGTCTCGCTTGTCCACCCTTTCACCCTCAAGGCATTTTGAAAGTAAATCCCGCATGGCCGCGATATGAAATATGCTTTATTTGCGGGGGGGCATTGGCATAATTCCTTATATCTTAAAGTTGGATTCGGAATAGACGGATGGGATCACGCAAAAATCCAGCGGTTCCGAACATCCTACCCACTACTCCTCCACCAATTAATATAACCCCGACTCCCAAACCCTCCAAACCTCGCCACCCCTCGCGAGTTCAAGCTCATTGGCGGCGGCGATGGCAGAGGCGGCGGCGGCGGCGAACGCAGAGGTGGAGGTGGTCGACTTCGACTCGGACGATGACGACCTCATGGACGAGGACGCCCCCGACCCCTCCCCCGCCCCGGCCCCCAGGCTCCGCTCCACCATAGCCGACGCACCCCGCAAGACCAAGGGCCGTGGCTTCCGAGACGACCCCAACTCATCGTCCTCCCCCCTCACCGGTCGCGCCGACTTCGATTCCTTCACTTCCGACGCCGGCCCCGGCCCCCTGCGCTGTACGCTTCTCTTCCCCTCTATACTTCGTAGGGTTTCCGCCTTCTTCGAGTCTGATTTGGTGGGTTGATGCGCGCACGTTTGGATATAGAGCTAATTAGGCTAATTTAGCTGGTTTTGTGCCTCGATGTCAAGCTTTTGCTGTTCGTTGAGCGATTCGGGGCTCAAAGGGGTGCTAAAGGTTTCGACTTGATCCGTTAGGACCGTTAGGTAGAGTGTGGCTTTTGTTTTGGTCTTCTAGGGTTTCCAATTTGTCGCGGCAGATTGCAAGGAGCCGTCCTGTTCTTTGATTTAGGAGGAGGAATTTTAGTTTACTTCTTTTAGACTAATTTGGTGTGGTTTCGTTTTGCTAGTGTAGGAGATGGGCTCCTTGATGTGAAAGTTTGCTTTTTTGATGAGCAATTTGGAGTGTGAATGTGAAGCTTTTGAGTAATTTGGTTGCCACAGTGGGTTCTTTAGGGTTCAGGATTGCTACTGGCTGATAGGAGTTTTTCATTGTAGTTGTCTATGATATGGAGGGGCATGTACGAATTGTTGTTGTCTGCACCAAATGTATTCAAATTTTGGATTATGGTGCATGTTTTGCCTCCTCTGACTATTCATTTCCTCAGAGAAGTTTCCACTGTATTGTGATAATCGACTTAATTATTCGAGTTTATGTATACTTCGTTTTTGTTACAGCCATTGAAGGATGGATTATATTGGTCACTGGAGTTCACGAGGAAGCACAGGAAGATGATCTCCACAATGCTTTCCGGGAGTTTGGGCAGGTCAAGAACTTGCATTTGAATCTGGATCGTCGAACTGGATTTGTCAAGGTATGTTCTTTATTGTAATGTTTTTAAGCCCATAGTGTTTGTCATAAATCTTAAGCTTTTATATATAATTTTTAAAAACTTTTATAGTGGTTCTTACAGAATTCCTGAAAGCATTCCTTCAGTGAATAACAAGTAGTATTTACTAACAATAAAGGCTATACAGGCAGTGGAAGCAGTTTCGCGCTATCTGTGAAGAGTGGAAACCTTGGTTGTGGTATTGGCTTTCCTGAGTAGTGGTGAGATAGGTGTTGGTTACAATGCTACGACGATCGCTGTAGAGGTTGTGTTTTTGTTGAAGTTAACAAGAAATCTGGCTGAAATTAAAGAAAGGCCTAGGGAGGTGCTTTTTATAAACGTTCTATGTAGGATTACTTCATTACAGAGCTAGCTGGACACCAATTTTTGCCCCATAATATTTTTCTTTGTTTGGTGGGGATTTTACAAGCAGAATGGACCTTACATTAAGTTTGTTTCCATTGAATTGGTCTGAGGAAGCATAGTTAGTGCTGGAAGCAACCCACAAGTTCATCTTTACATTAGTAAAGTTCAGTTTGTATTGTAGAATGTCATTTTTTTTTGAGGCATAGGGATATCTTGATTGCATTACTCTCAGTGTTGTACTGGACATGATTGAGTACTTCACAATTAAAGATGGATAATATTGAATTTTTTTCTATATCTCTGTGTAATATGAATTTATTCACCAGTTCGGTAAGCCACTAGATGCAAACGCTTAAAAATTACAGAAAACAAAAGCTGCTTGAGGATGGATCTTAGTTAACTACCTTACATATACTCATAATGTGGGATCAACATCTAAGTTACTTTTTTTATGATATGGACCAGTACTAGTTAGTTGTGCTGGTGATCCCCTTCAATTTTCTGCTCTTATGTTTCATTGGAGCAAAATCACCTCTTTTATTGCATGAGGAGCTACTTCTGTGGATGAGGAGCTACTTTCACCTATTTTGAGAATATGTCTCAGTTTTTTTTTTTGACCCCAGATGTGAATTATGACCAATTTTCCTGTGAGGTCGTGCTGTGAGATGTACAAAACATAACTGCTAGCCCTTCTCGTATGCAGGGATATGCTTTGATTGAATATGAGAACTTTGAGGAAGCTCAGGCTGCAATAAAAGCATTGGATGGAACTGAGCTTCTTACACAGATAATAAATGTTGACTGGGCATTTAGTAATGGCCCTGCCAAGCGTAGAAATGCTCGGAAGAGGTATGTTCTTTTTCTTTCTTTTGGTTTGTTGTGGCAGAAATAAATTGTAGGGAAGGGGCTATTACTTATAGTTATATATTATATTTATCTTATATAATTATATGCTGTTTCGGTTGTTGACTACGTGTTCAGAGTTATTTCATATACACAGTCTATCATCTGTATGATACAGAGCTACTATAAGTCTATACACAGTCTATCATCTGTATGATACAGAGCTACTATAAGTCTATACACAGTCTATCATCTGTATGATACAGAGCTACTATAAGTCTATAACTACAGATGACGCCTATTTACTAGTGAAGGATGGCAAGTCGTTCACCATGGCCACTAATGAGTTGTTCACCATGGTGAAGGATGGGACAGGGTTTTAAAATATTAAAGCTAGTGGTTACCAGTCAAATTGGTTAGCACCAGTAAGGGAGGGGCAGGGAAATGGGCCAGTTTGCTTAGAGTGATGAATCGTCTACTTTGAATGAATTACATCAAGGTTGAAAGGTTAATCATTTTGCACAAGGTTGATTGGAATCATGTATTTAAATGCATAGGTCAAATTATACTTTCGAAAATTAGCAAACCAAAATAAAGGGGGACAAAACCCTGCTGGGACCTGGCCAGTTGCTAAAACCTTCTGGTTTCTGTCTGGTTATCACCGCAAAATCAGTACTGGCCATCCAGTGGAAAACCAGTCCACAACCGGTTTTTTTGAACCCAGTGTTGAAAAGTAGTTCACTGACTCTGACAGATGGACTTTGATTTTTCTTAGGGGAGTGCAGGGAAGATCTCATGTAAGCCACAAAAAAAAAAAAAAAATTAGTGCAAAAAAACCGAAGGCTCTCTGAGTGAAGAGTCAGCCCTTCTGGAAAAGTGCAATTATTTCTCAGTTTAAACCAGTTGTTTGAGTCATCTCTTCTATAGTTGGAATTTGGAAAAGGCACTCCTACAGTTGTGACTAATTGTTTGAGTTCCTGATAAAACTACTTCCGATGATAGTATAACTTTTATAGATGTTCTTTTATAATTTTCCAGATCTAAAGGTTCTTTTCAGTCATCAGTACCACTTACCAACTGAATTGACAGTAGAACAGTTTGTACGTTTGAGTTTTGTACATCTAAATGAAATACTGAATATTATTTGTCCTTGTGTTCTTGGCAGATCACCACGAACTCATCGCTCAAGGAGCCCACCCAGGAGGAGATACTGAGACTGTTTCCCCACCAAGTCATGGTGGCATTCAGGACAATGGAATGCGTGCGTTTTGGGATTTCAGTTGTTCCCGTGGCTTCTTTCATAACTGTAGTTTGATACTTATTATTTATGTGGATACTGTTTTCAGCTATGACCATCACAGTTGTGTGGTATTTTCAACCTCATTTGGTGGGTGGATGTGTGTTAAACCTTAGGGGTGCAAATTTGAGAATGTTGCAATTCCTGATCGTCATGAGGGATGTGTAATGTGTTGGTACTGGATGTTTGAGCTTTATGTTATGATATGCTGTCGCCTTTGCTTCTGATGTTCCCCCCTTCTGAAGCAAGTTTATCGAGCAATTTAATGAGACGAAAACGAACTAATTTGAACCACTATGCTTAATGTTTTTTCTGCATGGTGAAGTGACAAATCATGCCTGTTTTAAGTATTCTCTTTGTTGTGCATCAAAATTTTACTTACGTCAACTTTTGCGGGATAGGGAAAAATAGGCTGTTAGAGAACCCACTGTTTGAGACTCAGAATGATTCTTCAGTTCATAGCCTATTAAAAGTACAAGGGGATTTTACTCGGTCTGTGGACTGTTGTCGCATTCCGATTTCACTAGTATCATCATTTTTGCCGGACGAATCAAGATCGAGATTGAGGAAAGGAAGTTTAAGTTTTTGAAATATGATACACACTGGTGGAATGAATCTCATCTGTTGATTCCATCTCTATTCAACGTCAGATAATTTGTGGCAGTATGTGCACTCCCTTGTGTTTCAATCTCCTGACACCCTTAGCTCAGCATGCAACAGCAGTTGAAGAATTACAGTTAACAGTCATCCCGAAGTATCAGAACTCAGAACTACAGTCAACGAACTAATTTGAACCTACAATTAACAGCAGTTGAAGATTCATTTGATGCGTTGAGCTGTCAAGTTCAATGTCTCCAGCACTGCATCCATCAGAGAATCAATCACATGTCATAAGCAATTGAACAGCTACAGCAGGAAAGACAGGTTCTGTGAGAATATTCACCATTCAATTAATGCTGCCGACAAACATGCTGTGAGCTGTGAGGGCAACTGAATGAAAAGCACTAAAATCGCATCTGGCAGGAACACTTGAAAATGGTGGTCAGCCAAAGCGAGATATCATCAGGGCATCCGCAAGAAAAGAAACGCTCAGATCAGTAAGTTGTGACAAACAGCATGACAAGCCCTGTAGTAAACCAGTAATGACGGAAACAAAATTACCAGAGCAAAACAACAATCTATTTTTGTTTTTCTGATGAATCCTCCAGTAACTCTGAACCTGCAGGTAGCAAGAGATCTTTGAGCTATCTGATTTTGTTTGCAACTCCCTCCAGTTCCATGATTGCATCCTCAAAAGTACGAGATGGCTGTACTGAATCATGGTTACCTGAAGAAATCTGGCTCCTGGAATTGTCGGTACCTGATTGGCCATTCGCTTTGGCTGCAGGAAAATTGTGGCTACCTGAAGAAATCTGGTTTCCCCTGGAACCGTTGGCAACTAGCTGACTGTTTGTTTTGGCTGCAGGAGATCCACGTGGCCCTGGACTAGGACTGGATGCTCTGACCAACATGCTGGGCCTTGATGGTGCTGCAGATGAGCCACTGCTGCCTGTTTGATTGTTTAGGCTAGTATTGGCTGAAGAATTTAGGTCTGACGAATCTGGAGCTTCTTGATGCATATCTGAGGCTCCATTCAAACATTTTTGTACCTCCTCGCTATGGTCATCAGGTCCTGAGTCCTCATCTGAGCTGCTTTCTGATGTATCTGCGTTATTTCAGGCAATGAACAAATACTGAGATATTATCAAGGAATATTGATTGACTAGAAAAAGACCATACAAATATTTATGGGCTCTACTTGGAGCTCTAAGGATTGTTATTTTTCAGGGCTCATGATACAAGCAAAGCTAGAAGGGGGAAAAATATTGGGCAATTGCCTGTACCCCCAAGTTTTATATAACACTTTTGCCGTTGTAAAGCAAGAGAAGTACTAAATGACCTTACAAAACACTAATCCATTTTAATCAAACCCGTGGGGGACCTTGTTGTTAGCCGTTGTTGACATTGACAATAAAAAATCAAAATATTCTCCATGAACATGGATGTACCCTAGGCACAGGCATGGTGCTCTCCTTAGGCATGTAGGCATGAGTATGTACACCTTGGGCACAGCGTGGCATGCCATGTGCACTAGGTGTGAGCAATGATGCAATCGACATGGTGGGTGTGCACCAGACAAGCATGGGCACCATACATGCGCCGGGTGCACAATGTGTGCTCATTGGTTGTAACAGCTTGCCTGGTTTATACTTATTGTGTTGCATTAACTGCATATATTGTTTGCAGAAATTGGTTGTAATAGCTTTACAGTTGTGTGGTGACACATGGTGGTTGTAATCCACCAGTGAGATTGCAAAAAAAAAAAAAAGAAAAAAGAAAAAAAAATGCATTAGAGTACCACAGCTATGTCATTGGATTGTAGCAATTGAGCAATCGTGTGTCGCTACATGGCTGCTAATTTGCTACAACTGTTGTGGTTAATTATTATTGACAATACATGAAGTTATTATAAAGTTGGTATAGGCTTGCTATTTTGTAATGGGGGTATAACCTAGTGTTATCATCATTATATCGCTCTTGGTTCTTTACAAGTACTTAGAATGACAATGAGGTAGCTAACATATCCTAAAATCAAGGTTGTCAAAAGTATACTAAGCCACATAATATCTATAAAAAATCATTAGTACCTGAGTTATGAATCAGATAAGCAGTATACCAGCTTTTGCCATTTGCCTGACACCATAAAACAAATATATAAATGTATAGATATATAAACAACAAAGAAAGAGTAAATTACATCATATGTACTTAAACCTGTTAGGATGTTTCACTTAGATCTTAAAGTTATATTTTAGTCTGCCATATCCCTATATTTACTTTATTATGCCACTAAGATCCATCCTCAAGTGACAATGAAAATGACATGACGGGCCATATAAGTTTCCCAATTAGTGTGATGTGTGGCATGGCTTGACACATAAGAAAGTTGCTGAAAAAAATCAAAAGAACATAAAATCTTATGAGGCATGATAAATATATGTTTGAATCTTTTCAACAATTTTGTTGTAGTGGTAGAGCCACATAGCACGCTGTGTCAACTTTAAAGCTTACATGGTCTGTTGGATGGTTTGCCATATCATTTTTTTCGTCATTTAAATTTTAGATGGATCTAAATGCAGAATCAAGCATATTCAGGGTTCTATCAAACTAAAATGCAAGTTAAAGAACTACGTGACAAGACCGAATAAGTTTGAGGAGTTCTGGTATGGTTTATCGTAAACAAACAACTATATATGCAAACAAAACAGGTCTTATCCTTTTTTCCTTATCTTAGAACACTCTTTCAAATGCAAGTAGGATGTACAACACAAATTATTGTTGCTAAAATTTATTTTTGAAAATGTAAAACAAAAAAAATACTAATTCCCACTGTTCTAAAAAGCGTTCCATACCACCACTTAAGTGACCACATAAACGGCCGCGCAAGCGGTGAGCGGTCTCTCTCCATACATTTTTTATATAAGCAGCTAAAATAAGTGGATTGGGCGTTTAAGCACACCGAATAAGCGGTTAAGTGGCCGCTTAAGCGCTTAAGCAGCCACATAAGCCGCTTAAATATGTATAATTACACAACTTTTTTTTCTTTTCTTTTTTTAATTTTATTTAATCTAACTTACTATAAACAATATTTATTTATGAAATTATCAATGTTATCTTTTTTTTTTTGTTGAATTACATGTAATGGGCATTACCTACTATTTATATATAGTTGTTATTTATAAATAAACAACCTACTTACAAGTCCACCTAAGCGCTCGTTTATTGTTTAAGATTAAGTGGTGATGTGACTGCTCGCTTATCGCTTTTTAGAATATTGCTAATACCATGCTTTGAAAGAAAAGAAATACTCTTATTTGAGTGTGAAACCTACAAGAATCATTTTTTTTCTAGAACTAGCCAAGAATGACCTCAACTCAGTATAACCTAGCCCAAAATTACATCAAACTAATTTGACAACAAAGATTCAGATATTGAATATTAGGTATTTACCTGTGAAAGAGGTATGCTCCAACCTTTTACCAGGGACCAATCAAGAGCTGGCCTCAAGTCCTTACAATCAACTGTATGACATCCACCTTCACCCATTGGAGGTTCCAACAACACAATCTGTAGACAAGGGTGATGTATAAAGATGTGAATGCATTGTGTTGAGCAATGTGCATTGTAGTCTTAGACAGAAAAACCAAAATAAGAACATATGCAAATGACAGCAAAAAAATGAGCATCCGATCCTCCATCATTACTAGAAGAAACAAACCATTGCACCTATGAAAGTTTCAAGTTCAAATTCTCATCCAAAAAAGGTGTTTTCTGAAACATTACAATTAAAATTATTTCCTTAGCTGAACTATTTATTTTTCATGTTTTAGCTGTTCAAAGTTTAGATTAGGAGGTTCAGGAATTTGCTGAATTTTGCTCAGTCAATTCAATATAACCATCATGTCTCGCTTGATGGTTCAAGATTGTCTAATCTTCATAAGAAAGTTAACTATGCATCACCAGTTCATACAATCATCACACTAGCGACATAACAAGCACAATAATGCATCTGCAAGCCAATTCCACATATTGGGCATCTAGTTACAGACATGTGTGCACAAAACACACCAAAAAAGGGGAAACATTCCTAAAAAGGAGATAACCTGGTCAAAAGAGAGAATTGAACAATACTGCCAAAAATGCCTAAGAGGTCAAGAAGACAATAGCCATACATTTGGTTTTTCTTACGTTCACTCTTATCCAACAATAGAGACACTAGTCACACTACACCCAGGTGAATCAAGTTTCTATGATGCAGTTCATGTGAACACCATTTGAATTCAGCAACCAATTGCTGCTAACACGAGAAGCTATTAAATGTTTTACCTTAACTTTGTCTTCTACAAGTAACTTGGTAATTTTTCCAGTCCAGAAACAATAATCACTCCACCAGTCAATCAAATCACCTACTTTCCAGGTATCACTAACAACTGCTATCACATCATTCTTTGGACAGTGCTCAGGAACTTGATCTCGCCGATACCACTGAGGAAAGCGAGGACGTAACATGATCTGCCTACTCATACTTGATTTCTGTTTGTGGTAACCCGGAGCTACTTGATAAAGCCTAGTCCATGTCTTCTCTGCACAAGAAAGGGCACAAAAAATAACATTGTCAGTGTGATGTTTCAAGATTTGCTGGTATCTGCTCAACAACAAAGGTGCCATAAAATGAGTCATGCAAAATCCTGAATCTGTCATGCAAATATTCCTCCAATGTTTCCTCCGGTCCTCCCTGCCATCCTCTACTGCCACCCACTACCCACCACTTCCTAGTGTTGCCACCTCCTCACCACAGATCCGCCTCCACCTCCTCTCAATTGTTCTCATTGCCAATTTACGTCCACATCATCCTCCAAGATGCTTTCACCGCCGTTCTACCTCTGCCTCACCACAAATATGAGCTGCCGGCTCGCCAGCCGAAATGAACTAGCTCAAGTTCACTAGCAAGTGAACAGCCGAATTTGAGCTGTCTCTCCACCTTGCAAATCTACCCAAACTAAGCTCACTCCGGTCACCTTTTACAAACAAGCCAAGATAAGCCTAGTCCATATCACTTGGGCTCAGTTCATTTCCACCCCTAATTGTAAGCTGAAACTAAGGTCAAATGGGAGACTCATTTTGGAGCTTATTCAATAAGGTTAAGCCCTTCTTCCACTAAAAGCCACTAAAATAAACTTAAGTTGGGCTAATTCATTGGCTTATTACGAAAGTTTCAAGATAGGATAAGCAAAGCTTAACAATCATGCTATTGTTCAGGAAAGAAAAAGACGTCATAAAAGAGCTATTATAAAAAATTACTTACTTTGACCTGGATAGTCAATATACTCCAAGGAACACTCAAAGTGCGCTGATTTTCTAACACATGTCTCACTTATCTGACAAAAGTAAGATGGCACAGTTTAATTGAGGCCCCAGGCCCTACTCTCAAAAATAGCCAATAAGAAATACATATTAATTTTTGATCTATGGGATAGGTGCATATCCTATGCACACTCCTCTTTTGATGCGCATCCAAGCATATCTTTTAATTTGGTTATCAAATCAATACAGAAAATTATGAAAGCTAGTCTCTTGATTGATCTACCATCTCATAAACTTTCAAATACTAACTCCAATAGTAAAAGGAAAAACAAAAGAGTGAAATATGGACTAAATAGCGGCTTTAGTTTTCTCCCCCTTTTTCTTTTTTTCTATTTACAGAATCTGTCTGTTTTTGTTTCTCTTTGTGCAGATCAAATTTCACCTTTAAATGTTATAGAGATAAATTAATCATGCTTCTATTTTCTCTAATTCTTTTAGAATTTTTTATTGATCTGCTACCTGAACCGGGGGCATGGGTGTGTATCAAGAGAGGAATGTGCATAGGATACAGTCCCCTATAGGATACTGGATATATACAGAACTAATGAGACAAGCTATTGTTAAATATAACTGGTGGTCGGGTTATTCAAAGAATGGCAATAAAATTTACACTGTGCATGTCAGGATTCAATTCAAATTGAATGTATGATCTGTTGTGACACGCAGAACCATGTGATTAGTTTGGTAGGAATTACTAAGTGCAAAGTCCAAACAATAGATAATTATAATAAGTATAAAGTGTGATATTTTCTTTCTAGACGATTGATGTGGAAATTTTTTGCTTTCCTTTCTCTTCTCTCTAGGCAATGATAGATATTCATGGCTATTGGCTTTCATTTATCTATAGAGAGATGAAGCAAGTGATATGTCTTGACATATCAAACACTAAAGATAGTTTATGCAACATGATATAGTTCAATTTGGAAGGAAAATTAGTCAATTAATATATTATGCTTATCAATCATAAACTACTATTTTGTAATTTTCGTGGTATGGCATCATCAATGGCAATCTTTCTTATGCTTCTATATCGTCACCAAAAAACTGATAACCTTTATCCTAAGGTCTGTGACTGCAAAAACAACATGACAGGTTTTTAAGAAATAACAATTATTCTCTCACCCAAAAATGAAATAAAAATATACAAAATGTATGAAATAAATGTGCTCCTCAGACATATTCCAAAATCCAAACAACGAATCAAACTTAGCAGAGGAAAACTTCTATGCTGCAGTAGAGTAATGTCCTCATGCATTACATACTGATTGTTATACTGATTAATGATCCTAACCAGTAAACAGTAACAGTGTGTAGTGGAATAGAATATATGTGTATCATCACTCCCTCCCTCTAATCCAATATAGGAAACCTAACAAGCAAACCATGTATTTGGCGGCTTTATTTTTATCAACTTGATGCAAGTTCTACAAGCTCTAACATTTGAAAGTTCATAATACTATAGAAAAGTATAAAGAAAATATGTTTCTCTTGGCCGCCTATAGAAAAAAAAAACACATTGTCTCATAGAAATTGCTGTATAGATTTTAATGAGTCAAGATATAGCAGGCTAAATTTTCCAAAAAGTACAGAAGAAAGATTTTTCTCTAAAGTGTTCATAAAATAAGAAATGAAGCTAGCTACACATGCATAATTTTTTTTAGAAAAAGTGCTAATACAGAAGAAAGTCCTACCTTGCAACGAAACCAAGCACCCCTGTAACCTCTAGTAAAGGACCTTGCCTCTACGGCATCTCCAGATTTATATGGCAGAATCAAATCCATGTTCAACCATCCAAAGTGAGGCTATGTAGTTTTTATAACACAACAAGAGGACTTAGTAACATGCAAAGTTATGTTAAGCAAAACAAACATAGTAACAGAAAAATTAAACAAAACAATAATGGAATATCAGTACAAAGAAGAAAAAAAAAAGGAAAAGGCCACATGACCAACGATTTTGGCTTGTTACCTATCCTTGTTCCAAGATTTCCATTAAAAATGACTTCATGCAGATGACAATGTTTACTAGGCTTTTGTAAAGAGAGTAAATTTCCCTCAGCTAAATTAAAAAGCGCACAGAGGGAGCATAGTTATGTAAATTTTAATTGTATCAAAATAATTGTATCAAAGGGGATAGATACTGGATCAACGTGTCAACTCTTTCTGCAATCAGTAATTAGTTAGGATGCAAATCAATGTGAATGGAGAAATCACCAAGGCTCTCATTCCCTCAATTTGAGCTAAATCAAAATATATCTAAGAAAATAAATACCAGAATAAGGCAACAGGGTAGTGAGTAGGAATTGAAACCAATGTCTACATCAATCACCAAGAATTGAAAATACAATGAAAATCCAAAGATAAAGCAAACAATTTGACCTTTGACAAGCTCTATTGCAAAGGCAATCCTTTTCCTTTAGCAGTTTTATTTTGACATCTAGTGATCTTTCTCTTTTTGTTCAAAATTAACACTATAAAAGTGGGATATGAACCAACATTTCAAGTCGCTGGAACGGTTGACCCACAGGTGCATTGTGTGCGGATGGCGTCCAGGATCAGGGTACGATGTATGAACGCCACATATGGCATTAGTACATTACATTATTAACAAGAAACACACTTTCTTAGCAACCAATCCAATCCAAGCATGGAAGCATACAAGAACCGGATGGAATACCGCAGCAAGAAAGAAAGAAAGAAGATTGCTCAGAAATTAGATCGGGAGAAAAGTGAAACAAATCAATCAAGCGTCACCAAGAAAGAAATCAATGGAACAACATTTTTTAAGTTGCTTGGATCTCATGTGCATTATTCTACAAACGAACCCTAGAGATTGCATTAGTAACAAAGTACCAAGCAACAAATTTGCTTCGTAACGAAACCAATCCAAGCATGGCCGGACGCATACAAGAACTAGATGGCGATGGAGTCTCACAGAAAGAACAAAGAGAGAAAGAAATATTGCTCAGAAACAAATCAATCGAGCCTTACCAAGAAACCAAGAAAGAAACGTCATACAAGAACTGGATGGATTCTCACAGAAAGAAAGAAAGAAAGAAAGAAGAATCAATGCAGGCTTACCAAGAAAGAGATACCATATCAGTGCGGGTCTCTTGCTCCTCGCTTCCGGGGATCATGGAGGAGGGCCGCTTCTTCCTCCTCGGTGGAGGTGGCCGAGGAAGAAGAAGAGGCGGCGAGAAAGAGGGAGAGTGATTTTTTTTTTAATTTAAACTAAGATAAATATATATAATCTTAAAAATAATAAAATTTTAAAAAGTATTTTTTTATTATACAAATGGGAGCATTCTTAGTTTCTTACATATAAAATCTACTGATGTATTACGAGAACACTAGTCACACAAACATCTAGGGCTCTAAATTCGTATCTAATTTAGCATGTATAATTATACATGTTTTAAAGTATTGGAAGGATAAAAATGCACAAAATTACTTAAACAATTCACTATATATTGGGTTAATAAAATAAATTCTAAATAGATTAGGACATACAAGACAAAGAAAAGAGTGGAGGTTAGGGCACATGTGAGACTGGTAGAGGTGAGGATGTCTGAGGGCGAGACGGTGGATAAGTGGGAGGTTAGCACAATTCTAACGTCTTTGTTTTTATCTCTTCTTTCTTTTTATATATGTAAAGTCAAAATTAAAAGAGAAAAATGTAAAAGACAGTTGTCACTCCAAAAATTCTTAGTAAGGAAAAAATATAAGAGAATAATATCACGATCTAAATGGTTTTCTTAACACCCGTAAGTGGCCCATGAAAAAACCAACCAAATTAACTATTTTTTATCAAATTGTTAATCTGATCTAATTTTAAAAACCCTAGTTGTAGACGCCCCAAATAAAGTTGCACATTCTAATTATATTTTTATTTTGATAATTTACCACATAGGTTTCGAAGTTATTACAACTTAGTATCTATAATTTTAATTTGGCAATTTGCTTGATCATTGAAATTTTATACCCGTTGTCTTAAATAATACATATTTGCTCGGATCGATAAAGTTTCAGTACAGGAATAGAGAAGCATCGGTGAATAGAGAACGAGAATTACCAGCCTTAATTTTTGATTAAATGTGGCGGCTCTGATCAAGTATGTATCTATCTTTGATTAAATAAAAACCTTTAAAGCCAACAATATTTTTCGAACACTCTGTAATATTCACATTTACCTATTTTATCATTATTTTATAGAAACCTTTACTCTTCTACGGAATTACTTTTTATCATTATTTTATAAAAACTTCTACCGAATTGCCCTTTTCACATTTATCTATCTCAGGAAGGATGAACTCACAGTCTCATCGAATGTGTATCATGAGATTCTAATATTATCGGTTTCTTTGACATGTTACAATCAAATAGATTATATATAATCTTTAATATATCTACTTTTAAGCCCAAGAGAAAATAACAAAGTTGGAAAAGAAAAGTGCCCACATGGCCCATATTTATCCGGACGGCCGAACTAGGCCCAACTACAATTCTCCCTGTGCGCGAGCGCGGGCTGGTCTAACGAGGTTTTTCTTTTTGCACTCCATAAACTTCGAAATCTCTCTAATGGGTCTTCAAATTTATAAATACTAGTAAGTAGGTGAACCTTCATTGCAAATAACATAAAAAATATATCTAATTAGAACCATAAAAATATAATATTCTCATTTTTTTACATTTATATTGAATGAAAGTTGGGATATGTATAAAACTAAAACACTAAACTTAACACAAATTTAAATCGAAGTAAAAGCAATAAAATTATGTGCCCATCATCTTTTTCATATCTTTTCAACTCTTTGTGCGGTCTCCCCAATTCCTACATATACCATAAAAAATATTACATAATTTAAAACATGATAAAAAAATATTCCTAAATTTCTTATATGTAAAATTTAAATAAAATTATAAATTATATACTGTATGTCAATGTGCACCACCAACTCAGGATGTGCATTCGCACATAACTACATTGGCAAGTCGGTTGGTTGCTATCCATCTGCCTTCAAACTAATTGAATCATTGCAACTTAATGTCATAAAGACGTATGGATGTGTTTGACTCTTTTCAATTCCAATTCAATTGCATCGTCATACGCCTAAAAAAAAATTTGAAAAACAAAGAAAAAAAATCTTCTCTCTTGAAAAAAAATTCTTTTAATTAGAATTTTATGAATTTGAAAAATAAGAAAGAATAAATGAATAAGTAACATTATAATTTATTATTATTATTATTGTTATCTAATAATAGAAAAAAAAGAAACAACAGAAACAAAAAAAAGCAAGTTGGGCTAGCCCACAGTCCATGTGCCCCTCTTAAACTTAGCCGTCACAGGGGGAGGGGATCAAATCCTCCCCAAAAACCCCTCATTCTCTCACCTCTCTCACCTCACGCAGTCTGGATTGGATGGTGACACCGCGGGCCCACCAGCCGGAGTGATGAGCTGCCCCACTGCCAGCGCACCGATCAGAGTGGCAATTCGCCACTCCATGGCCTCCTCCCTCTTCCTCACCTTCTCTCTCCCCCTCTTAATTTCTCTCTCTTTCTCTTTATTGGGCCTCTCTCTCATGCGTGGCATGAATCGTGTGGGGGTGCCACCACCGGTGCACCGACTCGGGTTGTAGGACGCGGCCCTTGAGGGCTCTCTCTCCTGCCCTCATCTCTCTCACCCTCTTTCTTCCCTTTTTCTCTCTTTTTCTCACCCCTCCCGTGCATAGCGGTACAATGGTGGTGGTGGCTAGACTCCTTCACGAGCGCTGGCCCCTTCTCCTTTTCTCTCTTGCCCTCATTTTTTGCTCCCACTGCCATAGTGAAGATAGTGCCACTGCCAGTGTGTGGCCGGATCGGCAAGCTACCGCCTTCGCGGGACACGGCATAGGCACTTGCACCCCATCGGGTAGTTGGCTATAGCCCTCAAGCACCACTCCGCAACCCCCTTGGTTGCCCTTGTTTGTAAATATTTTATTCATTCTTCTTCCTTTTGAGGCTGTGCAACCATATCCATGATACTATTGGTGGTCATATGTACTACATCAAATATTCTTACAAAAGCATATTCTAATTCTTCATTATTAGTAGCAATAGAACTATAGTGGCCACGTAGATTATCTATGTCTACTATAGCTCTTTGGAATGTGCTTTTTAGTTGGCGCACAGTAGCATTTATCTTTGCATTTTGAGCTTTTAGGCCTTTCCATTCTTTTGAGAGGTAGAAATTATTTGATTTAATGGACCATTTCTCTAGATAATTGAAGTCATCAATTTCAATATCCATTTTATATTTGATGAACGAATAACAAACTGTGACTGTGTGGAAGGAATCCTGCATAACTTTTGTTTGACTTGTCGTGGTATTACGAATCCTATAGGCAGGTTTTAGAACGTGTATAACACGTGTACATAGACGTGAGCTGACCATACGACGGGTCACCTCCCGTCGGGCAATCAGAGAGTGACACAGAAGGTTTATACAGGTTTGGGTTCTGGGGAGAACCCTAGTCCTGTCGGCACACCCCGGACGTGTGTCTCAGGGGAGGTTCTCTCGCGGAGGAGAGGTCTCCGGGGGAATGCCTATTGTTTTGTGTATGTGTAGAATGAATTCAGTTGTTCTTTACAAGAGAGATACAAGGGGTATATATAGGCCCTGAAGACGCAAAAAGACTAAAAATTCCTAGCTACAGCCATTCGATCCAGGGGCACAGCTGCCTTTTCAGGGGGAGGACTTGGATGCTCGACACGTGTTTTCTTTAATTCCCGAGACGGATCGGGGAGAGGAGACTCGAAACCATCTACGGTCACAACGTGGGCGTCCGGGAGTGAGCAGACATGGACATTGGGTGCGCCCCAGGCCACCCGGGGTGAAGCCGTCCGTGCCCTTCCGCGGGCACGTCTTGAGCCCTCGGGTTCGGGCACGGTCACATAGACCCGGACGTGGGGACGTCCGGGACACCCCAGGGCAGTGGCGCCCGTGCCTTTCCACGAGCGCGTGTTGAGCCCTTGGGCTTGGGCACTGTCCCGTAGACCTGGACGTGGGAACGTCCGGGACACCCTGGGGTGGTGGCGCCCGTGCCTTTCCACAGGCGCGGCTTGAGCCCTCGGGCTTGGGCACGGTCACGTAGACTCGGACGTGGGGACGTTCGGAGAGGCCCGGGGGGTGGGGGGGGGGGGGGGGTGGCACCCGTGCCTTTCCAAGGGTGCGTGTTGAGCCCCCAGGCTCGGGCACGGTCCCGCAGACCCAGACGTGGGAATGTCTGGGACACCACGGGGCGGTGGCGCTCGTGCCTTTCCACGGCCGTGGCTTGAGCCCTCGGGCTCGGCACAATCACGTAGACCCGGACGTGTGGACGTCTAGAGAGCCCCGGGGGGTGGGGGGGTGGTGTGGCACCCGTGCCTTTCCACGGGCGCATGTTGAGCCCCCGGGTTCGGGCACGGTGAACTCCCGGGCTCGGGCACGGTCCCGTAGACCCGGATGTGGGAACGTGTAGCTTCTAGGCCCCTAAAGAGTGTTTTAGTAATTAATGACAACTACAAATGCTATACTAACGATACCTGCTAAGTTGTGTCAAGAAGAAACTTAAAAGACAGGTTAATGAAAGGCAAAGAAAGAGCCTCATGATGAAGAAAGGGTATTGATCAAAAAGGCAAAGGTACGAAATAGGGTTTTCTCCATTTTTACCGGTCTAAGGTGATTAGAGAAGAATTTTGACCGGATTTTAGGATAGTTGCCGTACTATTAAGAGGAGCATGTGGTGTATCACGAAATACTTCATCTATGTGCCACAGATCATAAAATCAACTTGCATTGCATACTAGAAGGTCATATCCTTTGAAAATACTTGTTTTAGCTCATTTCTGCTCAACTCTGTCTTAGTCGGTCTGACTGTTTGTTAGACCGGTCTGATCGAATATACGGACTGACCGAATAGGGTTTCGGACTGATCGACGTTATGTCAAAGTATAGTGTATACATTTAAAAGGTCGGTCTGTCCGTAGGTAAAAACCTAGGTCAGTCTCCTGGTACTTCATGTCCTATCTTTCTATGGTATTGTGTTATTACGGTCTGACCGTTTGTTATACCGGTCTGACCGAGAAATCGGTCTGACCGTGTTTTTGAACTACAGTCTGACTGTATGGCCGGTCTGTCCGTATTTATCGGCCTGACTGTATAAAGTGTCCAGAAACTATGTCGTCTCTGGACAGTTTCACGGTCTGACCGAAATTGGGTCCGGTCTGACCGTGTGTGTGCCTGACAAGGGCAGGTGAGCATTTATTGCACCTGTTTAATGCCGTTGCAATTGCGGCGGTCTGACCGGGCATATACTTGCGGTCTAACCGCCAAGTGATCCTTTTTCTCCCAACGGCCTGTAACGGCTATATTTATTGTGGGGGGTATATATACTCCCATGCACGGCCCTGTTCACAACTTTTGGCATATTTGTGAACATTGTCATCATCCTTGAGAGCTTAAGCAAGTTTCATACACTCTAGGGTTCTAATTCTCATTTTGTGAGAGTGTGCATTTGAGATCCTCTAGTGTATTGCATTTAGATCACTAAATCAATCTTGTGGCACTAGGAGAAGGTTAAGTGATTATCACTGGCTTGTTACTCTTGGAGTTTGCCGGCTCCTAGACGGCTTGAGAGAAGGTTTTGGAGAGCTCTTCAAGGAAGATTGTGAAGAAGCCTCAAACCGTCTTGTGAAAGGGTTGAGCACGCCTTGCCGGAGCGGTAAAGTGCATCCTTAGTGAAATCGAGGTTTTGATAATTCATCACACTAATCCGGCTCAAGATCTAGGTCACTTCTCGAGAGAAGGTTGACTAGATAGAGGAGTGGTTAGAGATTTGAGTTTGCCTCAACGTGGATTAGGGGTGATCGGCAAATTACCGAGACCACGGGATATATCCTTGTGTTAAAATTGCTCATTGTTCATCTTGTGTTAGTTATTTGCTCTCATTTGCTATTAATTGTTTGATTATTTGTTAATTTGTTAAAATCGCCTATTCACCCCCTCTAGTCGATATCCTATATCCCTTTCAATTGGTATCAGAGCTAGGACTCCATTTTTGGAGGATTTAACCATCCCGGAGTAGGATAAAGATGGCTAGTGAGGGTCGGATCAATATTGGCAAACCACCACTCTTTGATGGATCTAACTATACTTATTGGAAAACTAGAATGATAGTTTATCTTAAAGCCATGGGTGGAAAGATTTGGAAAGTGGTGGATGAGGGCTTTGCAATTCTTGATGATGATGACATGACTAACCTAGATAGAGATAATGCCTTAGCGAATGCTCAAGCCATGAATGTTCTTTATAGTGCTCTAAATCTAGGTGAATTTAATAGAATTTGTAAACTTGAAACGGCCCATGATATTTGGAGAAATCTTATGGATATTCATGAAGGAACCTCGATGGTCAAGGATGCTAAATTATTCATCCATAAGGGCCAATTTGAAAAATTTGCTATGTTGCCCAATGAAGATGTATCGGAGATGTTTAACCGATTAAATAACATAGTAAATGAGTTAAAAGGGCTTGGTATGGATGTCACAAATGTGGAATTTTGTCATAAGTTTCTTAGAGCTTTACTTTCAAAATATGATACAATTGTAACCTTACTTGTGCGTTCGAACTTGAAGAGTGTGACTCCGTTGGAAGTCTTGAGTGAGATTCTCACTCATGACATATTCAAGAAATCTCAAGAAGAAGTGAAAAATGAGGCTTCCGACTCCAAGAAGAAGAACATAGCACTAAAAGCTCAAGCCTCCAAAAGGGAAGACAATGAAGAAGAAAGTGATGAGAGAGACACCGACGAGGAAATGGCTCTCTTTGTGAGAAGGTTTAAGCGGTTCATGAAGAAGAGATATCAAGGAAAGTCCTTCAAGAAAGGACAATCATCCAAGAGGAACCCATTTGAAGAAAGAAGATGCTTTGATTGCAGTGAAAAGGCTCACATCTCCGCACAATGCAAAAACAAGGAAGAAGAAAAATCGGTGAAGAAGAAGAAGTACGAAAAGGAAGGAGAAAGCAAGAAGAAGGTTTTCAAGAAATATTATAAGAAGAAGGATGGACAAGTTTGCTTCATTGAATGGGATTTGGATGCTTCAAGTACCGATTCCGAAGATGAAGATGAAGCATCACCCAAAGGACTCGCCGGGGTAGCTATCAAGGAAGCTCCATCTCTATTCTCCACTCCTCATTGCCTCATGGCTAAAGGAGAATTGAAGGTATCTTGTGACGAAGATGAATATACTTATGATGACCTAGTTGAGATGATCACCGGTTTTGATGACTATACGAGTAAAGAGAAAGAAAAATTCAAGGAATTGAAGAAGAGATACAAAACTCTTCAAAATTCCTATGAGGAGCTAAACACATCTCATGAGAGTCTCAAAGAAACTCATGAGATGCTTAAGGAAGCTCATGACTCAC
This sequence comes from Pharus latifolius, assembly GCA_019359835.1. Classification (NCBI taxonomy): domain Eukaryota; kingdom Viridiplantae; phylum Streptophyta; class Magnoliopsida; order Poales; family Poaceae; genus Pharus; species Pharus latifolius. The sequence goes on along the minus strand of CM033323.1, from coordinate 81,302,674 downwards.
TAATTACTCATAAAGCCAACAAAACGGGTAATGAAATAGGCATCACTTGCAATATTTTGAATGACTTGCCCATGATGTCTACTTCTAGCATATCTACATCTTGTGAAGATTTAATTGAATTCCCATCTAGACCTAAAATTGATGATAATGTGCTTAGTCTTGAAAACAATGAACTTAAGGACAAAATTGAAAAACTAACAAATGATCTAGCTAAATGCTATGTAGAAGAATCAAAATTAAGACATCTTCTAGATAGTCAAAGGTTCTCCTTAAGAAAAGAAGGACTAGGCTACATTCCTAAAAAGGGGAAACATGCATTTATTCCATCTAAAACCATATTTGTAAAATAAAAGGGATATTGCAATAAATGTAAAAGTTTAGGTCACATTGAGAAAAATTGCCATGCTAGAAAAAGTGATTCATCTATTATATTCAACTCTTGCTATGTTTTAAAGAAAATGAACAATGGCGATATTAAAGCCAAATTTGTTGGAATCCCGATCATTGGTGCCAAAAAGAAAGCCATTTGGGTCCTAAAATCCTTGGTAACTAACCTCCAAGGACCCAAAAAGATTTGGGTACCTAAAAGGATCTAACCTTGTTTTGTAGGTAAATTACAAGGCCGGAGGACAACATTGGGTGCTCGATAGTGGATGCACTCAACATATGACCGGTAATCACAACATGTTCTCCTCTCTAAATAACGAAGGTGCGGAATATGACAAGATCACGTTTGGAGACAATAGCAAATGAAAGGTAAAAAGTTTAGGTAAAATTGCCATCTCAAAAGACCTCTCCATATCTAATGTATTGCTTGTTGAATCTCTAAATTTCAACCTCTTATCCGTAGCTCAACTTTGTGATCTTGGATTTATATGTGCATTTTATCCAAAAGAAGTGATTATCACTAGTATTGATGATAATAGGTTGATTTTCAAAGGTTTTAGACATGGCAACCTCTATTTAGTTGATTTCAATTCAAATGATGCTAGTATTGGTACATGCTTGTTCACTAAATCATCTAAAGGTTGGCTATGGCATAGAAGGCTTGGGCATGTTGGAATGAAACAACTAAATAGACTAGTTAAACATGATTTAGTAGTTGGATTAAAAGATGTAAAGTTTGAAAAAGATAAATTATGTAGTGCTTGCCAAGCCGGAAAACAAGTTGCAAACTCACATCCAACTAAAAGCACAATGTCAATTTCTAGTCCACTTGAATTATTGCATATGGATTTATTTGGACCAACTACTTTTGTGAGCATTGGTGGCAATAGTTATTGTCTTGTCATTGTAGATGATTTTTCTAGATATACATGGATATTCTTTTTACATGATAAGTCAATTGTGTTTAATACTTTCAAAAGCTTTGCTCAAAGGGTCGAAAATGAATTTAGTTTCAAGATCAAGAAAGTGAGAAGTGACAATGGCTCCGAATTCAAGAATACCAAGGTTGAAAATTGGTGTGATGATAAGGGCATCAAACATGAGTTTTCAGCCAAGTATACACCGGAGCAAAATGGAGTAGTTGAACGAAAGAACCGGACATTGATAGACATGGCAAGATCTATGCTTTCGAAGTACAATGTTTCGGACACCTTTTGGGCCGAAGCAATCAACACCGCGTGCCATGCATCAAATCGCCTTTATTGTCATCGACTACTAAAGAAAACTCACTATGAGCTTCTCATTGGAAGGAAGCCAAACATTTCCTACTTCCGAATGTTTAGATGTAAGTGCTATATCTTGCGAAAAGGTACACGCTTATCTAAATTTCAAAGTAAATGTGATGTAGGATTTTTATTAGGATACTCATCAAATAGCAAAGCATATCGTGTCTACAACCAAAACTCCGGTTTGGTTGAAGAGACACATATGTTGAATTTGATGAGACTAACGGCTCTCAAGAGGAGCAAGACAACTTGGATGATGTAGGTAATAAAGGGTTGAGAGTGGCGATGAAGAACATGACAATTGGGGATATCAAGCCGAAAGAAGATAGTGATCAAGATGAAGATCCATCCACTCAAGCTATCCCCTCTTCATCAACTTCTCAACATGAAGATCAAATAGTTGAAGTGGTCAATGTGGAAGACTCCTCTCAACAACAACCGGAAGTACCTTCTACCTCTACTTCACAAATCCTGGTTGATCATCTAAGAATTCATCACTCAATTTCCAAAGATCACCCCGTCGATCAAATTGTTGGTGACTTGCGTAAGGGTGTCCAAACTCGTTCTCGTCTTGCTTCATTTTGTGAAAATTGCTCTTTTGTTTCGTCTTTTGAGCCCACACTTGTAGATGAAGCATTAAAAGATCCGGATTGGGTGAATGCTATGCACGAAGAATTAAACAACTTAACCCGCAACAATGTTTGGGAATTAGTAGAAGAACCAAATCCGGATGAGCACAATGTCATTGGAACCAAATGGATTTTCAAGAATAAACAAGATGCAAACAGAGTGGTAGTAAGAAATAAGGCAAGATTGGTGGCTCAAGGATACACTCAAGTTGAAGGTTTGGACTTCGGTGAAACCTTTGCTCCCGTAGCTAGACTTGAGGCTATTAGAATCTTGCTTGCTTTTGCTTCATCTCATAATATTAGACTTTATCAAATGGATGTCAAAAGTGCATTTTTAAATGGAAAAATTAATGAATTAGTATTTGTTAAACAACCTCCCGGATTTGAAAATCCTACAAAGCCGAATCATGTGTATAAACTCTCCAAGGCTCTCTATGGTCTTAAACAAGCACCTCGTGCTTGGTATGAAAGACTTAGAGACTTCTTAATTTCAAAAGGTTTTAAAATTGGGAAAGTTGATACTACTTTATTTACTAAGAAAATTGGAAATGATTTCTTTGTATGTCAAATTTATGTTGATGACATCATATTTGGATCTACTAACCAAGATTTTTGCTAGGAATTTGGTAATATGATGTCCAGGGAATTCGAGATGTCTTTGATAGGTGAACTAAGTTTCTTTCTCGGACTACAAGTTAAACAACTCAAGGAAGGAACCTTCATCAGTCAAAGCAAATATGTGAAGGACCTACTCAAGAAGTTCGGACTTGAAGAAGCAAAGCCAATCAAGACACCAATGGCCACAAACGGTCATCTTATCTCTGACGAAGGAGGTAAACTGGTAGACTCAAAGCTTTATAGATCTATGATTGGTAGTTTATTATATCTTACTGCTTCTAGGCCCGATATTATGTTTAGTGTTTGTATGTGTGCAAGATTTCAAGCCTCTCCTAAAGAAAGTCATTTAATGGCCGTTAAGCGCATTTTGAGGTGTCTAAAATATTCATCTAGCATAGGGTTGTGGTATCCTAAAGGTGCTAAATTCGAATTAATTGGATATTCTGATTCCGATTATGCGGGATGTAAAGTGGATAGAAAAAGCACCTCTGGCAGTTGTCAACTGTTAGGAAGATCTTTAGTATTTTGGTTCTCCAAGAAACAAAACTCTGTAGCTTTATCAACCGCCGAAGCGGAATATGTTTCCGCGGGTAGTTGTTGTACACAATTGCTTTGGATGAGGCAAACATTGTTGGATTATGGAATAAAATTTGAAAAAGTGCCTCTTTTGTGTGATAATGAGAGTGCGGTGAAAATAGCCACAAATCCAGTTCAACACTCTCGGACCAAGCATATAGATATCCGACACCACTTCCTTAGAGATCATGTTAACAAAGGTGATGTGGTGGTGGATAATGTGAGAACTGAAGATCAATTAGCGGATATATTCACTAAGTCCTTAGATGAAAGTCATTTTTGCAAACTCCGAAATGAGCTTAACGTCATTGACATATCAAATGTGGCTTGAAATGTTGAACTCATATTGCTTGTGCTTAAAGGATCACTTGATTGTTTGAACTTCCTCTCTTAGAGCTTTTTAGACTCTTTTATCGGCAATTGAGTAAAGTGAACCAAAAATATGTTGAGTTATAAGATAAGTACTTCCCCTTTGGTGATATTGTCTATATCTCTCTTATAATTATATTATATTTATATATCCCCTATCCAAATCTCTTATGAGCATCAAATCAATCAAAAATCCTCCAAGATTTTTAGTCCTTCCAGCGGTCGGACCGATCCAATTGCGGTCTGACCGAATGCATCTCCAGAGAGCATCTTAAATTTTCTGCTTCCAGCAGTCTGACTGATATCTTGTCTACGGTCTGACCGAAATCTCATGACCAGAGACCTTTTATCCTGAATCTCTGTCCTTTTCACCCTCTTCCCACTTGTCTTTTTCTCGTGCGCCTCATAATTTTTGTTGGATTCTTCCTCTCCGGTCAAACTCTTGCAAAGCTCGGACGAACCGTGGTTCAAGATCTCCTTCAAACCATGTCGTCTAGGTATTTTACTCAGATTCTTCTTCGTTATCAATTTTTTTTACTGTTCATCTTGAGGTTTAGGGCAAATGTGATGAATCTAGTCCAAATATGGTCATTTCTTGAAATTGATTCTTCCTATTGATGCACTGATTGCCTATACTCATTTATCTGTCCACATTGCATCTTAATTTCACCTAAATCCCTGGAATCTTGACAAACCCTAACTCTTCGGTTGCGGCGGTCTGACCGACTGCAATAGTAGAGCCAGGATGTGCAGTTCTGTTGTCGTCTCTATTCTCGTCATGCTTTCCTGTTTTCTGGTATCTTACCTCTGCATTTCTTCCAAATCTTATAGTGGTCGAGATATTCAAGGCACTGCCTCCATTCGGACCAATAAGAAGAAATTGGCTAAGCGGCCAAAAAGGGCTCTACCCTCGAGTAGCAGCGACAGTCACGATGATGATTGGGTGCCCTCGGTCGGAGATTCAGAGACAGAACAGTCGTCACATCGTGGTGGATCTTCTCATGTGGGTATGGACATCGAGAGTGAGGACGATGAAATAAACGTCGACGCTTATCAAGACCCGAAGAAGAATTGGACTTCAAGCGACTATACAAAGGCTAGGACCATCTACGCCTACAATCATGAGAATGACGCATCTACTCCTCACTTCCACACGATGACACAACAGGATGCCTTTTACGGACATTTGATCCACAAAAATATCTTCGAACACAAATGGATCGAATGGGCTTATGTTGTGAATCAGCCCATCATGGCTCCTTTGGTGCAGATCTTCAAGGACATTGGGCTCTATGACTTTGTGGAGCACAAATGCCCATGGAACGCCACTGCCATCAGACAGTTTTATGCTACGGTCGAGATCAGATGGGCGGACCAGCAGATCATGTGGATGACAGGTTCTAGGCGTTATGAGGCCACCTTTTAGGAGTTTGTTGCGGCAAACAAGATAAACTATGAGGAAATGAAGGAGGGGATCAATATGGAGGATGAGGATTACCTCCATGAGGATGACTGGCTCCAGTTTTATGAGCAGCCGGGAGGTGGACAGCGGATTGTACCTGGCACCATTACAGGTCTCAAAGTCCTCCCTGCTGTAGTCAACAAAATCGTACGAGCCACGATCCATCCAAAGAGTGGAAATTGAGAAGCGGTCCGAGATTTCTATTGGAACTTCATTGACCACATCCTCAAGAGTCATCGGATCAACATTGTCTCATTTATCTTGAAGACAATTGAGGATGTCTCGGCAACCACTCTGCCGAATCTCTACTATGCTCCATTTATCATGTCTTTGCTGCTCCAGAAGACAAAGTTCCCTCGTGGATCATGTGATATCAGACATCTCGGCTATAAGCCATTTAGTGTCAATCCGCGCGTCTTGGCTTGAGGCCATGGAGCACAGCATCAGCAGCAGCAGGCTCAGCCTATGCCTCCTCCTCCTCCACCTTAGGCACAGCAGGCAACTCAGTCTAGCCAAGCCCCCGCCTGGTTTACACAGTTTCAGCAGCAGTTCCATCAGCCGATGATGGATCAGTTCGCTACTCTTCTCCAGGGGCTTGAGCTCGCTCGCTCGAACTTGGCAGCTTTGAATGATCAGCTCCAAACCTTCTCGTCGCGCTAGGATCAGCTCGAGTAGCGCTTTGACGCCTTCTCCGCTCACTTCTACACCTGTTTCCCTCAGACTCCTCCTCACCATCCTCCCGATGATGATGCTCCCGCCGATTCTTAGCTTTTATGGAAATTGATGCCGAAGGGGGAGAGAAGAGAGTAAAAGAGTAGGGGAGAGAACCTTAAATGAAAACTTTTGTGTAAAGTTTTAATTTAACTTGTTTAGTTGAATGTCTCATTTATGATCTATGTGGATGACATTTATGTTGGATGACTCTTTTGTGAGATTGTTACTTCATGATATATGAGATGTGCTTATGTTATTTTCATATGACCTTGTGATGATGATATCATGTGTAGAATTGAATGTCTTATTTGTGATACTTCATGCTCATATAATGAATAAATTGAGATAGCATCTTATACACATACTTGAACTCCACCAAAATGCCAAAATTCTCTTATTCATACATTTAGGGGAGTGTCTTATTCTTCGATGCTTATTGTAAAATTCCTTTTATGCTTAAAAACTCATTCATCTACTCTTTATGTTGTCATCAATTACCAAAAAGGGGGAGATTGTAGCTTCTAGGCCCCTAAAGAGTGTTTTAGTAATTAATGACAACTACAAATGCTATACTAACGATACCTGCTAAGTTGTGTCAAGAAGAAACTTAAAAGACAGGTTAATGAAAGGCAAAGAAAGAGCCTCATGATGAAGAAATGGCATTGATCAAAAAGGCAAAGGTAAGAAATAGGGTCTTCTCCATTTTTTCCGGTCTAAGGTGATTAGAGAAGAATTTTGACCGGATTTTAGGATAGTTGCCGTACTATTAAGAGGAGCATGTGGTGTATCACGAAATACTTCATCTATGTGCCACATATCATAAAATCAACTTGCATTGCATACTAGAAGGTCATATCCTTTGAAAATGCTTGTTTCAACTCATTTCTGCTCAACTCTGTCTCAGTCGGTCTGATCGTTTGTTAGACCGGTCTGACCGAATATATGGACTGACCGAATAGGGTTTCGGACTGACCGACGTTATGTCAAAGTATAGTGTATACATTTAAAAGGTCGGTCTGTCCGCAGGTAAAAACCTAGGTCAGTCTGCTGGTACTTCATGTCCTATCTTTCTGTGGTATTGTGTTATTACGGTCTGACCGTTTGTTATACCGGTCTGACTGAGAAATCGGTCTGACCGTGTTTTCGAACTACAGTCTGACCGTATGGCCGGTCTGTCCGTATTTATCGGCCTGACCGTATAAAGTGTCCAGAAACTATGTCGTCTCTGGACAGTTTCACGGTCTGACCGAAATTGGGTCCGGTCTGACCGTGTGTGTGCCTGACAAGGGCAGGTGAGCATTTATTACGCCTGTTTAATGCCGTTGCAATTGCGGCGGTCTGACCGGGCATATACCTGCGGTCTGACCGCCAAGTGATCCTTTTTCTCCCAACGGCCTGTAACGGCTATATTTATTGTGGGGGGTATATATACTCCCATGCACGGCCCTGTTCACAACTTTTGGCATATTTGTGAACATTGTCATCATCCTTGAGAGTTTAAGCAAGTTTCATACACTTTAGGGTTCTAATTCTCATTTTGTGAGAGTGTGCATTTGAGATCCTCTAGTGCATTGCATTTAGATCACTAAATCAATCTTGTGGCACTAGGAGAAGGTTAAGTGATCATCACCGGCTTGTTACTCTTGGAGTTTGCCGGCTCCTAGACGGCTCGAGAGAAGGTTCTGGAGAGCTCTTCAAGCAAGATTGTGAAGAAGCCTCAAACCGTCTTGTGAAAGGGTTGGGCACGCCTTGCCGGAGCGGTAAAGTGCATCCTTAGTGAAATCGAGGTTTGGATAACTCATTACACTAATCCGGCTCAAGATCTAGGTCACTTCTCGAGAGAAGGTTGACTAGATAGAGGAGCGGTTAGAGATTTGAGTTTGCCTCAACGTGGATTAGGGGTGATCGGCAAATCACCGAGACCACGGGATATATCCTTGTGTTAAAATTGTTCATTGTTCATCTTGTGTTAGTTATTTGCTCTCATTTGCTATTAATTGTTTGATTATTTGTTAATTTGTTAAAATCGCCTATTCACCCCCCTCTAGTCGATATCCTAAATCTCTTTCAGAACGTCCGGGACCCTATGGGGCGGGGGTGCCCGTGCCTTTCCACGGGCGCGCCTTGAGCCGCTGGGCTCAGGCACGGTCACGTAGACCCGGATGTGGGGACGTCCGGCGTGTCCCAGGGTGGTGGCGCCCATGACATGGCTAAATATTTTTCCCCCAACAAACCAGTAAATGATAGGATGTAGAACATTTTATGGATATTTCAATCTATTCAATGAATCTGTTTCCTCAGATTTGCTATGATCTATAGATAGTGGGAGACAACTTTAAGGTCTCTAGAATCTGAGCAACAATATGTTTTCTACTAATATAGATTGTTGTCATTTTATCTACAAAAAATTTATTAAATAGAATGTAAGTTAAATTAGTCTAAATGCTTATAACGGTTGTACATAATGTAAAAACTTTATTATCTACACACATATAAAAATTTATTGTAAGAGATTATATATATATATATATATATATATATATATATTTATATATATATCTTGAAGAGATTTTTGAATGGTAAACATAAAAATATTACATATATCTATCCCAATTTCCCTTATGTACCAACTCTGAACAAGCTAAAAAGAAAGCGAAAAAGAGAAAATTATTTTGAGTTTAGAGGATACAAAAGATAGAACACTAAGCAGGAATATCCATAGTATTGATTTTTAAAAGACATCAATAACATCAGTGCTACTGTTTTGTTTCAACCTAATAATGGTTACAATATTATTCTGAGAATCAATGCTAAATTGACTAATTCTAAAATATTGGATACAAAATTCATGCTAAAACAGACAATGCATTAAAAAATAGGAGGACATGAAAATGCTCATACAACATTGTTTATATCATGAATCGTAATCTAAAAGAAAAATAACTTTGAAGTGATATTGATTTTAGAAAATTTCATATTAGATTTACCTTTTATAAAGAGGTCGAGATGAATGATTTGATTGTCTATAATAAAACACCCAAGTTAGAAATCAAATAATCTTAAAAACAAAATGTAGACTAAGAAAAAGATTACACGAAGGAGAGACGAGATGGATATGCAAGTATGGTTGAGTTTTAGTGTTATTTATAATGGTCGAGATTGCATGTCTTCAAGTTTAAGAAGGAAAGGATTACCACTCCAGATTTTTTGCGGTGTCCAAGATAGATATCTTTAGATTAGTAGCATGGCATTGTAATTTGTTTACTGTTGTTTAGTTAGTAGTTGAATGGATGGGTGATTCAAGTTATTTGTTAATATAGAAGATTTTGTTTGTTTAGTAGATGTTTTGCTATTGCTGTTTCATATTTGGTGTTGGAACTTTGTTTTTGTTTTTTTTATTAGTTGGCTGAGTGGATGTTCCATAGTTTTGCTGTTGCTATTTCATATTTAGTGTTGGAATTTTGTTTTTTTTGCTTAGTTGGCTGAATAGATATCTCACCATTTTGTTGTTGTTAATGATTAGTTATTTTACTGTTGTTGGTCTTTTTGACGTTGGAATTTTGTTTTTTTGTTTAGCCGGCAGAATTTGCTTTTTTTAGTAGGAATTTTTACTTTTATTATTTGAGACTTTGTAAATACCATTTTGTAGTCAAATTATGCATGTAAATATTTTAATTTTTTGTATCTTTGCAGTTTATTTCTGCGTGTAAATATTTTTATTTTGTATTCAGATTGTAAATATAGGTATTTTTGTGAATAAATTATTTTTTTGTCATTTATGTGTAAATATTTATGTTTTATATTCAGAATGTGAAAATATAATTTTTGTGAGTATTTTTTTGTAATTTATGTGGTAAATATTTTTATTTTATATCCTAACAAGTATTTTTTTCGAGTAGATTATGTTTTTTGTCATTTATGTGTAAATATTTCTATTTTGTAGCTAGTAAATATCATTAATTGTTTCTTTATCATTTATTGTGTATGCATTATTTATTTTGTAGTTAAAATTGTGTATATGTATTAAATGATTGAATGAATGACATAAGTGTAAATAGTTATTATCATCGAAAATATTCAATATAATTATAAAAGATGGGTATACTCAATATTTTTTATTAGATTATAATTTAATAGATCAGATAGTTAATTTATAAATATTTTTAATTTTTAAATTATAAAATGTTTGTTACAGAATACTTGAGAATCAAATGGGAGTATTTATGATAAAAATAAAGAAGGGTTATTTAACTATTATAACTCACTCTATATTAAGTAATATAGATTTGCATTGAAGATCTTTCTACGGTGATCTTTAAACGCTCAAATATTTGCATGGAAGATTATTCCCAGTAAAAGTAACAAAAATACGAGACGGTGATAAAACATCAGTTCAGTTGATCATAAAAAAAAATTATACAAAACCCCAAATAAAAATTATATACATTTTCAAGTCATAAAAACTCCAAATAAAGAAATTATATAAATAAAACTTGTATAAGCTAGTGATCTTGACCATTAGAAGTCGGATGTCCTGCTTGATCATTAGCCACATGGTTCATAAATCATAAATAAAATGGATCATGCATCTTCAAAGAAATATGCATGCTAGATTGTGGGAGAGTACCAACAGACATGTATTTTTATTTATTTATGCTTCTTCAAACAGTAAACAACCAGCTAAAACTTGCTTACAACATCCAATACACACTACCCAAGCATCCCATGCACATGATCACACACCACATACACGGATACACCCAAAACACCTCACACGCACACACCCCACTTCAAAAGCTTCTCTAGCCATTCACCACGGCACCACCTGCATGCACAATGCCACGTCAGTATCATCATACACATATACACATATACACATGTACGTACCGTTGGGGTGGAGGACTTGGGCGGTGATGTAGGAGGAGTCCTGCTCGCTGGCGAGGAAGACGTAGCTGGGCGCCACCTCGGAGGGCTGCCCGGCGCGCTTCATCGGCACCTCGGACCCGAACTTCTCCACCTTCTCCGGCGGGAAAGACGCCAGGATGAGCGGCGTCCATATCGGCCCCGGCGCCACCCCGTTCACGCGGATGCCCTTCTCCACCAGCTGCAGCGCCAGCGCCCTCGTGAACGCCACGATCGCCCCCTTCGTTGCCGTGTAGTCCAGCAGCGTTGCGTTCCCCTTGTACGCGTTGATCGACGTCGTGTTTATGATGCTTCCACCTTCCTTCATGTTCTTCACCACGTACCTTCGATTGATTCCAAGTATACATTTGCTTAACGTATTCCAAGAACACAAGTATGTATACACGACTATACGTACTTGGACATGTAGAAGTACGAGAATATGTTGGTGCGGAAGACGCGCTCCAGGCCGTCCTCGGTGATGTCGGTGATCGAGGAGCGCATGTACTGCTCCGCAGCGTTGTTGACGAGGACGTCGACACGGCCGTAGGCGTTGACGACCTCCTCGACGACCTTGCGGCAGTTCTCCTCGAACCCGAGGTCGGCGGGCACCGCCATCGGGTCCTTGGCGCCGGTGCGGTTCTTAATGTCGCGCAGCGCCCGGAGGGTCTTGTCTGCGTCCTTGTCCTCCTGCGCCTTCACGTACGTGAAGGCCACCGTCGCGCCCTCTAGCGCGAAGCACATGCACACGGCGCGCCCAATGCCGGAGTCGCCTCCGGTCACCAGCGCCACCTTCCCCTGCACCACGCACGTGCACCGCAACTCAATACATACAACATACACACAAAAACAAGTGTTTGTATAGGTATATACCTGGAGCTTGTTCGCCGGCTTGTAGTGCTGGGTGATGGCCTCAGGGCGGGGGTCCATGACGTGCTCCTTGCCGGGCTGCGCCTCCTGCCGCTGCGGCGGGAATTTCTTCCCCTGCGACGCCATGGCTCTTGTGAAACGGCGCGGGGCCGAGGCAAGAAAGGAAGACGGAGACCGTGCGCTGGTCGTCGGAGGGAGTGGGTGGTGCAGTACTGTGGTGATGGGGAGGAGGCGGCGGAGAAGTGCGACGTGCATGGCACGGTCGGGAGGTGCTGGGTCTACGCGGAGGAGGTTATAAAGGAGGGGAGAGTCGGGTGGAGTTGGCACGTGTAGGAGGAGGGAGTCGCACGTGTCGTGAGGGTCGCAGGTATGGCGGGGCACGTGTCGGGCTGGTCGGCGAACTACCCGCGCGCGATTCTTTTCTGGACTTCGCACCGCTCTGTGCCAACTGTAACAACAGCGGGTATAGATCGAGGTTATGGTTTTTTTTTTCTTTTGGTTTTCTTTGTGGTTTTTTTGTTTAATAGTGCGGTTATCGTAAGTTGACACCTCAAGAGGTCTCTTGTGGCTGGGGAAATAAAAAATAATAGTAATTAAACCATTCTTAAGGTCTATTTTCAGTATCATCTGAATATAACCACATCATCGTCAGTTTGGTTTAACACATGCGCGATATATGCACTATGCACAACATATTTTGTGGGCAAGTTCAACGATGATAGTCTACAAGTGGGAAACATTGCATCCTATGAAATATAAGCTGACTTAGCGTTCTCATTGGACGCGGCTTAGTGCAACACAATGTGTTTTGTGGGCCCCACCAACTCATCTTGTAAGGACATAACTCATATAATCAGTCAATTGACACCGAGAAGTGGTCTCTGCTCCCTTAGGCCCCATGAGTCAATGGCAAGTGTAAGAACTAGCACAGGTGAACATGTGGCGCGAGGCGTGCACATGATAAAGTAAGAAATGTCCTGTCGAAGGAGCTCGACCCCTTATATGGTGCCACAGGTGTAGTACTTGATGGACCTGGAATATCTGTGGGGTCCACCAAGTCACCGGCTCTATGGCATCCCATCTTCTTTATATGGCTCTTTGATGTCTCGCATATCCTGATGAGTACGGCGAGGACCTCATGCGTCACCTCCCGTAATCCTCGTTGGAGATGGCTAAGCACTGTTTGAGCCGAACAATAGTTGTCTTAAAAGTCGTCAGCCTACAACCAAGATTAGTTGAAAGTCACCGTGTTAGATAATTTAACTTTAAAACACTTTATTACGTGATGTAGTCTAGCAGTCAGGTCAAGATCAAATGTGCGGTCCGTAGTAGTGGGTCGGTCATATGCTCCTCTATGGAAGTGGTATGCACTAGTCTAGTGCGCGTCCTCGGTATGTAACATTTCAAATACCCAATCTATGACAATGGGTTGAATGGACGAGTCTCTATTGTGACGTCCTGCTCTGTGTTGTTCGTCCATCCATCTCTCCATGTCCGTTGGCGACTGAACCATCTGATTGTCTGCGTTGAGGCAGAGGATAAGTCTCAGCGACGAGGAAGGCATGTGGTAGCGCATAGTCAAGCAACATTGGGCATGCATTAGAACGCGGTTGGCATGGCGCATGTGTACGTTGCATGCGGTGAGTGTGCGCAACAAGCGCTTGGCACATGCACGCGCGCGGCCGAGCGCGTCAAGCACGTGGCACATGTATGACGGGAAGGTGAGCATGTGGGGACCCAATGTCGTGAATTGGGAGGAGTTGGATCAATGGCGGTGGCTCATAGACGTCAATTCAAAGGCGGTGACGGCTCGTAGAAGGCAACGATGGCGGCAAGTAAATCTAGGCTAGATCAGGAGAGAAAGAGAGAAAAGGATGAAGGAAGAAGGAAGATGGAAGGAGAGGAAGAGATCAGGGGTGAAAAAAGGGAGAAGAGGAGAACAATAAAAGAAGAAGATGATGAAGAAGAAGAAGAAGAGAGGAGTTAGGGCCGGTCGACAGTAAAAGAGAAAAAGAGGAGAAAAAAAAGGAGAAGAAAAGTGACGAGGATTGACACCCGAGTCAGTTCAAATGAATGCACAACTGGTTTAGGATAGATTCGAACTAGACACGTACCCGGCGGTGCGAACTCAAGTCATTCTGAGGAGTACCAGCCCGAGGTCGCAGTCCTTACGCGATCAGACCGCAGCTAGTGCGCGGTCAGGAGTCCGTATGTTGTGCGCGGACAGAAGGCTAAAGATGTTGCGCGGTCAGCCAATATCGCGCGGTCAGAATTCTTTCGACCAGGGAACGTGGGAATATTCTCTCCCTATAACAGGAATACCCCAAGTATCTCGAAGATTCTTCCACGTAGAAGAACAACCGTCAGGAGGTTAATACGTGCAGTTATCCATAAATAACACGTGTTAAATCTGCGTGGGAGTTAAGAGCGGTTCTCTAAACCGCATCCAAGCAACCGTTTGATGCTGTTACGACTTGGCGCCCTTTCGGCCAGTATAAAAGGGCGGCATGGTGTATCAAACATGACATCGAGAGAGATCAACGGATCACAAGATACAACACATCTCACTTGAAGAATCAAACAACCAAGGCTACGGCTTAGATTAGATAGTTTCCATAAGCCTTCCAGGCTTCATTTTGTACATTCATACAGAGAAAACCTTCACCTGTGAAGGTCTTTTCCTGTCACTTTGTAACTCTTTACTACACATAGTGCAATCCCAACAGGACGTAGGGCTATTACTCCCACCATCGAGGGCCCGAACCTGTATAAACTTCTCTGTGCTCCAGTTCTCCATAATTCTACATACCTTCCCGGAGGGTCACCCTGAAAGGTCTCACTGTTTATAAATTCTGCATAAGTTCGGCTAAGGACCCCGAGTCCGAATCGTCGACAGTTGGCGCCCACCGTGGGGCCTTTCTCAAGGCGTCCTAATTTTCATCCGGAGGTTTGCTAAAATATGGCCGGACTATATGATTCCGAGAACGATTTCGATCTCGAGGATTATGCTCACATTCCAATGCCTTCTTCAAGCGATCCTGTGCCAATGGAGGAAGTTGGAGGCGAAAATCTTCCAGCTGTCGAATCGTCTCTCCAGGTCATGTCCATCGACCAGGGAGCGACTAGTGCAAGGTCAGAACCCACCGAGGTTCTTAATGCGCTAGAGGGTGAGTCCGGTCCATCATACGACCCCGCTGAGGGGAAGGATGATATCGACCTGGAAATCAGCCTGGGAAGATTTGACCCTGATAACCTCCACCGTCTCTTTGGTTTTGAGTCTGACTCGGAACAAACCGAGATGTTCTCCCCCTCGGCGACTTCTCTCCCTAGACAGTTCGCTGCCTTATCGGAGGAAACTCCTAATCAACAGGCTGCTAGGGAAGAACAGGAACGCAAACAGAAGGAGGATCAAGATCTCGAGCAACAAAACAACGAACTACGCAGAACGGCCCTCGAGGCTCTTCAAGATGCGCAGGCTGGTTACGATGCTGCTCCGAGTTCTTCCCGACGATCACGTGGTCATAGACGCGACCATACCCCTTCTTTGCCTCCGGAGCGTTTCCCGGTGGACGAAGAAACTGTAACACCTGGTGTCTCTAGGAGAAGTACACATGGTCGACTGCGATCTATCGCGGAAGTCATGCATAATTTCCCTCCTACGGTCACGGATGCGCATAAACCGGCCTTCACCAGAATCCTTGCAGAAAGGTTGGATGAGGTCGCATCTGAGGCGACCCCAACCTAGCCATATATCTAAAGAAATGCAAAACTCGCACGACAGTTTGGTTAAGACTTTCTTTGGGTAAAGTTATACACCTCTGCAGAGTTAAAAGATGTGAATATTCATTTCGGCTCCTAGGACGGAGTGGTGAGTATGGTGGTTTATCCATATTAATAGCAGCAGTAGATTTTAAATAAAGCAAAATTTTTTTGTTGAGCAGAGAAATTAAAATACAACCTGCATAATCTCATTAATGACCAGTTAGGCATGTATCCAAATTCTTATTCCCTCGACTTGTTGAGTATAGTAGTACTCACCCTTGCTAGTAACTCCTTGTTTTAGAAGTTGACTACCCGGGGTGCCCAGTGCAAATGAAGGCAGAGTTCTCCTACGAAGAGACCGCATACGTTGATCCAACAGCAATAGATGAGGGTTACTATTACGACGTCGTAGACTGAAGCTACAATGTCCCCAAAAAAAACAAAATAATCTAATGCAAGTTGAAGTAATTTAGAAAACTAATTACTTACTACTTTGTATAATTAATTATTCACTTCAATGTATGCGTGAAAAATTATGTAAAATTTTCATGACGTAGTATTATGTGCATAAGTATGTGTGTTTTGTGACCTACCATGTTTCTGTTGTACTGCTTTAAGGTGGTTGTTTCTCAGAGAAGAATGACTTTCTTGAGAAGCATGCCATCAGCTGCAATATCCCTAATTTTGAGGTGTGACAATAGGCCTACAATACAAGAAAGAATTTATACACTGTCCAAAAAACCAGAAAATACAATGAAGGATACAATGTGACACAACACCATTGATCCCTTCGTCAAAAATGTTTACAATCATCCCGAGATTAGCTCGCTGAATAAAGTCAAGCAATCTTGGGACATAGTTGTAAGACTTCTTGATTGTTGTGAACCTCAATTCCAACGCCTTCTATTTAGCACTCCAAGCCTTATTTTATTTTATGTTGCATCTATACAAGTCATCATTTTGGGCAATGATTTTCTTAGGAGTCATCATAAAGTTTGTCATTAGGTTGGAATACGTCACACTGCCAACAAATGCATATGACATATTTGTGCTCACCCAATACTGCTATTAACATGCATGAATGTTCATTTATCTTAGACACAATAAAATAATTTCCGTGTTTCGGTTTGTGGACATGCACGTGTCATGAACATTCTTCTAACAAATGACGCACCTCATACAAACACTTACTGGACCTCGCTACTGTGTACTGTCTGTTTAGTGACATATAGGGCTGGACAAAAAGATCGAAGCTCGCGAGCTATTCGGGATCGGATCGAAGCTCGAAGCTCGACTCGACTCGAGCTCGGCTTGAGCTCTTAACGAGCCGAGCTCGAACCTGAAGTGAAGTTCGAGTGAGTATTTGAGCCGAGCCCGAGCCTTCCCGAGCTCGCTCGAGCTCAGCTCGTTAAAGCTCGAATTATATTTAAAGCCCGTGACAGCCCAGCCCATAGGCCACAGCCCACAATCCAATTTCCCCCTTTTGTTTGCCCGTGACCTACTGACCCCGTGAGGCTGTGACCCGTCCAGCCGTCCTGACTCCTGACTCCCAATTCCCGAATCCCAAATTCCCAACCCTAGCCGGCTAAAGTTCAAATCTCAAATCCTCTCTCGTCACCAGATCTATCACTCTATCAGGATTCACGGTCACGGCGGAGTGAAATTTCTTCTCGGTGGCATGGGGGAGCGGCTATAGCGGCGTGGGGGAGCTGCGGTGGAGGCTTAGGGGATCGGCGGCGGCGCGGGGAGCTGATGCAGCGGCGTGGCCGCGTGGGGGAGGGAAGGTGCGGCGGCGGCGTGGGGGCGGGCCGGCGGGGGAGCTGCGGACCTGCGGTAGACTGGTGGAGGCGTTGGGGAGCGGCGGCAGCGTGGGGAGCGGTGGTGGAGGGGTGGCGCGGGGAGCGGTGGCGGCGTGGGTAGCGGTTGCGGCGGCGTGGCGGCGGGGGAGCTGCGGCGGCGGTGCTGGGAGCGGCTGCGGCAGCGTCGGGGAGGGGCGGCACGAGGAGCGGCGGCATCGCAGCCTCCTTCAGAAATCAGAATTGGTATGAGCAGAGCATTGCTTTCTTATTTGGTATTATGCTGTGAAGGTATGAGCAGAGCATTGCTTTCTGTTGCCATTGGTAGATTCACCGTTCAACTTGAACCTTGCTAAGAATGTAGAGTTGCCCATCTAGTGAGTTAGGGTGTGGATCAGTGGATGTTTGCCGAGTTTCACATTTTCAGACATCCAATATAAAATTGCTTCACACAGTTGCATTTCACTGCATAAGGTCAGAAAATCAACAAGTCTACATATTTTTAGCCCAGAGGGGCCAGCATAACAATCTAGTTATGGGATAACATCGATGAGATATCAGTAAACCTATCCACAGTCAGCTGCGGGGATTCGATGCTAGAACACAACAAATCATAAGATATTTTAGCAAATGACCTCCTGGACATAGCATGTACCTGCATGGAATTGCCATTGGTAGATTCACCGTTCACGTATGTTGGCTGTTGGCACAAGAGGCAAACTACAGCTTTAGAGCAGTTCCATTATTCTTGAATCTTGATAGCATTTTTGATAGCATTTTTTTTGGGTGTTTGGGGTCTGGGGAGTTGTCTTTGTTTAAATATATGGAATAAGTTTCTCAGCAATCTTGTCTTTTCATTTTGCTGATGATTTTCCCTTTGAATTGCATGTTTGTAGACTTCACTGTGATGTGTTTCACAGTGAAGATGTTGTCACTGCAAAACTTGTCTTCTATTGAATATTGA
This sequence comes from Pharus latifolius, assembly GCA_019359835.1. Taxonomy (NCBI): domain Eukaryota; kingdom Viridiplantae; phylum Streptophyta; class Magnoliopsida; order Poales; family Poaceae; genus Pharus; species Pharus latifolius. The sequence continues at coordinate 81,284,339 of CM033323.1, read as the reverse complement.
TACCTATTTCACAACTTATAATAACTTTGAACATATCTTTAATATTTTGTTTAGACGCTGGATTTGGAAGTAAAGTCCTCTCAACAGTCAACAGTAGGCAGCGCAATGGAGCAGCAACCATCGCTTGAGGTGAGTTGCAAATTCTCATGGTTTCATGCTTTCATAGTAATCCATGGTTGATCACTTGACCCACAAATTTTAATACTGTAATATGTGGTTGTAGATATCAGAAGAACTACATTCCCAACAATCTAGTGATCCATCAAATTTGAGGGTTGATACGGCTGATAGTGATGGGCAGGAGGGAGCAAAAGGAGCTACAGCTACTGATGCTGTGAAGGTAGAAGACGGCTCTGAAAATACAACAATCTCACGAAAGAAAACTTCTGATGTATGGCAACACTTCGAATCAATTTTGGTGGCATCCAAAAAGGAGAGGGGAGTGATGGAAGAAAAGGTCAAGTGCAAGGCATGTGGAACAAAGTTAGCAAAGAACAAAAGTGGCACTACATCAACAATGAAACGACATTTAGGAGCTTGCAATGTTCACAATATTCAGCAAATGCAAATAAAAAAGCAGAAACTCATGAGTTTTCCTTTGGCTGCGGAAGGTGATTTCATTCTTCCCCCTGTTGGTTCTACTGGATATGATCATGCTAAGATACGTGAGTTAATTGCTACCATGGTTATTGTTCATGAGTTTCCCTTTAGAATCGTGGAATATACTTGGTTCAATGCTTTGTTAAAAACATTGAATCATTCTTACCAAAAGGTTTCTAGAAAGACTACTAGAGCTGCTTGTCTTAAACTTTTTGAATCTGAGAAGGCAAAATTGAAAAAAAGTTTTAGGCCTGTTAACAAAATAAGTCTCACATGTGATCTTTGGACATCTAATCAGACTCTTTGCTATATGAGTTTAGTTGCACACTATGTTGATGCTGATTGGACATTACAGTGCCGCATCATTAATTTTGTTGAGTTAGAGCCTCCCCACAGTGGAATAGTTATCTCTCAAGCTATTTCTGAATGTCTAGCTGATTGGAAAATTGAAGACAAGATAGCTACCATTACTTTTGATAATGCCTCTAGCAATGATGTTGCTGCAAAATTGTTGCTTGCTAAGTTAAGTGCTAGGGGTGTATTGTCCTTTAATGGAAAAAATTTTCATGTGAGATGTTGTGCACACATTCTGAATTTGCTTGTAAATGATGGTTTGAAACCATTGGAGAGCTTGATTAGCAAGATTAGGGAGACTGTGAAGTACTTCAGCAAATCCAATACTCGCTTGTATAAGCTCACAGCCATTGCCAAGTCACTTAAGCTTGATCTAAAGAGAAAATTATGTCTAGATGTGTGCACTAGATGGGGCTCCACTTATAAGATGCTTGATAGTACCTTCTATTTCAGACCTGCTATTGAAATATATGCAGTTGAAGATGCCAACTACAAGTGGCAACCACTTGAGGAGGAATGGGAGTTATATGCACAAATCAAGAATGTATTGTTTGCTCTACATTTGGCTACCAATATGTTTTCTGGGTCAACTTATCCTACAGCTAATATGGTTTTTTCTGAAATTGTTAATATCAAGAAAGTGTTGTTTGATTTGTCCAATTCATAAAATGCATGCTTGGAGGAAGTGGCACATGCTATGCTTCTTAAATTTGAGAAATATTGGGGACCAGAGTGCACAAATCTTCTTCCTATTGCCACAATTCTTGACCCAAGGTACAAGATGAGAATGATTGATTTCTCTTTTCCAGTCATGTTTTCTAATGGCGATCTTGAACAAAAACTTGCATCTGTAAATGCTACATTGGATGAGTTCTATGCCATATATGAAAGCGAGTATAAGCAAAGCATTTCACATCAAGAAGCTAGTGCCAGTACTTGTGGGCTTGCATCGAGTTCGAGTAGTGCTAGTATTGTGGTCTCATTTTCTTGTCAGTTTCATGAGTTCATCAAAGCTAGTTCTGCTGCACAACCTTCAAAAACTGATTTGAAGATGTACTTAGAAGACATGAATGAAGTGTGTGATGCAAAACCTTTCGATGTACTCACATGGTGGAAGATGAATGCATCGAAGTATCCTATAGTGTCTAAGATGGCAAGAGATATACTGACCATACATATTAGCACCGTCTCTTCAGAGTCAGCCTTTAGTGCCGGAGGAAGAGTTCTTGATGACTATCGTAGCTCGCTAAACCCAACAATGGTGAAGGCTTTAGTGTGTACCTCTAGTTGGATTAGAGGTAACCATCATAAGTTGAAGAAATTGGTAAATTTTAACTTCTTCATTTCAAAACTGTTTTCATTAAATGGTAAATAATTTTTTATCATTTCTAATTGTTTTCTATTTCATGTCAGGAGTCACCAATGGAAGATGATGTTGAAGAGATCGCACTAATGGAAAGCAATCCTTCAGATACTTCGGCTGTGGGCAGTAACTAGTGATTTGCTTCTTTACATGAACATTTGTATGCTATTTAAGTTGTTATTTACTTGATTACATCATTACATGACAAAACAATCATTAAGAACAATGCATCATTTTGCAGGCTGCATTGGATCCGAAGAACGATGATTTCACATGCTTCACTTGTTTACATGCTGCACTTTGGTTCTCAAGCTGGAGTCTGGAGACCTGGAATCAATTGATGTTGTACAAATTTGATGTATTTTGAAGATCTTATAATGCATTTTGTTTCTCTTGGTTGAAAGTTTGAATTGTCTCAGAAGATTTTATATTGTTAGTTTGTTATGCTATATTGAAACTCTGCATTTTGGTTTTCTTAATTGAAATTATGAATTGTTAAGCTATTAATTTATTATTGTCATGAAGAAGATTCTATATTTTCTAGTTAAATTGTAATGCATATTTTTGAGCCGAGCCTAATCGAGCTCGAGCGAGCCCAATTGAGAAAGCATTTATTTGTGTATAGAGTGAATCTAATCGAGCTCTATCGAGCTTTGTCGAGCCGAGCCCAAGCCGAGCCCAATACACTATCGAGTCCGAGCTGAGCCTGCCTGGGCTCGCTCGAGCTCGGCTCGTTTCCAGCCCTAGTGACATAGCCCATTTGGCAACTATTTTCTTTAAGTCTTCTTTGTTCTTTAAAATCTGCCTGAGATGCACAATACTCCAACTGAAAGTCCACAAAGAATTTTGCTGGTGACTAATGACAGCTTCACAAAGCCCACTTTCGTTGTGCCATTCTTCTGGTACACCTGATCTTTCGCTATTGTTCTCATCTAATTTTGAAGTATCATCAACCCTAATGTCCTCTAAAATTGCGTTTGCATATGTCATATGGCCATCATCAACTCCTTTCACCAATTGGTACATGTCGTTACGTGCAAATGTGAACTCATCAGCTTCAACATTTGACCTTAATGAGGTCACAAAGCAGGGGAGGGTATACAATGTAACTCAACATACATCAACATTGTATTAATATGACTCTTTGGGTCCATCCATTTACAAACGTAGGATGACCATGTCTGCTCAGACACAAGTTTTCGAAGAAACCAGTACGGTCTTGAATTTTGTTTACTGTGTCGCGATACCAATCCTTTTAGTCTAACATTATGGAATCTAACCCTTTCTTTGAATAAACAAATAAACTATACACGCATTTGTTCTAACGACCATGATTTGAAATCTGTTGCTTCACAACTCATATATTGATATCCACTCAAATCAGTCCTGTGGACCATTATATATTGCATCTTCACCATAATACACACACATGCACACACGCACACACTCTCAGGCACAAGTCTGGTCTATCTCGACAAGGTAAGACTAATATAACAGTTCTAAATTGCAATGGAGATATATGAAGTATCATTGATATTTTTAGAAACCAAGGACAAGGATGAAAAGTAGAAGCAATACAAATAATGCAAAGAAAGAAAACAAAGAAATAATAAACATGCAATGCATAAGAAAGAAGATAAACAATAAATCACATAAGAACATAAACAAAATAATAATATAGAAATAGTAAACTAGAAAGACAAAATAAATGGATAATAATGTCGACGATTGGGGCAATTTCCCAAGTCAAACTTATACGAATTTAATTTGTTTAGTAGGGGGACAATTTCTATTAATCTCCAAAAGGAATCAACATAAAATTGAACGCATAGACACAGTATTTATACAGGTTCGGGTCCTCGTAGTTTGAGTAATAACCCTATTTCTGTTGGATTCTCACTATCAGAATAATGGATTACAAGGTCTATATTTGCTATCTCCCAATTCATCGATCTCTTCTGTCTAATTCCCAATATTTCTTATAGTTTGCCAAAGGGCGTTGATTGCCTCAATAAAGGGACACTTGGCGGTTACCAGCAGTTGTTGTACAGTGGTTGTAGGGGGTTGTTGTTCGCCAGTTATGATATGTGGTTATGGATAACTACACATCCATCCTCATCTTATCGATGATTATCTTGTCAGTAAAGAGAAACTCGTAACGGAATATAATGGTCCTAGAGTGGTTATAAGTGATGTCAGTGTAACCACATAACCTTGAGTCTGTGGTCGGTAAAATAAGTCTCAACCAAATGTTCTTTTCTTGATTCGAAGGCACTTCCAAGTATAATAACTCTATTATTGTTTAGTCGCATACGGCTTGCGACCATGTATCCATGTCCAGGGTAGCCACGGGTAAATGTCTCCGCGATCAGAGTGATCGCGGGTAGTGTAATATGTGATACCACATACTCTGCGACAACAGATATTGTGACTATAGAGGTCTGTAGCTACAAACATTAAAACCAGGGGTACTTTGGTAGTGTAATAGTCATCCGTGATGGGCCTTACGTGTCTAATTGATAAGTTAGGTCGGGTTATGTCCAAAATATCTTGGACTATCCCCTAATCTCTTTATGTGGTCTCTTGTGACCATGGAAAGGCATAAACAAAAAACTTAACTCTCTCTCTCTCACTCTCCTCTCTCCTCTCTCCATGGTCTCCCGCGACCAGGAGAGGCATAAGCGAATAACTCAAGTAATAATTTCCGTCAAATAAGAAAAAAAATATACAAAAGAAATAATCATATTAAGAAAGCATAATACTTACAAATGCAGAAGATGAGTTTTTCTGCTACGTTCGCGCACGTACACGTACAAGTTCAAGTTCAATACATGTGTTCAAGTTCAGTACAAACCTTACACACTATGACTCTCTACATAGAGTCTTTATTTAGTGCAAATCTATTTACAATACTATTTAGATTTTATTTACAAATGGAGTGGAAGTGGAGGTGGAAGTGGAATGGAAGAGTGTTGTAGATGTTACTCAAGTGTTTGTGTGTGTGTGTTTTTTTTGTTGTGTGTCCCCCCTCTTGAGAGGCTCATAGTTTTATAGAGATCTTGAATGTATTCTCACCATATTTTGTAGAGATGTATGAGAAGGATTCCCATTTATCTTCTTTAATAGCTTCTCCCTTATAATTTGTCCTTTTCAACAGTTCTTGTCATATAATTTGTTCATCTTGTCTTCAAAAGAAGTGAAGTGTATCTTCTCCTTTTGTTTATTTGTTCCTTGGATGATAAAGCATCTTAAAAACTTTCTTGGGTTTTGTCTTCTTTGTCAAGTAGAGTGCCTTTTGACTTTTACGTCTTTATCATATTATCATCATTGGTGTATCTTGAAATAATTTAGTTTTCTTGGAAGAGACCATCCTCTTCATCTTCAGATAGATGAATTTGATTCCTTTGATAACTTTCTTCTGAAAGAAACCAATTTTCTAACCATCGTACTACGGTTCTGTAATTTCGCAGCATACTGGTGTATTCATTATATTTTGGCCTTACAGTATAATGAAAATTTTTGTTTAAACGAACGTCTCAATTAATTAACAAATATCCTCATTATTGGGTTCTGAAAGACCATTTCATAGTCAGGATCTATCTTGACACACTGCTCAAGTTCTGAGGCCTCCATCCAATGCCTCCAGGCTTTTTGAATTTTCTCATATGACTGGTTCAGTATTCCCTTGTCTTCTTCTATCAAAATGTATGCTTCTTGGAGTGAGCTGTCAAAACTCTCTTTCAGCACACAAATGTGATGACTTGCCGGTCTCAAGGATTGCTTGAGCTTTGGGGAACTAAGTGAAAAAGAATTTGCAGCGGCCACTAAGGTCACTTAAATCTTCAAAAATCTTTTTTTACCACAAATCCAAGGTAAGATTGTAGTATTTGATCTAGCGTTCTGTAAACGTCCCGCAATAATCCCTGATCTAAGAGGGTTTGGAGAGAAATAGATTCTCTAGATGGTTCTATCTCCAAGCCTCTAAAATATGGTAGATCTATTTCTACTCCAAACACCAAAAAAAAGGTGTGTTGGTTGGAAAGAAATAGTTGAATCTATGGTAAAAAGAGAAATAATCTCTTTGTAGAGAGTTATCCCATAGGGATTCTCTTTATCAAATAGATATCTAGGAAATAATCTTGGAATCCTATGAAAACTCCTAATTCTCTTTCTTTAAATTTTCTCCAGATTAGATCTACATTATCTTTGCTGATGTAAGACATTTCTTCATCTGTTTTGAAGCTTAATCTAGGGACTAAATGCTCAAAAGTAGAGTTATGCATGATCTTACGATGTTTTATAGGTGTAATATGATTTATGCCCTTATTATTTGTTAATCTATCTAAAGTGAATGCTTGAATAGGTACCACAATAGATTGGATGGATGTGTGCATATTTGATGATCATATATGCTTATTAGTATGAGATGACTGATCTATAGAAATTTTTTGTGATCTAGAGGCATGATCTTCTAAGTTATATTCTCTACATGTAGATACGAAATAGTATGCAAATGCATTAAGTGCTAAAGCCTTTTTTGAGGCAGATCTAGATTTCCAAATCAGATTTAGCAACCCTTGTATTCTTGTGATAGGAAAATTATGATTAAAACAGCTCTGTCTCCCTTGAGCTGGCAGTAGCAAATTTCATGTGCTAAATTTCATCAATTGATTGTCTTCTGGATTCTCCATTATCCTGAAAAAGGAATTATCTTAATGATCTATAGATATATTTTTTTTTTGATAAAATGCTCTTTAAAAAAAAAACTTTGTCTATATGATCTAGAAAGATTTCTTTAGGTTTAGAGTAGAATTTCATTTCAGACCTTATGGCTTTTATTTTGAACTAAATATTGCTATCAGTTACCAAAAATGGTCTAATAGATGAAAGAATAGTGTTCCTAAGATATTACCTTGTTTAAGATCTTTAACCAAGAGAAAAGAAGTTTTAATGTAAACCTCAGAGATGCAAATATAAATCTCATGGATCCTGTAATTCACAATTATAGAATCACCATTAGCCGCATTGACCTTGTGTGCAGTTTTCTCAAAATACTTTGAGGGAAATATTCTTTCTTAATGCAATTTATATCAGTCCCAGAATCTAACAAAGTTTTATGTTTAAAGGCATAACCATTAGAAAATTTGTATAGAACTTCTGCATGCCATTTTTGTTTGAAATATTTTTCAATGGAACCAATAAAATATCCATCATTTTCTTTAAGCTCAAGCTCTATATCAGGAATATTTTCAAGATTATTTTGTTTGTGAGATTCTAAAATTTGGATTTTTATTTTGAGATCAAGCAATTCTTTTCTAAGAATATTTTGTTGTTGCCAAACATCCTCAATCAAAAGCTTCTTACCATTTCCTCTAGAGCTCATGATCTTTTGAAAAACTTCATCAATAGTAAATAACTCACTATTTGGTTTGGTCTTACCTCAAGATCTTTGTTTCCACCACGGAAATATACTTCTCAAGCTAACTCCTCTTTTCTTCAGAATCATGAATTGAATCAATAATGTCCAAGATAAATTGCTCAAAACTTGTTAAGACCAAAATACTTTCGTCAGACTTTTCTTCCGAAATATCCCGCTCACAACAAGAATATTCACTATTTTCGCAGCAATTTATATCAGAAGTATTATCAGCCTTTGAATCAATGTTTTTCAGAATTTCTCCCAATTTTTCTTTAAGGTCCTTGGGATACAATTCAAGCAAAGCTTGTATCTTCTTTCTAAAACCACTCTTGGAACATTTGTTGGCACTACAACCCTTTTCTCCGCACTTAAAATAGATAATATCTCTGTTTTTATCTTCTTTGGTGTGGATCTTTCTAGGTTTTCTTTTCCTAATAAATCTTATCATTGTTTGGATATCTACCATTGAAATTTTTTACCTAGTTCGTTCTTTTTTCATGAAAGTCTTGTTGGAAACCAAACTGGTAACAAAAGTCTTCTAGTTCTCTTTTTCTCAACATTTTTTTGCTTTTAAGTTGATCTTTAATTTTGAGATCATTGCAAAGGTCAGCCCCAACAAGTTGAATCTTTTGAGTAATTCTTCCTATGTCTAGAGATTGATAGTTGAGACTACCTCCTTCTTTCCTTAACAAATTTCTTATTTTTTCAACAAATAAAGGAGGTAAGCCAGAAATATACTTTTCTTTCCAAAATTCTTGATTGGGATCAGGAAGAGTATAAAGTTTTGATAAAAATGTATCTTTATACCATCTAAAATCTGATATTGTTTTACACCTCAAATTGATCTGTTGTTCTCTAGTCTTTTCATAGATTCTTCGTAGTTACCAGCAAAATGATAGACAATATTGAATAAGAGGGTGGTAATGGAATCAGAGAGATTACCTGGCAAAGTATTGTCTTCTGGATCAATCTTAATGGCTCCTAAGATATCTTCTTTTTACTCAAGAGTAAAATAATGATCCCACCAACCTCTAAGCTGACCAGAGAATCCTGTGACAAGCATGCCTGCTACTTGTTTATCATTGTTGTCATTGACCCTATAGACATTAGCATACATAATCATTTGATGACAAAGGATAAATATTTGATATTTAGTCAGACCATCAAGATTTCATAACAATTTCTTTCCTGTGACAATATTTTCTACCTCACCATCAGAAATATGATTGATAGTTTTGTAAAATTTTAGGCTATTCATTCTGCTAGTCAACTCAAAAATAAGGTCTCCCGAGTCAAAAGCCTTTTGTTTTCCTAATTTGGTATTATTATCTAAACTTTGAGGAATAAAAATGGGCAAAGCAGTATTAGAGCTCTAAGATATATTAACCTTTACCTCAGATCTATTTTGTTTGCATCCTTCTCCCAAAATATTTTCAATCTTGTCAGTTTGCTTTCCCAATGCATGCAGGAAAACATTTGCAAAGTTTTGTTGTTCCATAAGATGACTAATATGCTCCGTCCTGGCAGGCTCAACCGAAGAAGTTTTGTTCATGACCTTTATGGGATAGGCTTTGATATTCTCAGATATCTGGATAGATTCAAAAGGTAGATGAATTGATTTCACCACTTCTCCACTAGAGGTCTTCCAATCAGTGAAATATCTCTTGATAACTGAGACTTGCTCTCTTTTCTCAAATAAGTAATCTTCGAGGTGAATCCAAAAAGAATCTTCATATCAGTCGAAGACAAATATATTTCTCTTTTACTTGTTCATATCAGTATTCCAAAGATCTTTGATTTTAGTTTTAAAAGGTTCTTTGACTATATTGAAAAATCTTTCCTTTTTAATCTTGTTTTTAGGAAGCTTAAACTCTAATCTAAAAAAAGATTTATGTATTTCAAAATCAGATTTTTGAACAAATTCAATGGTGTTGACCTCAAAATTTGAGACAGAAGGCTCATATATACGTGCTATATTCATAGGTGGCAAAGGCGACATTTTGAGGCATAACTGGTCTTTCATATCTCATGGAAAGTCTTGCCTGAATAAGGTCCTTCTTTGTGAGGAGAAAACTACCTTGACATTTCCATCTGGTGTTTCAGTCAAGGATTCTATCTCGGCTTGTTGAAGAGACAGGATCAACAACTTGGAAAAGTGTTCATTTTTCAGAAAGAGAGATCTTGTCCCATTTTAATGTTTTTGGGGTTATAGAGTTGTTTTTGGGATTGGCTTCTAGCAAAGTGGTCAGGCCTTTGGTGTATGTTGTTTGGCACAAAGGGCTAAAGTGGTCAATCTTTGTAATAAACTCGATAGGTAACAGAGATGTTTTCCCTACTAGGCTCAAGGTCAAAGCTAGACATTTGGAGATTTAGGGTCAAAATCTTTTTGATATTAGCATCTGTAAGAGAAACAGAAAAATCAGGAAAATTGTTGAAAATATTGGCCCATTACTAAGACTAGCTTCGACTAGTCCTAATAACGAGTTAGAAATTTTTTTATTTCTGCTATCTCTTAAACAAGCCAGCATAGAGATATTCAACCCTTTTCTAGTCAAAGATTTTATTGCAATTTGGATCAAGCCAATATGTAAATAATTATTTTGAGGTTTATCTCTAATACAGTCAATTTCATTTTCAGATAAAAGATGCAATGTTTTATGTAAATAACTAATAGAGAGTGTTTTTTCAATTATTTTTATATAATAATCGGATCTTAAACTAAAAACTCCTATATGATATATTTATCTAGTATTAACCTTGGGTATTTTCCAATTAGCAATACTCTTCTCTATATCTGCAAAGCATATAAAAGAATCATTTTTAACCGACATTGTCTTAATAGATCTTTCCTTACTGCTTGAGACTACCACCCAATCAGCAATGCTCAGAGTCCTGATTAGTCAAGACATCTTTTAGTACATAAGAGAGATTAATGGATAGTTTCCAGTCAACGGCAGGGGCCATTCCCATAATTAAGATCAATCTAGTTCCTTTGTAGTGCTCCTGTCAAGCGATTTATGCCCACCAAACGTCTTTCACACAACTAAAAAGGCGATGCGACCTTAGAACCCTCGATAAAGTCAATAGGGATTTCTGCCTGGACCTACTATACCAACTCCTCTCTCCTCCCGACGAAAAGACAGCGGGGCTAATCGGGACGACCAGGCTCTGATACTAGGAGAATACCCAGGCACAGGTCTGGTCTATCTCTGTGTGTGTGTGTGTGTGTGTGCACACAATTTCGGATTGAGACATATACTACAAATTCCAAAAACCTAATAATCTGTTTTAATTGTAACATAAATTTAAGTATGTGTTGATTGCGGTAAATCTAAGTTTTATGTACTACTAACTGAACTACAAAGGTTGATTGTGAGAGAGAAATCTAATTTTTAAGGCAAAGATCATAACACTAACCGAAAGGCCGAAGTACTCCTCATTGTAATAGATCTGTCCACGCATGACTCAAAGCTCCACACGTTCTAGTACTACTCGATTCTACAATCAAATATTGCATAGAAATTTAAGTTTTTATAATTATTTTAGTACAATGTACCAAAAAAATTAATATAGTTGTTAAAAAAAATTCATTGACAATCGTAGTAAATCGTTGACCGTGCAAACTCGACAATACCTCCTTCCAATCTCTCTTTCCTCTCTGATCCTCTCCTTAACCCTAACTTTTCTTCTGTTTTTTCTGAATTAAGATGAATTTAACCTTATTTTTTAGACCTTACATAGTCCTCAATTTCAATCATCATATATCTTGGTGACTGACACTTGCAGAGATGTCAATCGCTAGGATGTATGATGACTAAAACTAAATTTCCACTCTCACAATCCATCCTGATGACTGACACCAAAAATTTTTTAGTTGTCATACATCCTGATAACTGACATCGAGAAAAGACTCAATTGCCCGAAAGTATGATGACTGGATGCTAATTTGGAAAAACTTTACAATATATGATACTTATACAATTTTTTTTATTGTATTATTTTAAAAAAAATACTCTAGCTCAAGGAGTAGAATTTGCCCACCAGTTCCAAAATTAGCGGATATTTGAAAATTTTAGATACAAAGAGTCAGGGACCAAGAAGACTTGGCACTGAAATGTTGTTCAGAATGACTCTGCTCATAGGAATGACAAGGAGAATTTAAATGGAAAGCAGGCGCGATATACATCTTGATGAAGCTCGATTGCTTATTTGATGCAAGAATACAATTTTGATTGAGATTTGCAGCTGGCGAGTCTTCTTTACTCAAAAGTCAGAGCGGTTACTCAGGATATCGCAAATTTTGGAATAATTGGTAACCACACATGCATGGCAAGGGAAAGCTTCTTACTGGAAACCTCTCTAGATGGTACTTGATACATATGCATGGCATAAGTGAGATCAAAATCTGTAATTCACACATGAACTAGAAAATTCAGAATAGAATATACAATTTTCAAGACAATGGCATTTGCAGTAAAGTAGGTACTTGCAAAGGCTAAGATCAATGATCATCATGACAAATGAAGAGGCTCCAAAGGAACATGAATAACAAGGAGCTTGTAATATCTATAAGCTCAAATAGTGTTTCCGAAATTCAAAATTTTACTTAATCATCTCTCAACTTAGTCAAGGGAAATCAAATAACATGAATAAAGTGAAAAGGAGGTTGAATTCCAATGATATTTGAGATAGTAATACTAAATCATTGGTTGAGTCGGCTAATTGCAAGAGAGGATATTAAGATTTCCAAGAATTTATTTGAAGGTGACTCATGACTTAAAAGGGCGAATATTAGATTTGTAAAATCAGATTTAAAAACTTGGTGTCAAACTCGATAATGAAATATAGAAGAGCCCTATTTGAAAATCAGAGGGTCTCAATTTACTATTTGCAGAATCAAACCACAACAGGTTTTTGAGGAAGATACATGATTGGATTTAGTTAGCAGGATGATGATTTATAGCTTTTGGCAAGATTTGGGTGAACTAGGGATTACAAAATCGAGTACTACGGCCAATTTACTGAAAAAAAATCAAGTTAATTGCAAGGAAATCAAGAACTTGAAATTTGGAGGGCATGGAAATAGACCTTGATCTAAAGAGATCAATGCAAATGCTTGATACAAGCGGAGGTTTTTGGAATGTAAATATTAGGTGAAGTTTAATATCAATGCAACCATGAGCTCTTTTGCCAACATGCATACAACCATGTTTTAGACTCACATACAAACAACCATAAACTACTACAGTATTGATATAATATTATGAAAATAGCAGCTCTCAATATAGCGATAGAAAAATTAGGAGTACAAAGGGTCTCAAGCACTGAACGAAAAATAATGACGTGCTTGAACAATACGAGGACAATTCCGAAATTGTAAGCAAAATAGAATTAATACTTGGGAGAATATATTTTAATTATCAAGGTAACAAGTTATATCAACCACCAAGGATATAGTCAAGGCGAAGGCAGAGTGGAGGGATTCACCATGGCTTTAGAGGTTCTTAATAACAAAGAGGTGTGAAGAAATTTGTAACAAGCAAGAGAACCAGCTCCTGCTGATAAGGAGCTCTATTTCAAGATTCAGCAAGTTCTAGTCCGAAATTTCCCACTGCTAATTAACCTTTCAACAGTCTCTCAATCTCCGATGTGAACCGCTCCATCGCCGGCCGTGGCAGTATGACCGGCACAACCACCTCGTCCTCGCCGTCGCCGTTCTTGGCAGCGACAAAGAAACTCACCGCGGACAACGTGTCCGCCGGGCCGCCATACACGGGGCCGCCCCACCCCAAGTCCACGCGGTGGAACCCGGCGTGCCGGACGTCCGACACGACGAACATGTTCGCCATGCCGAGGTGCGGCCGCCCGCGCAGCACCATCAGGTCGGCCATGGACCGCACGTACTCGGCGGTCACCGCCGCCTTCGCTGTCTGCACTAGCTCCACCACGTCGCCCAGCGCCGCGCCGCGCAGCACGTCGGAGGCCATCACCGCCGTCGAAGGTACGCACGCGTTGCCGTAGTAGCCGGCGGGCAGCCGCAGCGCGGCCACGCCCCGGACATTGACAATGATCACCAGCCGCTCGTCCTCTCCCGGCGGGAGTGCGACCGCCGTTGCCCGGGCCTTCCATATGAACGCGGCGAGGATCTCAAAGGTCGTCGCCGTGCCGCGGAGGTGCGGCGGAAGGTTCTGGCGCAGCGCGGCGATGTCGGCGGGGCCGAAGGAGAAGGATCGCATGACGAGGTCGTCGAGGGGCGGTCGTGCCACCGGCACAAGATCGTACTCGCGGTGCGGGAACGATGGCTTCGGGGTGGTGCACGCGTCAAGGAGCTCGCGGGACCATGCGGCGGCGACGGTCGGGGCGGGTAGGCCACGGGAGAGCTCGGCGACGGCTGCCATGAACTGGAGAATGCCCATGGAGTCGCATATTGTGTGGTTGAAGCGCACGGCGAAGACGAAGCCACCGCAGAGCAGCCGGGTCACCTGATGATCATATATGTAGTGGAGTGTAATTAACATGCAAATCCAAAGTTATCGGGAGTGCAAAAGAATTTGGCAAAACTTGGGAGGATGTAAGTATATACATGGGTATGTATGTATCTGGTGTGAAACTAGAGAGTGCAAAATTTAATCCGAATCCTTGAGCCAACATGAAATCATAGGTCAACAATATTAGTTGCGTTTCAGAAGTTCATATCGGTGTCTCACATGAATCTAGTGTTCTCAATTTCTCATAATATAATTTTGATAAACATAATTTATTTATACGTTGATAAGATAGTTCAGATTATAAGTTTACATCTTTCTGCTTTAAAAAGAGTTGCCAGGTAACACACTGTAAATCCTTTTGATACTTGATTTTTTCCAAAATGCTAGTGATGAAACATATGCAAGCTAACACACAAAACTAATACAAATTATTTGATAAAAAAAAAACTAATACAATTACGCACACAGGTGTTTATGTGTGTGTACCTGGATGAGCAGCAAAGGGGAGTTCAGCACGGCACTGGAGCCTTCCACGTCGAACAGCAGCTGCTCCATGCATGGGAACGGCGGTCTCAGCCCGGCGGTCTCCAGTTCCGCCAGCCTGACGTCGGCGTCGGCCTCCACGAACAACACCCCCTCGCCGCCGCAGTCGACGACCAGCTTCCGGCCGTCGACCTCCCTGAGCCGCCCGGCCAGCGGGTGGTAGTGTACCAGCGCATCGGCGAGGGAGCGGCGGATGGCGTCCGCGGGGTCCAGCCGCGCGTGGTCACCGCGCCCACGGTAGATGAGGACGAAGGGCACGTGGCTTCTCAGAGTCTCCTGGTCGTCGATGTCAGAGAGGCGCTTCACCTCGTGCGACGTCGGCGAGGCCGGGCAGACGAGCACCGGCTCCCGCCGGTGGACGGCAAAGGTCAGTGTCATGGCGAGACGTGCTACGTGCTCCTTCACTTATACCATGAGGTATAGGATAGAAATATATAGAGAGCAAAATAGCACCATAGACCGCATAGGCTATTACCTTTTGTACAATCATGTCCCACTTTTCGTTATAAACATATCCCTAGAGTGATAGTTGAAGCATGCAGGCCCTATTTTACTCACATCGGAGAAATCGGCAGCTATCTAATTCTCTGTTAATTTTATAAATTTATTAGGTAATTGACATGTAGGTTCATAATTATTATGACGGACATGT
The DNA here is from genome assembly GCA_019359835.1 of Pharus latifolius. Lineage (NCBI taxonomy): Eukaryota > Viridiplantae > Streptophyta > Magnoliopsida > Poales > Poaceae > Pharus > Pharus latifolius. The sequence continues at coordinate 81,268,920 of CM033323.1, read as the reverse complement.
GAGCCTACAAATACATTATCGAAAATAATATAGAATTGGACATGGTGGGTCTAATTTAATTGCCTTGATTTGAACAGTAGATGAGTTTGTTTATTCTCAAGTTTTCGTCTTTTAGATAGAGGTGTAATTATACAAACAGCTATAATAAAAATATTTTCAGTACAATTTGTTGTATCGACATCTTTGTGTGATTATTGTTTTCGTATAAGTTTTTTCTGATACAAAAAAATGTAATTATAGACAATGTATTTCTCCGCAGTGTTTGATTTGGAAAATCAAATATACATCAGGATGCTTTGACGGACGTGTTTGGAAAATATAACACAGGTCCGTGTCGTTTCTGAGTTAAAACGAACTATAGAATACAGATGCTTGGAGGCTAAAGTTGTAGCTTCTAAAATTATGCTGCCGTTGTCTTATACTCGTATTACCGTGTAATGCTATACCATTTTTTGCCGGCTTGGAAGATGCCAAGTTGCCAATGCAGAGTTGTGCTCTCGGCATTCTAATTGGTGGATTTGGAATTTGGATTTCTAAGGTCCTCTTTCATCATGTTTCAATTTCTAGTTTTTAATTAGAACTAGAACAATTTAATCTAATAGGGTGATTCTGATTGATGAATTTTCTAAATTTGAGTTAGAACTAGAACCACCTTTACACCAAAAAATTAAAACAAGATTTGAGATATTCTAACTACTTCAATTTTGAATTTATAATATATTCATAAAATTTAAAATAATTATATAATCAAGGATATAATTAATATCATATTCAATTTATAAGACATAAATGTCATTTGAAACATAAAATGTAGAAATCAAGGTATTTTGTCAAACACTTCAAAAACTCTAGTTTTTAATCTATTTGGAGTTAAAATTAGATGATTCTAATATTTCTGTGATAAAAATCAAAATCATAACTGGACAAAATAAGACCTTAATAAAAAAAAACATGAGTCTTTCATAACTTATGGACAGTTGAATGACGATTCAAACAGAGATTGAGACGTGAGAATTCCGAGTCTCTCATAAGAAGCTGTAAATACCTCACAATTTTACATATTTTCGTACGAACAGTTGATTCATATCCAAGTGATCTCATAACCGTGCCTTCCATGCCATTTGACTCGAAAGATTAGGGTTCAAATCCCTCGGATACAGTTGATTAGTTTTTCAGTCCATGCACTAGAGATACAGTTGAACATAAACAATCGAGAAAACAGAAGAAACCATTGTGAAATAATAGGATGCTACAGGTATAAGCATCTCATTTCCACCATTAGTACATCAGAAGATACATTTAGGTCCGTTCATATGTGGTTATATCCAAGACTCGGAGAGCTGAATAACAATGCAAATGCTTTTATTATGATTTTTGCTGCTTACTCTGCTGACATTTAAATCCAAAGGTGAAATATTGGCAGAAATATAGCTTCAATATACATACACGTCTAATGTTACTTCACAAGAAAGTTCATTCATGAGTAACAAAAGTTCATAATGACCACATCCACATGGTACAAAAATAGTACTAAGTTGGCATGATTAGTGCAAAATCCTGAGGTTTCAAGGGCTGAGTTAGTGCTCATTACCAAGCCTTTTGATTGGATAAATATCTGTGTTTGTTCCCATGGCGAAGATCAATGACTGGTGCTAGATATTTGCATCATAGTTTAGTAAATCGGCATCATCAGTCCCCCAAGTTATCATGATGCATATCCTACAACACTGCTGGGACTTGTTTGATGACTCAGATAAGGTAGACTACTCAACAAACATTGTTTCTAAAACATTTGATCCTTGAGGATGGTCACCTCCATTTTCCTCAAGGATATCAATAGAAATATTTTCTCTTCTCATCTTTCGCTCCTCAATTACAGATTCAATTGAATCTGCACAATAGTGCCCCCTTGAGTGCCCCCGTGGCTTCTCAGCTACAACGAATTTGTTGCCCTCTCGGCCTCGTTCAGGAAAACCAGCCCACACTGCAATAAACCATGCAAAAGTCAGGTGACTATAACAAGGAAGAGCACTCTGACAAGTCTAGACCAGTGCAAAGACTCCACCACACAAAAAATATGGCCAGGAGAAAGATTCTGTCAAGGTTCAAAGCAGTAAAATTGTAAATACAACCTTGTCTTATAAGTGCACGACAGTGTAGGACCACAAAGAGACAATATTAAGCTATTCCAAATACTGAGCTGTGCATCCAAATGCATTTGACACTCCTCTAGGCCAGGATGATCAAGTACAAATCAATAACTCTCAAGTCTTAATAAATATAGCGTCAAGGGCATCAGATCATGGGAAGTGGTAACTCAACACACAAGATATATGATGCATAAAAACATGTTCCATTGAGGTAAAATTTGCTTCAAAGGACCAATTGTCCAAGCATAAAGCTGCACATTCTCTTAGTACGAAAGGGCAAGAAAGCTTTCTTACATTCTTTGATCACTGTAATCTTAAATATCCACAACCAGAACAGAAGTACTGACTGTTTTGGCAGACAAGATAACACAAGACAGTAATACAACACATTAACCAATATCCTGAATTATCAGCTGGAGTAATCTAAATGTTGGAGAACAATTTCACAAACTTGGAAAAGGAGAGAGTGGGTAAATATTTAAGAGTAGGAATTCAGTACTCCTCCACTTTATTATTAAAAAAATAAAGAAGATCTGTTGTAACTAACTGCAGCTTCACTCATGCCTACCCCATGTTATCATGACTGATGTTGTATTGATAAAAACTTGCATCTCACCAATCAAAGGAGGACAAAAATCTTACCCCCAAAGTGGTGGAGAACAATTGATGCTGCAACTGTAACATTGAGTGATGCAGTCCCACCACCATACTGAGGGATGTAGACAAAGAAGTCACAGATTTCACACTCTTTTGGTGACAGCCCTGTACCCTACTAGATGCAAGACAAATAATTGGAGGCATTAATTATTATAAAGAGCAGGGTAACTGCAAGCTAACGTTATGTACCAAAAAGAACTGCATCACAGTTCAGCTTTGAAGTTTGCCTAAATAATTACTAGAATGGTTAAACGCAATAGGACATTCTAGCAAATTTCTACAAAAAAAGTTGAAGAGAGTAGAAAGAAAAGGCTTACCAAATGTCATGGAGTATCCCACTAGTAATACGTTCAAAAGGTCCTTGAAATTTAAATGGCATGTTTGGCCCAGCCAAAGCTTAAGCTTTTGGGGGATTACAAGTTTAGCAGGAGTTTGGGATCATACGGTTGAGTGGGAGAGTGGAGCCAATAAGCCTTGATAAGCCGCAGTCAAATAAGCTGAAACCATGGATAAACCGCAGAAGATAAGCTGGGTGTATGACCATGGTTTAAGCTAATTTGGGATGATTAGCAGCAAATAAGCCAGGCCAAACACCACCTCAGGCTGGGCTTCTTTGATAAGTCCAAGCCCTCCTTCCCCATAGAAGCTTAAGGCATTGGAGGGTTGCTTATATGAGTTACAGAACAAACATTACAGTGTAGCATTTATGTTGCATATACAGAAAATGAATAGCCCATGATATCACATCCCATGTAATTAGAAAAATTCCAATGCACACAAATGGTGACAAAACCATGCGTTTCTCTTCAACATTGCTCCTTGGTCAAGCTAGATTTTGAAAGTTTCAGGACAATGTAATGAGATGCCTGATCAGAACATCGATAGAAAAATAACTCCCAGGGGATTTTCAGTTTGCAACATTTATAAGTTTTCTAATCCACATACACAAGTAACATGACAATGAATCCTTTGACCTACTATTTCCCAATAATCTCACGCCCCCTCGAGATTGCATTTACTTGACTATAAGTTTTCAAAATTCTGAGTATAAGTAATATAACAAACTAGAGACTGCTAAATTCGGGGACCTTCTGCACATGCCATTGCTAAAAATCTAACCAACATTCCAGCCCACAAAAACTAGGTCATCTACAGAAGTAGATGCTTTTCCTTCAAAATTGCATCTCAGCTAAGATAAATTTGCTATTTTTGCTCCCAGATTGTATGGATTAATTTGAGAACCCGACCAACCTCGTTGCCGAAGAGGAAAGCGGTGCTCCGGCGGAACGGGTGGACCGTCACGGGCAGCGCGTCGTCGGTGATCTCGACGCCGCAGATGTCACATCCCCTCTCGTCCTACACACAACAACACACAGATCAGAATAAAAACAAGTACAAAAAGAAAAGAGGGCCGGAGCTAGGGTTTAAGGGTTTAGGGTTTAAGAAAATTGGGGTTTAGGAGGCTATTACCTTGAGGTAGGCTCGGGCGAGGGGGAGGGAGATGAAATGGCGGAAGCGGAGGTGGGAGGTGGCGCCGTGGCTGCCGAAGGCGCTGATGTCGCGGCGGCCGACGACCACCACCTCCGCCACCCCGAACGCCGTCGCGCTGCGGGCCAGAGTCCCCACGTTGTGCCGCTTCGCCACGTTGTGCACCACCACCACGCTCTCCACCGTCCTCGCCGGCGCCGACATGGCCGCTGTTTCGTCCTTCGACTCCTCCATGTCTCACTTCTCGGGGTGGGTTGGGTCGCTTTAAAGGACTGACGCCGCTCAGTCTGCGCAGTCCAATGACATGTGGGTCCGGAGAATCTGGAGGAGCATGCGGATCCACCCACTTAGTCTTACGGGTCAACCAGATGTGCAGGTGCCGCATCTGTTGGAAAAGAGCTGTAGCTTATTTCTAAAAAAAGGAAAATTAGGTTTGTTTTTGTGATTGCAATTTTTTTTTCACTTATTATAAAAAGTGCTATTATGCATTTTCTTTCTTTTACCTAGTTTGATTTGGGGTAAGATGGTGCAAATGTGCCTCAAAAATACGTGAGTATACTTGATTGACTCCAGTCAATATAAGATCCCAGTCAATTATTTGACATAACTAAAAAATTGATTACAGAAATACATACGATTCATAATCAAACTATATATTGGTTATGCCACAAATTTGACTACAAATAGTGTATTTAGTTGCCAAATTCTAATTAAAGTCCACTAGTTTCACAAGTGTTGGTTGTGAATCAAACAAAAGACAAAACCAAATCAAATTGGCACTGTCAACATTTAACTTGATAAAAATTTAACTATCACCCAAACATACACCATACACCTTCAAGGCTCAGTAAATGTGTCTCAACCAAACATTCTGTAGCCAGCATTATACTGTGATTCCTGCAGCCTGGTTTACATACCCTACCAACTGCAGTTCAGTTCAGCAAGGAACAGAATTAAATGAACACAGTACAGCTAATACCAGAGTAGGATGCAACATTTTGCCTCACATGATTGCATTTTCCTGCAGAAAACACAGTTAGTTTTCACCAAAAAGAATTCAGAAGAAATCAAGTATCTCATATAATCCCTTATCCATTATGCATTATAAGGAAATATGATGCTTTGAGGATTATTGTCAATGGTTTGACTACTCTCACACAACTCATTATTCTCCATCGACTCAAGCTGAGCAATCAGGAAAAAACAAATGGTATATTGCTGAAATCTAACAATCGGCGGAACGGGCGCGCACTCTTCGCTGAATGGGGGTCCGGCACGAAGGGCACTCCTTCATCCCCTGCTTCTCATGGAGGTCGTTGCATTTTGCACAAACGACCTGGTGGGCGCAAGGAAGGAAGACAACAGACATCTCCTCACTCAAGCACATGACGCACTCCCGGTCGCGCTGTATATCTTCAAAATCGAGGTCCTGGGAAACAGTGAGCTTTGCCAAAACTTGAGCATTGCTGTTCTTTCTCCCTTCAGAAAGAAGCGAAGCATAGCTTTTATTATCTGTTCCCCACTTGGGAGCAGCAACCTTCAGAGAGTCCAGAGATAGTTTCAGCTGCGAAATCTGCTGCTCAAGGGCACGGATCTCGCTCTTGTATCTTTGCATATCATTCTCGGCTTTCAGATGCAGAAAATTCTCTTCTGATCTCAATGATGTCTCAATCTGCGCCCTCTCTTTCCTCTCTGAGGTTACACGAGCAATTGCCTCCATTTTCTCAGTCTCTTCTTGTCTCCACCTTGCCTGCGAGATTTCAAAGGCAGAGACAGGCCAAAGACCGACGACATACATTAGTTCAGTGAAGTATAGGTGGAAATGACATTGCCAATCAAATTTACTAGATGGTGAAGTTCAAAGACACATATAACAAAAGTGAATCTCAGTAAACATTAAACGGGACTCTGTACAGATTATATGTTGGTGAGAGTTTGGGACAAAAGTACATAAAAATGGCAAATCAATGCTCCTGTAGACCTGAACCCAGAGAACCTTATAATCCTCAAACTACTTCAGATTTCAGAGTTACATCCACGGGACTTGTCAGCAGTCTAATGCTACTGTCAAAAAACAACCAATGTGTATGCATTCATCTGGCATAAATTTGATGCCTACCAAAACCAAGGGGCTGGAGCACAAAGAAGCTAATGAAAGATGTCTGCAAGTACAAGTTTCATGTTCTTTAAAACACTAGCAGGAAGTGGTCGTATTGGCAAATAAAAGAATGAACCTTGTTCAGTACGGTGCATCAGCATTTGAAAGGCAGTGAACATGGGCATAAATGCAAGGATTACGGGATATGAATCAATGAAGTAAAGGTCCCAAAAGTTGCAGAGGTGCTAGTGAACAAATGGAACTGATAATGAACGGCACAGAGATCAAACAATCTACAGTTGTGCAACCACATAAACCACAAATAGCCTCTTCCTACAATTTTTGCATGTCATAGCTTGCTAGTTAAACATAGAATATTAAATCCTCTAAAAAACGGAATTTTAAGTTTTTAGTTATGTCAACCAATTTGGCCACCATTTATTCTGCAAGATTCTATCTCCACTTATATTTCAGTAAAGCATAACTTAATCACTTACATAGCCAGGTCATTTAGCTGGTAAACTTGCCCAAATGACTAACATTTCTGGGAACATGTGTCAAATCAAGTATGGGTGAGTTGCATATTAAATGGAACCAAAGCACGCAGCATGCTGAAAAAAGAAAGATGCCAACGTAGAAATCAAGACCTCATTTTCAGTCAAGGGTATTAAGGATGGAGACGTACATGCACATTATGGTGCCACCGTGGGTAAAATATCCATGGCTGCAACCAAATAGCATGGCTCATCTATCTATAGCACCAGATAGTAAGATTATCCTCCATCTATTTTACAACTTTGCCTACCACCTAAAGACATATTTATGCAGGATGCAAGCACCTAAAGACAATTTGCACTAGCATGTCTTGTACAAGATATTATGAAATTTCCGTCAGAAGGAGATTATGGAGTAAAGTTAAACCTAAAGCAGGAAATACCTGCAGATGGTCTTTCTTCTCTTTAGCATGCTCAAGTTGTTGCTGGGCCTGAGATAGATTGCTTTTTTCGGCTGTAAGCTCCTCTTGCAACAGGGCTTTCTCTGACTCCCAATATTGAGACCTTTTAAGAGTGTTCTCATCCTTCTTTGAGAGCTCCTCCAAATTTGCTGCCGACTCTGCCGCGTGCCGTTTTGCAGCTTCCATTTGTATTCTGAGTTGTGCATTTTCAGCTTCACGTCTGCGAGCAGAAGCATCTGCTTTCTCAAGCTGCCCGTTTGCCTTAGCAATTGCAGACTCCATCTCTAAAAGCTTCTTCCGAGTGCTCTCTTCTAGATTGTGCCTCTCTTCTTGGAGACGGTCCACCTCTGCCTTCTCTTTCCGGAGAGACTGAAGCTCCTCCTTCTCCTTGCCAAGCCGGCGTGCAACCTGCATTACCTTCTGCTGAGCCCAGTTTCTCCAGTCCAGCATATGTGCTTGCAAGTCGTTCTGCCTCTGGATAAGTATCAAAGCTATCGCATCCCTTCTATCTTGTGGAAGCCAATCCTTGCCGCCATTATCATACGAGAATTTATGCTGGTTGACAGACTTTGGAGCCACAGCATTGGAATCATGATTGACAGATGGAGCAGGACCATCACTTGGGGATGGCAAGGACAATGAGAGATCAGTGCTTGCAGCTGGTGTCAGATTCGAGTTACCCACTGTCTTATCAAAAGACGAACTAGAGGGTGGTCCAGAGGTAAAAGAAAGGTCAACTGATGCTTCTGGTTGGGTCACGCTTGCTGCAAACCCTTTGCCTACTTTCAATGAGCCCTTTAAGCTGATACCAGCAGAATCTGAAAAAGACTTGCACTTCCTGTCCAAAACCACGCCACCTGAAGAGCTATGTTTGCATGACCTCAGAGATCCTTTAGACCCCAGTGCTCGGGAACTTTTATCAAAGCTCATCAACTTCTGCCGATGCGAGGAATCCCTCTTAGAGCTCCCTCTCTTGATAGGAGCTGGCTTATCATCCTTTGCTGATCGTGTAGCTGAAGCAACAAATGGTTGTTCCCCTGGATGATCAGACAAAGCAACTGAATGTCCTTTTGGCTTAAGATTAGAGATCACACACTGCATGTTGCCTGAGACTGAGGGCTTGCTACTTGGCAAATTCGGGATTGTTGGGGCTATGGAGGAATCATCCTTGGCGGCATTCTGAGAACTGGGTGACACTGCAGTAAGTGTTCCACTGTATGTAACACCAGGCTCTGGGCCACGAATGGAAACCGATACATTGGAACTCGAGCTTGATTCAGCATAGTTTCCCACAACTGGCTGGGCAAGAACCTCAGTACTCACAGTCGGGGGGCCAGTAGAGTCATAGTCCATGGCACAGGCACTGGCTACATTCATATCCGACATGAGCAGGCAAAACATTGCATCAGCGGTGCTCAAGAACGGCTGCGTTTCAGTGACCACGGCCACCAAGCTGCAGAGCACAGCATGCTCAACCTTCCTCATGTCCTCAATGGTGGCACCGTCCCTCGGCGACATGTCCCCCTCAGCCTTCAGCATCTCGACCGCTGCCTCGGTGAACCCGGTCAGTCTCTCCCTCCAGCTGTACAGCAAGCCCGCCCGCATCACGGTGGCACGCGCAGACACCTCAGAATAGCCCATTGCAGTGATTGCACTCACAGCATTGCCGAAGGTGGCGTCCAGGCTCTTCATCAGGATCTCCTCCAGGTGCGCCTCGCTCGGGAAGGTCCAGCTCACATAGCGCTGGCACTGCAAGAACTCCTCGTCCGTGGGGTGGATGCTGTTGCACATGTCGCACGTGCTCGTGAAGAGCTCGAGGTTGATGCCCTCAGCTGCCGCGACCGCAGCCATGGCCGCCCTCTCGTCCTTCTCGGGCGCCATGAAATCAAAGTCCACACAGTCCGTCGCCGGTGGGTAATCCATGCGATAGTGGCCCAGCTCGGCGGTGCCCGGCTGGTCTCCCCGGTACTTGCGCTTGTTCCGGCTGGTCTTCTCCTGCGCAGGCGATGCCGACGGCTGCGGCGGGGTCGCGACACTGGCCATCAAGAAAGCTACCTTTACCCAAGAAAACCAAGAATTCACCAAGAAACAAGATGAGACAGATGATCATAACAACAAAAAAAAAATCCAATTTTTTTCCCTCAAAACTGATTGGACTGACCTCGATGCTAGTCTCCGAATCAACAAAAAAAAATCCTGAAAAAATCAGAAAAGAATATCATCAGAATCAGCAAGCTCAAAGGAATCAACAAGTGCCAAGAACTCTTATTGACTTCTTGTTTCCTTGGGTTGTAGGATCAGACAAGAGGGGCTCTTGATCAGATCGGCGGAAGCCGGCGGCGGGATTGGATGGGCAGATCGGGGCACGTACCGGATTGGATTGAGGCGGATCGGAGTGGAGGACGGTGGCGATCGGAGCAAGTGGGAAGGAACTATGGAGGAGGAGGTGGAGGCGAGAAGAGAAGAGAAGGGAGTATTGTGTATGTGTGTATATATCGAGGGGGAAGAGATGAGAAGAGCAAAGAGGGGGAGGCCACTTACCCTATGGGCTGTGAGCCTGTGACGACGGTTTTTATTATTTCTTGCCTTTCTTTCTTTTGTTCACTCCTCTCCGCCTTGTCTCTATGCATCTCTTTTCCTAGGTTCGGTGTCATGCTGAGAGAGAAAAAGTCGGTGGGTCCGGTCCATCATGTCAGTGATATATAAGATAAGAGATAAGACCGCGGTCTTACTGGGTGGTTGACGTGGCGAGTCAGATAGGTTGGAGGTGAGGGCTAATGTGGTGGAGATGATTGGTGTTGAAGTATAATGTGACAAATTGATGAGTAGAGAATCAGGTTTAGGATATCGTGTTTGTTTGGTATGTGGGAGGCGCAGTTGGTCAACGATGGCTCAAAGACAACTATATGGGTTGGCAAGAGATTATGGCTCAGAATTGTATTTGTTTGATGATAAGAGGTGAGGTTGGTCGATGACAAGTGAGAGACTAGCACTTGATAAGGAGATTGTATTTGTTTGGTGTGAGGAGGGGTGGTAGGTCGAGAGGATTTGAAGAAGGCTACATGGATTGGCGGGAGACCAGGATTTGGCTGGGAATTGTGTTTGTTTAGTGATAGGGGTACGTTTGGTCGACAACAATTAAACAATAGTTGACTTGATTAATAGATGGTTTGGCGGGTTGGCAAGAGATTAGGGCTCGGAGTTGTGTTCGTTTGGTGTAACAACTCAAAACAAGTTGTTCTCTGTTAACTAAAGCTATAACATAGTTTGGCGAGAGAATGAGACTTGACATTGTTAAGATCAGATGACTTAATGAGAGAAGAAAAATTAGATCTATAATAAAAAAATAAAAACAAACAAAAAATATATATTTCTACAGACTTTAGCACACTCTCTTGTACTACATCTCCATCTAACTCCCTACCATAATTCTACTCCAAATTACCACATCATTTGTTCTCTCTAGAGAGTCATATGCATATTGCATACCTTCACAACAAACTCCTATCCAATATCGTGTAGTAAACTCCCAATTTTGCACATAATTATACTAACTTAAGAAGAAATTAATGTTGGCGCATATCCAACACTACCTAACTAGTTGTTAAGGGTATGCGCTCTCGATTTGATTTAGTTTCATGAGATAGAAGAACGAAAGAAATGACATAGATAATCCAATTGGACAAAAGATGTCCTCTTAGTACACTTCCAAGTTTTATGACATAAAAGGGTTATTTTGGAGAGGAAGATGCACACTATGTAATTGGATGTATATGCAAGTATTCACTCTTAAATTGATTTGGTACACTATAATAGCCCATACAAATGCAAGTTTTAGATTTGCAACACTTTTTGTTTAAATCTTTGGCATGCAAACTTGTGGGTGCATGCGTACCCTTGTGTAATATATTTAGTTCTCTAATCAATTATGGTATAATTTTTCAATATCATGTATTAAATGCTTATGATATTAGAAAAGAGTAGGTGATCTGATAATATTGATATTCCACGGTCTGTAATGTCTCTCTTCTCATAATATTATAGGCAACCTAGCAAGAAAAAGCAATTGTACACTATACAAATAATCAACTAGAAAACCGTCAAACATGGCAATCGTTCTAGAAAAAAAAAATGATGTTGTTGGGCTTCGAGTCAAAAAAAAACCTTGAATGAAAAACTGTTGCAATTTCTCCTTTCACACGACACCCAATGTGTAAATTTAGTTATGATATTACAACAAAAAGCGATAACAAATTAGTAAAACTAAAAAACATAATTTTCCATGTTCATTCAAAGAAATCATTTGCTACTTACTATATATATGTGTGTGGGGGTGGGTGGGGAAGTATCTGGTGCATCTCATTTTTTCGATGGTTTCATATATTCTGTCTCACAAAATTATGTAAATAGTTATGAAAAATTTTATAAAAATTAGAGAAGATGTATATTATGTTGGTCAAGTAGGCTATATAATTTCAACTCTAAAATTGATGTATGTTAGGTGAAATAAAAATAACAAATTTTAGTGAATAATAATTTTTATCTTTTTATTTTTAGATTTATTTTCAGCTGAATTTTTTTTTGTTTCTCCTTGTGTAGATTGAATTTGGATTTGAAATTTTGTGAGATGGTAGATTGATTTTGTATCTACAATATCAAATTTTTGAGGAATTTTTTATGACCATTTATATAGAGTTTTGATGAGGGATGCACGGAAACAACAAAGAGATGGAATGCACTGAATACTTATCCATATGTATGTGTGGAAACGGGTCAGATTCAGGTTGGATAGTACCTAAACTCATATCCTCATCTATATCTTTCTTCTGGATGCGGATGGTATGCGAATACAGATACGAAGCGGATATTTTGAGGATACATATATGGATATTAAACAGATTCAAAGTGGATACGAACATGGATATTGTTGTTATCCAGCATGGATAATAACCTAATACAAATATAGATATTGAACAATTGCAAAATGAATATGATTATGATAAAAAATAACAAGGACAATGTAACATCCCAAAATTAGGGCATAAAAATTTCATTCTTTATTCAAAATCATGCAAGCATGTATCTTTAGAAATTGCAATTAGGTCCCAATCAGTTCTTTTTCAGTCTAAAAACTTCTAGATTTTTCTCACCAGATCAGATTTTAAATCAGATTGTTCAGATGTGATTTATTATACATCTTGAACAAAAAAGTCTTCAAAAGCTAGATCAAATTCGATCTCTAAAACTTACAACCCCTAACCAGACTCATTTTCGAAAACAGAAGTTCTTAATTATTTTTATTTTTATTACCCTAATTACCATAAGGACCAGTGATCCAATCCAACAGATTTTTGCGTCGAACTTGGTTGGATTATCTTGGAACTATGATCCAGATTATACTTACACACCAATCTAAAAATTTACCAACCAAATTCCATCATTTATGCTCTTTTCGCAAATCAGTCCAAAAATCATTACATATTAGTTCTTTTTCAGATTCTAAAAGCCAGACAAGGCTAAAATCTCCAAATTAACTTCAAATTCGAATATGATTGAATGAGTATCTTCCTTATGCTATTCAACACAAGTTCCACTTTTGTCACAATTTCAGAATCGAATCCGAAACTCAAATATTCTCATTTTTACCCTTTTAGTAAAAGTATCGTACTTTTACCCTGTTTTCATTTTCATTTCATTTTACTCCAATTTGTCTAAAATTAGTTATTGAATAGGACCAAATCCACTGAACTGATTCATGAATATCCATATATTCCAGATAATTACATTTCAATCCAAGTCATTTTCAAAATTACAAATTAGTCCAAATTTCAGACACTAGCTTCTGCAGAACTGAAGTATTTGGCTTTTCTGAATTTTTCTGCAGCCCAACTGATTTCCAATCTTTACCAAGCCTAAAGCAGTGCACACAATTGATGATGCTTGAGGATTCTCACAGCTACAGACATACACTTGGAGATTTGCACATACACCAAATCAAACCGGCAGCAGATTACAACCATACGTGCATACACGCAAGCTCAGAGAAGAGGCAGTGACAACTTCAGGAAATTGGTGCCACAACGAGAGCAACTGAGTTCACCTCAGCTTCTCAGAAGACACTACTGGAGAGGCACAAGTACCGGCACACCTGACAATCCCGACAATCCCTGTGTAAAGCCAAGAACATCTACCTGCGCACCGTCGCCTCGCAGCAACCCTTCACGCCTCAATCACATCCTTCTTAGTGCAGTAGTGGCACAAGTTAAACGATTTCGCCTTGCAATCTCCGACCAATGGTTTATAATACTTGTATTTCCTTTCCTTCACTCACTCTACCACAATCCAGCCAAATTCCAATGCGAATTCATCACACAAACACCTGAGTTCTTCACCGCCTTTGCTACTTCGCCTGGCCACCCAAGGAAGAAGACGAAGTCCTGAGCCCTAGCTTCGTCAACCAATCCTCGGAGGTATCAACCTCATTCCTTACACCCTCCTCTACTCTCTCTTTTCGGTACTTCCCTGAGGCCACCATCAATTATTAGGGCTTGCCCAGATCCTTACCTGACCAGCACCGCAGAGACGCTGTGGAGTGTCGACAACAACTACGCCAAGCTATTGAGGGAGCTTCAGAGCCGCATGGAGTAGACTTCATCAGCCAACGACTTTGGACCCGGCACCAAGAGGGCACGCAATTCAGAGGATGCAACACCTTCACCCAGTAGCAGACATAGCAGGACCTAGCACTGGACCGAGCTTGATTCCTCGACGAGTCTCTACGATTGCGGAGTTCCGCCGACCATACACTGCTCCAGGTACACTTTACAGAGAGGAGGGCAGCTGTGCAGCAGTTCATCCGGTTGAGGATACCTCTTCACCTCACAGGTTAGAGCCCTAGGCTGGCCATCTTGACGTAGAGGATACCGATGAGTCCGACCCAGAGGAGAGGGTACCTTTCTCTATTAGTTAGACTCTGGCAAACTTATACATAGGGGTAAGGTAGGATAGATCCATGAACGCCTTTTTGAGGTATATGGGCGTAACCCCACTTTTGCTAACGATAGTTATGAATGCTGAATGTACGTAATTTGGTTGTATTATGGCCATGAGGCCTGAGAACATCTAAGTACTTTTATTATGATTATGGCAATCTGCATTTACCTTTAGCAATTGTATCCTAATTTCCTTAAAATTCTAGCATTTTGGTTAAAAGCTTAGATTATCTTGAATTGCCTACAGATTCACAATGGTAAGCACAAGAGGACGATCTAGGAGTTATGGAGATGAAAGCGAGCAGACGCCTCGACAGTAAGACCTACTGCAGGAGGACCTATATCCCAACAAGGAGCTCAGAGTTCAAACCCATCTCATGATGATCAACCTAGCACACAAGAAATGACCATGGAGCGAAACCGCCAAGAAGCCCAGATGGCAAATGCCCAACTACTAGTACTAATAGTGCAGCGACTTCCTACCGAACCAATTCAAGGAGCCGTCATAGGGACAAGGCTAGCAGATTTTCAAAAAACTCGTCCCCCAACATTCTCAGGTGCAACTGACTCGACGGTAGCAAATGACTGGCTTCGCAATGTGGAAAGGAAACTAAACACCATTAGATGCAGCGACTTAGGGAAGGTTCTGTTCAGATCACACCAGCTAGCTGGCCCAGCAGTTGCATGGTGGATGAATTACTAGGAAGCCCACCTCGATAAAGACAATATCTCTTGGGTCGAATTTTCGGAACAGTTTCGTAAATTCAACATCCCTACAGGTGTAATGGCATTGAAACACCATGAATTCAGAAACCTGAGGCAAGGGAACAATATTGTCACAAAATATTTGCATAGTTCAATCAATTGGTGAGATAAGCGCCTGGTGACATCGACACCGACGAGAAGGTAGAATGTTTTGCCGAATGATTGCAACACTATTTTGCAACATCAGATCACATCTCATGAGTTCACTGGGTTTCAGACCTTGGTAACAGAGCCCTAAAGATCGAAGAAAAGAGAAATCTGGGAGAAGAAAGCCACAAGCGAAGAATTATGCAACAAACACAGCATCAAGGGAGTTCATCAATGATCCGGGAGGATCTTCAAGTCCTGATCGCATACGGCTTCGCGATCAAGTCCTGATTGCATACGGCTTTGCGACCAAGTCCTGATCGCATACGGCTTCGCGACCTTAACTGTGTTCGGAAAGGTTTCGCGACCATGGATGGGTCCACGACCATGGATTGGTTTGCGACCATGAAAAGGAATTCGTTCCCTGTTCGGAATTATAATCCAATTCGAATATATATAACTAAGCTTATCTGTTTAGGATTAGTTAGTTATATGAGTCTAATACGTTTAGGTTATTGAGTCTGATACGTACTCCTACGATTGGACTATAAATACCTTGTAATAGGTCTAGTTAGGATCATCGAATACAATCGAGTCTAGATTAAAGTCTTAGACACATAGTTCCTTCGACGTAGGCGAGTGCGACTTAACGTTCGACGTGTAAAGTCCTTTTTGAAATAAAGAGTTGTGCAATTACTTTGAACTGTGTTTTCGATCAACCTTTGGGTTTTGGTATTTCTGAGTAAGATCCCGTTATTCCGCATATTAGAATCTGGGCGAGTCTAGTGCGAAAACCAAGACTAGGTCTCAAACGGATCAAGTTGGTATCAGAGTAACTTTCCTATCCTGTGGATGGTGAAGACTCGCCAGGGTTACAAAACTTCCGGCGAAACTTTAGGCGATCAATTGACGGTTCCTATAGCCGCGTCTTCGACAATGTCTGACGATACCTCCGTTCAAGCTAACCTAGCCGAACAAGTGGCTAAGTTCTCCACCGACATCGAAACCGTGCTTGCTTGGATTAAGCAACCGGCCATGATTGTACCTCCTGAAGTAGGGAAGGTAATGGGTGTGAAGACTGGTGAAGACTTGCGCAGGGCAGACGAAGATGAAGATGAAGACGACCATAAGACTGACGACCTCGCCAACACCTGCTTAGCTGTCGGATCTTTTAAGGTCGACGCTAAGATTGAAATACCCATAAATGATGGGGAGATCGATGCCGAGAAGTTAGATTCATGGATCGATCAACTTGAGACCTACTTTGACTCGAAAGGGTTCAGTAGCGCTCAAAAGGTGAAGTTTGCACCTTTGAAGATGAAGGACCACACCAAGACTTGGTGAAAGGCCCTTGTTGCCCGTGGTGAAGCTGACAACCTTGCATGGGGTCAATTCAAACGACTTCTGCGACAAAAATTCTATCCGATGGATTACCTTGAGGAGAGATGAGAATGTTGGCACAGATTGCACCAACGGCGCGACCAGATCGTCCAAGACTATACGACGGAGTTTCGGAGACAAGCAATGGTCATCAGCCTATCACTATCCGATCCTCAGGTATTTCAAAAATACACATTTGGACTTCAGAAATCGATCAGTACTGAGCTAAGTCTGTTCGACGTCCAAGATATCGCGACAGCAAGCACAACTGCTATGGCAATCGAGAAGAAGACAAATCCCGCAGCGACAAAAGCACGAAGGAAAATGCGACCTCGACAAAGAAAAAACCGAGTCCGAAGAAGAACACTTCAAAATCAGGCACGGGTGCCTTTTGTGAACATTGTCAAGTCGCGGGACACACCAAGGACAAATGCTACAAGTTTCATCCTGAACTTTGACCAAAGAAAAATGGAACAGGGAAAAGAACAATCATGGCTACTGCGACTTCACCCGACGAAAAAGTTGTCCGAGTGAATTTGGTTAATGAGGCGGGTACGACCTTGTCTCTGATGGCAATGCCGAAGCAGAAGGGTTCGGATCCACCGAACGACCATCACCTAACGGAGGACTTGTTCACCATCAACATCCAGGTGAAGCACGAAGTGGTCGCAGCAATATTCGATCCCGGAAGTCAGAAGAATCTGGTCTCCGCTGGACTGGTTCGGCGACTTGGTTTGAAGACGACCACACACCCACGACCATATCCGCTGGGTTGGTTTACATCCGACGTGAACCAACAGATTACGAGTCAGTGTGTGTTGAAGTTTGCGATATCTGCACGATATATCGATGAGGTGCAATGCGATGTTGTCCCTATCGATATCTGTCAGGTGATCTTTGGGAGTCCGTATCTGTATGATCGAGACGCTCACTTCCATCGGTGAGCGCAAGAGTATGACCTCACCAAATACGAAGTTAAGTTCGTGATCAGTAGAGACATCCACGTCAACAGTTCGAACTTGATTACCGCAAATCAAGCCAAACGAATTGTTAATGCATGTCACAAATATGTGCTTGTCATGATTCGACCCATTGGTCAATGTGAGGGTACTCGACTAGCATTGTCATTGGCGTGCCGAGAGGGTTCTGGTCATTTGTCGGGACTGCTGGAGGAATATAGTGATCTATTCAAGACTACCCAGGGTCGTTTGCCGAAACGTCCAGTCGAGCACGAAATTCAGCTTGTGTCCGATGCGACACTGCCCAATCTGAGTATGTATCGCAACTCAGTATTGGAGAATGAAGAGATCAATAAACAACTTGGTGAGTTGCTGAACGATGGTGTCATTTAACCGAGTAGTTCACCTTGTGGATCTTCTGTAGTGTTAGTGCCAAAGAAAGATGTGACTTGGCGTATGTGCATCGACTACAAAGCACTAAACAAGATCACCATCAAGAACCGGTACCCCCTTCCTCGTATTGACGACCTGCTAGATCAATTGAAGCATGCTGTTGTCTTCTCCAAGTTGGATCTTATGTCAGGATATCATCAAGTCAGCATTCGAGAGGAAGATACGTGGAAGACTGCGTTCAAAACACGACAAGGTCTGTTAGAATGGCTGGTCATGCCGTTTGGTCTCTGCAACGCCCCGACTACCTTCATGCGTCTTATGAATGACGTATTGAGGCAGTTCATCGACGACTTTGTGATCGTTTACCTCGACGATATACTGGTTTATAGTTGTTCGTGGGATGAACACCTCATTCATGTCGAAAAGGTGTTCGCACAGCTTTGGCAACATCGACTTCGCCTCAACCGTAAGAAGTGCGAGTTCGGCCAGCAAACTCTAGTTTGCCTCAGATTCATGGTCGGTAACGGTACGTTGCAAATCGACTTGGACAAGTTAAAAGTGATTCGCGAATGGCCGCGACCGCGAATAGTTACGGACGTGCATAGTTTTGTGGGAGCATGCCAATATCCTCGGAAGTTCATCCGACACTTATCGATTGTGGCTTCTCCATTGCATGCATTAACCAGGATTGATCAGAAGTTCGAGTGGATAGGGAAACATGATGACACGTTTCTCTTATTGAAAAAGAAGATCAGCGAGGCGTCTGTGTTAGCTTTGCCGAATCTCCAGAAACCATTTGAGCTAGAAACCGATGCCTCAGGTTATGCGATGGGCGTTGTGCTCATGCAAGAAGGTTGACCAGTGGCATATCACTCCGAGTTATTGTAGGGAGCTCAGAAGAACTACCCGACTTATGACAAAGAGTTGTGTGCACTGCATTAGGCCGTGAAACATTGGAGGTGTTATCTCTTGGGTAAAGAGACTGTGGTCCACACCGACCATCAACCGTTGCAATATTTGCAAACGCACTCCAAGCTACAGCAAGCTCGGCACATGAAGTGGATGTCGTATCTGCAGCAGTTTAATCTGGTGATTAAGTATAAGAAGGGTGTATACAACAAATTGGTGGACATGTTGTCGCGACACCAGTTATGACCCTTTGTTTATCAGCGTTCATGCAGATCGAGTCCTCATGTCATGATGACTATACCAATATGTACAGTAAAGACCCTGATTTTTAAACAGCACTGATTGAGCTCAAAACAGGGAAATCTACGGAGTTCGTTCGTCGAGAAGAACTATTGTACAAGGGCAATTTACTTTGCATACCTCGTGGAGCACCTCGAATTCAATGGTTGCGAGAAGTGCACACATCGAAGGTAGCTGGTCACTTTGGGGTTACAAAGACATTGCAAAATCTTCATCGACATGTGTTCTGGCAGTGTATGCAGCAAGATGTGGCTAGTTTTGTTCGAGGCTGTGGTCTCTGTAGCATCTCGAATTCGGCAAACCAAAAATTAGGTTTGTACACTCCTTTGCCAGTTCCATCGCGATCATGGGAGAGCATATCCATGGATTTCTTGGGAGGATTTCCTAAGACCCGACGTGGCAACGACTATCTATTCGTGGT
The DNA here is from genome assembly GCA_019359835.1 of Pharus latifolius. Classification (NCBI taxonomy): domain Eukaryota; kingdom Viridiplantae; phylum Streptophyta; class Magnoliopsida; order Poales; family Poaceae; genus Pharus; species Pharus latifolius. The sequence goes on along the minus strand of CM033323.1, from coordinate 81,249,366 downwards.
CGTTGATCGGTTCTCCAAAATAATTATTTTTATACCTTGTCAAAAGACTATCACGGGAGAAGAAGTAGCTCGGGTATTCTTTCAACACGTTTGGACACACTTCGGACTGCCGACTTCTATTGTGTCTGATCGCGATACCTGGTTCTTTAGTCACTTTTGGCGATCGCTCTGGACGATGATGGACACCAAGCTAAAAAGGAGTACTGGTTTTCATCCGCAAACTGATGGTCAAACCGAGGTGGTAATTGCACAGTAGTTCATCTTTTGAGAGGATATAACTCGAAGTACCCGAAGACCTGGGATGAAAGCATACCGTACCTATAGTTTGCTTTTAATAGAGCAGTGCATGGTTCGACTGGAAAGTCACCGTTTAAGGTCTGTTTAGGATTTCTACCACAGAGTCCATTCGACATGGAGTTTTTGATCCCTACCTCAGCACAGAACAGTAAGGAAGCATCTGATCAGGATCGAGCAAAAAAATTCCTGGAAGGTATTCAACGACTCCATCGTGAGGTTGAACAGAATTTACTGAAAGCTCAACTCAAGTACAAGGCGCGACATGATCGGCACCGAGTTGATGCGCAATTTCAAGAAGGTGATGGCATGGTTACATCTGAGTAAGGAGAGACTTAAATGTGAAGGTAAGAAACTCAAACCCATTCGTTATGGTCATTTTCGGATTTTGCGAAAAATGGGTAATAATGCTTGTCAGCTCGAGTTACCTCCATACATGGATATTTACTCGGTTGTCAATGTTGAGCACCTCAAACTCTTCAAGCCTTCAATGCTGGATAATGAGCCAGATACCATAGTACCATCTGTTGAAGACTTGGTCTATCAACGAGACGCACCTCTACGTTAAGATGTGATTCTGGAGAAGAAGGTCACTACCACCCGCAGTGGCATAAATGAGACTTTTCGAGTCGGTCGGAAAGATCAACGAGCACGTGCGGCAAAGTGGTATACTAGAGAACATGGACAAGCCCAATTTCACATCTCCAGTTTGATCGAGAGGTCGCAACAGGGGTTGGCTCCTTCCCAACAAGGGAGTCATGATCCGGGAGGATTTTCAAGTCCTGATCGCATACGGCTTCGCGACCTTAACCGTGTTCGGAAAGGTTTCGCGACCATGGATGGGTCCGCGACCATGGATTGGTTCGCAACCATAAAAAGGAATTCGTTCCCTGTTCGGAATTGTAATCTGATCCGAATATATATAACTAAGCTTATCCGTTTAGGATTAGTTAGTTATATGAGTCTAATACGTTTAGGTTATTCCGCATATTAGAATCTGGGCGAGCCTAGTACGAAAACCAAGGCTAGGTCTCAAACGGATCTATCAAGATGGAAAGCCCCAATGACATCAAATTATCGACCACCCTATCAAGCACCAAGACCGGCAGCAATCCAATGCCCCAGCTACAAAGGGAACCATCTTCAGAAGGATTGTCCATGCTTCAACATACACTGCTTTCATTGTAGACAATGTGGACATCGTAAAGAGTTATGTTCTTGGATCTAGCTTCCATCTGTTGGATCTAAGTAGATCTTAGTATCTAGCTTTTGATGATTAATGACGATTTGAATAAATCCATTGTGATTAAAGTTAATCTGAAGATGTCAGTTTTGATGATCAAATGACAAATTAGATAAATCCTGATTTAGCACAAGTGAATTGAATTGATTATCGGTAAACCCTGAATTGGATGTTTCCTTAGTTGCGGGTTTGATATTGATGCATACGTAGAGAGGGAGCTCGGTGGTTGCATCAAGCTTGTGCAAATTGATTGATCAAGATGTTATATGACAAACCCTGAGGTTGATGACTCCAGTTGTGGATTTGATATCGATACACATGCTGAGGGGGAGCTCATCACTTTGGTCATCTAGGTTGATTGATGTCTTGACATGAGTAGTATAGATCGTGTGCGTATGTGTTTATCATCTACGATCTATATGATTGTATTCTATCTCATACTCATTTGCTACTCGTTGAATATGGTTGCGTCATTTCACTGGAAAGAGAAACTGTTGAGCTAACTCCTGTGTGGAGTAGTTTCTCTAATGGTGATTAATGACGATCTGTATTTGAGACTAATATTGTGTATTGAGTGTACGTATTGTAGTCTCAGTTTGATTGCAGGATAAAAGTGAGCAAGGACGTGAGGAGGATGAAGACGATATGAGACATCCTGAGTAAGGTCAAGCTTAGCGAGGATGAGCTTTGTGAAGACAGGCGTCAAGCGGTCGAGCTTCGCGTGGTCAAGCTTAGCCAGATCGAGTTTTGCGATGACGAGCGTCGAGCGGTTGAGCTTCACGAGGTCGAACTCCACCTAAGGTAAAATCCAAGATTTAGGATTGTTTCTTAGGATTCTACCGGTCTCGGTGTTTGGAGACAGACTGGGTTGATAGGTTTCTTTTTACTAGTTTGACCGTACTATTAAGAAGGGTCGGAAACTAGTAGTTTGAATCTATCTAGTGCGGAAGCTCAGATGTATTCATATCATCTTGCACTAGTATCTTGCATTGCTAGTGAGTCTAAGTGTAGTTCATGTGCATTAGAATAAATGTTTTAAAAACTGCACTTAGTCTTGATCGCCAGCTATTTAAATTGGTTTATGTATCTAGAGCTGGTCGTGGTTGTATTTGCATATTCTGATCGTATCAGTGTTGATACGTGGTCGTGGTCGTGTCGTTTGTTTGGCGGCTTTCTGTTTAGGGTTTGGGCGTGGTCGTAGGAGTTCGGACTGGTGGTATCAATCTTCGGCTCGCTTGCGTACGCTCGACCAAACCCTATCGACCACCTGTTTTCGATCGGATGTCAGACCTGTGTGGTCGTGGTCGTTGCTGAGTGACAGCAATCACATCTGCGAGAAAACGGCAAATCCGTATGTGCAAATACTCTAAATTGCATTTGAGATGATTTTTGGATTGGACATTTTGATAGTAGGAAAGTTTCTGAGTTTTCTAGAAGTTTTTAGACCTTTCTAGGTCTTGATCCTGTTGGAAAAATTGTAGAGCTTTGAGTTATCTTTCCAACAAGCCAAAAATCATCTCAATCGGATCTCTGGATCAAAAGTTATACTTATTTTACTGTCAGTGTATAGTAACCGGACACTGTCCGAGCATGGGCGGACAATGTCCGCCCTGTACAAATTTTTTTCAGTCTTTTGCAAAATGAAACCAGAGACGTTTGCATCCGTCCGGGGCCTTTTGTCCGGGAAGGCCGGACTTTGTCCGACGCCTGTACAATCTGTTTGAGATGAGAGTTAACAGAGACATATTATTTTGTCTGGTGGGGTTTTTGTCCGGACAAATAGTATCTGTCCAGCCTTCACAAATTTCGTTGAAACAGTAACTGACACTTCGTGCTTTGTGAGTAACAATCACTATTGGGTTGTACTGATCGGACATTGTCCGAAATGGCTAGACAATGTCCGGCCTGTACAATTTTGGCCCGGTTTCTTGCAAACGGCTAGTTTTTCGTTGAGGCTATAAATACTTCGTGTTTGGCTTCATTTGTGGGTGCTCAAAGAGTTGATATACCAGCTGAAAACCTAGCCAAGTCAATTGCATTTGAGTTATTGCATTTAGAGACTAGAGTTGAGCCCAAATCTTGAGTTGATTTGAGAGAGAGCAATTGTGTGAAGCTAATAGTGCTTAGTGCACTTTAATCACCATTTGCATGCTAGTGCTAGAGTGTTAAGCATCTCATTTGCATTCTTGAGCTCCTAGCACTTGATTTGTTCAAGTGAGCGTATCCGGCTTGTTACTCTTGGCGATTGCCTTCGCCTAGACGGTGCCGGAGGAGAGCCGAGATCTATCCAATTGGAGTTTGTCGGAAAGGCCAGCAAAGGATTGTGAAAGGTGTGGTGCTCGCCTATCCCGTGTGGAGAAGGAGCAACCTTAGTGAGATATCCTTCATGGATATAGAAGAGAGGCTCCGAGAGAGCGCTTCAACGAGGAGTAGGGGAGACCGAGTGAGTCTCCGAGACCTCGGTAAAAATATTGTGTCAATTGCATATTTCATTCTTACTTTATATTCATTTTGATACAATTGCTAAATTTACTTTTGTTACATGATTTGTTGAATTTTTTATATGGTTGAATGCAACTAGTTGATTGAATTGTTTTAAGTCTTATTGTATAATCTAACTCAAACAATTATCTTGTTAAAATAGCTTAGTGGGGAAGAAAATTTAAAAGCCTCCTAATCACCCCCCTAGTCGGCATCCTCGATCTTACACCATCCACAATTGCGAGAGTGCAAGTAGGAAGTCAACCTCCTGTACACCGACTTCCAGCACCATCACAACAGAATATAAGAGGGAATCCACAAGCCAGAGGAGGAACAGTGGCTAACCGAGGAAGGGGATGAGGAAGGACCATAACTGCACCAAGCTGAGGCAAACTCAATTATACATCCATGGAGGAAGCAGGGAATGCTATAGACATCGTACTAGGTAGATTCTTAATCAACTCTGAAGTTGCTTTGATACTATTTGATCTTGGTGCTACCAATTCATTCATGTCAAAAACATTTGCATCAAAGGGTAGATTGCATTTAGCATGCCTGGAATACCCCATAGCTATACAAACCCTAGGAGTTAGAATGCCTGTCTTTTCGGTATGTCAAAATGTGGCATTTAGTATAGAAGGGGTAGAATTTTCAGCAAAACTTTTAATTGTAGAACTTAAAGATCTAGATGTAATACTAGGCATGGATTGGTTATCCCAACATAAATGCCTAGTAGATTGTGAGCGGAACATTATAAGCCTCACAAACACCGAGGGAAGGAAAGTTTTGTTCCATGGTGAAAGATCATCAATTGAAGGTCAAGGGAAATTAGTGCAAGCACTACAGACGGTTAACCTGGAACAAGTGCCCATAGTAAACCTACACCCAGGTGTTTTTCCAAAAGAACTTCCGGGAATGCCACCAGTATATACATAGAGTTCTCTATTGAGCTTAAGCCAGGAGCATCTCCTATAGCAAAAAGACCATATCGCATGCCAGCAGTAGACCTAGAAGAACTCAAGAGGCAATTAGAAGACCTAAAGAGAAAAAGATTCATTAGATCTAGTGCTTTACCAAGGGAGCTCCAGTTTTATTTGCGAAGAAGAAGGACAGAGGAATGCGAATGTGTGTGGATTATCAAGCCTTGAATGAAGTCACCATAAAGAATAAGTACCCATTGCCAAGAATATATGACTTATTCGATTAACTATAATTATATTGCATGAATGATAATTACCACCTTAGGTTACTGGATAATATCATATACTTCTTACTTTGAGCCAAATTAGGTCGAACTATCACGATTAAGCTTTGAAATAAAAGTATAAATTTACTTAAGGGTGTTTTGAGTCAAAAGAGAGTCATCTGTGACCAGATTAGATTGAAATGGTAGAATGGCACAGTCTAGTGCAGGAAATTGTGGTATGACTCTAGTCATGGGCACATAAGGATTAAAACCTTGTGTTGTGCTTCTAGCGACATGGAAACCATACTATCTACAAACCTGGTATGGGATAGGTATGAACCGGTAATATGTGGATCATACATGAACCTCTACATGGTTGTGTCCAGTTTTAAAATTGTGCACGTATTGCTAATAATGCAAATTTACACGGAGCTTAATCCACACACTGCACTCTAACCTAGCAATGAGAAAATGATCGATCGGTGTGGTAGGTTTAGCCCACCACAACTGTGGTTAGTCCGACCACACGGCAGGGGCGAATTGTATGTGAAACATAAGTAAAGTTCATATTATCTCAACCTTGTCGCTCGCACACAGTTACAAGGTCTGGTCTAATCTTATCAGATAGGACTGACATGAAAGTTAAGGTATCTTGCGGGTAAATTAGTACACCTCTGCAGAGTGAAATGTATTCGAATAGTCCGTACTCTCTGGTTATTAGGAGTCGGTCATAGTGGATTAAATCCACGTCGTTGTGACACAAGTACATTTTCTTGAATAAAATTAATCTAGTGCCAATTAAAATATTTTTGTAGCAACTAGACTGACTAGAGCTTAAGAAAAATAAATGCTTTATAACTTAACCCTTAATATTTTTCATTAAGTCATAGGATCATATCATGTATCAAGTACTATCATGGCTTTCTAAGTATGAAAGTACTCGCTCTTGCAAATTACTATTTTAGTAGATGAAGAGTCCAATGATCAAGAAGACTTCACTGTGACACTAGAACTTGAAGTCGACCCACAATTCCAGTAGGAACCATGAAGGAGTCTCGCTATGCTTAATAATCGATTGTGATCATCGTTTAGCTTTCACGTTGTGTTGGAAAAACTTATTTCCTAAGATCTAGCTAATGGCCATGTTGGCCTTTTGTATTAAGACCCAAGGCTATAACTCCCTACTTATGCCAGTTATATAATGTAATTTAAGTTGGATACCACTGTACTCCTGTGCATGATTGAATCCTGAACAATCAGGATGCGATTACACCCTGGGACCCACTGCAATGGGTGAGGTCCCCACAGATAATATAATAAAAGGTTCATACTACACCAAATAAAATAGCCATAACAAAGATAATATAATAAAAGAGTTCATAAATAACAAGGATAATATAAGAAAATAGTTCATACTACACCAAATAAAATGTTGCATACATCATTCATACTCAACATCATAACTCAAGTTACATAATAAATTGATAATCCATAACAAACATTTCAAATAGAACAAAGTCTCTAAATAGCTCATAAAGTAATAAGTCATAAGAAATACAATAGCAATATAGAATAATGCATCATCCACCAAGCCACCAACTATCAACTCCACAACTCATTAGTCGACTTGAATGATGTGATCACTTATAGGTTGAACAAAATTACGCAATAAGTTCTCATATCATGTTTTACTAAGAGCAAAATCATTCAACAATTTAAAAATAAAAAGCACTAACATGATCAGTTTCTTACAAAGTACTTGCATCACCATCTTCAAAATTATCTCCAATAATGTCATGTAGAATAGATTGCAGTTGTCCTACAACAAATAAAAAAAATAACATATATACACAAGTCATATAGCATAAAACTACAAAATTATAGACATGAAACATAAATATAACGGGTTAATCACCTCTTGACTTGGCTCTAATCCAATATTGAGTGCAAATTAATCTTTCAACAGTCTCTGGAGCTAGTCTACTTTGGTATTGATCAATGACACATCCACTTGTACTAAATGCTGGCTTAGAAGCCACTGATATAATAGGAATAACTAGCACATGCATCACGAGCAACCTTTAATAGAATAGGATATTTAAAACCTACTGTTCTCCACCATGCAAGAATGTCAAAAGGATTTTCACTATCTCATGGAAGAGTGATATCCTCAAAATACAAATCCAAATTAGTTCTTTTAGGTTGCTGTTGATATTTCTGAAGAAGAAACTCATTAAAAAAATTTTTCCTCTCATTATAGCTACTTGTGCCTTGCTGAGAGACTCCAAAGCTACTAGCATGCATGATTTGCTCATTTGGCCTAACATATTGGGCATAAAGTGAATTGATAGCTTGATGTATCTCTTGGATTTCTTTCTCTCCACCAACTTGATAAATCTATAAATAGTAATATTCAACCATCTGCAACTTATATCTTGGATCAAGTAAAGATGCCACAGCCAAAATCATGTTTGACTTACGCCAATATTTGTCAAACTTTTCTTCCATTATCATTGCCATATTCACATGAAGGATATCAACACTGTCCTTCCATTCTTGCAATATCAATTTAACTTCACAAAACTCCTAAAAACAAGTTTAATGTAGAATATTGTGTTCCAGAAAGAAGCTCAATAATGATATGGAATGACTTTAAACAAACAAACAAGTCTGTAGCAACATTCCACTCATCATTGGTTGAACAACAATTATACTTTATTGGATTTGAGTAGTTCAACCTCGAGAATGCATCTTTGTAGTGCAAAGTATCCTGAAGCATGAAATAGATAGAATTTCATCGTATAGTAACATCAATAGATAACCCTTTAGAAATATCAAGATCGCAATCTTTTGCTTTCTTTTGGAAATCTTCCCATTGTAAGGTTGAACTCTTCACCAACAATACAGTTTGCTAAATATTTTCAATAGCATTTCTTATCGCTGTCAGTCCATCTTTAACAACTAAATTTATGATATGCGTGGCACATCTCACATGAAAAAAAGCATCATCACTAATAAGCAACTTTTACTGATTAAGATGCTTGATGACATCTTTGATGCAAAGATCGTTGGCTCAATCATTATCACAAGTTAATGAGAACATCTTCCGATCTATATTTCAATCAATTAAGTTATTCATGAAAGCCTGAGATAAACTCATAGTAATGTGTCTATCCATTAAATGCATGACGTTAATGATCGTCTTTTGAAGAGATCAATTCTCATCAACATAATGAGCAGTGATACACAAATAACTTTTGTTTTGTGTTGTACAAGTCCAAAGATCCATTGTTGTAGAAATGCGGCAAGATAGAGATCTAAACATATCATAGACAACCTTTCTCCTCATTATATAGCTCAATAATATTGTTTTTAATGAACTTTGTTGATTTCATATTGAATGTTGGGCATAAAGACTTGACAAAATCAACAGTGTATTTGTACTCAATAAAGGTAAATGGATATTCATACATCACAATTGAGATAGCAAGTTTTTTCAAACTTATTGCTTCATCATACTTATATGCTTCCACAGAAGATATTTGACCACTATATGATGAGTATGCAATCATTTTCTGACCTTTGGGTAAGTTAGAGTTGTGACTTTTTGTATGATTCATCAAGTGAGGTGTGTCATTCTTATTTCTACCATATAACTTTTTTTTGCAAGTCTTACAAATAGCTTCTACAAGTGTGATACTCTTTCCATTCACAAATTCCTTAGACTCCTTTCTATCAAAGTAATTCCAAACATTAGATGTCAGCTTTTTACCCTTTGCTTTAGAAGCATCTTTAGCATTCGTGGTATTTCCGGCATTAGTAGCTTTACTACTTCCGGCCACATTTGCTTGTTCAATACTCTCAGTGTCAACTCCGATCGGTTCAGCTCTCCCTTGAGACCTTTCTCTAGCCCTCCCTTGAGTCTCTTCTCCAACGCTTATAGGTTCTATTTGTTAACCCTGCAAATTCAATTACAATCAGTCAATCACAGATCGAGAGCGTCAGATGTAATGTAAGACAATGATAGAAATATACTTTGGTGATGATGTAAAAAAAATATGTATCTTGTAATCTTGCTTTCTTGTTAGTACTGTATTTGAAATCCAAGAGTCGAACACAAAGGTAACAATGATCAACAGCCATAGTAGCAAAGTTTTCACATGTAACAAAATTGCAACTTATTCTAAAATGATTTTGCAAATATAAATTCCATATGCATTGCTCTAGTCTTTTACTTTTTCGCACAATCAAGACCCCTTTACTCAACAACCACTTAGATTTCTCAGAACATATGATGCTATCATTGTTGATTCATCAGACCCAATAGGTGAGCTTCTGCTATTACCATATCATCTTTCTTTATCACAATGCCTTGATAGCTATGATTATTATCTCTCTTGTTGCATTCCAGTATGAAGGGTTTGCTTCTCATTGCTTTCTATAAAATTCATTGTTGAACTCCTTGCTAGTTATTGCTACGCTACTATACATCCATGGATTTTAAATACACTAAATAAGGCTGGTGTGATTATGTTTGACTCAATCAATTAATTTTGAGTTGTCAAATTTTTAGTTAGATGGTAACTGTTGACGATTGGAACTCTGGGTTCCCCTGCCGATCTTATGCAAGAAAGTGAGTTAGAAGGTATGAGGCTAATCAAACAGATTCTCAAGACATTCAAGGTATCAATGAATCAAAAGATACGGGGAGCAAGAATTATCCAGGTTTGAGCCCCCTTTAAGCTGGGTAATAGCCCTACGTCATTTGTAATTGATTATGTGAAAAAAAGAGTTACAAAGAGGTGGTTACAAAGTGTAGCTAGCTAATCCTATCTTTGCTAAGCCTAATCTTCTCTCTGTCGTCGATTCGTCCCTCCTCTCGTGATCCTTCCCTTGAAGGCCTTCTTATACTACCCGAAGAGGTCGTCGGTTGTTCTCTTGGAAGCACGTCCCACGATCTCCTAACCGCCCCGGAGTAGTAGATGTGAGGTCATGGGTGTGGTAGTTGCTGTTGCATCTAGGTCATTATGCTTGATTTTGATGATTAATGAAAACAAGCGTTTCAGACTAATTGTATTTTTGAGCGATTTGATACAGAGTTGTGTTGGGAGGATATACAAGATGATCAAAATGAACCCAACGTGAAAAAGAGATAAAGCACAAGTCGCAAGGAACAAAGACGAGACGCAAATCGCAAGATTGAAGTTGCAAAGGACCTAAAGTAAGATGAGATTTTGTTTTTACCGATCTCGGTGTTTTGAAGGTTGATCGGTTTAGAAATTTATTTTTAGTTTTAACCGTACTATAAAGAGGGGTTGCAAGTCCTCTCTAGATTTCCAGCATAAACAGAAAAACTATTAGGTCATTGCATTCGTTCTTTTCAGTTGGATCTGATTTGGTTTTCAAATGAGTTTATGACAATAGAAGTGTTTTTACTTTTTTGGAAAGATCTAGGAAGATCTGGGTTTTTCTTTTGTTGACAAAATTATAGCCCTTTAAATTATCTTTCAAACAAGCTATTAAACTCTTCAATCGGACCTCTGGATCAAAAGTTATAACTATTTTTATCCATACTGACTGTCAGCATGTGATGCTGACTGTCAGCATGAATGTTAGTTTGTGTTGCTGAAATTTGTTGAGAGAGCATGTTTTTTGAGCCATATTTCTTTTTGCCTATGCTGACTGTCACATGTATTTCGACCTCGAGCTGTTTGTTTTAAGAATTTGTTTTAACTGGTCGAGTTTGTAGTCGATGCTGACTGTTAGCATGAGGTGTCAGTTTCTATATACGACCACAAACGACTAGCAAAATTTTATCCGTGATTTTTGTCGAGCCGTGGTTATGAATGCTGACTGTCAGCATGTGTTGCTGACTGTCAGTTTGTGCTGTTTTATTTCTTTTTTTGATCTCAAACGGTTAGCTGAGTTTTCTCCGTAAATTTCTTCTTTCTGGTCGTGACCCATGCTGACTGTCAGCATGCACTGTCACTTTTACAGCTCGTGCACAACGGCTCTTTTGATGTTTTGGGCTATAAATAGAGGCTTTGAGCAGATGTTTCTTACACCAAGCAGTCTCATATTCATATACACACTTGAGCCTTAGTTCTCAACACAAAATCTTGATCTTTTGATTAAGTCGTAAGTTTTTGTGATCCACCGAATTTTTTCTTCACATCATTTTGCATATCTAGAGTTTCTCGGTGATTGTTGGAGGTCTAAGATAGACCTTGCAACTTATTACTCTTGGTGAACGCCCTCACCTAGACGGTTTGGTGGCGTGGCCGTTGACCTCTTCTTTTTGGAGATTGTTGAAGAGGCTCGGCGTCATTGTAAAAGGTATCGGTGTTCGCCTTTCCGGAGTAGACAAGGAGCAACCATTAGTGAGAAATATCCTTCGTGGATATTGAAGCAAGACTCATTCATTTGAGTGCTTCAACGAGGAGTAGGAGAGACTGGGCGAGTCTCCGAGACCTCGAGAAAAATCTTTGTGTTTGTTCACTCTCTCTTTCTTTTTAGTTGTGCAATTTATTATTCCTTTGTTTCAGTTCTCATTCTTTGCAAAAGTTGTTTTTAATTGAAAAGTTTTAAAGCCTCCTATTCACCCCCCTCTAGTTGGCATCCTCGATCCTACAGTTGCTATAGATCATGAGTACGTGGTGGTTTGGCTGGCTTGACTCGGTCGTCATGGAACCACTTTACCGTCTTAACCTCCTTCGACGGTTATCTTGTTAGGGACTTATTATTATCTCGTGAATAACCATAAGGATCATGATAGGGTAATGTTTAAGGAATGATCGCGTAATACTGCGACCACGGTGTTAAGGTTGGTTCTTGTATCCGCGAGAGAGGATGGTCGTATGGACTATCTCCGCGACCACGCCGCCCTTGGATACAACATAAAACATAGGTTTTAAGATAACGGATGCCTTGATTTTGTGTAAAATGGATAAGATTTTGAGTTATATCCAGAATGCTCTTGGATTACCCAATGTTCCTCCTTCTGGCCTTTGGCGACCATAGGGAGGGGCGTGGCCATAGTCATGTGCGACCATGTGGCGCTATTGCAACCTTGGAGGTCTAAAAACAGCTAACAATCCTTGTCAGTAACGTTGTATTCTGTTTGAAATTCCCTTTTGGCATTATCTATTACAGATTTAAAGACCTATCTTAGGAGCTTGTGGAGAAGCCCTTTTTTCAAACAATTGCTAATTTGCTATAGCCTTAAAGCCTGGTGGTGTTCTTCGCAATTGAGCTGAGAGTATGTGGATGCATACCCACCAAAATTTGAGAGAGAAAGAGAGAGAGATGGTGACTTGGTGGCAAATGTCGCACTTGAGCATGGGCGAGATGACCGGCACTGTGTTGGAGAGTAGTGGTGTTGCGGCATAGATCTGTTTCTACTCGATTGTGCGAAGGAAGCAAATAAAGATTCACCTTCACCTCATTAGCATATCTAAGTAAGAAGTAGCATATCAGAGTAAGAAGTGCTACAATGAGCAAGATCCATTTGATGAATCCTCAAGCAAAGCGTGTTAATAATGTAGGAGAATGGATTGCTACTCTAGTGCTAATTTTAAAATTATTTACCTGAAAACCCAAGAACCATGTAAGCATAAGATCATAGATCAGAGATTTTCCACTAGATGTGCGGATGCGACTATGCAACAACGGAAGAAGAGTTGATGTCGTGATCGAATCATGACCAATAGTGCAGCAGTTCCAGTTGTACTTGTACAGAAGTCCACACGTCCGGAGAAGGAGTACCGCATGTTCGTGTGCTAGAACCATCATACACAGTTAGGGTTTTTTGAGGTTTATCTCGTGGATGGTGGCAGCGGTCAGAATAGATCAGATATATTTTGCATGCCACCTTACATCCTTTTATAAGGTTTCGCAGATAAGTCCTACTCAAATGCGAACCCTAATTCCAATGGCCGTAAACCCATTACCAATAGGGGACCCGTTTCGTATCCCATCCGAATTAATGTTCCAACCCATTAAGTGTGTGATCTTGGAGGTTCGTGTATATTTGGTCGCGATCGAAAATAACTTCCCGAATCGCAAGTCATAAGCGGTCCCTAGCAAGACATTATGACTACTCGCATGTACACGAAGATCATATCCGATGAATCTACACAACTTATCATGGATTTTCTTTTTGCCTCACGATACCAGATCGAACTCAAGGTGAGAAACATGTCATCCTTGAATCGCTCGATCCTTTCTCGATCTTGTAATGGACTAACCTTTTCATAGTTGACTCTCAACTATATTCAGCACAGCCATGCACTTTCTTAGTCCAATTATATCAAGGGTCCAGAGATACCTCTCTCAAGATATGAGGGACAAATTCTATCTTGACCATTCACTTTCAATCGCATGGTTCATAACATATTTGTATGTCACCTTTATGAGTACTCGGTTAAGATCAGCTGTTGATGACACCAAGATATGCTACTATGCATGTATGAAATTGTGATGATCTCAGGTCTAAAGATATTCCAAAATAACTGTTAGAAACAAACTGATGATACATAATAATCTCAACAGTGTCTCAAGATGGGTCAATCCCACCAATATGTGTCCATGACATCAACTCGATATCTCATATACATGGTCTGTGAAACTTGACTATTAATCAATGATCGTGCTGACTTATCTTATATTATTATTCCATATAATGCAAAACATTAGGGATGTTTAGAATAAGTATAATTGATAATGACATAAGTAAATTGAGATAATTTATATATCATTATAAAGAGTTCCACAAACAAGTTACATATTTATTGATTGATAAAAATGATACTTTATTCAGGGAATGCAATAAGAATTTATAAATATGTCATGATACAATCATCTCTATGATTGCCTCTAAGGAATATCTCTATCAAATAATCCATATGACCAATAAAAGCACACATTTAAAAAAATTTATTTCAGTTTAGTTAAGCACAAAAAGAAGAAAAATAGCAAGAAGCAAAATTGAGTAAGACCGAAGTGAGGAACCAACGAAGATGTCACAAAATATCCACTAGTGAGCCAAGAAAACCCACAAATACACAGCCTTTAACACTACATAAGCACCATTCTAGTAAGATTGGCACCTCAAACAGAGCTAAAAATGTATTAGCAAAATTAATCACCACCAACCTAAAAAAAGACCGAAAAATTTTTCCTAGAAAAGAATCTTATTGTTCAAGATCTCCACTGAGACATCTGTCTAGATTAAACACCCAAAAGCAACTACAGGAAATTGAAATTAAGCAACATCAGATCCTAGCAAAAAGAAGGGGAAATGCCGATTTTTATAGGTAAACTGGCTTGCTCACCTGAGTGGGTTACCCTGGTTGAATCTGAAGCTGGAGTTAACGATCATGGTGACCCAAAAAGTTGTGAACAGCATGAGAAAGACTAAATCACAGCACCTACGGTTGTGCCGTATAATGCCGCCACCATTGTCGCCTGCATCTTTGCCTGGAGTTGGGTGCCGAGGAGGCGGAGGTGGCGGAGGGGCAGAGGCCGCGTGCCGGCGGATCTAGGGTGGGGTGTCATCGGCCAGTGCCCAGTGGATTTGTGAATTGTGAACATTGAATTTTATTGTGGTTTAAGAAAGTAAATAAAATACACTACATATAGATAAGGATCCGGATTTAACCCGTATCCAAGGTATTTTAGTCAAACCTAACTCCGAACCCGAACCAAGACGTTTCAGTAAAAACAGATCTGCATCCGCATTCGAACCCGGATCCGAATTTCACTATCATATGCGGCTCCGTCCAGATTTGGTTCTGAGTTGAACCCGACCCGAACCAACTCTGTTTCCACTCCTATGTATGTTGTGTGTGTGTTTGTGTTTGTGTTTGTGAAGCCTTTTTTCTACTTCTGGGAGTAACTACTCCTATATAGATACTCATAAAATGAGAGGTATATTCATGATATGAAAAGTATATTCATAGAATATACCTATAATTATAATAAAATAAGAAATATATACTCTTTTGATAAAAATGATATGATGAATTATTCAAGGATTTTTTCACTATGTACTATTAAATACATATAAACAACATAAATAGAAAAAATAGTAAACCGTTGAAGAAGTATATATCCAATACACATATAATAGTATTATATTACTAAATAAGGATGTACAATGAGAAAAAGAAATATTTACAACTCATTTAAAAGGAATATCGAAGTAATTGCACCCCAGAGTAGTCTTGATTTTTCATATGTATGTATATATGTATATATGTATGTATGTGTGTGTATAAACCAGGAAATGTGAATTTATAATTGTTAGAACTTGAATTTATATAAACAAGTTGTAGCAATAAGAAAATAGCAATGTTTGAAATAGCGGGTAGCAGAAACGTAGTCAGGTGTTTTTATAGTGGATAGTAATGATATAGCAAGTGCAATACACTTAGTTATAATACATCCAAAATATGAACATATCTACACTAAAATAGTGTTAACTGTCACTTGTTAACATTGCAATATATTTGATTTTTTCAAATTGCAGAAATAACAGAAATATAGAACTCTACCATGAATTTTTTTTTATCTAAACTACTTCTTTGATCCAAAATGAGTTTTGTGGTGCTAGATAAGATTTCAACCTAGCACCTCAAATCTAGTTTGTGGAGCTTTCTTGTTCCCAAACCAGTGAACTAATAAATAATAAGTTATGAAATTATATTAAAAAATAGGTAATAAACAAACAGATGAACAAGCGCAAGAAAGAATGGAGAACAACACATGAATTAAAAGTACAATTTTTGATACTTTCTTGTTTCCAAACCAAAGAACTTATGATTTCTGAAATTATATTAGAAAGAATAGGAAAAAGAACAATAAGTGCAGGAAAGCATGAAAAATAGTACACAAATAAAAAGTCAAATGAAGAATAGGTAAATCATATAAGATAACAGATCAAGGATTAAGCTTTATTTGCTAAAGTCTTCAGGTCATGTGTGCGGCCCTCTTTTGTTGTTGACATAAGAGAGAATTCAAACCACCAGACGAGAGGTTTGATAGGAAGATCGTTTAGTGGAATACGTGAGGATATGAAAGGTCATACTAGAATGGCCGGTATAAATTATTGTTAGAAAAAAAGGAGGCACAATAATTGTTCAAGAGACAATTGAAATGCTTTTGTGCAATAGCACCGCTATAGACTATATAGCATGTAGCATGTGTAGTAGTACGATACAATGCTACTATTGTACTTAAACATCACAACAGCCGCAACATAGGACTCATTGCAACTTGTCCACTATAATAGCACCATAGTGGGCTATTTAGCACACTCGAAAACAGATCTTAACATTTTCACATGATTTTTTAAGACCAAAAACATTTAACACAAGATACAGAACAATACATCAAGATTCAATGGACTAAAAGATACACATATTGCTAATTTAAGAGTGGTAAATTTTGTATTTAATTGTATACATTATTATATGATGTAAATGTTTTATTCTCATATGTAATATGACTGCAAGCATGGATGCATTAATACTAGAAAGGAACTCGTCCATAATACAAATTCAAGTAATTTGTAGATTCCTTGATTCGCGATATAAAACGTATCAATGTGATCCCAAGGATAATGCATTAAATGCCTTAAAACATAAGTGATAACTTGATTTGGGCTTAAGAGTAAGTACTAGACATAGAAATTTGTAGATTCAAAAAAAAAATCATGTGTTAATAGAAAACTCACAATCTCTATCACAAATAAGTGTATTAGGATAATGACAAAAGTTAATATTGTCATAATTTGAATATGTAACACTATTATAGGCAAGATATCATCTTCTTCTTCTTTGATGTGATCTCTTTAAGAATGAATGTATTAATACATGACATGAAAAAGTTATAAACTGATTCACTGGACTAAATTAGAAATGTAAACCTTTAAAATATTAAAACAAAGATATTGCTAATTTATTACAAGATGTAAATCTTATCTTCTCACACCAAGTGTAAATGCACTTAATGCATGGCAAACAAAAAGGTAACCTGATTCACTGATTCACTGCACTAAATAATACACACAAAAGCTCCGTATTTATTGAAAAAAAAATCACAGACCCACACAAATATACATATTGTTCATCTAAAAAATGTACAGAAATTGGGATAGAGATCAAATTTGTGCATACCATTATATGATATTCAAATATATATATTCTTCTCATATGATCTTTTCAGAAGCAAATATACTAAACATGTGAGAAAAATTACACCATGATTTCTTTTGAGGAATTATGTCATGATTTGATAGACTAACTATAGACGCAAAGTTTTTAGATCAAATATTTAGATGGCAATTCCAATGTGTCAAATATTAAATATGCACCTTAGTATAGGCCACTTACAATGTACTTATTTAGAAATGTGATCAATATTAAAGATTGTGGGCTAGTCTCAAGACTTCACCGATACAATTTGCACTACAATGACTTAGTGCAGTTGCACAAGAAATAGTCTGCATCAAGTATTTTGATCAATCGTAGTACATAATGGTATGGAGGTATCACCTTGGGAGTTCGGGATGCATATTTGTGTACAAAGAAATAGGCATCAACCTAGCTATGTATATCTTTTATGATTACATATGTTCTCTAGCCTAACTACTCACCAACTGATAATAGTTTAACTACCATCCCATCCAAATTATCTGATAAATTAAATATCGGTTTAACGCACACCAACGGTATGCAACATGATTATATGAGCTATTCGTCAATTTTGAGGACTTTTATCCTACGAGTTTTTTATATTCAATATCTCTTGACTTTGAATAACTTTATTAATTAGACCAGTGCAAATTGGCCAGAGGCTAGTCCAAATTCATTGTAAATTTAATCAAACCAGGTTTTAAATTTGAGATAAGACCAATGAACTGAGCGGGCCAACCTATTGTCTACCGGGTCAGGCTTAGCCGGCTCGAATAGACCGGTCGTTTCGGCGGCCCCGGCCCGAGTTTGCACCAACTCTTTCTACTTAAAAAAATGCGCAAGCACTGCCCGTCCCATCCGGCTCATGAGAGTCGGGACCAAGGAACCTACCCGCTACTCAGAGTTGTGGGACCTTCCTATTTTTTGGGCCCGCATGACATAAAAGTGTAAAAGTGGACTGTTTGGTATCTAATTTTCCACTAATTAAAAGTCACCAACCTGTACGGCCCAAGCCACATTTGTCACAGCGTGCAGGTATTTTAAAACAGAGAAAAATCATTATAAAAATAATAAACTAATCCCCTCCCCCCACCCCTTTGGCGATCTCAAAATTCTTCAAATCCACGAGGTAAGAACACGAGCTCTCTCTCTCTCTCTCTCGATCGATAAATTCCCAATTGTTTAGGATGTTGCTTCAGTTCTCTATTTTGTTGAATTTTTCTTATAGATTTTGGGCTACGAATTGCCAATTTGAGCGAGAACTATTTGAAATTAGATAGGGGGAAACAGGGAGGGAGGGAGGGATCGCTGAGTAAATTTTCGTGGAGGAGACGAAGTGTAGTCCGATTTGGAGTGATAGGAAATTGGAACGGATTTAGGATGAGTTCTGCTGTGATGGGGTGCTAATGTGGCGGTGTATTTTTGAAACTTGAAAGGAAAGGATCTGCTTGTGAATGACCTGAAAGTAATGGGGTTAGTAGGTTTGCTGATGGATTGGGATGGCCGTTTTACCGGTAGTGATTAGGTGACACACTAGGTTGTGGTTTACCATAAATTGCAATGATCTCGAACATTATAACGTGATAATATAAGAGAGAGCTCAGTGAGATCAATAAGGGCGCGAGCAGTGAGATTGTATTGCTGTGTAGGTGAAATGGGGAGTGGATTTGGGAGGATGACGATGTCATGTTGTCCAATTTTGGAGGCAAGAAATTGCATAGTAACTCTTGTAGTGAATGGGGTAACTCTTAGGAAAATTGATCTCAACTGTGGTTTGCGTTTGGAGGTACTAAGAAAGATAACTTGCAGTTTTGAATAGGTTCCAGTTTGATGTGCCACTGGCAATTACTCTTTGGTTTCAGCTTTGTTCTAGACTAATAGTTGTGAACTTTTTAGGAGTTGGATAGAAGATTTTAAACATGCTCCAATAACGTGGCTGGACTGGTATGATGACTTGTTCAGAATGAATAGCTCATTTTTAAACTTGAAAGGATCTATTTGTGTATGAGCTGAAAGCTTTGGGGGTATAAAGCTCATTTGTACCATTTGAGTATATACTAATGCAACAGTCATCATGGTGGTAATATGACAGTACAATTCAAAGAATCTTGATTTAGATCACCATCTTCCATCCTTCTGCTAATAAGCTATTCTTAGAACTTCTGAAGATTAGTATTCCTGTTCTTCGTTTAAGATTTGGTCCTGCAATTTCACTTTGTCATTGCAAATGCCGGATGAGTCAAATTTTACACCTTGATGAATCAGTTTGCAGAAGAATTTAGCCCATTCACACTACAAAATGTTCCTAATTTTCAGGTTGAGCTAACCATCTTTTTGGCCAGGATGGACTTTTGACCACTTGGATATTGCCAAATGTGAAAAGAGCATGCTTTAGTGTTACATACCCACGAACGTAGATGATATGAGTGGGAAACCATATAAGGGTGAGCCAGATCCGGGCGATGAGCCTTTGCTTGTTGTGCCATGATGATAGCCGAATGAGAGAAGATAAGAGAAAACTTTGTTTATTATTTGCTTACCTCTTACATCCTAATTTCAGCCAATATATCTAGTCCAGATAAAATCCTAATTGAATACTAAATAGATATCCTTAAGGGATAAGAGACCAAATCCTAATCTAATACGAATAAGTATCCTTAAGGGATCAAATATTCTAACAAAACGTAATCCATCCAACTTCCTACATCAACCAATTTGGGCCTGGTTGCCCTTTTGGAGCTGGCTGTACGTCGGACCCCAAAACGCGCCCATAACATTTCTTTTGTTCTAGAGAAACAGCTCGTCCTCAAGCTGGAAGGAGGGATAGAGTCGTTGAAATTCCAGAACTAGTTCCTAGGAAGTCTTGGTGTCTGGCAAACCTTGCCATTGGACCAAAACCTCCCAATTACCTCTATTCAGCTGTGCATGTAGGATTTGGGCCAGTGTCGGGACCACTTTTCCATTGTTTAATGTCGGTGAGGTAGGAATTGCCACAGGGGGGCTCTCCATGGAATGGTTTGAGGAGTGAAATGAGGAAGACATCATGGATTCTGGCCCATGGAGGAATTTGAAGATGATAAGCCACGATACTATTTTGTCCAGCACCTGGTATGGGCCATAGAATTGGGGGGCGAGCTTCTGGTTGGAGCGCATGACAATCGAGGAAGCATGGTGATGTTGAAGGCCCAACCAACCCATTGACCAATCTCGAAGTGAAGTTCACGATGATTAAGGTCGTGGCGAGTCATGTATTGTTGAGCTTGAATGAGTTGGTCACGAATGTCGAGTATGAGCTAATTGCGATCCACAAGGTATTGTTCTACTACTACCACCTTTGTAAAGCCAATAGTATAGGATGAAAGAGATGGTGGATTGCTGTCATAGACTAGTCGGAACGGCGTGGAGTGCAGTGATGTATGGAAGGATGTGTTGTTGCAATGTTTCGCCCAGGGTAGCCATTGTAGCCACTGACGAGGACGATTGCAGGTCAAGCAACAAAGGTGCATCTCAATTGTCCGATTGACCATCTCTGTTTGGCTGTCTGACTGTGGATGAAAAGTTGAGCTCAAGTGAAGTATAACTTCGGTGAGGCAGAAGTGATCCATCCAAAAAGTGCTCGTGAAGATGGTGGTGCTATCGCTAACGATCGACTTGGGAATAACATGAAGGTGGACAATTTCCTTGAAGACTGCTTATGTGAGCGAATGTGCCGTGTAGGGATGGACCAATGCAACAAAGTGGGCATATTTGGAGAAACGACAACTGATAAGATGACATATTTGCCATTGACATGAGGAATCCTGTCGATGAATTTCATGGAGATGTCTGCCCATATTTGTTGCGGAACTTCGAGGGACTGTAGGAGACTGGCTTGATGTAGGTGCTCGAACTTATTTCGTTGGCAAGTGGCACAACTATGTACGAAGTCCTAAACGGCTTGCTTCATATATGGAAAAAAGAAGTTAGCTCGAAGATGATGAAGCTTCTTTTGTACTCCTTTGTGTCCCATCTCATGTGTGGTTTGAACTATGGATGTCAGATTGGTTGAAGAAGAAGCACATAGATACGTCGGCCATGAGGATGAGGCCATCGGACAATTGCAAGGGAAACTTTAGTTGTCCTGAAGCAATTCGGACCCTGAGTGCTTGCACTTCGGAATTGTTCTCTTGTTCACGTTGAAGGTCCTCGTAGAGCTGAAATTGAGGTCCGAAGATGGCCATAATGTTGCTTGCCAAGTCCTCCCGACACAGCAATGCATCGGCGACCTTATTCAAGCAACCCGGACGGTATTTGACACAAAAGTCAAAGCCAATGAGTTTGCTCAATCACTGGTGTTGCGGAATTGTAGAGAGGCATTTGGCCAAAAGAAATTTGAGGCTATAATGATTCATGCGAACCGTAAAAGATCTACCCCATAAGTGCGGTCTCCAATGGTGGGCAACTTTAACAAGGCCAATGAGCTCTTGTTCATAGGCCGCCACTTGGCATGGTGCGGTTGGATTGGTGGGCTAAAAAAGGCAAGTGGTTGGTCACCTTGGTGTAGTACTGAGTGAAGTCGGAGCCCGAAGAGTCGCAATCAACCACAAATCCGAGTGAGAAATTTGGCAAATCCAAGACTGGGGCGGAAGAAATGGCATGCTTGAGGTTGTAAAAAGCCCGTGTGGCGTCCAGTGACCAAGTGGAGGAATCTTTCTTAAGGAGCTGGGTGAGTGAAGCTACCATGAGGCTGAAATCGCAAATGAACTTGCGGTAGTAACTCGTGAGCCCCAAAAATCCATGCAATGCACAAACCGATCGAGGTGTTGGCCTATCTTGTACAGCCTGAACTTTCACTGGGTCCATGGCGACGCTGGTAGATGAGATTATATGGCTGAGGTATTGGATTGAGGGCTCGCCAAAGAAGCACTTAGATTTTTTGAGGAAAAGTTGGTGCTTCTTGAGAAGCTGAAGAACCATGCGTACATGTCGAAGGTGATCAGACCACAATTGGCTATATATGAGGATATCATAAAAAAAAACCAAGATGAACCGTTGTAGGAAGGCCTACAAAATTTTGTTCATAAGAGCTTGGAAGGTCACCGCGGCGTTAGTCAACCCAAAAGACATGACCAAGAATTCAAAGTGACCATGATGAGTGCAGAAGGCCGTTTTGTGCACATCATCAGGGTGCATTTGAACTTGGTGATATCTTGAGCGCAAATCCAACTTGGTGAAGAAGCATGCTCCCTTTAGTTCATCTAGGAGCTCATAAACCATGGGTATTAGAAACTTATCTTTGATACTCTTGTCATAAAGTGTCTGATAATCGACATAAAACGCCAAGTACTATCACTTTTCTTGATGAGCAAGACTGGTGATGAAAACGACGAAGTACTTTGGCTGACTCATTCCTTGTTCCAACATCTCTGTGCATTGTTTTTCCAGATCATCTTTTTGGAGGGGCGGGTAATGATACAGCCGAACCACTACTGGGTTGGATTCCAAGCACAAGATGATGAGGTGGTCACAATATCTTTGAGGCGGTAACCCATGTGGTGCAGTGAAGATCCCCTCATCTTCGTACAGCAGCTTTGCCAATAGTTCCCAAGTTGCGCAGGAGAGCACCTGTGCCCTTTCAGGCTTTGGCGTGGCCACCCTGTGCCACGTGACGTGATGCGCCTTCCACTAGGGCAGTCAAATTGGCAAAGTCCCATAAGATGGGTCCAAGGGTGCGCAACCACTGCACGCCGAGGACCACGTCAAAGCCATCTGTAAGAAATTCTTCGACTCTGATATGATGGGCAGATCACAAAAAATCCTCATACGCGATAGTTGATTGCTGTTTGCCACTGCAACCTTGAGGCCATGCTGGGGAAGTAATGGAGCCTTGGTCATGTGGACAGTCGATTCACTTATGAAATTATGGGCGGAGCTCGAGTCAACCAAAGTGAGCAATGATCGTCCATGTACTTGAATCCGTAGCTACATGGTTTGCCCGGTGCTAATATTGATCAAAGCATGAAGAGAGATCATGGCATGAGAACGCTCCTATGTGCACCCTCATTGTCGCCCTCCTGGTCCTCGTCAGTAATCTCCACCCAGAATAAGAGCTTGCATTTATGCCTGTGAGTATATGTCTTGTCGTAGTTCAAACAGAGATCCTTGCTATGATGCTTGGCCATCTCAGTGGGGATTAGACGTTTGAAAAAATGCGGCAAGCTTGTTGTTTCTGTCGGGTTGGTCAGCTGTAGGGCTAGTTTTGCGGTGATTGGCACCGCCTGACTAGTCGCCAGCACCCTACCTTGGTTGCTCAGTGTGGACAGTGGTTGTTCCAACAAGGAGGCCCCCTGTTGATGGCGCTTTCAAAAGCTCATGCCAAACTCATCGCCATTTGTATATTTGTGGGATTTTGCAGTTCAACATCGATATGTAATGGCTCCGTTAATCTTGCTGTAAATATCAAAACTTGCTACAATCGAGAAATCGAGTCGACATGGCAGATTAGGGCGCCGAATTGTTTCGGGTACTCTTCGACTGTGCCTGTGAGATGGAGGCGCATCAATTCTCCAAGCGGGTTACTGCAGAGTGGGGATCTGAAGCGGAGGTGACAAAATTCTTTGAACATAGGCCACGTCATAACACCTTCATCCCATTCGAATTGAAAATACCATTGTTGAGCAATTTTGGTCATGTGGTATGAAGCCAACCACACCTTCTCCTCTAGTATGTGCTGGCCCTTGAAAAATTGCTCGCAACGATTTATCCAACCTAACGGATCCTCCTTCATGTCAAATGTTGGAAATTCTAATTTGTGGTGGTAATGGGGAACACCTGGGTGATTCTTACGGTGATGATTTGCCTAGGAAACACCGAGCGCCTCGTGCCCCACTTAGTTGCCTTTTCTAGGGCATCAAAACAGTTGTTGTGCAGATCAATTTGCTGAAGCATCTCCTCCTGCCTTTGGAGAATAAGGACTAGTATCTCCTGGTTACTTGCCTCTTCTGTAGCAGTCAGCATGGGGGTCGGCGATATCAAGTCGTTACAAACCCGTGAGTGGAAAACCCTAGAAGGGTCAGCCAAATCCGGGCGATGAGCCTTTGCTCGCCATTCTGTGGTGATAGCCGAATGAGAGAAATGTGAGAACTTTCTTTATTATTTGCTTACCTCTTACATCCTAATTTCAGCCAATACATAGCTAGTCCAGATAAAATCTTAATTGAATACTAAATAGATATCCTTAAGAGACAAGAGACCAAATCCTAATCTAATATGAATAAGTATCCTTAAGGGATCAAAATATTCTAAATGCGAAGAATGTTTGGGCCTGGTTGCGGGTGTACACCTGGACCCAGAACACGACCATAACATTCAGTAATTTTTCCATTAACTCAATTGTGGAAATTGGATGAAACCTTAACCTGACCTTACTTGAAATTTAGAACTACAGGAACCCCTTTCCAAGAGCTACAGTACAATGAGTATAAATGTACAAAAATACTTTTTTTTCATACGTCAGCAATCCAAGGTTAATGTTTGGCAAGTTGAATTGAAGCTATGAGCAACATGTTCATGTTATCTTATTATAAATATCGCATTAATCACTAGGCCCAATATTAGGAAAGGTCCTTCTGAAGAGCCACTGGCAACTTGTATAAGGAAGCAAGGCAGCATTCTGATTTGGTAACTCTGTTTTGGATCAAGCTGTCCTAATATGAAATTAGATGGTGAAATTTTTTTAATGCATTATCATGTTTTTTAAAACCATAAATTACTCTCTTGAGTCTTCAGGACTCTTATCCCTAATGCAAAGGCAATACATAATGCATTATGCATCATTTCATAAATGTGAAAGGGTTCTTCCCATTTTCCAATTTGATGTTTGTGCTAAAATTTTTGTGTCATTTTCTAAGTAATTCTTTTTTTTAATCTTATAACAAATCTCAAGCCCCTTCAACATTCTGCTTTTCTTTTGGTTGGTGAAGTACAATTTCTTTTTCCTTGTGTGACTTTGTTTCAAATAGGCTCTAAAGATTGAAAGAATAGTGAATTATGATGAAATATTTTTCACATAACTCACTACTCAACTAGGCCACAGGACAGGAGGTGTAAATTTGACGTCCTTGTCTGCTGTAAGCCAATGCCAGCTATCTGCTAAGCCATATTACTGTGGTGAAAATTTCAATGGTCCATGCTGTTGCTTCTTGTAAAAAGAATGCTAACAAAGGGAAAAAAAAAATTTAAAGCACTGTTCATTGCTCCCTTGTTCTATTTTTCTGTTGAGCAATTGAGCTCCATCAAGTGGTAGTTGTATTAGCATTTCTTTCCTGTGTTTTCATGCTTCTTGCAATTTTTGTTCTACATGACCCTCTGTTTCATCAAGTAAGACCGTGAAGATAGAGCAGATTCTGACAGAATTGTTACACCAAAAACAAAGTAAAGACCACCACACGTAGCCATGTTACGTCAACAGATGAGGAAAAAGATGAAACAAGAAAAGTTGGCTGCCGCTTATGGTCTATCAGTAAGTGGTGGATCTCTTCTCACACATACATCAAGCTGCTGTAGTCCATGGGGCATTGTTCCTTCTTTTTGTTATGGCAGTACAGCAGTGCATCTATGCCTGGAGCAATGAGACCATCTTCATCCATATCACATTGACACTATTTAGTATTGATCACTGGAAATGATATAATTTTTTTGTCTTGAATCCACCAAGTCATATATATGCAGAATGATTATGCAGCACAGCCGAGAATTTTGTTGTTAAATTCCACCAATAGTTCTATTGTACATAGAATGCGAAGGAGTGTGTAAGAAATACCTCAAACATAACCCAAGTGACTGAAGAAACAACAGTCCCAGAAAACATGTAGAACTGACTCTATTTGAGTACCGAAAATACAAGTATCTCCATCACATCTCTAGCACTTGAATAAGCTCTAGTCAGTATTGTGTTTTCATGGACAATTTGAAGATTCTGATCTTCAACAGAACCTGAAAGTCCCAAATTTTTTTGATACTTCTACAGGGTGTATTTGTGACAAATTTTGAAAAAAAATATACAACAAAGCCATAGAATATTCCCCTTGTTTCTCAAGAGAATACCATATGATCATATATACTCTTCAGAGGAAGTTAAATGGATGAATTTTTAACTTTCAATAATTTCGATCAGAAAGATGGATAAAAAGTTTGTGGTCTAGTGTAATCAGAAGTTTGTTTATGCTACTATTAGCTTTTGTTACTTACTTTTCTTTTCTTGCTGTAGACACTTTTCATCATTTGGACTCAGGACTTTGTACAAGTGCAGCATATTTGTTCTTTCACTGCAGTCTCAAAGTATAATTATCTTGGCCATAGGGTAAGCTGACTTCTTGGTAAGCACTAACCCCTACATATTTGTATTGGCAATTGTGTTGAAGTATAATCACTTGTATCTCCAGTTGTTGGTGCGTATTTGCAATTTGCAATTAGAGCTGTTGCCGTGACTATGCACTTATGCTAGCTTCCCTTGAGACAATCGTAACATGGCAGCATGTTATGGCAAGACCACTGAATATAGTAGCTCTTTGCAACATGAAAAGTCATTTGAATGATTGCATCCTTGCCTGGAAATTGCTTGTCCGGAAGGTCAAACTAAATCTCCAACTGAAACAAACCTGGAAAATAAATTAATGCAACACAGTCAGACCAGGGCTGGCTTCCTTTCTCCCTTTAATATTTTATGGGTTCGAGATTGGGCATCTGCATTGAGAAACGAAACCCTAACTGCAAATTCTAAAGCTCTACAGCACAAAATATTGTTGTATGTGTTCTGTGATGTTCCATATTCTAATTAGATACTCTTACCTCTGCTAATTGCTGTAACTAGAAGGTTAAATTTATTATATTGCAATTGAAGGTATCACTCCAATTTCTAGTGTGTGTATATTTGTTGTCTTCATGGAAGATGGCTTCTGCTGTGTTTAGTTTAAACTAAACATATGAGTCATTATGTCCGTAGCAACACCAAGATGCTAATGAATTAGCTGTTAATATTGCAGCTATACTACACAAACATACAAAATATATGGTACTAGTTTATTCCACTCAACATTCACAAGAATAACTTTTTCTTTTTCCAAACTTAGTTGAATATAACTCAAGAATTAGTTCTTGCTAACTTTTTGGCAATTAGTTATTGCATCATATTGTTCTCATTCTTTGAGAAGGTTAGGCCACATTGTTAGGCAGAA
The DNA here is from genome assembly GCA_019359835.1 of Pharus latifolius. Taxonomy (NCBI): domain Eukaryota; kingdom Viridiplantae; phylum Streptophyta; class Magnoliopsida; order Poales; family Poaceae; genus Pharus; species Pharus latifolius. The sequence continues at coordinate 81,221,754 of CM033323.1, read as the reverse complement.
ACATGTACAAGAATAACTTTTTCTTTCTCCTAACTTAGTTGAATATAACTATGGAAAGTGGAATTCATTAACATGCATTGCATGACTGGAATGAAGTGTTTAGTAAAACAGTAGTTGAATCTCTTGATGTTTAGGTAAGCCATTGATTAGCATGTTGAAACACTGGTGTCCATACTTGTGAGTTGTGTTGGTGACTGCAGGTTTCTATGCACCGAGAAGATGTATACATATAGGTTGTTCATTTACCACCAAAGGTCCCTCCAACCTACTAGATCCACTGAACGTGAATGGTTATGTTGGATCACTAGAGAAATGTGAGTGATAAGCTTGTTTACAGCACTGGGAAATTTCCTGCATGCATCATATACTGCAGATTGTGCAGAACAAAAGACAAATATTTATGTAAACTTCTCCTTTTGTCTGAAATTAATTTCTGGTACTATGGTCTACCATACCGATATTGCTGCTGTGAACCCACCATATAGTAAATGTTTGGTCAAAGTGCTAGCATGATAATTACTGCTCCAGAAGTGTTATATACAATTCCAACTTGCTCTAGGTTCTTAATATGAACTGTACCCGTGCACATGATATTTGGGTATCACAAATACTTTCTAGAATTTTATAAATTGAGAGGATTTTTTCTGTTCTTATTATGAACTTGCCCTAGGTTTTTGTTTGCACTGATCCGATGGTGGATGAGTGGGTCCTCATGAGAGCACCATCCTCACCAAAGTGCTTTCATTGAAATGTGAAAGTCATTTACCACCGCAAGTTACACCAAATTTCATCCAATTCAAATGGCTAAATTAGTCAGTTTAGATTAGTTGTCGAAAAACTGATACAGGTCACATGACAGAAACTGGTCGAACACCGATTTTCCTTGAGAAGAATCATTCCTGTTAGTCTGTAAGCTGCAAGTGTTCAACCTGGAGTCCTAGTAATATTTAACAGTTATATTAGAGCTGATGTCCCAGTACTAAATCATACTTTCCGGTAATCCATATGTATCACCATAAAATATATTTCTACATTGCTAGAAATATCACACAAAAAAAAATAAGGTACTCCCTCTGTTCTTTTATACTTGTCGTTTAATATACGTACTAGGCAAATTTTTTTTAATTTTGATCATTGATATATAAATAAGTATGAAGATTTGCTAGATGAAAATAATGTTAGTAGATTTCTCATCAAATTTATTTCTGTATTATTATTATTTTTATAATTTTTGTTGATATATAGTTATAAAAATTAATGATTAAAATTGTAAATTAATGAATAAAGTTGTATCTTAGAGATCATGAAAATAAAAAAATGACAAGTAAAATAGAATGGAGAGAGTATGATTTAACTTTCTGGATGCAGACATGATCTTACACTGGCAGTTACTCTATTATGAAGCCAACCAAACTTCATATAAGATGCCTGAACTTCAAATCTCATGGCAATTTTTACATTTTTGCAGTCCTTTTACTGTTTCCTGGGGTGAAATTTTTTTGTTACATTGATCATTTTTCACACCCTGCATTTCGGATCATTCTGCTGTCCAAAATGGCCATATTTTCAATGTGCAGAGACTTGTCTGTTCCCAGTCGTTTTCTCTTGGCGCCTGGTGCAGTTGATAGACAGATATCAGAAAAGATCAGATGAAAAAAGGTATCTTCCATATGATGATCTGTCTGTCCAAAAAAAAAGGAAAAAGGTTTGCATCCATCCAACTTAGCTAATCCAATCACTTAACGGGTAGTTTGGGAAATAAAGTGACTAGAGACATGGCATAAAAGTAAAACTTCTCTGCTATCTGAGCTGGATCCATCATCTTATCCAATTCCCTGCATTGGAGTGTCGTTGCAAACCACATGAGATGTTTTCAGTTCTTGCTTGGAGGAGAAGAACTGTTCTCAATAGCTTGTCAACCTGCACTTGCATCTGTATCCGGATAATTAGAACGTGTGTTCACACAAAAGAGAGGTTGTGAGTTCGATTTCTAACCTTCTTTATTTTTGTGTGCACTTAGTTGAAGTATTGTGTTAGTGTGTGCACATGCGCGTGTAGTGGTGGGGATGATTTTTTAGTATAACATACATTACCACTTACAAATGCAGTTTTTTAAATAAAAGTGTGTTAACCTACCTTGATGAACATAAGGTAAGGTACCATTGGTTGAATCTTGTCTGCTCCAACTGTGGGAAAAGTTTTTGTGAGGATCCTCGAGAGCCCAGTCAAGAGCTGTTATATATATGACTTGTCTATGATTTAGATTATGGTCCAACACCTTAAGGTTTGAATTGTTAGTGGATTTTATTAGGGGTTGGAGGACTAGGTCTACTTGATCTTCATAGGGGTTCAAGTGAGTTTATCTTGTCTAATAAGTTGACCTTTTGGGTTTATTGTCATATAAGTCCAAAATGATGGTAAGTTTCCAAATAAACTACGCGTTTGAGTGGGTTTAAACCTTTTTAAGAAACTAAAAATTCAAATAAACTTGGCCAACACTTAAAATAGTAGATTCGCATTCCTTGGGCTTCCAAGTCTTGTCACCAAAAACAAAGCTTTAAAGGGATCTCCTACTAATTTTGAGCTGGACGCAATCATAGTTTTTTTTTTTTTTTGTTAATATAGATGTTGCTTTACTGCGTAATTCATGCTTTTTAACTTTCTGGAAAGCAAACTTTATTCATGGTGGTTAGCACAAATGGTAAGGTTGCATATTAATCTTAGAAGCAACTTTTGTACCCACTCAATTAGAATTTAGAACACAACACTAGAGGGAGAAAAATATGCCCTTGTTTACACACACCTCGTACACCATATCTAGGGTTATCAAAAAAGCTAGAAACTTGTCAGATACCCGAGCCTGGCTTTGGCCCGAGCTCACCTTTTAGCCTAAAACAAATTGAGCTGGAGCCTCTCTAACTGGAGACCTAATTTGAGAGTTGGAACATAAAACATCAAAGACAAGAAATGCTGTGTCATGACTCATGAGCGGGGCTCTTTTGTCTGGAGGGATGCTTACCAAAAGTGTTTTCTAATTAATAATACTACGCCATTAGTATTCTTTTAACCCGGGTTAACGCTTGTCTCTCCTCTTCTCAAGGGAAAGTTCTGAACAGGACTGCACTAACTTAGGATTTACCCTTGTATTATATCGGTGCATGGTATATTAGGCTACCTCTAACGGCAACGCGAAGGGCGGCTCGCGTCGACGGAGGCGGAGGCATGCTTGCCGCTTGCTCGGCGTGATGGGACGCGCGAGTTCTTTGGGCGGAGGCAAGCGCGAGGCGAGGTCGCAGCGAAGAAAACGTCACCGTTGGAGGAGGAAGACGACGCTTCGTGTCGCCCACGCTGTGGTTCCCACCGAGTAATAAAGCAGCAAACCGTACCGCTTAAAAATTAAATTGACAGGCGGGTCCACGAAACAAACGATCCTATATGTCATTGAGAAGTATTGACGGTACGCACGTGAAAAGAAATTGGACGCATGGGGCCCACCACTATCGAGGTACGTGTTGTCAGATAGTGTGCTACCAATCAATGCTTCAGCCACAGTCACTGACAAGTGGGGCTACGAAACAAATGACCCAACATGTCAGTCAGTGGGTCAGATCTAATCTTGTACGCACGTGAGCGACGCACGTAGACCCCACCGGACGCGGTTTACGCGTGAGTACGCCAACCCTTTTGTTTTCTCGTACGTCTGCGGTTTGTTGTTTTGTGATTGACGTGTGGGCCCAGTTATGATTGGTCCCACATATCAGTGTAACATAAAATATTTTTTCGGGTATTAGTACAAAGAAATTTTTTGGTGGGGTCCGGATGTCAGTGAAACGAATTGTTTAATAAAATTGTAATATTTTATTTGTTTGTTTTAAGAACCCAATAAGAACCGAGTAAGAACCAAGTTGTTAGAGATTTGATTCTTGTTTGGTTCTCTGGGATTGTTTTCGCATAGTTTAAGAGTTAAGATAAGGTTGAGTGGGTTGATAGTCTTAAACGAAGAGCGGAAAGGCGGGTACTCTCAAATCTGAACGGTACTGATAAAATGTGGTTCTCGAGGAATAGGCCGTGTCATTGAAGCGTGAGATGCTTGTGAGGAACACTTGAACCACCGGCCTTGTGTCGAAGGGCATGAATTGCTCGGCTGCTTCTCTGTGGCCCCGTGCGCACATCCGTCCACCGACACGTCCGAATAAATGCCTTCACAATAAAGAAAAAGGGAGATTCGATCCTTGCAAAGTTGCAATAATGCAAATACGATACGCTAAACATCATATCATCCCCTGTTTACACCGCGTTTGATACTACAAGCCACATCCTTTAATCATCTATACAAAGCAAGATTAAAAGGCTCTTTTTTCGGTTCTCACCTTGCTTGATTGGTTTATTACAATTAGTAGTTTAATATAGGGTTCAGTTTTTCGCCAAAACTGGACAGTTAATGGCCTTACTGTTCCAAAACGCTACGGTCGATATTGGTTGATACAACGGGTGGTTGGGTCTTATTTTAAATGAATGAATAAAATAGTGATTATACATAATTGGGGAAACACAAATCTTAAGAAAATAATAATAAAAAAAGAAACAAGAATAATAGTTTGCTAGAATCACCGAAAACTTTACAGTTTTGGGGCACCGTGTTGTAAATATAAGAAATTGAACCATACTATCATTGACACTTAAATATAGACATATTTATGTATTGGTAAAATTAGTTAGAAGATACTAGAAACTTGTGAATTTGTTATAAAACACCAACTGTGAGTCTAAACATATAAGACATGTTGAGATAATTGTTGAATTGACAAAGTTGAAAAAATTCTCCTCTTGCAGTAATTAAAGTCTCCAAAATTATTTCTCTTGCGGTGCAAGTCAGAGCCACTTGTTTGCAACCTCCTCCAGCTTGTCAAAACGTTAAAAAAAAAACCCTTGGGTTGCTTTCCATCGCACCTCCGCCGACCACTTTATATAATACAACCATGTCATTTGAGACCCAAGAACACGCCGCCGGTGACGAGCACGAGCAGGGCTGCACGTTCTGCGAGATGACGCGGCAGCACCACCCACAGTGCACGCGCCGCCTGCCAAAGCGCATCATCCTGGTCCGGCACGGCGAGAGCCAGGGCAACCTCGACATGTCGGCGTACACCACCACGCCGGACTACCGCATCCCGCTCACGCCGCTCGGCGCCGAGCAGGCGCGCGCCGCGGGCCGCCGCATCCGCGACGTCGTGTCCACCGTCGCCGGCAGCAACTGGAAGGTGTACTTCTACGTGTCTCCGTATGAGCGCACGCGCGCCACGCTGCGAGAGATCGGCCGGGCCTTCCCGCGCGGCCGCGTCATCGGCGCCCGCGAGGAGTGCCGCGTCCGCGAGCAGGACTTCGGCAACTTCCAGGTCGAGGAGCGGATGCGCGCCGTCAAGGAATCCCGCGAGCGCTTCGGCCGCTTCTTCTTTCGCTTCCCCGAGGGCGAGTCCGCCGCCGATGTCTTCGACCGTGTCGCAAGTGAGTCTTTTTCCCTCGATTCACCATTGATGCATCAATAAAAAATCAATCAAGAATCGCTTCACCATCGATTTATCAATCAAGAATCAAGAAGCTCTGAACATTCGCCATGTCAATCGTTTGTTCGTAGGTTTCTTGGAGTCGTTGTGGAGGGACATTGACATGGGGAGGCTGGAGCAGGACGTGAGCTGCGAGACGAACCTGGTGATCGTGTCGCACGGGCTGACGTCCAGGGTGTTCCTGATGAAGTGGTTCAAGTGGACGGTGGATCAGTTCGAGAGGCTGAACAATTTCGACAACTGTGAGTTCCGGGTGATGCAGCGGGGGCCGGGAGGGGAGTACAGCCTCCTCATCCACCACAACAGGGAGGAGCTGGAGCAGTGGGGCCTCTCGCCGGAGATGATCGCTGACCAGCAGTGGCGCGCGGCCGCGAACCGGCGCAGCTGGGCCGAGGAGTGTTCGTCCTTCATCGCGACGTTCTTCGACAATTGGAAGGATTCAGGGGACGAGGAGGAGGAGGGGGAAGAAGAAGATGGGAATCATAAGCTGTTGGAATAATTCGGCTGGTCTTTTTCTCTTCTTGTTTTGGAATTTTTTTAGATTTTTTAAATTTGTTAATGTTTGTTCTCTGTTGACTAATTAATGTAGTTGTGCTGATTATTGTTCAACTTGGAACACATTGATGGTAGATAGATGTTCAAAGTTGATTTGGGGGAAATTCAGAGAAAAAGGCTACTGAAATCAAGAGCAAAAAAAAACTTTTTTGGGCATTCTTTAAAATTCTTTAAATTTGATGATGTTTGTTGGGTATGGAGTAATTTACGTAGTTAGTGCTGATGAATGTTCAACTTGTAACAGATGGATGCTAGCTTAGATATTGAAACTTGATTTGGGGGAAATTCAAAGAAGTCTACTGAAATCAAGAGCAAAAAAGAGAGAACATTTAGAAAAGGATTATGTGTTTGGAGGTTCTGAGTTTGATTTGATTTTAGTTTCTTCATTGTTGTCATTAAATTGTTTGTACTGTTGAGGGAGCTACTATTAGATTTTAACTACATCGCTTTATTTTTTTTTTGGTCTAAAATTAACTTACAATCTTGTATAGTTGTCTGATGTATTAATCAATATTAAGGGTATGTGAGGCTCACTATACCCTGTTTTATTTTTTTCGTGTGAGAAATTAATCTTGGTGTTTCATTTTGTAGATATTTCTTTGTTGCTTTCTATTATTCTTTTTTTAAATATTTTTTGTAAAATGCTTGATATTTTTATGGTTTTCTAATGAATTGGAAAGTAGCTACGTGGCCAAAACATTGCAGGAATCCTTTTCAGGTTGGCGTCAGGCATCCCTTTTAGCATTTTTTTTTGTTCGGTTTGTTTTGTTTTCGCTTTCTAGTGGGGCAGACGAACTGCTGTTCTTACGCCTTTCACATGTCACTTAAAAGAAATATATAAATTAAAAAAAATGTTAGTGCAAATGCAAAAGATTCCTCTCCGATTGTGATGAAAACACGGATGTCCGATCTTCTGATAAGAAAGATAACTTCGATTTGATGAAGAATGACCTTGGTGATCCGGCTACCAAACAAGATTGGACGCCTTGACAATCGTTAAATCACACTCACGAGTCATTATCAACCGTGTCAAGACGCGGCTGACCTGATCACGAGGATCGATTCCTACAAGCAACCGAAGAACAAGTAAGAACAAGATAAAAACAATCTGAAATTGCAAATATAGATGAAGCACACAATAAATTTGAGGTTGTGTAACTTGTAGTTGTTGGTCTAGCTGACACAAGAATACAAGGATGAAGTTTCATACATGCGGAAAACTAATCTAAATAAAACTTGCGAAAGAACGAGAAGGGTGACGGCCATATGTAATAGGGGTGGCAGCCAAGGAGATGGACGTGAAACCCTATGGGTACACGGGCCTTGGGCCCAAATTAGAGGTGGCACAGCACCCGGTAGAATCTGTCTACGAATTGTTTCGTCGATTGTGGGTGATCCAGACGGAATTTGGCAGTGAGGCCAGATCCATTGGAAAGGTGGCGTCGTGCACTTCTCCGTGAATTGCCTATTCACCCCAAACGGACTCCATATATGACTTGGGCATCCGTTTGAAGTTGGACTGCTACTTGATGGCTGAGCTAGACTCACGGACGAGTTGGGCTTGATCTTGAGCTGGGCTTAATGCGTCATGAGTCGCTCCACCTTTGATGTAGCTTGCTGATCTTTCGGTGTGGACGTAGTGAATGGCTCAGCACATGGATTCATGTCAGCTTGCCATTCTCCTTGATCTTCTCCTGGCGGTGTGGAAGTAGTGGAAGGAGTGGATGGAGCCTTATTCATATCCAAGCTAGTGATGTCATCGTCAAATTGGCAGGAGACGACGTGTTCGTCATGGGTTCCACTTTAGATAAACATTCACTTAATTAACATGTAGATTTATAGAGTTGTTTGGTGAGCTTAATATAATGAATTTTTTTTGTTTTTTAAAATTAGAATGCGAGAAGTTGGTCAATTGAGAATTTTTTTACGAATAACCCAATAAAAAAAAGAAATTTCAAAACTAATTCAACACTTTAAAAAAATTCAAAACCTAGTTAGCGACTAAAAGTTATATATAAGCTCAAATCTTGGTCTCTCAATAGAGATAGAGTCTCTTAACCAACTAGACTACAACTGATTTATGTAATTTGTTGTCGTGGCATGATTTTATATCTCTTTTAGTTGCTAGCCCGAGCGGACGTGGCACGCGAGTTTAGCCAGCAGTGTATTGGACCGTACCACGTGTTCAGTTGCTAACCTAACTAGCGACTGAAGATCAGTCGTGCGGTCCGTCTCGCGACTGAAGATTAGTTTTGAAAACTTTTAAAGTTTTAGGTTAGTTTTGAAATTTCTTTTTTTTATTGGGTTATTCTAAAAAAATCGATTGACAGCTGAAAGGTAATAAGATCAAATTAATGCCTGTATGTTGTCTAACGACTTGAATCTTAGATTTTTACTAAGACAACCGGCCGTTTTATAGGTTGGAGCACGATCTAGTTGGTAAAAGGAATTGTTTTTAGTATATCATATAATGTATTATGGGTATAAGATTCTTTTTTCCAACAGGGTATGCTCCCATTTCCAAAAAATAAATAAATAAATAAATAGAATCCATGAATCCAGACTTGGGTCTTGTTTTGAAGAGATTTAGCTTCAACTTAAATCCACAAAAAATTTAAGCCCTTCAAACATGATGCAAGCGTTCAATTGAAGTTGACTCTTAGATAAATTGTAATCCAAAGCTGAAGCCCTGCCTCTTAGAAAAACCAACTTCTATAAAAAAAACTAAGCAATCCTAAAGAGATCCTTAGTTGATCAGAGTTACTAACTTCTAAACAACTACCAACAACCAAAAATATCTAGTCTCCAATTCTCCATACACAATGCCTAAAATCTCAGAAGCAAACTAAATAATAAGAATATACTGATGTAAAACATATAAATTTTTATATCTTCTTCCAAGAATCTTACAGGCTGTGCCGCTATCGGCATCAACTTATATTACTAACATATCTTTGGAAATTACTAAACGATATATACCTATTTCTTTTGATAAAAATCACACCATCTTTTATCTTCTACTTTGTTTTAAAATCATGCATAAACTCAATTAAGATTCATCGCTCCCTAATATAGTGTCTCAGGAAACCACAAGAGTGATATCACCGGTCATGAGTGACAATGGGGCTGTGGTCAAGGTGGTTTGTGGGGGTGGTAACCCAAATAAGATTTGATTAAATGTTATGTCCATTGTAGGAATCTGTACCTTTCAGAGGCTGGTACAAGCCATACACTGAGCATTCAGTTTGGTAGGCTTTCTTTAGGTCTTTCACTTGTCGCTGCCAAGAATTTGTGTTTTTATTTCAGGTTGTTTGTTAGACTCAAGGTTGTCAAACACTTTGCATGACAGCTCGGCCAGTGTCAAGACATAGGAAATAATAGGTTATTAGCAAATTCAAAAAAACACACATACATACGTAATATATAACATATATAAAATGAAATCGAACGCATATGCTGACACACAAAACATTCTTAATTAATTGTTCATCTCGAAGCATGTGGTTTGAATTTTCTTTTGGACAAACAATTAAATTAGAGAATAGCCCTAGTTGGCAGAAGTTGCAGATGTGACCCATGTGTCAACCTATCAATCCTGCTTTCAGCCACAGATGACACATGTCATATGAGCTGTTTTTTTTTCTAAAAAAAATATTTTAAGAGAGATGTTTCAATGTTTTAAAAAATAATTTAGACATGATCTGCTACTACTCACTACTTAATACTAATTCTGTTATTTAAAAACTTGTGCAATTTAGTTTCGAGTGTGGCCAGGTATTTGCTTTTTTTTTATATCTTCTATATATTTCTCTTTATTTTTAATCACTCTCTCTTTTTAGATTTAGTTCTCTAGAATTTATTTAACCTCCTCTCTATCTTCTCTAGTGATGATAACCTAGTAGCGAGAGGAGACGGGGTGGCGAGGCGGCAATGGCACTGTTGCTAGGGGTAGAATTTTAGCTCACGGCTCGCAAGTTACTCGGACTCAACTTGAGCTCGGTTCGTTAACAAACGAGCCAAGTTCGAGCTATTTGCATAGCTCGGTTCAAAACAAATCAAGCCCGAGGCAGATCCCAGCTCGCTCGGGATTGACTCGGTATATATACATACAAAATAATCTCGTACGGGGCGGCTCCTCTCATAATCACACAGATATACACTCATACTTAGGGTTCTCTCCGTCGCCCAGAGCCCCCTCCACCGCCACCCCGAGCCTCTCCGCCGCCCCAGAGCTCCCTTCACCGCCACCCTGAGCCCCCCGGTCGCTCGGCGCCTCCTCCGCCGCCCCGAGAAGTGTCGAAAACAACTGAGTTGAAAACAACCAAGTTGGTCCATCTCACGAGTTGGACTGAACTAAGTTCGAGTTGACTTTTCAGCTCAATGAGGTAACTGAGCCGAGCCGAGCCAACTCGCTAGCCTGACCGAGCCCGAGATGAGCCAGGGTCGGCTCGCTCGAACTCGACTCATTTCCACCCCTAACTGTGGCCCACGGGTGGAGGCAATGAGAGGTGGTGGTCGTAGGGAGATATGAAACAAAAGGGCGGTGGTCAGGAGGCGGTGATTTTTATTGTTCGATTGTCTAACATACGTTTCAGATAGAGTGTGAAAAAAATTGAAAACACAAAAAATAGTAATTTTTTAAAAAATCAATAATGCCTATTATTATTTGATTTAATGGATGAAAATATATATAATACATGTATAGTAACTCCTGTATTTTAGAGGATTCAATTCATTTTAGTTTAAGCTATGGACTTATAAACTAAAAATAGGCCAAACAAAGGGTCTGAGGGCTTATTAAATAAGTTTAATACGGTGTTTGGCCTAGTTTCGGCTTCAATTTATAGACTTATAAGCTAAAATTGTAGTGAAACACTTAATTTATCTCAGAATTTATTCCATAAGTATAACCACTGTTTGAACTAGAAACCCTTAAACAAACTGAATCTAATGGAAAGAGATTTATTGGGATTATAAATGAAGTCTCAATAAATTGACTTATCTTGGTTACAAACACACTTTAAAGATTTATTGGGATTATAAATTGAAATCTCAATAAATTGACTTATCTTGGTTACAAACACACTCTAAAGTAAATGGAGAATGGTTTATTGGGCCTCTAAATTCAAGTCCTAATAAACTGACTGATCAGATAAATTTAAGCTCAACAACATAAGGAGAACCGGCAAGGCTTGGCATGCGAGGCCTGTAGCAAAGTTGGTCCACAAAAGTGCAAAGGTCCGGTTGGTCTGATTCAGACGTCCTCAAATAATTTCTTTACAGATGAGCCGGGCCGAAAAAACAATCCCAAAAACACTAGGCTCAGCAGTGAGTCGGCCCAAGCCCAACATGGTCAACATTTTTAATTAAGTCAGACTATGGATATACATGTCCAAAGCTGATGTATCATATTGTCCAGGTCTCTTGCTTCATCTGTTCTTTCTTATGTCACATTTCTCCTCTCTCTTTTGTCTGCACTTTTATTGATGAGATGCAACAAACTTTGTAAAATTGCACATGAATAAACTTTTCATACGTTCTCTACATGATTATTTCATTCGCATCCTTATTAATACGATCAGTTTATGTTTGAGATATACATGGAGTCCTTAGAAATTTTTGCTAGTCAAATATGCACAAGATTAGTTTATTTAATTGTGGTGAGTTAGCTAATCAAGTATATTTGTTTTCTGATGCACTCAATTTTTGAGTGACTAATTAAAACTTCATACGCGACTCATCCAGGCACACGGTGAAGACGAGAACAAAATTGCCTCCATGTCACGAGATAGGAAAAAGAAAAGGAAAAACTCAGCCTCACATGTTTATAATAATTTAGACAGGGAAGCCGAGGGATAGAAATGGAGAGATTTCCAAACATAATTTTCTTATATGTAGTAGTTTAGATATATATAGAATTTGTCCAACTAATTTATAGTAGGCCTCAACAAACCCTAGATAGGTCCGACTCAGATTATACAGTTAAAAATCCTAGTTTTATTTAGGTTGGATTTATTCTGTCCGAGCTAAGGCATATGAACAATCGGTTGAGCCTGACTCAACCGGATCAAGTTAGGTTAGTCCGATATATTTTATATTATTTTCATCAATGAGCCACATGACTAGACCCGAATCCCATCTCAAATTCAAAGCCCGTTCTGGTTCTACGAGCATTGGGCTCCAACCAATTTTACATGGGACTATTTATAAGATGCTAGTCCTTTTAATTAGCATGCAGAAAGGTTGTTAAAATAGTCGGCACGGAACCCTTAATTATAAGTCACAATCAACAGACAATGCATCATAGAAATTAGCTAGGCCCATCCAGCCAAAATTAAAAAACAAACACGCACACATAAATGAAACGTCCAATTTTGAACCTCAACTTTAAAAAAAACCAAAAAAAATGCTGATCTCAACTTTCCAAAAGAGGTCCTCAACTAAAAATTTGTAAAACTAAGTATCATCAAATTATGCGGTCAGAACATGCATGTCATTGACAAAATAAACTTATTTTGAAATTCAAAATCAAGAGGTTTTTCCCCATTCGAAATCTTTCTTAAATGGATCAAAGGACAAATTAGAGGGACAAAATAAGATTGATCCCTATATAGTCTGAACAAAGATCTCTTATTTTTTTATTGTAGTCAATTTGAAACATCTATTTGATCAGACGTTTGTATGATATGTATAATTACTACATAATTATAACAGATCTGATTTTATATAACATAATAGTGTATAAACAAAAATCTCTCTCCACCTTTGAGAGAGAGAGAGAGAGCCGCGCTCAGAAGAGACAAGGAGCCATGGCAAAAGGCATGAGATTGGGCAGCCAAAATCTCACCAAAAGCCACACCATCATTCTCATATGGCATAATTGACATCCACATCTCTCTTAAAAATCTCACTCCATCTGCATGGACCTCCCACTAACTTACACCACAACTGGAATTAAACCCTCTTATTATCTATCCCCATCCAATCCATACCATCCATTGGATGCCATGCGTGCCACCACTCCACTACACTGCCATGCCTCACTCATAGTGCTCTTGCCACATTAATTTCACTCACAAAACAAATTCTACGAGAATTATCTAGTCTCAAAATAAAAAATATAAGAGCCATCTTTTTCATCTATTAGATTATAAAATATAATCATATTTTTAATTAGACAATTATACATTCTCAACTAGGATCATCACCCATCTTGACCATTGATTGTATTATCATGCGTTCATAAAATAGGTCTCACACTCTTCTAAAAAAATATAAAATTGATCTTTTCTTCAAGATAAAAATATACTCCACAATTATTAGTCATGGTCAATCTTAATCCGATCTAATGACTAAAAAATGAGTTTACACTTTTATATAAGACCGGATCTCATAAAACATTTTTTTTCGTCGTGAACTCCTCATCAAACAAAAAAGAAAGAAACAATACAAAAAGGTGATCACAAAAGGAACATGGAAGGAAAAACCCTAATGCCTTGCCCCTATAGACCAAAACCCTTTGTCGCCTCAAACCCTAACAAGCAAAAACCACACAACAAATTGTACTGCTCTACTAGCTAGTGCTTGTGGTGGTGTTCATGATGGTTCTTGCCGCACGGGGGCGCCACCGAGAACGTCTGGTACGTCACGGTTCCAACGCCGGGGAACCCTTCGGCCGCCTGGCTTTCACACGCGAGCCCGAGGGGCTCGACGGCTTCCTCCACCGCCGACCAGACTGCGGGCACGGTGTCCACGGCGCCGGCCGTGGTGTGGCACACCGACACCGAGACCACCGACGGGCGGAACACGGCAATGGCTTTGCCGATGGACGAGAGCGCGTCCGCGCCGCCGACGCACTCGTAGCTGGCGTAGCTGTGGCCTTCCTCCGGCGTGACGTGCACGGTGGCGTAGCGCGCGCCGTCGAGGCCGTTCATGGAGTACCCGCACGGCGAGAACGCGTACCCGCAGAAAAGAGACCGCGGGTTGACGCCGCCGATCCCGGACACCGCCGTCATCTCGTCGCCGATGGCGTGGCTGGTCCGGCCATCGCCGGGCTTCTGGTAGAAGCGTCTCGCCAGTGTGGTGTCCAGCTTAGTCATGCACACCTCAATGGTGTAAGGTGCAGTAGTAGCAGTGCTGTCATGGTTACAAGTCGGCGCCATGGACGCCGAGTAGACGTGCCAGTTGTGCCAGCTACGCGACGGCAGGACGCTGGACCGGCGGAAGGGGAGGGTGCTCGGGACGGCGCCGTCGAGAAACCGCGCCTCGTCGGCGAAGTCGGTGTGCGGGAACGGCTGCGCCTCGGGGAAGAGGAACGAGCCTCGGGAGTACCGGCACGACCGGAGGGGGAGCCCGAGCTCGCCGGCGCAGCGGAGAAGCACGGGCACCGCGAGGAGCAGCCGCGTCGTGCCGCACGTCTTGAGCACGGCGCGCGACGGGTACACGAACAGGCTGGACTCCGACAGGATGTACGCGTCGAACGCCGCGTTCCCTGCCGCCGACACGACGGCACACTGCACCGAGTCCAGCGCCTCTTGGAGCGCCTCCGGTGGCAGCATGCGAAGCCCGTGGACGTCGCCGTCGCCGGCAAGCAAGAACTCCAGCTCGAGCCGCTTCTCGAAGCCCTCAAAGTCCGAAGGTGCCATAGCTATAGCTATCTATATATGTATGTATAAATATATATCTAGCTACTATGTCGTGGAAGTAAGCAAGAGAGAGTGTGGTGTAATAGTGTAACGGTGAGAGAGGGGGGAGAAGGAGCGAGGAAGTGAATGGCTTTTATAGGAGGGAATTGGGTCTACTGCAGTTGTGCTACAATAGTACTCACATGCAGGTTATGAGATCAATAATCGATGGATTGGAACGACTATTGTTGAAAATAGAAGAGTGGTAGAAATATCAGAGAGGAAAAATATGATGTATTATAGTGCAGTGGTAGGATGGAGCGAGGAAATGATCGAGGAGTTTAGAGAAAAGATTCAGATTTATTGCAATTGTATTGAGATTGTACAAACATATAAATCATCAAATCAATAATTAGATTACCAGGACAATAGTTGGACCGTCGTAAAAAAAAAAAAAAAAAAAAAAAAAAATTAGAGAGGTGAAATGTATGGGAAAGAGAGAGTAGGCATGCGCAAGAGGCAACAAAGAATAATGATTGTGGGCATTATGGGGAGGGGAGGAGGTGAGGATCTTCATGAGAAGTGGTGTTGGCAGGGTTGCTCCGAAAAAGGGAAGCCCACGCGCAGCTAAACGCCTTGATAGTAGTAGTGAAGAGGAGAGAGGAGAGAGGAAGTTCTAAGTGGGTGGAGCAACTAAAAACAAAAAGAGAAGAAACATTAAAAAGGATGCCAGGCCCTGTCTGCCCCCATCTCTCCACTGTTGTGTGTCTATCTTTATTTTTTTCTCCATAAAACACGGATAGAGTTGTATTATATGTACCACATAAATTAGTGAATATGCTGTAGAATAGAGTGTAGTAAGACATCTTGAGGTACTGGAGAGGAGAGAATTTATGTCCATTACCTTAGAGAACAAAAAGGACATGTCTTTCTCTCTATTTGATTGTTAGATTAAAAATTAACAATACAAATCAACGAAAGTAAGAAGTATAAAATTTCTCTTGATATAATCAATAACATCAATTTCTCTTTTATATCAATGTAGAGCATTCAAATTCTGACTAGATTGTTAAGATTGAGGAAATGCACCCTATACCTTTTGCCCTCTAATACAGAGGATGCCGATCTGTAGAAGAGGACTGTAGTTGGATGAGGTGAGGGAAGGAGAGTTTGAGTGGGTTGAGCAACAGAAAATAAAGAAGAAAAGAAAAATAAGAATAAAGGGTTGTTTGAATCGGATGATCCGACAAGAATTTTAAAGAAAACCTCACATTCAATTAGAGTGAATATTTGA
This sequence comes from Pharus latifolius, assembly GCA_019359835.1. NCBI lineage: Eukaryota > Viridiplantae > Streptophyta > Magnoliopsida > Poales > Poaceae > Pharus > Pharus latifolius. The sequence goes on along the minus strand of CM033323.1, from coordinate 81,205,717 downwards.
TTTCATTAGTAATCCTCCACTCTAAATATGCCTTAAAAGGATGAAGTAGAAAAGTGATTTTTTTTAATCATATGGTGTGGATGTGAAGGTGGTATAGTAGATTCGTAAAAGCAAGATTAATTGATGTTGTGGGGAATTTTGTAAGTGGGTGGTGTACATGTGCTTTGAAGTGGTTGATTATGACTTGTTTTTGTAAGTGCCATGCATGCCTATTGGAATTTTGAAGCATTGGAGAGTGGTGGAACTTTGTTCCAGTACACAATGTCACAATGGTTACAATTTATTTGCCAACCAATATACCAAATTTGTTTAACTTAACCAATTTGATATCCAGTTGTGTTACTAAAATACTAGAGTTTAAGTCACACTATCATATATTGTGCAAATTATTTATTAATATTATTTAAGATTCAATTCCATAACCTCCCTACTATCTATTTTGTCAGACACATACTCTAATTATCTTCACTACTCTTAAATAATAAAAAAGAAAAAATGACAACTAATATGCATTGGTAGAAGACGACAAGTGTTAGTTCCATTAAAAATGGCTGAACAGGTATATTATTTTTGTTAGTGAATTGGATTTGCAACTCCATTGGATACTTTACATATAATTAGCAATTAGTCTTTTTGACCAGCCAGAAATTGCAAGTAGGGACAGGTGGCCCGACACAAGGAGTGGAGTACTAATCAATCCTTTCCCTCACGAGTATACTACTAATAATATCCATCCAAAAATCTTCTACATGGAGTACTGTACTTTGCTTGCCAACCTGGCTAAATTATAAGCACTAGCTAGTGAGCCAATGCTTCATATTGATGAGTCCATATGACAAATTTCTGTCGAGATAATTAGAAAATAGGATCTTGTTTTTGATTTTTGATGTAAATTGATGGTTCCTAGCAAACTCCATCTTTTCTCTTTTCACTTGATCATTGAGCACAACACTATATTTTTATAGATTGATTCATAGATCAATGATATGGTGGGGAGAAGGGATTGGGGGTGAAGGGACTACCATGATGAAGAGGAGGGTGGAATGTCAGTGGGAAGGTTAGTGTGTGATATTAGCAATCCTGACAAGAAGAATACAATATTAGAATTAAGAGATTATCAACGAATATATTCATGTAAAATTCATAATATTTTCTCTTATATTAATTCTATTAGTAATACCAATAAGAAATGACACAAAATGCGCATGAACCAATTCTTCATTGGACTATTGGAGTGCCATGCTTCCACAAGCCGACAACTCTCTCTCTCTCTCATCTGTTCTCATGCTCCATAGATCATCCTCGTAAACTGCGACAGCAGCATCTTAAAAATCCTCGTAAATTAATTTCTCACCCTGCTACAGAATGTCGTCCTTACCCACCCACTAGGCCCTGCTATTGATGGCATTAAGAACCCACAGAATGCAAGGCCCGCACGTCATCTTCATGTGATTGTCATGGCCGAGGTGACAGAGTTATCCTCTGCACCGCAGGCACGAGCTCTCAGTGAGAGATCCGGGTACTTTGCGACAGGTGGTCCCACCAATGATGTGGTTGGGTCCCATCGTCGGCCCCCTGGCCCGACACAATGCCACACCGCTGTGGGTCCCACCGCCCAGTCCCATGCTACAAATCCATTATGCGCTCGAACTCCGTGGCACGTGGTGGGGCTGCTCACTTCACTTATGCAATTTTACTGCATTACATATCAACCTTTCTAAAATAATAATAATAATAATAATAATAATAATAAATTTAAGAACCAGACTACAAGCAAACAATACAAGATTATATATAAAGGAAAATAAACTGTTTACTAGACAGACATACTCACTACTTTTTAGATAGGCATGTTCGGTATCCAAAGTTTGGATGACTTCCAGATTGAATATTTATCAATTAAAGAATTCTCAATTAGTATTATTCCTCAATATTAAAATCATATGTTATTGCAGTGCAATAAAAAAATATTTCTTTTTGTTGAAAAGGAAAAAATCATAACAATTAGACAACCCACATAAGACTAATAATTGCAAGTCACATCAATGTTCAAGACATGATCTCTTATAATAACTAGTATTCTCGTCAACTCATTTATTTTTGACCAATAAAGATATAATCTATATAATCTAAAAAGTCATGTAAATTAGAAATAAATCAATAAGTATGAAGCAAGACATGCTCTCTCCCATCTCATTTTTTGCTTAGGCAAAGTATCCAAAACTAAAAACAATATATTACTAAATCTTAGGCAAAACCATGTAAACTATTTTGCTTGATAAAATTTGACATCAAATCAAATAAGCCAATGTTCTCGATTTTTTCTTTCTTAATTTTCAAATCACCGGTAAAACCAACAACAATATACTACTAAATCTTTAGCTTTAGCTTTTAATTTTTGTTGTTGCTTTGACAAATCGCGTTGACCAACTACGACCATTTTTGCTAGCCTAGTTGACTCCCAACAAGCAGGGAATCGATGGTGGGGCCCACAGAGCCGCCATGTGGGATCCGGCACGCGCGCATTTTGGATAAATGGTCACTCACGCCTGCCCGTGCGTACCCACTTTCCTCCACCCATTCCCGCTCCCGTGGGTCCCCCATGGCATCTGTTACACACTCATTGGGTAACATAAGTGTGAGTAATTAAACAAATTGCTACTTCTGTGGTAGTAGTGCCGACTGCCGAATAAGCACATGGATAAGAAGAACTGAAGAAACATATTTCTCGTAGTAAGATTCGTATCATCTGTTTCATGAAAAAAAATTATATCTCGTATCTTTCTGTTTGGAATATTTGATTAAAAATTAACTATTTAGGTCAAAATAGACAAAAAATTTAAAGTTTTTCACGAAATAATTAATCATTTCAATTTCTCTTGTGATGTTGGTGAGACCGCCGAGATGATCTTCTGAAGAAAATTTGTTAGATTTGAATGATGTTACTTAACAAAAATTATTTATATGCAACTTGCATTAATGATTACCAATAATTACTGTAGGATAAAAATCAGATCCTCGACAACACAAGAGCACCGTCGTTGTAGTAGAGGAAGAATAGAAGAGGTAGAGGGATTGGAGTGGAAGACTGTATGGTTATACAATAAAATATGTATCTTTTTAGAAATTAAACTTAGATAAGTGAAACTATTTCTCTCTAAAACTGATTTTGTGTCATTTTGAAAATTTCAAAATAGATAGCTTGAACTATCTCTCTTCATAGGAAATTCATAAACCTGATAAGAATGAAACCATAAATTTTTTTCTTTGATGGACAATTCTCTTTCTTTCACCACCACCACCACCACTACCAACCCACCCAACCTCCTCTCTCTCTCTCTCTCTCGACTAATTAAACATGCATGCATGCTTTTCTTTCACGCTCGAGTATGCACATGATGCATCACCATGCATCCATATATTATTCTTGAGTTTTCCTAGTTTATATATTCTAGTATTTTTAGTTTCCCATCAAGAAGCAACACACTACATATCTCCTTAAGGGATCCAAGAACACTTTGGATGCAATCCACATTAACATATATATACCGATATGTATATTGTGTAATTGAGTTATATCAATAATACATATTTATGTTATGGGTAGTGATGAATCTAAAAATTCAGGAGTGGAGTGTAAACCACGATAACTATAACATAAAAAATATGTACTGAAATATCTATAACAAAAAGAATTGGTTGAATTAGGAATTGAAACCCAAGACCTCATGCATGAAGTCATACACTACTAGCCAACCTAGCCAACAATGGACACAAATATAAACTCTTATAGGAATTTCAAAAATTGTAGATGGATCCGCCGTGGCTATGGGTTTTAGAGAGTACTAAAACCTATATTTGTATTTGAATAGTTAATATATATCTGAATAATAGTTATGCATGAATACAAATCTTTTATGAAATAATGAAGTAAATATTATACTTGAATTTACACAAATATAAGACTTAGGATTGTAGTATATGTTTTATTCTTATTTATCTAGCTAAGACCCATACATGATTCAACGTATTCCTGAATTCGTACCCAGATCTGATAATAAATATGGATAAGTATGGGCTTGTGATATTGCATCCATCTCCATCCCTAAGTAGATATCTTCACTTAGCTCACATTTGTTGTTTTTTGTTTCCATGAAAAATGAAAAAGAGCCCAAAATATTGTTGAAATACATATGAGAAAAATATTATCATACATGTACGGTAGTAACAGTTTGTAAGTAATGACATGCCATGTGCTTGACGTTAGCACTCACCTTATCCTATCATTTCCATTATTTGACCATACTGATGACTAGTTTCCATAACAAATTAATTAATTAATTAATTAACTGCTTCTTTCTGCTAAAATTGGGTACGTTTGGGCATGCACACCATGTTCGAGTGCAGAAAGGAGCCCTTAGACGACATCATGAGCTTGGCATCATAATTAATTCCCTAATATCGGTACTTAGGGCAGCTTTTGGAGAGCTTAACGCGCATAATGTCTCCCTTTCTAGGCCCAAATAGGCATGTTAACTTAAAAAATGCAACCAGTTTTTTTTTTATATAGTTTTATCTTTTTTTTTTCTGGATTTGCATCCTCTGTACTTTTGAAAACAGAAGACAAGTCTTTTTTTTTTTCTCTATTTAACTGACATTTCAGATCAAGATTGTTGAGAAATTTAGAATTTTTCATGAGATAATCAATATTTCAATTTTCTTTTATATTAATTTTCTTTCATATCAATTTCTCTACTATTTTTTGTTCTAAAATAAAGGATCCGAGTCGCTCACCATGGTATAAATCACAGGGCAGAATCTGACGGGGCGTAGTCTATTTTACTACAGGAGTGAAAAAGGTGAGTGTGATAGTATATCGTGTTGCATGCCGGCGTCCATGGGACAGCAATTATGTTGTTGGAGCCTTGATTTTTTTTAAAAAATCAATGCCTATTTGGGAATTTGGGAAAAATAGTATTTTGCAATTTTAAACAAAAATAAATCCATTTAAACCTTCTCATGTCTTTTCTAAATCAATTTATAGTCCCTAGAACAACTCCAATACGGCTCTAAAAGTGAGAGCGTGGAGAAAAAAAATTATTTTTCAATCCAACAGTAAGTTGCGCTGCGCTACGACTTTGTCTGTAGTGTAATAGGGGGGTCACCTCCACACCCTCCATGTGTTGGAGTTGTTCTTATGGGTGAAAATCGCTATCTTGTCTTGCTCAAACAATACTATTACACAATAGACCTCTCTATTATAATTTTTCATGCTATCAAGTCTATGTATTTAAAATTAGAGTAGACAATCCTCCTCACTATTCAAATGGGTACAACCAGACCCTCTATCCAATTCTACAAAATTTCGTTAAGATACTAGTTACAAGTAGGTTGATCTCAAATGTCGATCTTGATGGATTGGAATTTTTTTTAAATAACCTATATAAAAAAAGAATTTTCAAATATTATCTGGAAGAAAAAAATCATGAAAATGGACTTTAGTCACAGAAATGGGCCAACAGCATGTGTTCAATTGCTGAACCATTTAACGACTGAACGATGTGGCAAACACATTGGCTGATGTGCATTGTATAGACTGAACAATGTCACAATCGGCACGCTTCCCTTTTGTCTCTAAACCATTTAGCAACTGAAAACCATTCAGCAACTGAATGCCTAACCAAAATTTGAAACTAACATGCGTGAAGCTTGTTTGAAGAATTTTTTTTAAATAATACAATTTTAAAAAAGAATTACAAAAACAACATGCATTGTAAAGATTTTGTAGAAATAACAGGCAGTTGCGAGAACATAACCTGTTTTTGAAGCCTATTTGAATAATTTTTTTAAATAATACAATGTAAAAAAAGGATTACAAAAATAACATGTATTGTAAAGATTTTTCAAAAATAGCAGCTAGTCGACAGAACATACTACAATCATTCCATTGCCTCTAAAACCCTAACACTAGTAACAACCTCCCTCGGCCACTCAGAGTTAGAGTAATGGTTATATTCACATAGGATTAGAGTTACAGTTTTAGCTTAAAGTCCAAGTGAAGAATACATAATTTGTTATTAATATTTGAGCAAAAAAGGAAAGTTATAAGCGTTGGTGGTAGTCACACAAACAATTGGAGTCAGTTCTACAACAGCAAAAGGTGACCAATTGTTGCATAGCTACTTGATTTGAGTAGAGATTGTCTAGTTTGTGTAGGAGAGTATTTATAGTGTGCTTCTTTGCTTCATTCCACTTGGGGTCTAGCCATGACATGTAATTGCATATATCTCTTATCATCTTAGCCGCATTATACGTTCATCCTGCCAGTACTGTCATAGGCTCAAGAAGTACTCACTTTAATATCATCTTAACATCAGTACATAAACTCATCTCCTTTGCTGGAATCATCGGATCAGTTGATGACCTCTGAAGGACGTGTTGTTAGGAATATGCGTCCATGGCAAGAGCAATAGCAAGAGCGTCTACAGTATCACATGTGTTGAAGATCATACATGTTGGTGATATTTGTTTAATTGGCATGATTTTTTCATCTTTTTTACCCTATGGTTGTGTACATTTTAGTCATATATCTCGTCGTTTACATAGGTTACTTCAAATTTATCACCTAATCAACTAGATTACTACTTTGTAATTTTTTATAGCAGATCAACGCGAGTGGAGTAGATTTCGACTAATGGGACGTGCTTCATCGACTAAATTTGACCCTCGGATGATTTCGAATATAAGTACGCTTTTCTACGGACTCGTATGAACTGACAGTGTTGAAATCGGAGTCTCCAGGGCCCCAGAATCTCAAAACCTAATAGTATTGGACCCATTTTTAATTTCTGAAAATCCTAAACACCAAATTGCAAAATAGCCAAGACTCACAAATCAAAACCCTAACTCAGAAGGACCTATTTGAAATTTCTAAAAAATGCAAGGGCCAAAATGCAAAGTTGCCATTCCTTCTCTAATCCTAGCCGCCGGCCGCCAAGTCCATTTTTTGAGCTTAGTTTTTAGTTTTTTTTAGCTTCTTCTTCCTCAAACTTCCTCTACACCTCCCTCCACCTCACTGCCAACGATCGGGCCTACATCGGCGGCGCAATCGCTCTCCCCCACCTCCTTCTTCCCCAACCGCTACCCTGCTTCCTCTCCCATCAAGGATCCACCATCGTGTTTCAACAACCGCCTGTGCGCACGTTGTCGCTTGTTTTCTTTCTCACACGCACCGTCGATCCTGTCGCCTCGCAACCTCCTCTTCTTATGCCACCGCCTCACCTCCTTCAGCTACCCTCTTTAGCCAACGCAGTCCCAAGTTGTAGCTTTTGGATCAAGGATGCCGACTAGAGGGGGGGTGAATAGGAGGCTTTTAAAAACTTTAAAATTTAAAACAAATAAATGCAAATCAAGAACAAATAATATAAGCAAGGGAAAAAGAGAACAAACACAGTGATTTTTACCGAGGTATCGGAGACTCGCCCAGTCTCCACTAGTCCTCGTTGAAGCACTCAAGTCACTTGAGTTTTGCCTCAATACTCACGAAGAGTATTATCAACTAACGGTTGCTCCTTGTCCACTCCGGAAAGGCGAGCACCGATGCCTTGTACAAGCTTGCCGAGCCTCTCCGACAATCTCCGATCCGGAGAGGTCAACGGCCACGCCTCCGAACCGTCTAGGTGAGGGCGCTCACCAAGAGTAACAGGCAGCGAGGTCTTCTCTAGACCTCCAACACGCACCGAGAAGTTAGGTGAATGCAAATGCAAAAGAACTGAAGTGCTCGGTGGATCGGAAAACACTCGACTTGATCAAAAGACCAAGATTTTAAGTGGAAAACTAAAACTCAAGAGTGTATAAGAAATGCTACTGCTTGTTGTATAAAACTTATGCCCAAAACCCCTTTTTATAGCCTCAAGAAGCAAATGAACCGTTGGAGCTAGGGCTGAAAATCAGCAACCCAAACTGACAGTCAGTTTGCCTAACTGATAGTCAGTTCAGTGCACAACGGCCGACAAAATTTACGGATAAAAAATAGCTAGCAGTTTGTGGTCGTTTATGGAAAGTTGAAACCCACAACTGACAGTCAGTTATACAAACTAACAGTCAGTTCGACCACAAACTCGACCAGAATCAAATAGAAACCCAGTTAAAAAGCACTGTGGTCGAAACCCAAACTGACAGTCAGTTTAGTACAAAAATTTTGAGCTCAAAAAACACCCTCTCTGGACAATTGTCAGTTTAAACAAACTGACATTCAAACTGACAGTCAGTCTGAACTAAAACAGAGATAACTTTAAATCCACAAATCCAAAAGAGGTGTTTAATAGCTCGTTTGAAAGATAATTTCAAGGGATACATTTTTGTAAACAGAAGCAAAAACCAGATCTACCTAGATCTTTCTAGAAAATCGAAAAACTCTTCTGTTGTCAAAAACTAAACTGAAAAACCAGATTTTTCAAATTAAGTTCAAATCAAATCCAACCAAAAATGATGCAATGCAATGCAATGACCTAAGATTCTCGGTTTGTGTTGGAGATAAAGAGAGGACTTTCGCCACCCCTCTTTATAGTACGGTTAAAACTAAAAACAATTTTCCTAACCGATCATCTCCAAACGCCGAGATCGGTAAAAATAAAAACTCATAATACCTTAGGTCTTTCGCATCTTCATGATTTGCGTCTTGTTCCTGCTCTTTGCGACTTGTGCTTTTATTTTACATCGGGTTCGTCTTGTATTCCGTGCATATCTTCCCAACACAGCTCTATATCAAATAAACTCAATAGCACAGTTAGTCTTAAACACTCTGTTTTCATTAATCATCAAAATTAGGGTTAGGTATGAAGGCCTAGATGCAACAGTAGCCCGCCGCCAACACTCGTATATCAAAGCCGCTGCACCCTATCTGTAACCCACGTCGTTGCTGCTAGATCTAAGCCGCCAACACCGCCGGTAGCTACCGCTCTCGTGTGCATCAGCACCCTAGACTTAGCTACACCGCCACACCTTAGATCTAAGCCCCTTTCTCTCCTTCTTTTCCCGCTCTACCTCACTATTGGTGACCTCAAGCTCTCTGTCCTCAAGACTAATGATATGGTGGAGACTCTACCAACATCGACAACCTTGATCGTGCTCCATCCACAGCCTCCCCTCATCCTCAATGTCCTGCGGCTGCTTAGGAGCGACCTCAACTGATCCAGGAGGATCTCCAAGTCCTGATCGCATGCGGCTTCGCGACCAAGTCCTGATCGCATACGGCTTCGCGACCTTAACCGTGTTCGGGAAGGATTCGCGAACATGGATGGGTCCGCGACCATGGATTAGTCCGCGACCAGGAAAAGAAATTCGTTCCCTGTTCGGAATTGTAATCCGATCCGAATGTGTATAACTAAGCTTATCTATTTAGGATTAGTTATATGAGTCTAATACGTTTAGGTTATTGAGTCTGATACGTACTCATATGATTGGATCATGGAATTCAATCGAAGAGTCATAGAACTTATTTGAGTTTTAGACACTTATAATTCCTTCGACGTAGGCAAGTGTGCCTAACGTTCAACGTGTAAAGCCCTCTTTGAAATAAAGAGTTGTGCAATTACTTTAGGTTTTGGTATTTTCGAGTAAGATCCCGTTATTCCGTATATTAGAATCTGGACGAGCCTAGTGCGAAAACCAAGACTAGGTCTCAAACGGATCAAGTTGGTATCAGAGCAACTTTCCTATCCTGTGGATGGTGAAGACTCGCCAGGGTTACAAAACCTCTGGCAAAACCCCAGGCGATCAATTGACGGTTCCTACAGCCGCGTCTCCGACAATGTCTGACGATACCTCCGTTCAAGTTAACCTAGCCGAACAAGTGGCTAAACTCTCCACCGACATGGAAACCGTGCTTGCTTGGATTAAGCAGCAGGCTATGATTGTACCTCCTGAAGTAGGGAAGAGTATGGGTGCGAAGACTGGTGAAGACTTGCGCAGGGCAGACGAAGATGAAGACAAAGGCGACCACAAGGCCGACGACCTCGCCAACACCTCCTTAGCTGTCGGATTTTTTAAGGTCGACGCTAAGATTGATATACCCATATATGATGGGGTGATCGATGCCGAGAAGCTGGATTCTTGGATCGATCAACTTGAGACATACTTTGACTTGAAAGGGTTCAGTAGCGCTCAAAAGGTGAAGTTTGCACCTTTGAAGATGAAGGACCACGGCAAGACATGGTGGAAGGCCCTTGTCGCCAGTGGTGAAGCTGACGACCTTACGTGGGGTCAATTTAAACGACTTCTGCGGCAAGAATTCTACCCGATGGGTTACCTTGAGGAGAGATGGGAGCGTTGGCACAGATTGTACCAACGGCGCGACCAGACCGTCCAAGATTATACAACAGAGTTTTGGGGACAAGCAATGGTCATTGGCATCTCACTATCCGACCCTCAGGTATTTAGGAAGTACACATCTGGACTTCAGAAATCGATCAGTACTGAGCTAAGTCTGTTCGGCGTCCAAGACATCGCGACCGCAAGTACAACTGCTATAGCGATCGAGAAGAAGAACAAATCCCGCAGCGACAAAAGCACGAAGGAAAGTGCGACCTCGACAAAGCAAAAGTCGAGTCCGAAGAAAAACGCTTCCAAATCGGGCACGGTGCCTTTTGCGAACATTGTCAAGTCGCGGGGCATACCAAGGACAAATGTTATAAGCTTCATCCTGAACTTCGACCAAAGAAAAACGGACCAGGGAAAAGAACAGCCACGGCTACTGCGACTTCACCCGACGAAGAAGTTGTCCGAGTGAATTCAGTTAATGAGGTGGATACGACCTTGTTTCTGATGGCAATGCCGAAGGAGAAGGGTTCCGATTCACCGAACGACCATCACCCAACGGAGGACTTGTTCACCATCAACATCCAGGTGAAGCACGAAGTGGTCGCAGTGATATTCGATCCAGGAAGTCAGAAGAATCTGGTCTCCGCTGGACTGGTTCGGCGACTTGGTTTGAAGACAACCACACACACGCGACCATATCTGTTGGGTTGGTTTACATCCGACGTGAACCAACAGATTACGAGTCAATGTGTGTTGAAGTTTGCGATCTCTGCACGATATATCGATGAGGTGCAATGCGATGTTGTCCCTATCGATATCTTTCAGGTGATCTTTGGGAGTCCGTATCTGTATGATCGAGACGCTCACTTCCATCGGCGAGCGCAAGAGTACGACCTCACCAAAGACGGAGTTAAGTTCGTGATCAGTAGAGACATCCACGTAACACTTCGAACTTGATTACCGCAAATCAAGCCAAACGAATTGTTAATGCATGTCACAAGTATGTGCTTGTCATGATTCAACCCATTGGTAAAGGTGAGGGTACTTGACCAGCATTGTCGTTGGCATGCCGAGAGGATTCTGGTCGTTTGTTGGGACTGCTGGAGAAATACAGTGATCTGTTCGAGACTACCCAGGGTCGTCCGCCGAAACGTCCAGTCGAGCACGAAATTCAGCTTGTGTCCGATGCGACACTGCCCAATCTGAGTATGTATCGCAACTCAGTATTGGAGAATGAAGAGATTAAGAGACAACTTGGTGAGTTGCTGAACAATGGTGTCATTCAACCGAGTAGTTCACCTTGTGGATCTCCTGTGGTGTTAGTACCAAAGAAAGATGGGACTTGGCGTATGTGCATTGACTATCGAGCACTGAACAAGATCACCATCAAGAACCGGTACCCCCTTCCTCGTATTGATAACCTGCTAGACCAATTGAAGCATGCTGTTGTCTTCTCCAAATTGGATCTTAAGTCAGGATATCATCAAGTCAGCATCCGAGAGGAGGATACATGGAAGACCGCGTTCAAAACACGGCAAGGTCTGTTCGAATGGCTGGTCATGCCGTTTGGTCTCTGCAACGCCCCGGCAACTTTCATGCGTCTTATGAATGACGTATTGAGACAGTTCATCGACGACTTTGTGATCGTGTATCTCGACGACATATTGGTTTATAGTCGTTCGTGGGATGAGCACCTCATTCATGTCGAAAAGGTGTTCGAACAACTTTGGCAACATCGACTTCGCCTCAACCGTAAGAAGTGCGAGTTCAGTCAGCAAACTCTACTTTACCTCGGATTCATGATCGGCAAAGGTACGTTGCAAATCGACCCGGACAAGGTCAAAGTGATTCGCGAATGGCCGCGACCGCGAACAGTTACGGATGTGCGTAGTTTTGTGGGAGCATGCCAATACCTTCGGAAGTTCATCCGACACTTCTTGATTATGGCTTCTCCATTGCATGCATTAACCAGGATCAATCAGAAGTTCGAGTGGGCAGGGAAACATGAGGACACGTTTCTCTTGCTGAAAAGGAAGATCAGCGAGGCGCCTGTGTTAGCTTTGCCGAATCTCCAGAAACCGTTCGAGCTAGAAACCGATGCCTCAGGTTATGCGATGGGCGTAGTGCTCATGCAAGAAGGTCGACCAGTGGCATATCACTCCGAGTTATTCCAGGGAGCTTAGAAGAACTACCCGACTTATGATAAGGAGTTATGCGCACTGCATCAGGCCGTGAAACATTGGCGGTGTTATCTCTTGGGTAGAGAGACTGTTGTTCACACCGACCATCAACCGTTGCAATATTTGTAAACTCAATCCAAGCTACAGCAAGCTCGGCACATGAAGTGGATGTTGTATCTGCAGCAGTTTAATCTGGTGATTAAGTATAAGAAGGGCGTATACAACAAATTGGCGGATATGTTGTCACGACCACCAGTTACGACCCTCTGTTTATCAGCATTCATGCAGATCGAGCCCTCATGTCATGATGACTATGTCACTATGTACAGTGAAGACCCTGATTTTCAAATAGCACTGACTGAGGTCGAAACAGGGAACCCTACAGAGTTTGTTCGTCGAGAGGGACTCTTGTACAAGGGCAATTTACTTTGCATACCTCGTGGAGCACCTCGAATTCAATGGATGCGAGAAGCGCACACATCGAAGGTAGTTGGTCACTTTGGGGTTACAAAGACGTTGCAAAATCTTCACCGACATGTGTTCTGGTCGCGTATGCAGTAAGATGTGGCTAGTTTTGTTCGAGGCTGTGGTCTCTGCAGCATCTCGAAATTGGCAAACCGAAAATTAGGTTTGTACACTCCTTTGCTAGTTCCATCGAGACCATGGGAGAGCATATCCATGGATTTTTTGGGAGGATTGCCTAAGACCCGACGTGGCAACGACTATCTATTCGTGGTCGTTGATCGGTTCTCCAAAATGATTGTTCTTATGCCTTGTCGAAAGACTATCACGGGAGAAGAAGCAGCTCGGGTATTCTTTCAACACGTTTGGACACACTTCGGACTGCCGACTTCTATTGTGTCTGATCGCGATACCCGGTTCCTTAGTCACTTTTGGCGATCGCTCTGGACGATGATGGACACCAAGCTAAAGAGGAGTACTGCTTTTCATCCGCAAACTGATGGTCAAACCGAGGTGGTAAATCGCACAGTCGTTCATCTCTTGAGAGGATATAACTCGAAGCACCCGAAGACCTGGGATGAAAGCATACCATACCTGCAGTTTGCTTTTAATCAAGTAGTGCATGGTTCGACTGGAAAGTCCCCGTTTGAGGTTTGTTTGGGGTTTCTACCACAGAGTCCATTCGACATGGAGTTTGTGATCCCTACCTCAGCACAGAACAGCAAGGAAGCATCTGATCAGGATTGAGCACAAAAGTTCCTGGAAGGTATTCAACGACTCCATCGTGAGGTTGAACAGAACTTGCTGAAAGCTCAACTCAAGTACAAGGCGCGACATGATCGGCACCGAGTTGATGCGCAATTTCAAGAAGGTGATATGGTATGGTTACATCTGAGTAAGGAGAGACTTAAAGGTGAAGGTAAGAAACTCAAACCCATTCGTTATGGCCCTTTTCGGATTTTGCGAAAAGTGGGTAATAATGCTTGTCAGCTCGAGTTACCTCCATACATGGATATCTACTCGGTTGTTAATGTTGAGCACCTCAAACTCTTCGAGCCTTCAATACTGGATGATGAGCCAGATACCATAGTACCATCTGTTGAAGACTTGGTCTATCAATGAGACAAACCTCTACGTGACGATGTGATTCTGGAAAAGAAGGTGACTACCACCCGCAGTGGCACCAAGGAGACTTTTCGAATCGGTCGGAAAGATCAACGAGCACGTGCGGCAAAGTGGTACACCAAAGAAGATGGACAAGCCCAATTTCCACATCTCCAGTTTGATCGAGAGGTCGCAACAGGGGTTGGCTCCTTCTCAACAAGGGAGTCATGATCCGGGAGGATCTCCAAGTCCTGATCGCATGCGGCTTCGCGACCAAGTCCTGATCGCATACGGCTTCGCGACCTTAACCGTGTTTGGGAAGGATTCACGAACATGGATGGGTCCGCGACCATGGATTGGTCCGCGACCAGGAAAAGGAATTCGTTCCCTGTTCGGAATTGTAATCCGATCTGAATGTGTATACTAAGCTTATCTGTTTAGGATTAGTTATATGAGTCTAATACGTTTAGGTTATTGAGTCTGATACGTACTCATACGATTGGACTATAAATACCTTGTAACAGGTCTAGTTTAGATCATGGAATTCAATCGAAGAGTCATAGAACTTATTTGAGTTTTAGACACTTATAATTCCTTCGACGTAGGCAAGTGTGCCTAACGTTCGACGTATAAAGCTCTCTTTGAAATAAAGAGTTGTGCAATTACTTTAGGTTTCGGTATTTCCGAGTAAGATCCCGTTATTCCGCATATTAGAATCTGGGCGAGCCTAGTGCGAAAACCAAGACTAGGTCTCAAACGGATCATCAACGCTTGTCGTTGTTGAGAACCACCTTGAGCCAGTGCCTGGGTGCAAGTTCGCTCTTCTTCCTCCTCTGTTGAGGCTTCCTCTCTAAAGGCAATCTGGAAATCTTCTCTGATGGCAACTTCTTCATCGACAACTTTGGCACAGATTCTTTCTCTCAATCTCTCTTCTCTCACTCCCTTTGAAAATTGTTTCTTGGAATGCTTGTAAAGGATGCTGATTCTGAGATGAATTGGACTACTTATGTTATTAATTTTTAATTTGATGTTGAATTGGAACACCATCTGTGTGAATTCTTTGTTGATTGACCACTTCTTGAGTAGAATGCTTTTGAATTTGAAATTTCAGTTACTGTGATTGATGAACTAGAAAATTTATGTTATTTGGTTTTGTTTTGCAATTTAATTAGAACCTTTTCTGTGCGATTTCAACCATTAATTATAGCATATATGAATATGAAGTTTTAGTCCTTTCGATAATAAAAGAGGATGAGTTTCTTTTCTGAGTTGTTTGAAATCACTCAATCCCTTGTGCATTTTGTGATTGTTGTCTGAAAAGGGGCTATTAAAGAACTGCAATTGATTCTAAGGAATTTGAAGTTTGATTTGTGCTTATGATCTATTGTTTGCACACTGAGTTGGTGAGAGATTGAAGTCCTTGTTTCAATTCTCTCTCAAGTTAGATCTTATTTCTTGTTAAAAATTGACTCTGTGTGGCTTGAGTTCCTGGAATTTTATATTCCAGTATGTTAAGGATAGCAACTTATTTGATGTTTAGAAATCTTATGTTTGAACTCTATTGTTGCTGTGTGTTGAATTTAAAATTGATGAATTGCTTCTCTGTCTCAAGTTGTGAAAAGAAGTAACACAGTGTTCTTCAACTATCCTGGGTTTGAACTCTACTACTGCTATGTGTTGAATTTGAAACTGACGAATTCCTTCTGTGTCTCAAGCTGTGAAAAGAAGTAACAAAGTATTCTGTGAGAATTTGAAGTTGATTTGTCATTGTTGCATCTTTATCGAAATATCAGTAGTTTGATTTGGTTGTTGAATTGATCAATTAGACCGTTGTGTTGTTCTTGTGCATTGTTGAATTTAGTTTAAGAACATCTTCATTGAATAGCTTTGTGGATTGGTGGATTGTTTCTTTTCCTGGTCAAGCCTATTGAACTGAAGCCTACTTCGAATTTACTCTCTGCTTGGTGTTAAAGATAGACGCTTTAGTAAATCACTTGATTTAATTGCTGGCTAGCTTTGCTTTCGTGATATCTTTGAACTGTGCAGTTAGAAGTAATGTTCTCTTGAATTTGTACATTTTCTCACCGCTGGCCTAGGATACGATTACAGACTTGATCTCTGTTAGTAGCATTCTATTGCTGAGGCATGTCGAGGCATACGACCCTTTTTCTCTTTTTGCGCTTGTGATTTCTCCGATTCGATTTTAGTTAGGCACATTTCTTAGTCCTGTCAAAGAGAACGACATACTCATCTACTATTACAACTCTGTTCACTTGTGGAATTACGTTTTAGGTGGTATCAGTTGGTCGACATGCTCTCCATCAAGTCCACATTTTCATAGAGTGTCTTCTTTCTAGAGAGAAGATAAGAGTATCGTACGCTTTGTCTTTGAGTTCCACTTGGGGTCAAGCCAATGTAGGTAAGTGCACTTCTGAGCATCTTTCCTAAGACACTCTAGAAATCTTCTCACGTAGTCGTGATTTGTTTCACCGAGAAGTCTCTCTTCTGAGAAATTGGCCTCTTTTGGCATTGCAGGTGTGCCAGTAATATAAATATACACATAAAAGAACATAGAGAACACATAATCTTAGAGAAACATGTACTTTATTAATTCCCAAGTGAATTATAAGTTATAAGTCCCCTTGGGATTTACATATTCTCACTGTGCCTTATGGAAATACATCTTGACTTCAGAAGATAGCGCGGTTCATGGTTCCTCAGGGTTTTTGAAAAATTCCTAATTAATTTATCTGCAGAACGAGTCTACAGAACACCTCTGATCAGGATGTGCTGATGGTCGTCATCTTCAAGTCTCAAAATAATTTTGCCCTTGATGAATGAATGCAATGCGTATGCCCATGCATACAAGTGTGCAAACCCATAACTTCATCAGTCTATGATGCTATCACAAATTAATGTGGTGAACATTAGGATACCATCAATGTCCAAGCCAAGAGTTTTTCAGCCTTATCGGTCACGAACGAATGGATGTCTTCGTCTCATCAATACTTGGCATGAACGGAGTCTGACTTCATCAGTCAAGGACAGGAGTTGTTTGGCCTCGTCGGTACCCGAACAAAAATGTCACCTTCGCCTCATCAGTACCCAGCGACATGAAAAATATGGAGTGGGAGTGGATTGTGATAACACTTTTGACTTTCTTAGTTTTAAGAAATGCACATTGCATAGTAGGCACCACATTGGAATATCCATCAAGGACTTAGAAATAATGTGACTTGTCTTGACAATTTCAGACATGATTAAACATTGGCTCCTCTTCTCCTGACTAGATGGGTGCCTTTCTGGCCTCTAATCGACATGAAACTTAGTAGCATACCTTCTAGACAGATCTTTGATTGCTCATCAAAATTTGAGATCAATCAGACCCTCAGATTGAAATCTATTTTCAATGCATTGCTCGTATGTCAAGCTAGAATTCAGCGAGACAGAGCTTGTTTGCATTGGTCTTCTGATGATCTTCTTGACTTTGGATTGAGATGGGACTTGGAGGAACTTCTCCACATTGATCCTTCTTCCTTGCATAAAAGTTCGGATTAGAAGTTATCATCAATCTTCTTCTGCACATTAGGTTGGAACTTAGCTCTGATCAAAATGTGTCTTCAGGACCTCTGATTGACTTGAAACTTGGTAGACATGCTTCAATTTAAATCTTTTGTTCACCATAAAAATTTGGGCTCAATCAGTCTTCTGTTCGCCACTTTGAGGCTTCGACCACAAATATAATTTATGATCGTGATCGAAGTGTATTTTGGTCCCTGCCTGAAAGTAACTTAAGGTTTCGACCAAAAATAGCACTTTTGATGGTGATCCAAATGGCGCAACTGGTCGAATACAACCTACTGATTGAATGGGCGCAATTGGTCGAATGATGCCTTCTGGTCGTGATTGAGTGTAGTCTTCTGATCAAATCAGCGCAACTGGTCTTGGTTGAATTCGATCGAAAACGCAATTGATTTCAACCAAATTGCTCTTTTTCTAGTCACTGGTCAAAATACTTATCGGTTCAATCGAAAACGCAATCAATTTTGATCAGATTGCTATTTTGAGGTCTCTGTCTGAAAATACTTGAGTTTTGACCGAAATTGATCGTTTGATTGTTTGATCGAAGCGCATCAGAGAAATTTTGATCTTTTGATCGAAGTGGAAACTTTTGATCGGTTGATCGAAGTGGCGACTTTTGATCGATTGATCTAAGTGTATTTGAGCAACTTTTGATCTTTTGATAGAAGTGGAGACCTCTGATCGATTGATCGAAGTGGCGACTTCTGATCGATTGATCTAAGTGCATCCGAGCAACTTTTAATCTTTTGATCGAAGTGGAGACCTCCGATCGATTGATCGAGGTGGAGACTTCTAATCGATTGATCTAAGTGCATCTGAGCAGCTTTTGATCTTTTGATCGAAATGGAGATCTCTAATCAATTGATCAAGGTGACGACTTCTGATCGATTGATCTAAGTGTATTCGAGCAACTTTTGAACTTTTGATCGAAGTGGAGACCTCTGATCGATTGATTGAGGTGGCGACTTTTGATTGAATGATCTAAGTGCATCCGAGCAACTTTTGATCTTTTTATCGAAGTGGAGACCTTTGATCGATTGATCGAAGTGGAAACTTTTAATCGATTGATCTAAGTGCATCCGAGTAACTTTTAATCTTGATCTCATCGAAACTCTATTGGGCTGAGACTCCCTTGCAAAGTTGACCGGGACCTTTGGTACTGCTCCATGCTTCTCTTCATCTTCATGTATAGGCTAGCATAAGCACCAATGAACAAGCCTCCACCATCCCTATGCAATGCATGATGCATGTTATGCATATGAATAGAACTCACCCATGGCAATCTTCATGGTTTGCTCGAGTGGATTTGCTAAAGGAAAGGAGAGGGGCTTCTCGTCAAACAGAGGCTTCTAAGGCCACCGATCGCCTGCCACCAGTCTTCGATCCGTCGTCTTTTGGTCGTCTTCAGCTCTCCATCCACCTGCAAAAAGATTAGCACCCCCTCTCTATTTATAAAGGCTCTGGGTTGGTTGCAACCATCCAACAACCAGAGTTGTTTGGGGGATTTGAATTTGAAAAGGAAATAAACACTATTATTTAAATAATTAAAAGATAATCTTAGTGCTTATCCGTATCCTGTTTGAAATCTAGCTGAATGTCGGTGCGATCAGACTTGAATTGGGTCGAATTCGACCAGACCCGAGTCTGATTCAAATCTGATCAGGACCTGATTTGACCAAACCTAGTCAATTAGACCATACCCAAGTCTGATTCGAATCCGACCAGGATCTGACTTGACCAGGACTAGTCTGAGTCTGATTTCAATCAGACCTGGTCCGAGTCCAATTTCGACCAGGCCGTTTTAAGTTGAATCCTACCAGGCTAGTTTTGTTCAAACTTGACCAGTGGGGTTTTAGTAGGGTTTTGACCAGTTTTTGACTATTTATTTATTTTTTTAACAGTTTATACATATGTGTATTTTTATTTTAGTTCTTTTGGTCATATGACCTTTCTTAATGAATTTTATTACAAAAATTCATCGAACATGATCAAAGGAAGATGTAGTAGTCTTCGGCAACAAACCGTAGTTGCACTGACATGGCCCTACGCTTTGGGCTTTATCCTAGAAATGATAGAGAATAGGTAACATCGTAAGCGCATGTAGAGCCACTTATCTGAGGCAAATCGATTTTGTGTTTACCTTGCTGTGTCTTTTTCTTCGCACATGACTATTCCTGCTTGCTATGTTCGGATAGGGTATTAGCAGAGTGAGTTCAACTCTGATGGTCGTATGGTGGAATCTATAAAATGTTGGACATAAATAATTGAAGTGTTGATTTGACATTAGAGATATGAAAAGTCGGGTAGACGTTTTAGACTAGAAAATCCGAAAAAGTCTAAAAGCTACAAAAACCAAAAGAGTTATAAAGATGAAAAAGCCGACAAAAGTAGAAAAGCTGGAAATGTCGGAAAAGCTGAAAAAGTGGAAAAATTCTGAAAAGTGGACAAGCTGAAAAAACTAGAAAAAGCTAAAAAGCTAAAATTTCTTCATATCGGCAACCAATGTACAGATTAACAAATAACAAATCAACCAAAAACCTCATAAATATACAGTTGATGCGATTTTACATTGAAAAAGCTGCAAAGTCTAGGAGTTACTTTAAACGTCAAAGGAGGTATTGGGAGTTGCGAGCCGCTAGGTCTTTAGAAACACATTTACCCATAGGTATAGATATGGAAATGCATCCTTTTTTAAAAAAACACCAAAAAATTTTGGGAAAAAACATCATAAGAGAGAAACATTAGAGGATGAAATCCCGTGAATAAACTTTCCTTGGATGAGCAACTAATTTGGAGATATGAAAATGAAAAATCAAGGAAAAACCACAAAAATTCTGAATTTTTGGAGTTTAGACTTGTTTCGTGAAAAGGTTAAAATCTACTCAAATGAACTCGGAATGCCGTGAAATTTGGCAGGTAGAATGTTTGGGTTGGTACAAACCTTTTTCAAAAAGAATCATTCAGAATAGCCCCTCTAATAAGTTATGATAAAATTTAGCCTATGTCTAGCAAGAAAGTCAATTCTGTCGAACAATTGCAAAACGGGTCCAAATTCGATTTTAATCGGGATTTCGGCCTAGACTACCTAAGTGAGTTGTAAGTACTCATTCGAGCCTATATATGCTAAGAATTTGACCTCAAACAACTCTCAAAGGAGGTTTTGTGAGCTTTGGGCTGCTTGGTCTTCGGAAACTTATTTACCCATATGTAAAGACCTGGAAATGCATCCAAACAACACCAAAAAATCAGGAAAAACATCATAAGAGAGAAACACTAGACGATGAAGTCCTGTGAAGGAACATTCCTTAGATGAGCAACCGATTCAAAGATACAAAAATGACAAATCATGGAAAACTCATAGAAATTCTGAATTTTTGTAGTTTAGATTCATTTCATGAAAATGTCAAAATATGCTCAAATGAACTCAAAATGCAGTGAAATTTGGCGGGTAGGACATTTAAGTGCGTACAAATCTTTTGAAAAAAGAATTACTTAGAAAGGGACCTCCAATCAAAAGTTATGACTAAACATAGCCTATGTCTAGTAAGAATGTCGATTTTGACAAACTTTTGCAAAACGGGTCGAAATTTGGTTTTCATTGGGTTTTCCAACAGTAAGTGGGATGAATGAGTTGCAAGAACTTGTTCGAGCCAAGATGTGCGAAGAATTCGAAGTCAAATACATCAAGTGAGTTATTGGGAGTTTAGGCCTCCAATGATTAGAAATTCTTGTTTTCCACTCGAAAAGGGCAAATGTGGTGAAATGAACTCGGAATGTCGTGAAATTTGGCAAGTATGATGTTTGACAGATTATGAACATTTTACAAAAAGAACCACTCAAACAGGGCCTTCCAATCAAACTTTATGAAGAAATGTACACTACATTGTCAGACAAAATCAAATGAAAGTATATTTGAATTGAGAAGAGTCACAAAACATCTTAATTTTCAAGAATTACATTAAGGTCACTACATTCCAATCATTCACAAAAAGAAGCTCCAATTGAATTTTGTATAGCCATGCCTGATGGTCAACTCACCAAAACTGAAATGAAATGTGTGCGTCTCTAGTCTCTAGCGATCCACCAATGCCATCACTAGAGCTAGTTGAAGAGGAAACACTGTGCCCAATTAACCATACGAGCAAATGCAGTAGCCCGGTCTCCAATAAGAATGACGTGAATTGGTTGTCTAGAGGCCACATCTCCCTAGGAATCCTCATACAAAGGGCATCTAGAACTGTGCCCTGTTGTAGTTGACGTGAATGGTGCTATTGCTGGTGACGCTCTCGAAGCAATTCAGGAAGCTTGATGTGGTATCCCATACCTGAAATCGGTGCATATTAGTACATGTAAGAAGGTGTCATAACAAAAGTGAATTCAAGCAACAACGTAACATTACATCAATAGACATATTACAATGATACATCAACAAATACATCAAAAACAAATGACAATACATACATAGGTATAAAAGTGTTTTGGAATGACACATACATCAACAGATACATCAATAGGTACCTAGGTGGTTTGAAATGAAACATCGACAAGTAGATACATCAAGAGGTACGTATTAGTTCAGAAGAACAATACATCAATAAACATATACATTAAAACGACAAAGCTGTGGATGTACTAGCCTTCTGAGAGCACCTATTTCCATTGTGCCCAGGCTATCTACATATGGTGCATCTGTGGAGTCCTTCATCTCGCTCCCCCACATCCATGTCATTTTGTATGCGCCGAGTCCAACACCGTCTGACATTGGTTATTTGTAACATCTTGTCTGGAATCCACCTTGAAGTATATTTTGTTTGGATTTCTTTATAGTTGCATCTTACTGCAAAGCCATGGAAGATGCCGTCCCATGTCTTTACTAGGTATTCTTGAGTGTAATATTTCGTTATGTACCGCGTCGAATTTATGCCAGGAAAGGTACAAGCGGCAATCACATGTGAGCATGGTACATGAAGAAGTTGAGACTTGTTGCACATACATTACACAACACCTTGTATGATTGTACACTCGTGGATCCGACCCACTCTTAAAGTACCATACACAAACTTGTGTCTCAGCTTCATTTCATAGTTCCCATGTGCATGACTTATAATACACATTTCATGCAACACAGCCTTCCTTGTCCTAAATTCGAGGTATTCATGAATTTTTGAAGGCCACCGAATGAGAGGATCGTCCACCATTCTCTTGGCTACCAAACTCCTATTGTTGTAGTAGGTCATTGTGCGATAGAATGTCATTTCCACTATAGCAATAAGTAGAAGACATCGTACGCCCTTCAAAACAAAATTGTAAACCTCTGCAAGGTTCGTGATCATGATTCCATACCGTGCACCATATGTATCATGCAATAAAGACCACTTCTCCAATAATTTTGGCCCTATCCAAGGTTGAAACTCATTAGCCTTCTGCTGAGTCTTGTCTGATTACTATCCCCCTTGCATTGTTTCACCCGCCTCATCAGCACATGTGTGCCTCAATGAACTCTCATTGAGATATTTCCAAATGTCTTCGAACTTATTCCTCTGGTTCTGTCTAGTCAGCTTCTTAAATATTACCATTAGTTTTTTGCACTTGAAATGAGTATGAAATTTTTCACCAAGATGACGAGAGCACCAACAACTTTGCACATCCTTCCATTGTAATGATGGGTTCGAGCCATCCTTCATATACTCAGTGGCACTCAGTATTCCCCTATTTCTATCATGAATTATGCACACATGCTCGCAGTCTTTCACGACTTCATTTTTTAGTTTCCCCAAAAACCACAGTCAACTACTATAATTCTCTACCTCAACGACTGCATACGCTATAGACAACAATTGATGATTGGCATCGATCACCACGGTGGTCAGCAGGGTGCCCCCCGTACTTTCCCATCAAAAAGGTGCCATTGATACAGAGCATCTGTCTCATGTACCAAAAGAACTCAATGCACTGATGGATTGTCCAGGAGAATCGTCTCAGCACCATACAGTTAGGTATGGTAAAATCATCAACGTCGAGGGCTAGGGTGCCCATGATCTTAAAAGCCGTGTTTGGGTTGGCTTTCAGCTATTTGCTTGAGTAGTCTTGATATTAAGTTATATGCTTTCACATATGTGCCAAACAACTCCTTCAATGTCATCTGTTTCACCCTCCATGCCTTCCCAGAGTTTGTTTTGTACCCATCTTTTTCTGCCACATGTGTGACGATCCCTTTGGGTGGCATCGTTGTATTCTCCTTAACAATCGAGAGAATAAGACTAGAAACAAAAATAGACGTGATATTTTTGTGCTATGGTAACATTCCATCCACTAGACATCTATGGTCTGCCACTTTGGTAACACAAAAAAATACCTCATCCTTTGGCTGGCAGACACGAACATACCACGGGTAATTATCAGTTAGACACTTTATAGCCCACATATTAGGATTTGACTTAGTCATATGGAAATGCATGTTAAGTGAGACGGCCCATGTAGTGATGGCTTTCTTTGCATCTTTTTTGGTCTTGAATAGCTACCCAAGCTGTTCAGTCTGCAAATTAAATGGCCACCTCGAGTTTAGATCTCCCGGAACAACGGTTGAGCTCAGAGATATCTGGTCAATCTTATCACCGAGAGGGCCATGCTCATGTGAGGGTTCCTTGGGCGATTCGTAATGTCGGATGGGTCGGTGCACTCCTCCTCGTGGAAATTGTCCTCTAACTCGAGTAGATTATCAGCTAGATCTACCTGTCGGTACGGATACCTAATGCAGGAGGGAAATGAGCAATGTTACGTCTGAGGTATTACTGTCAATGGTATGAATCACTTGTGTATTAATAAGCCCAGTTGTAGTATTTGCCCCCGCACTACTACCAGGAACCGTGGTACTACTTCTCCTGCAATTGAATGGATACCTTCCGAACTCGCTATGACAGATACTTGCACATAAAGTATGAACACTTTTATTCTGTTTCTTGGGTCTTTTATTGTTCTCACAAATGAACGCCATGCCTTATTAACTTTCAACCTCCTAAGAACCCACCCGTTTCCTGGATACAAAAGACCCTCCAACCGAAGTATGTTTGACATAGGATTCAATTGTAACAATTTTGCCACCCATATTTCTAAGTTCTTGAAAGACATCGATAGTGGATCAAATATATGTTCATAAACATGCGGACAACCACTCAAATCATCACCGTACAAACCATAACAAACTATATCATCTTCATAATACACACAGACCTTATCAGCTTGTTCCATTACCTATTCCATAAAATTTTTGTGAGTTATGGAGACAGATCGATAAAATGATATGTATATACCTAAACTAAACATGGAACTTTAAACACTACATTAAAATGCAATTTTAAAACCCTACAAGCGAATAATCAATACATTATACATTACATAACTCCATCTACCTGTCGGTTCTACTACTTGGATCATCAATCGAGATTATAGATTCAAATATATCAATCCCTAATGATCTTCTCATCACAAATAAGTACTGATTGACGATCCGTTTATGTCGGTCTTTTGCTTTTCATCACCGAATTTTTCTAGTTCAACCGGTTCATCAATCGGAATTATCAATTACAAAATATGGATCTCTGAATACTCGCCAATATATATAACTCCACTTGTTGATTCCTATGTGTCAATCTTTTTTTCTACTGACGGAATTCTACTCCTAATGGATCACCGATTAGGGTTAAGAATTGAAAGATGTCGACCCCCAACTAATCGATACATATAACAAATATTGATATATTGTCACAAAAAGGAAGCGATTCATAATCTGTTTGTACTGGTCGGTTCGTTTTGATCCTAGAACTATAATGCTTCAAACAGATCATTGATTAAAGCTATGGATTACAAGATACCGTCCTAAACCATAAACCCCAGGTCAATATCTACCACAAATTAATGATAAATATTAGATATACATATTAGACTACAAAATTAATGAAATTAATGATGAATATTAACTGTAAATATTGGATCACAACTCTCAGATTCCACTGCTTCTACCAGATCGTCGATCAGGATTATACATTGAAATATATCGACCCGCAACTAATCGCTACATATAACAAATTCTCGCATCTTGTCACAAAAGGGTAGAATTCACGACCATTTGTGTTGGTCCGTTCATTTCGATCCCATAATGATATTGCTTCCGATGGATCGTCAATCGAACTTACAAATTACTACATATTGTCCTAAACCCTAGATTCATATGTACTGCAAATTACAGACCATAAAAAATTCGCATACTAGCTAGAAATTAACTCTAAGAACACCATTAATTAGTACTACAAACGTACAATATTGTGAATTTTAAAAATTTTCAAGCCATACTAAACCCGAATTTGATGAAAAAAATTAATTTTTTCCTTCCATCTAAGTGTTTCAAAAATTTTACCTCCAAAATTAACGAACAGAACTTAAAATAGCTTTGAGATTCTTTCCTCTTTCCTCTCCCTTTCTTTTCCTTCTCTCTTCTCTTCTTTATCTTCTCCTTTTCCTTCCTTCGCTTCTTTTCTTCTCCTCTCCCTTCCTCTTCTATTTTCTCTCTTGTTTTTTTGTGTGAAAAGACTTGAAAGAGCTATTGTTGTCGGGTTATATAACTCTTCCAATCGCTAAACGGTTCAGCGATTGAAAATATGATTTTCAATTGCTTAATGGTTCAACAACTGATCAAAGGAGTATGCCATATCAACCAATGCGTGTTTACTACGTTGTTCAGTCGCTGAATCGTTCAGTGATTGAAGACATATCACTGATCTGTTTTTGCAACTAATGATCCTTTTCGTGATATTTTTTCTTTCAGGCTATTTTTGAAAAAAAAATTATGTATGAGTTATTTAAAAAAAGTTTGATAGGTTGCTCTACATGTCTCTCAATTTTATGTGAGCTAGTGCATTTAATGTAAATCAAGAGGATCTTTATATAGAAGATGGAGCAGCGTAAATGGAAACACTCGATGGGAACAGTTAAGCTCGATCAGCAAAGTTCAATCCATGCTATTAATGTTGAAAACCGAAATCAACATCTAAATATAATAGCCCAAGGGCCAAGCTAGGCCCAAGCCTAAGCTCCATTCTATTTTCCAATAAATCAGCCCAAACAATACAGCCCACAACCCAATAACTGCAAATAATAGAGGAGTATTTTCCATATTAAAAAATCAAAATGTTAATTCGTAATTTAATTTAAACTGAGCTGATTGATTTTTCTATATCGGTTTGGTCTGGTGATTTTAATAGTAACTGGAGATAATCGACCGGTTATCTTGGGGATTTTTATCTTTTATCAGTGTAATATACAGATAAGCTTTGAAAAGTCTTCCTATGGAAAGGAGACAGAAACATGTATACATAGAGCCATAGAGGTCACCATCTAGAATCCAAGGTTGGTTTCAAGTAACCCTATCAAATGAAAAAGGTGAACATTTGCTCTTTCATAGATGAAACAAGTGAGCTTTGTAACAATAAATTGCCAATCTTTAAAATTATTGTTTGCTAGCCAACATTGGAGTAACATTGCACAATTAGTATATGTGTATGGTTAAGAATATACTAGTACTAAACATTTAGTTAAGTAGCTATCATTCTTAAGGTGTTTTAGGTTTCCTATAGTTTTTTTTAATTAAGATTAGTGAACCATGCTAGCAACTAAATATCTCCTGTGGGGCCATATCATAGGGACCACATATCTCTTTCCTCTTTGTTTACCCACCTTTATGTATATTTTGCAAAGAAAGAACATAGATAATCCAATAATTGAGTGAATGATCAAACACATGTAGTCAAATTATTTAGATTACAACAATATATGACACAAATACTTAATACATATAGACAGACATACATAGAAACATTCAGCGGAGACACCAGAAAATAACATTAATACTGGATATATACGACCATACTACAACATGTAGACTCATCAGGAAGGGGTTAATGATATATGTGACCATACATAACACTTACTAGTCGGTGAGGCTAACGGTGGATTTATGTCCATATGTTTGCATGCATGCATGGAGCATACATGGCCTAATTAATTAACCACTGGCTTTGAACCAGTTAAGGCTTCCAACGTCCTGTCGATGTACTCTTGGGCCCTCTTGTTGATGTCTTTCGCGCCGGCGTTCTTCCCAGGTCCATGATCAGCACCGGGTGGCGGCTTGGTGTTCTTGGAGTACAAGGTGGGACTGGGAAGGCCATTGATCCTCTCCACCTTCTGAATCTTCACCTCGCCGTACCCCGGAGAGCTCTTGGTCGTCTTCGTCCGGCGAAACATCTTGTCTTGTATATATTGGTTTAGGTTAAGATGCCGCTGTTGGGTTTGCTTGGATGGAACTGAACTTGGGGGGGTTTCCCGTTTATATAGGCTTAGCTCCTTGCTACTGTGCTTCTCCTGTCACTCGGATTATATTCACTGCATACTGGGAGGAAGCAACAAAGCAGCTCTATTTTCAATGCTTTTTTGCGCATATCTAGACTAGATCTTTTGTCTAAAATGTTCAGTTTTCTGCGTGGAAAACAAGTTAATTACTTCGTTGTTAAGTTATTGCTAACAAGGTTTTAAAATTCTAGTGGTAACTAGGGTTGTTCCTGCTATCCTAAAAAACAAGTAGGTGGTTTAGAAATATATATTAAATTCAAATTTGAAAACGTTTACCACCGGTAATCCCAAAAACCGAGTGATGATCGTCTGGTTCTCATTTTCAAACACAAAATATGCAAATTCAGGAGTTTTCTATATGTTTTCATGGATAATCAGATCAACTCTGCTGGTGAGTGAGACTCCACAATTTGGACCATTCCAATAACACATTTATGTACAAAAATTAGAACCATTCGATCCACACTATTTTTAAAAGATAAATTAGTTGTGTATATAAACACTAGTTAAACTCTAAAAAATATAAAGAATTACACTTTGATCAATGCAAAATATGTTCTGGATCTGTCACTACAACAGTCTTTATTTTATCTATTAACACATTCAGATGTATTTTATAAAGAATTTTTTGAGATGCATAACACGACTCGAGACTTCAGATATCACCGCCCTAAAAATAGCTGGAGTGGTTTGCGTACAAAAATAGACCTTTCTTTCTTGTGTCTTTAAAGAGAAAAAACTGGCACCCCATACTAAAAAACAACAAAAGGCATATATTTTTATCTCAATGCCCCTTAGAAGAACGTTAGCAAGCATCTAAGAATGGACGGTTCTACGACACGTATATACCACACTACACTGATCGGATGGTGGAATCCGCGTCCCAATACACATTCATAATATTCGAGACCGACTTATCTCCTCTTTTCAGTGTCTTTGTCTGTGTTGTTTTTTTGTAAGTAGTTTTTTTTCGTCCTTTTAACTTGCGAGTCAACAGGTTTGAATCTTTTGTCTATAGTAATTAGTAAGCCAATGTGTTAAACACTCGTAATTAAGAAAAGCGTGTTGCATGCATGGACGTAAGCAGGATCAAGCATCTGCAAGCTAATAAGCCTTTTGTTGAAATAATCCGAGCTGTTCTCACCAATTTGAAGCTTTTTCAAAAAATGAGCCGTCCCCCTAAATGAGACCTTCGTTTGGTTTCGACGGCCGGCATATTTTAGTACCCATTTGTATTTCTCTTTCAAATTTGGACTACCTTTATCGATGCTTCACATGTAGTTGATATTCTTACCACCTCGTACTATTCAAATAATGCCTCCGTTAAAAACGAGGGAAAAACGAAATAAGACAGATATATGTGTTATTAAAAAAATGCAAGCGGATTACAATACTTTGGCCTATCCGATCCGAATTCAAAAAATTTTAAATAGGTTTTCGATTTCGCTTTTGCTATAAATAAGATATGTTTGCCATCATTGAATAAATAGTATTCGTTTACTTGCAAAATTATAAAGAATTATTTTTATGAATAATCTATTAAATTTTTTTTCAAAATTAACTTAAAACTTTTAAAAATATCATAAATAACATTCAGTCGCTAAACTCAATTTGTGACTGAACCTGCAAACCCATTAAAAACTGAATTATTTCTTGGATTCAAACATTGCGGGTTTTCAATCGCTCACCTGTTTCCGACTGAACCCGTAAACCTATTAAAGACTAAATAATTCAACTTTTAACGGGTTTGCGGGTTCAGTCGTGAAACGGGTGAGCGACTTAAAACCTGCAATGTTTGAGTCCAAAAAATAATTCAGTACTTCAGGCGTTTACAAGTTCAGTTGTGAATTGGGTTCAACAACTAAAAACTATTTCTAATATTTTTAAAAGTTTCGAGTTAATTTTGAAATTCTTTTTTTAGTGGG
Source organism: Pharus latifolius (assembly GCA_019359835.1). Lineage (NCBI taxonomy): Eukaryota > Viridiplantae > Streptophyta > Magnoliopsida > Poales > Poaceae > Pharus > Pharus latifolius. Next base: position 81,175,743 of record CM033323.1, on the reverse strand, counting down.
TTATTCATAAAAAAATCCAATTATAAACCATATGTTGTTGATAAGATCGACCATATCTGCATGCAAGTCAACAGCAAAAAAATCTTTGGTAGCCAATGAAGATTAGAATTTAAATTAAGTGTTTGATTGATAATTACAAGTTGATAATAATATTGTATTATGATTAATGTATAATTTATTTTAAATTATAATCATCAAATTATATATCAAATAACTGATATGATGGGTCAAAATTATCATGCGGGTCAGTTTTGAAATTAATTTTTTAATATGGACTAATTATAAAAAAATCCGATTCCGTTCTTGCGACACATGTGCACGCAGAGCAACTGGAAAATAAGAATAAAAACAAGTCTCAACTCGTGAAATCGATGTGTTTAATTAAGCGCGTTAATTTAACTTCAGAGAAGCATCCACAAGACTGCAAGCCAGCTAATTGATTCCAAGTTATATGCTTAAAATTCCTGTTTGGTATTTATAATACTTTTGATGTAAATTAATCTTGCAAACTAAATTTGCATAATTTGGTTGCTTGACAAGCTAACTTTGCTATTATTTTATAAGAAAATGATTAATAAATTAATTTACTATTTGAGTCCGACTTATTTGCAGGATGGGTGCCTCATGTCATGTGTAGACCCACATTTAGAGAGGAGTGCATAGGACGAAAAAAAAGAATCACAAAATATTACCTACCATAAAAAAAATATGTTATAGATAAGACATATGACATAGCAGAATAAGACCTACATCTCATATATTTCATGATCATTTTCTTTAATTTATAGCCAAATAGCAATGAAAAACTAAGTCTTAACCTCAATAAATTAAGAAAAGAAATAAGCTCTTAATTGATTTGTTTGATCTAGCTAAGTTCATGCTTCTTGTTAAGACAACTTTCTTCTTCACCAGAGCAATTAAAATATCATAAGTCACATCTGATTTTTTTCCAACTCCAATCTTAACAAGTGCCAACTTCATTTATGACGTATATGGTGTTGATGTAAGCATGCAAATGGAATCGAATAGCTCGGGGGATGTCATAGTCTCCATCCTATATATTCTCGCCATAACTTGATGGATCTATGTATTATCAAATAGCTCAGGGGCAGCCAAAGTTAGTTTAGATTTATTGGATTTAATAAGTCAAAAAGTCCGATCAAATATCTAACTTAATAAATTAGTTAATTCACTTGATTTAGTCTTAAATTTTGTTTAGATTTCACTAAAATTGGTTTATTTTCTTTCAATCTGCCCTGATCCTCTGTAATTTTTCATTTTAGACCCATATGTTTTATTATTGAATTTTCATTATCTCTTTTTATACTAATTTCTAACTATTTCATCAAAATAATGCCATATAATCAATCCATGTCAATATATTGTGTTATTAAGAAACTGACATGTCATGCCATGTGACACAATATTATACTAGACAAACTAATGTGACATATCATGTCAAAATTGAAGTGCCATATCAGGATGACATGCTATTTTTTTAGTTTAACTTCAGAGATCTACCAAAATAGTACATTTGCTCAAGTTTAAAGGTTTATGGTGTAATTTATTCTTATTCATTCATATTGGTTTACTAAATTTAATGTATTTTTTTTGTAAATAATTAAATATAGAAAATTGGGGATATTGTATCAAAGAGTGATAGCACAAAGATATGAGAAGGGTGGTCAATGCAGAATAGTTTGGGTTTTGCATCAATTTTAATTTATTTTATGTTTTCTTGTTTTCCGATTGATACATTTGTTTTTGTTTCATTTACCACAATTGGAGACAATTGAGATTGTTACTTTTCTTATTGTTTCATTCACCACAATTGGAGAGAATTGATATTGTTATTTTTTTTTACAGTTCTTTGTTATAGATAATTTTGAAGTTATTATGTTATGTGATTTCCATTACTATTATAACACATCCCACGTCTACACCAAATTGATATCATTTTATAGTGTTAGAGGGACAACTATTATTTTAACGTCTTTTTTTATACACCATACACCTACTTACTAGTAAGTTTTGAATTCTAAGAAATATAATCTCAGCAGTGTCAGACTGGAATGGAAAGAATTTTAATCCTAAAAATTTATCCATTAGGAGATGTTTGGAACAAAAAAATAATAATATAAAATTCCTTTGAATGGATTCTTTCATACAAATTTTGAAGGAAATTAAAAATAAAGTCAAATCTAATGAGATTTTTTCTTTGTGTCTTACTCAAAACAAATTATGCTATCTTTTACTTTAAATTCCTATATTTTTTCTATGTAGCAACCAAACATTTCTTTTGAACAATGTATTTTAGAATTTTGGTGGATTTAGTTGGACATGACGCTCAATTCCTGTATTTTTCCCATCGTTGTATTGTTTTTTGATTCCTTTGTTCTAAATATGCCTTAAAAGAGGTGTTTCGAACAAAGGAATAAGGTAGTTATATTGCATAAGAATGGTTCCTATCCTACAAATTTTGCAAGAAGAAGAACAGTAGGTCAACCTCATTTTTTTAGGTCCTATGAGACAACCAAATAGTTTGTGTTTTCTATTTCTATTATTCTGATACATGCGGAATTTAATTGGATGTGTCATTCAATTCCTGCGTTTTCATGTTTCTAAATATTATATTTTCTATAAATTGATAGTAATAAGATTAGATACTGCAATTTTGCAGTTGTCTATGTAAATACTCCAGCCAACAGTCCATGCTCTCAACAAAGAGAGGAAGTGTAATGTGCAGTGGATATTCAAGTTGCATATTTCATCTTCAAAAGCACTCGTGTGTGCACCCGATGGTTAACTAACAAGCAAGTGTCCGTGTGACTCGAACTTAACTTAGGATCAATTGGATTTTAATTGTCGGCCAGCTAGATCGAACGAATAATGTACATTGTGGAGACGAGTTCTCACAAATGGGAAAGTATCTATTATATCTTATCTATTTTGGTACTCTTTATCTTAAAACACATATAAATGATCTAAAAAGATTTCAAGAAAATTTGAGTGTGTGTTTTGGAATTATTAAGTAGTCTACAAAATTTCAACTCTTAGCTCTATATATTATATATTATGAGATAAAAAAACAACAAATTTAAGTGAATAGTAACTTTTGTTTTTTTCTTTTGTTTTGTATTTTCTTATTACTTTTCAACATAATTTATCTTTTTTTTCTCCTTGTGCAAATTGAATTTTGATTTTAAATTTCATTACATGTTAGATTGATTTTGTATCTATATTCCCAAATTTTCTTAAATTATTATATGGTGTTTTAAGATAGAGAATACGAAAATACCAAATCAATGAGATGCGCTGAATAATAAGTACCCCTCACAAATATATGCACATGTTTATTTGCCATACATTTCCTTTCTCAAATTGTGTCTATATATTACTCTCTTTATATCTAAATAAATATTGTTCTCACCTCCTTATTTTTGTTTTCAAATAGATATCATACTACAAGTTTAAGACATATTTGTATATTTTTTTCATGTATATCCTTCTTTTTAATAATAGAAGTTTATTTTCCCAGCAAATTTATCTATCAATATTAAGAAGACATACATATATTGAAGTATAAACAGAATTGTAATAAGATATATCAATTAAGATTATTTTAATTATTTTTTTGATGTCTTGTTTCTAAAATTAGATGTTAAAATAATATATATTTAGAGATATAAATAGTAGTGCTTTTGTCTTTCTTTTTCCTTCACTCTCTTCCTCTGCTTCTTTCTTTGTACATAGATAACCTCACTTTCTTTCTTTGTACATAGATAACCTCACTTTTTATTTTAACGAAATCAGCAATAGGATGCTCTCTCCTCCCTTTATTGCATAGATTTGATGCATATGGGTGTATTTTTCAAGAATGGTTCACTTCTACCTTCAATAGTAGTGTTCTTTCTATTTCTATATAGGTGTCAATTTGATTTTTACTATGTCGGAGAATTTTCAACACACCATGCATGAGTAAGAAAAAAAATATTGTCTTCTTATAAATTGGCTAGATTATCCTCGCGAGGCATACCTCGCGCACAACTAAAAATTTGTATTCTTCAAGGTAAGTTTTGATTAATCTTGTGAGGCTAAGGAAACCGCTCTATTTTCAATTACTTGTCAATTTTTTTTTAAATTGAACTAATCTGATCCAGTTGAGATATAGTCTTAATTTTCGTACTAAACTCATTTAGATATTAATATGCGGAATAACAAGATTTTATTCGGAAATACCGAAACCCAAAGATCGATCGAAAACATAACTCAAAATAATTGCACAACTCTATATTTCAAAGAGAGTTTTACTCATCAAACATTAGACACACTTACTTACGTAGAAGAAACTATAAACTGGATATATGATACAAGACTGTAATAATATTCGATGATCTAAACTAGACCTATTACAAAGTATTTATAGTCCAATCATATGAGTACGTATCAGATTCAGTAACCTAAACATATTATACTCATATAATTAACTAACTATAATATATAAGACTTAGTTATATATATATATATATTTAGATCGGATTATAATTCCGAGCAGAGATCGAATCCTTCCCAAGATCGCAAACCTTTCCAAAGTTGTAAATCTTTCCGTGGTCGCAAATCCGTTTCAAACTCGATCTGAGATCCTCCGGATCAGGGCAATCTTTTTTCTTAAAAACAAGTATGTCAAAAATTCCTCTAATAACTCTGCAAACTAACTTAAATTCTACGTACAAATTAGTACAACTAATTAGGGGATGATATCAATAATTAACGAAACTTACTGAGAAGAGTAAATTGATGGGGTAGCGCAGGAAAATGTGTGTAGAATTTGTAAAGTAGCCATTATTTGTGATCAAAAGAAATTGGCAAAAATGACAAGTATCCGAAAACAGAGGTAGTATTTTATTAGGACTGCTGCTTTACACCACTCCCGATGCTTCCTTCTCTCATATTTTTACTACAATATAGTCTATTTTATATAATAAAGCAGGTAAAATCGGGAAACCAAATTATTTTGAAATTTAGAAATTCTAGTATTAATCATAATACAGAAAGAAAAAAAAGATTTATATTTTATATTTGATAGACCCAACTTATAATAATATAGATCAATCATATAACTTATAAGACTATAATAGACAATCTCTTTATCTATCTACAAAGAGATATATTTTGCAATTATACAGGACTTTTACCTTTTTCTCTTAATTTGACACCGTAGATACGATCAGGTACTAAACTTAGAGATGTCAGAATTTGTGTAGTCTTTTTCTAAAAAATATATAAATACTACTGGTGAAATGGAAAGAAATAGAACATATGAGCACACTAAATATATCCAAATTCCATATAATATAACAGTACAACTTCCCTCGATACAAGCTGAAATCGTAACTCAACATCAAACACAAATCACAACCAATATGCATCTTATTTTTAACATCGACCTGTATACATATCTAGTATTTTGACACTGGCATGTTCATGACCATATCTAATTGATTTGGTTTAGTTCATATTCACGAAGCCCTAGATTTTTGGTTCGAGGATGTATGTGCGACTCGCTCGGATCATGAGTTCAAACAAATAAGTCAATTTTGGAAGGATTAGTAGCATGTTCATGACCATCATCGTGGCAATCCAATTTGAAATCTTCCTACTTCTTCAAATGTAGTCTATTGCTTCCTGGTTAATGTCTTCCCTGGTGTCACCCGCGTTTGTTTGTCGGTGACCAATTTTTGATTTTCTTCACCCTCTTAATATGGATTACAGTGTTTATGGGAATGTTCGCGGCTTGTGTCATGTTGGGTTTGATTGGATTGGATGGGAAAGTGGAGATGAAGAGGGGGAAGATTGATGATACTTTGGAGTTTGTTTTGATGGGAATAACATAAGGAGATGGGGACTATTTATAAGCTCCATTGGTGGGTGAAATTTGTCATATTTGTGTATATTTTTCATATAGTTTATCTCTTGATCATGCATATTTTAGTCCTAAAACTCAGCATTTGCACGAATTACTTATGCATTTATTGTGAAATTGACCGGATTACCTGTTTGTGATTTTTAACTACAAGTCAATGCAAATCGGGTGATTTCTGACTAAGTGGATGCGTTTCGTTGATTAGACCTGACCCTCGGTCGATTCTGAATAGAACACGCGTTCCTATGGACGCGTAGGAATTGATTGTGCCGAAATCAGAGTCTCTGGGGGCTTGAAATGTCAAATCCTTTCAGCCGAGGACCTTTTAGTAATTTCTGAAAACCTTGAGCACCCTAATGCAATATTTCATAGACTCTTAAACTGTAGCCCTAAGGTGGGAGGACCTTGTTGCAATTACTGAAATCTAAGGGCTAAAATAAAAAAATGCCAAAATTTGGCTTACACCCTAGCCGCCAACCACTTTTCCATTTCAAGCCTAGTTCTGTGTATTTGCCTTCTTCTTCCTCTTACCACCACCCCATTTCCACACCTCCGTCTACCTCTGACCCAAAGTCGGCTTCTTCTTCCTCTTTTGCTCCGGCCGCCATAAGTTGCTGTTGCATCTTCATACGCCACGACCTCACAACCACCTTTTTAGTGGCCACTGGTTTCCTCACTCCACCACCCGACGCTGCCGCTCAGAGCCACTAGATCCGGCCCAGTGTCTCCTTCTTTCTGCTTCTCTTCCTCCTCTCTCTGCTCTACACACCAAAAACACCACATCTAACCGCACCACCTTGCACCACCACAAACCCTAGATTTGCTCTCACCTCCATCTCCTGTCTCTCTCTTCCTTCTTCTTCTCAGCCGCGCCACCTCTCACCTTCTCAAGATGCCGCCGCTCTTCGTCGGATCTAGCGTCGCTCCTTGCTTCCTCTAGCCAAGCCCGCCGCCAAATTCGCTAGATCTGGTGCACCCAAGCTTTGTCGCCATCACACTCCCCCGCCGTCGGCAGATCTGCGTCGTGCTCTGTGGTCGTTCCTCTCACTAGTGCGCCGTCAGATCTCATGTTGCTGCTGCTCACTTCCTCCACAGCAATGACGACCAAGACCACGACCACTCCAGGCCTCAACGTCTTCGACGACCATCCGACAAGTCAAAGACCTTGACCACTTTCTCCAACTCGATGAGCTCCTCGACCTTCGACCAGCTCCTCCTGCGTCGACCACATCGACCACGACCACTCCACTGCGACCTCCTCTCAGACGCTCGACGACCTCGACTGCCATCCCTCGACCACGACCAACTTCAGCTTCACCGATGATGGCCTCTTCCTCGACTTCGGCTGTTCTTGAGTGACAATTTCCTTTCTCTCAAACCCCTTCTCTCTCCCCTTAATATGTGTTTCCTGGGATGTTTGTAAAGAACGAAGCATGAACGATGGATGAACTGATAGTATATGACAATCTAATTGCACTCTGTTAAATGATTGTCTTATATTGAATCTTTTCTTGTTGTTCTGAATTGAACTTACTGTTGAAATGAGTGGGGCTGAACTTTTGTCTTGTGATGGTTGATTTAACTTTGGAGTTTAATTTAGATTGACAACTGTCTGAAGGCAATTTCTCTCCTGTTGTAAAGATCTTTTGATATTGGACGAATGATTTTAGGGCTCAATGAAGAGTTGAGATGCATGTCCTCCTATCACAGTAGATTCTCTATTATTCTTTGTTGTTGTGTTGTTACCTATTATGCTGAATTCTTTTACAAATTAATGTGGATCGCAATTTTTGCAAAGTTGTTTGCTTGTCATTGGGTTGTCGAGAAGAATTAGTTGGGTTAGTGTTTATTTTGTACTTGCTATTCGTCGGTACTCGTCGTAGACTGTGATCGATAATAGTCGGTTGCACTCTCTCATGTACGATCGCTATACAATTCTTTTCTATTGCTTGTACCTCTAAAATATTAGTCCAGATTAAATATTATCTACGAGATATGATGCGACCATCTCTTTCTTTGTTTATTCTTTTTTCGATATTTTCTCTCTTTTTCGCGACTCTAGCTAGCTAAGAACAAAAAGTAGACGCGTGAATATAATGCCGGTTTATTGGAAGCAGAACTATCCGGAAGACTGCACTTTTCGTTTCTAGGTCATTTCCTTAACACCCCATGAGGGGAAGAAATCCTTTAATTATTTGACCAATTAAAGTCTATAAAGCCACGTGGTGCATTTCGAGCCGGCATTTCTGACGATCTTTTAAGTTTTTTTTATATTCCATTCACATGGATATTAGACTATACAATTAAAATCAACCCTCTTTCTCATAAAATAATATTCAATGAAGGGCCAACTATGTCCAAAATAAGATATGATAACAATTTATGCATATCAATTTATTTAGTTTCAATTAGATATACATTTTTTTTTTGTTTATGTTTTTGAAGTAAATATTCCGATCAACGGTTTCTAATCCAAAAATTGCGTGAGAGATAGAAAGTGAGTGAGTGAATGTCAAGCGCATTGAGTTATTCAAGTTGCATATTTTATTTTTTAAAAAAATATTCTTTTAAATAATAATATCAATTATATTAATAAAATATATCTTATCCCACTCCACCACACATATACTAACACAATACTTCAACTAAATATTCACATTAAAATAAAAATGATCAAAAATTAAATTCATAATCACCTTTTAAGACTTTAAATAGACACATAACCGTAGCTCGAACTTAGATCAATTGGATTCCACTTCACTTGCCAACTAGATCGATCCAAAAATGCACATGCGTGTTTAGTTGCCGCACATTGCCATCTCACTTTGCCTTTGGGAGTCTAATCAATCAAATATGAAGGAAGGGTAAGTACGTGTCAGCATCAGGTGCCAAAGACTTGACCCACACTGTACATGTAGCATGCATCACACCTCGGAAAGCTTAGCATCAACCGACAAAAATGGCTCAATACACTCCTCAAACATATCTGTCAGCGACTTTTCCCAGGATTTTTTTATAAATAATTCAGATTAAAAAATTAATTATAAAAATGATTCATAGTTTCAAAATTTTATAAAAATAGATTGCACGTCAGCCTGTCGAGTTCTGTAGACTCAATAAGGATTTGTAGCGTGCTGAGTACTCGACAAGCCACTTGTCGCGACTCCAAAACACGACAAATGGCTGATCGAGCATATATAACTCCACTTGATTATTCCTACGTGCCGATCTTTTTTTTTTGCTCACGGAATTCTACTCCTAACGGATTACTGATTAGGGCTATGAATTAAAAGATATCGACCCTCAATTAATCGATACATATAACAAATGTTGATGTCTTGTCATAAAAAGGAAGCAATTCATGATTTGTTTATGTCGGTTTATTCGTTTTGATCTCATAATTATACTGCTTCAAACAGACATTGATCAAAGCTATGGATTACAAGATATCATCCTAAACCATAACCCTAGGTCAATACCTTCCATAAATTAAAGATAAATATTAGAGATACATATTAAACTGCAAAATTAACGAAATTAATGATGAATATTAAGGATAAATATTGGATCACAACTCTCAGATTCCGCTGCTTCTATCGGATCATCGATCAGGGTTATACATTGAAAGATATCGACCCGCAACTAATCGCTACATATAACAAATTATCACATCTTGTCACAAAAGGGTAGAGATTCACGACCATTTGTGTCGGTTCGTTCGTTTTGATCCCATAATGATATTGTTTCCAATGGATCGTCAATCGGACTTATGAATAATTACATATCATCTTAAAGCTTAGATTCATATGTACCGCAAATTACATACCATAAAAAATCCGCATACTAGTTAGAAACTAACCCTAAGAGCACCATTAATTAGTACTACAAATGTACAATATTGTGAATTTTAAAATTTTTCAAGCCATACTAAACCCGAATTTGATGCAAAAAAAAATTAATTTTTTTCCTCTAATCCAAGTGTTTCAAAAATTTTACCTCCAAAATTTACTAACAGAACCTAAAATGACTATGAGATTATTTTCTCTTTCCTCTCCCTTTCTTTTCCATCTCTCTTATCTTCTTTATTTTCTTCTCCTTTCCCTTCCTCTTCTTTTCTCCTCCTCCCCCTTCCTCTTCTATTTTCTCTTTTGTTTTTTTTGCGTGGAAAGACTGAAAGAGCCGTTGTTGTCGGATTATATAACTCTTCCAATCGGTAAACGGTTTTCAATCGCTTAATGGTTCAACAACTAAAAGGAGTATGCCACATTAGCCAATGTATGTTTACCACGTTGTTCAGTCGTTGAATCATTCAGCGATTGAAGACATGTCGCTGGCCTATTTTTGTAATTGAAGGTCTTTTTCGCGATATTTTTTCTTTCGGGTTATTTTTGAAAAAATGTTTATGTATGAGTTATTTAAAAAAAATCGATAAGTTGCTCTACATGTCTCTCGATTTTATGTGAGCTAGTGCATTTAATGTAAATCAAGAGGATCTTTAAATAAAAGATGGAGTTGCGTAAATGGAAACACTCGATGGGAACAGTTAAGCTCGATCAGCAAATTTCAGTCCACGCTATTAATGTTGAAAACCGAAATCAACATCTAAATATAATAGCCCAAGGGCCAAGCTAGGCCCAAGCCCAAGCTTCATTCTATTTTCCAATAAATCAGCCCAAACAATACATTCCACGACCCAATAACTGCAAATAATAGAGGAGTATTTTCCATATTAAAAAAAATCAAAATGTTAATTCGTAATTTAATTTAAACTGAGCTGATTGATTTTTCTATATCGGTTTGGTCGGGTAATTTTAATAGTAACTGGAGATAATCGACCGGTTATCGTGGGGGATTTTTATCTTTTATCAGTGTAATATACAGATAAGCCTTGAAAAGTCTTCCTATGGAAAGGAGACAGAAACATGTATACATAGAGCCATAGAGGTCACCATCTAGAATCCAAGGTTGGTTTCAAGTAACCCTATCAAATGAAAAAGGTGAACATTTCCTCTTTCATAGATGAAACAAGTGAGCTTTGTAACAATAAATTGCCAATCTTTAAAATTATTGTTTGCTAGCCAACATTGGAGTAAAATTGCACAATTATATGTGTATGGTTAAGAATATACTAGTACTAAACATTTAGTTAAGTAGCTATCATTCTTAAGGTGTTTTAGGTTTCCTATAGTTTTTTTTAATTAAGATTAGTGAACCATGCTAGCAACTAAATATCTCCTGTGGGGCCATATCATAGGGACCACATATCTCTTTCCTCTTTGTTTACCCACCTTTATGTATACTTTGCAAAGAAAGAACATAGATAATCCAATAATTGAGTGAATGATCAAACACATGTAGTCAAATTATTTAGATTACAATAATATATGACACAAATACTTAATACATATAGACAGAAATACATAGAAACATCCAGCGGAGACACCAAAAAATAACATTAATACTGGATATATACGACCATACTACAACATGTAGACTCATCAGGAAGGGGTTAATGATAGATGTGACCATACATAACACTTACTAGTCGGTGAGGCTAACGGTGGATTTGTGTCCATATGTTTGCATGCATGCATGGAGCATACATGGCCTAATTAATTAACCACTGGCTTTGAACCAGTTAAGGTTGCCAACATCCTGTCGATGTACTTTTGGGACTTCTCGTCGATGTCGTTCGCGACGGCGTTCTTCCCAGGTCCATGATCAGCACCGGGTGGCGGCTTGGGGTTGTTGGAGTACAAGGTGGGACTGGGAAGGCCATTGATCCTCTCCACCTTCTGAATCTTCACCTCGCCGTACGCCGGAGTGCTCTTGGTCGTCTTCGTCCGGCGAAACATCTTGTCTTGTATATATTGGTTTAGGTTAAGATGCCGTTGTTGGGTTTGCTTGGATGGAACTGAACTTGGGGGGGTTTCACGTTTATATAGGCTTAGCTCCTTGCTACTGTGCTTCTCCTGTCACTCGGATTCTATTCACTGCATACTGGGAGGAAGCAACAAAGCAGCTCTATTTTCAATACTTTTTTGCGCATATCTAGACTAGATCTTTTGTCTAAAATGTTCAGTTTTCTGCGTGCAAAACAAGTTAATTACTTCGTTGTTAAGTTATTGCTAACAAGGTTTTAAAATTCTAGTGGTAACTAGGGTTGTTCCTGCTATCCTAAAAAACAAGTAGGTGGTTTAGAAATATATATTAAATTCAAATTTGAAAACGTTTACCACCGGTAAATCCCAAAAACCGGGTGATGATCGTCTGGATCTCATTTTCAAACACAAAATATGCAAATTCAGGAGCTTTCTATATGTTTCGATGGATAATTAGATGAACACTATTGTCCTTCTACTAATCAAGAATTTTAAATCTATTGGTGAGTGAGACTCCACAATTTAAGTCAATCCAATGACACATTTATGTACAAAAACTAGAATCATTCGATCCACGCTATTTTTAGAAGATAAATTAGTTATGTATATAAACACTAGTTAAACTCTAAAAAGTATAAAGAATTACACTTTGATCAACACAAAATATGTTTTGGATCTGTCACTACAACAGTTTTCATGATTTTATCTATTAACACTTTCAAATGTATTTTATAAAGAATTTTTAATATCACTACCCTAAAAATAGTTGAAGTGTTTTGCGTACAAAAATAGACATTTCTTTTTTGTGTCTTTAAAGTAAAAAAACTTGCACCCCATACTAAAAAATAACAAAAGGTTTACAATTTTATCTCAATGCCTCTTAGAAGAACGTTAGCCAGTATCTAAGAATGGACGGTTTTACGGCATGCTTATACCACACTACAGTGATCGGACGGTGGAATCCACGTCCCAATACACACACTCATAATGTTCGAGACCGACTTATCTCCTCCTTTCAGTGTCTCTGTCTTTGTTGTTTTTTTGTAAGTGGTGTGTATGTGGATTAGAATATTTGTTGGATATTTGTAAAGATTAAGTTTGGATGATAAAATTAGCACTTCACAACTCTACGAAAAACCAATTTAGTCTGTTTATGCCGATTTATTATTAAGTTAGATTGATTGAGACTGAGTCTGATTGATTCATGAATTCCAAGAAGTCTGAGAGCCATACGGCTCTCATCCGAGAATCGCTCTAAATCTTGTTTTCTGAATCTTGGTGCTGATAAAATCACTATCAATTTGTCAAAAATGAGATTTGGATATACTACAATACTGTTAGCCTATCTCCAGTCCATCGGCGTTTCGCGAAGTGCTTCAACGAAATATTTTCTGGTATATTCTGTGCCACGTGCCAAAACACCTCATAACTCTAATGCACTGGCGCTTCGCGAGAAGTTTTGTACGGACCCACGAAAATTAAATTTATATGGTTTTAATAAAACATCAATAACTTTTAATTTAAAAATCAAATATATGCGATATTTGGTCTCTATATGAAGATAATTTAAAGATCTATAACTTTCTCACTATAATCAACATCTAATTTGAATTAGATTAATCATAAATTAAAAAATAAAGAATATATGTAATTTAATTACACGTAAACCGAGGACAAGCCCGCCCGCAGACCAAAAATTTCGGAAGCTTCACTAGGAGTCGTATCTCTCCTCTCTCTCCGCCGAAAAATTAATTTTTTATTCGTGGAGCCCACGTGCAGAGCTCCAACACGTCAGCGTTGGAAACAGCCTTAAGACTACTTATACATGTAGACGTAGAATCGAGGTGCGGTAGTGATTATTTTGTTTTTTATTGATGCCTTGGTGGACAAAAATATACGCACAGTCATACTATGATGGTAGCGAATCTTCCACAAAAGCAACACATCAACAACAATTGTATTGATGATATGGACAAACGAAGTTAAGAATCCGGTTATGTGGAAAAAAGAGTGTTTAGTCGAATCAGGGGCCTAGGTGAATAATTAATCAAATCTTGTTTAATTAATTATGCTTAGTTTAGAACACGTGCTGCTAATTGGCTAGCTAATTAATCTCGTGTTCATAATCTCTCAGTGGAGTTCGAACGCCTGCATCTAATTAATCACAACTCCTTTTTATGCTGACTTTAATTAGCACACGAGTAGCTAATCATGTCAAAAGGCAAGCTCGAGGTTTGGCAGGCTCGAATCAAGTCGAGAAAAAGTCTACACAAATTGTACACTTTCATTCGAGCAATTGGTTTGTAATCGGACGCTTCTCACATAAGTGTTTTATTTTTTTTACTCCAAAAGACAATAGATGTCTCTCACAAATATGTTTTGTAGTATGAATCATTTGATTAAAATTTAAACAAATAAGATTGAGGTAGAATAGAAATCTGAATGTATAACTAAGAAATTCCAAACTCTTCAAAATCACGCACATTATCATGAATCCTACCAGTTAATTTGCGATCTAGTGTCCCTTCTAAAAGTGGTTTTTTTTTCGTCTTTTTAACTTGCGAGTCAACAGGTTTGAATCTTTTGTCTATAGTAATTAGTAAGCCAATGTGTTAAACACTCGTAATTAAGAAAAGCGTGTTGCATGCATGGACGTAAGCAGGATCAAGCATCTGCAAGCTAATAAGCCTTTTGTTGAAATAATCCGAGCTGTTCTCACCAATTTGAAGCTTTTTCAAAAAATGAGCCGTCCCCCTGAATGAGACCTTCGTTTGGTTCCGACGGCCGGCATATTTTAGTACCCATTTGTATTTCTCTTTCAAATTTGGACTACCTTTATCGATGCTTCACATGTAGTTGATATTCTTACCACTCGTACTATTCAAATAATGCCTCCGTTAAAAACGAGGGAAAAAAGAAATAAGACAGATATCTGTGTTATTAAAAAAATGCAAGCGGATTACAATACTTTGGCCTATCCGATCCGAATTCAAAAAATTTTAAATAGGTTTTCTATTTCGTTTTTGCTATAAATAAGATATGTTTGCCATCATTGAATAAATAGTATTCGTTTACTTGCAAAATTATAAAGAATTATTTTTATGAATAATCTATTAAATTTTTTTTCAAAATTAACTTGAAACTTTTAAAAATATCATAAATAACATTCAGTTGCTAAACTCAATTTGTGACTGAACCTGCAAACCCGTTAAAAACTGAATTATTTCTTGGATTCAAATATTGCGGGTTTTCAATCGCTCACCTGTTTCACGACTGAACCCGTAAACCTATTAAAGACTAAATAATTCAACTTTTAACGGGTTTGCGGGTTCAGTCGTGAAACGGGTGAGCGACTTAAAACCTGCAATGTTTGAGTCCAAAAAATAATTCAGTACTTAAGGGGTTTACAAGTTCAGTTGTGAATTGGGTTCAGCAACTGAAAACTATTTCTAATATTTTTAAAAGTTTCGAGTTAGTTTTGACAATTTTTTTTTAGTGGGTTATTCATAAAAAAAATCCAATTATAAACCATATGTTGTTGATGAGATCGACCATATCTGCATGCAAGGCAACGGCAAAAAAATCTTTGGTACCCAATGAAGATTAGGATTTAAATTAAGTGTTTGATTGATAATTACAAATTGATAATAATATTGTATTAAGATTAATGTATAATTTATTTTAAATCGCAATTATCAAATTATATATCAAATAATTTAATTAAATATCAAATAATTGGGGAGCCAAGTCAACGGCTGATTATTTATAAAAAATTTTTATCTTTATCTATAACATAAGATTTAAACTCATTATCTATACAAACAAAAAATTGAACTCCGCTATTCAACCAAAATCAAGAAATAATAAACAAGACATAACCTGCAAAAAGTGAGTCAAGGGTGAAAAGTAGGCAAGTCTGTTGCGGTTTGGAGCTGTGACAGGCCTCTAAGCTGAGCCAACACATGCAGTCGAACCGTCTAGATTTGTCGCTGCTCAAATTGCAACAAGCTAACATGGCAACATTTTTTTACACTGAGGAGAGTGACTGAGTGGCTCAGAACTACTGTTGCAGTTTGGAGTTGCAACAAGCCACCTATCGCGGCTCAGAGCAGTGATTGGCTCGCTAAGCCATGATAGACGGTTTATCTTGACTCCATGCCGTGATAAGCTGATATGACGGGTCAAAATTATCATTTCGCTTCACTGTAGGTCAGTTTTGAAATTAATTTTTTAATTCGGACTATTTTAAAAAAAATCCGATTCCTTTCTTGCGACTCATGTGCACGCAGAGCAACTGGAAAATAAGAATAAAAAAAAGTCTCAACTCGTGAAATCGATGTGTTTAATTAAGCGCGTTAATTTAACTTCAGAGAAGCATCCACAAGACTGCAAGCCAGCTAATTGATTCCAAGTTATATGCTTAAAATTCCTGTTTGGTATTTATAATACTTTTTGATGTAAATTAATCTTGCAAACTAAATTTGCATAATTTGGTTGCTTGGCAAGCTAACTTTGCTATTATTTTATAAGAAAATGATTAATAAATTAATTTATTATTTAAGTCCGACTTATTTGCAGGACGGGTGCCTCATATCATGTGTAGACCCACATTTAGAGAGGAGTGCATGGGACGAAAAAAAAGAATCACAAAATGTTACCTACCATAAAAAAATATGTTATAGATAAGACATATGACATAGTAGAATAAAACCTACATCTCATATATTTCATGATCATTTTCCTTAATTTATAGCCAGATAGTAATGAAAAACTAAGTCTTAACCTCAATAAATAAGAAAAGAAAGAAGCTGTTAATTGATTTGCTTAATCTAGCTAAGTTCATGTTTCTTGTTAAGACAACTTTCTTCTTCACCAGAGCAATTAAAAAAATATCATAGTCACATCAGATTTTTTTTGCCAACTCCAATCTTAACAAGTGCCAACCTCATTTATGACGAATATGGTGTTGATGTAAATGGAATCGAATGTACAGCTAAATGGATGTCATGGTCCCCATCCTATATATTCTCGCCATTATCTTGATGGATCTATGTATTATCAAAAAGCTCAGGGGCAGCCAAAGTTAATTTAGATTTATTGGATTTAATAAGTCAAAAAGTCCGATCAAATATCCAACTTATTTTATGAATTATAAACTAATTTTGACTTATATAATAGTATATAATAATAAAAATACAATCTCAATAGTCCTCTAACTTATTTGACTTATTCTCCTCAACTAGTCGTCTACCTTCCAACTTCTCACTTTGGCTTATAAAACAACATTTAACCAAATAGTTTCTCGAGATTATCATATAAGTGATACCTTTGAGTTCTTTGGCCAAACATACCATATCTAATAACTAATTTTTTGACTTATTAGCTTATAAACTCAAGAGTTTGGTATATTAGATAAACCCAAAAGTTGTTTTAATAATACTATAACTTATAAACTAAACACTTGAGAAAGTAGAGGAGAAAGAGTGTGAGCGGAGGATATAAACCCCAAGAAACCCCTCCCGTGGGTTGCAACTTATTTATTCAAATAAGCTAAAACTCTCTTTTTAAATCATTCAAAATAAGTTAGGTATTTAACATTAGTTTCAGTCTATTTTACCAATAAATTTAAAGTCGAGTACATATTCCTAAAACAGTTTAGTTTATTTGATAATCTTAAACTCAATTAAACACCCTCTAATTTAATTTGTTGGCTAAACAGATCCTCGTTGTTTTAATTGGAGCCAAATCAGTGTGTAGGGCATCCAAAGACTTGACCCACAGAAGTCTCACAATGCGTTTGAATAAATCTAGGAATTCCCCCAGGAGACCACCGACCATCCAACATTGCAACATGAAACACCAACAATACTTCTCCTGTGTGAACAAAGAAGCATCTATTAACTAATAGTCACGACTTGACCAAAGAAATATGCGACTGTGGATAGGAGAATGCCATACATTCGAATTAGTGCCAATACAAAGAAGACGATGCATATCAATGTAAGACATTCCGGGAAAAAAAAAAGAAATTCTAAAAGAAAATATATCGACAGTGGCTTCTCTTGTGTGAACTAAGTATGAAGTATCTTGTAACTGATCACCATGACTTGACCAAAGAAACATACACACACTAGTCTATAATTTGATCTAAATCGTAAGTTACAATCCCATTGCCCAATAATCTGAAGCATCGATTATTCGTGCAGGTTCAAGAAGGAGCCCGAGAGAATGTCGAACGACCATTCAGAGTTCTTCAAAATCATTTTTTCATTATATGTGGCCTGCAACATGCAAGAAATAGAAATTCACTTACTGATAGCATGTATGCTTGTATCATATTGCACAACATGATAACTGAGAATGAACATGACTCATATCAAGACTATGTTGACGCCATCTACAACAAGGAGCCATCGATTACACCAATAATCAGATTAGCTGAAAATCTTGTATCAGAGTTCACCGAGATACTATAAAGAATAATACTATCCGTGATTGTCATGCGCATCACCATCTTAGGGCAGATCTTATTGAATATATTTGATAATTTTTCGGTGTTGATGAAAATTAATTGTAATAGAATTATTTGTATTTTTCATCTATTCTCATGCTATGTTGGATTAATTAAGTTGTATAGTTATTTCAATTTATTAACTTCTCCGATTTTTTGAATTGTTAGAATTTTTTTTTGTTCAAACTAAGTAATCCAATTAATACGAAAGTTTAAATTAATAAATTCAAGAAATAGTACTGTTTATATTAATTAAATTGATGATTTATTAATGATCATATTAATTAATTCGCTCGATATTATCACTACCACTAATAGTAGGATTCATAAGATTGTTTGATTTACTTGATTGGATTAATATTATTTTTATATTACTTAATCCGACTGATGTTGATTTTATATTAATTAATCTAATCAAATAATCCATTAAGTACTAATTTAAAATATTAATTTTATTCATATGAATTAATAAATTTAATATGTTAATTCAAAATGAATAAAGAATTAAAATTTGGATTCCATAGGCTCATTTAAGTGTCTAGAGGAAGTGCTTGTGCATTGCAAAATGGAGGTGCTTGCAATACAGTGGAGTTCAGTTAAGAGATTTGTGTTGGTGCTTTGGTTGCAGGGAGAAGGTGCTTGATGACATAGAACAAGCATCAAGGCTCTAAGCACCTCCTAAAAGGTGTCAACCAATCTAAGATTAACTCTAATGAGTGTGGGTGCTTAGAAGGAGAGAGTGTGTGTCATATGTGTGAAAAGTCAAATAAAGTCATTTGGAGAAGCAAGCACCCCATTACACTTGGTGCTTAGGTAGGTTTTTTAGGCCAAACCCACATGTACAAAGTCACCCCAAGAACAAAACACTTTGATGGTTTGACTCTTGGGTGGCTTAATTGGTGGATCTCATGCATAAATTATTGATGTATAACTTTTATTACAAGATGTTATTAATACAGTTAAAATAACTGTTAAGAAAATTAATTCTAGATAATTTGAAGACAATAAAAAAATAAAGACTTTCAAATAAAAAATTAAATTTAATGAGAATAAGTTATTTTATTAAATTCGGACATTGAAACATAACATTCAACATAATAAATTGGATATAACATAGCAATAAAAAGGCTATGTTCAGATATTCAAACATAACATAAGTACACTAATTTTAAAAATTAAGAAATATAACAAGACGGATACTTGTTGACATAATTGCCTCTAAAATGTTGTCAAATGTGCTCAATCAAATCTTTTTTAAGTTGTGCATATGTTGAATGAGCATGAACCCTGACGGTTCTTACGAGTACATCAACAAAAGTAATCAAAGCACCATTATGGGCAACAAACAGTGTTATGGTAGATGTCTCCTAACCGTTGTTGAAATCATAAAAGAGGCCATCATAGTCCAATCATCCTCAATTATTATGTTG
The DNA here is from genome assembly GCA_019359835.1 of Pharus latifolius. NCBI lineage: Eukaryota > Viridiplantae > Streptophyta > Magnoliopsida > Poales > Poaceae > Pharus > Pharus latifolius. The sequence goes on along the minus strand of CM033323.1, from coordinate 81,155,997 downwards.
TGTAATATGATACATACTCGTATAATTTTTATAAGGGTTGACCATTGCCAGTAGTGGGCAAGACCATGTAGGATGCTAAACTGAGATTGTAGGGCACAAAAAGATAGCTCTATGTCTTTCCTTGCCCCTTCTTGACATTGTGCAAATAACTTGATCTCCATCTAAGACAAGGTATCATCTTAATAAAGACAACTCATTATGAATATATACTATCAGCTAGATAGTATCATATTTGTATTGCCTCCCATATGTAGAGTACTCAACCTGAGGAGCTCACCCCTTCAAAATATTTGTGAACAATGGAGACTAGTTCAGCATGTTGATGCGGTTGTTAAAGCCAACAACATTGAAGAAGGCATGTCATATCCAAAAGTTTTTGGACACGATTGCTTCGAGTATAATGTAGGGACTATTTAATCACCACATGTGAATTATCCCTTCCATGCTACTAGGCTATGTCTCCATTCCCAATGTATGCAATCAATGATTCCCATCATCCCTGCCAAAACCATGAGCCTCCTTATTGAAGTAGACGTTGGATATTTTTAGTGCTAGGTTTACGAAGATATTACTCACTGAACTTGACGATAAGTCCTTCAATAAAGTGCTCCAAGTATTGGATTGTCGTAGATTTTTCTATCTGTGTGTATTCATCAACAACATCAATAGGTGATGACAGTGATTTTTCACCATTATCACTATCATTTTGCTTAATAAATTAGTTAATTCACTTGACTTAGTCTTAAGTTTTGTTTATATTTCACTAACAATTAGTTTATTTGCTTTCAATTTGCCTTAATCCTATGTTATTTTTCATTTTAGACCCATATTTTTTATTGTTGAATTTTCATTATCTCCTTTTATACTAATTTCTAACTATTTCATCAAAATGATACCATATAATCAATCCATGTCAGTATGTTGTGCCATTAAGAAGCTAGCATGTCATGCCATGTGGCACAATATTATATTAGACAAACTAATGTGACATGTCATGTTTAAATTGAAGTGTCATATCAGGATGACATACCATTTTTGTAGTTTAACTTTAAGGATCCACCAAATAGTACATTTGCTCAAGTTTAAAGACTTAATGTGCACTTTATTCTTATTCATTCATATTGGTTTACTAAATTTAATGTATTTTTGTAAATAATTAAATATAGAAATTGGGGATATTGCATAACAAAGTGATAGCACAAAGATATAAGAAGGGTGGTCAATGCAGAATAGTTTGGGTTTTGCAATCAATTTTAATTTATTTTATGTTTTCTTGTTTTCCGATTGATACATTTGTTTTTGTTTCATTTACCACAATTGGAGACAATTGAGATTGTTACTTTTCTTATTGTTTCATTCACCACAATTGGAGAGAATTGATATTGTTATTTGTTTTTACGGTTCTCTGTTATAGATCATTTTGAAGTTATTATGTTATGTGATTTGCATTGCTATTATAACACATCCCACATCTACACCAAATTGATATCATTTTATATAGTGTTAAGACGGACAACTATTATTTTGATGTCTTTTTTTATACACCATACACCTACTTACTAGTAAGTTTTGAATCCTAAGAAATATAATCTCAGGAGTGTCAGACTGGAATAGAATGATTGAGTAGTCTACAAAATTTCAACTTTTAGTTCTATATATTATGAGATAAAAAAACAAATTTAAGTGAATAATAATTTTTGTCTTTTTCTTTTGTTTTGTATTTTCTTATTACTTTTCAACATAATTTATCTTTTTTTCTCCTTGTGCAAATTGAATTTATATTTTAAATCATTACATGTTAGATTGATTTTGTATCTATATTCCCAAATTTTCTTAAATTATTATATGGTGTTTTAAGATAGAGAATATGAAAATACCAAATCAATGAGATGCACTGAATAATAAGTACCCCTCACAAATATATGCACATGTTTACTTGCCATACATTTCCTTTCTCAAATAGTGTCTATATATTACTCTCTCTATATCTAAATAAATATCATTCTCACCTCCTTATTTTTGTTTTCAAATAGATGTCATTCTACAAATTTGAAACATATTTGCATACTTTTTTCATGTATACCCTTCTTTTAATAATGGAAGTTTACTTTTCCAGCAAATTTGTCTATCAATATTAAGAAGACATGTATATATTGAAGTATAGACTGAATTGTAATAAGATATATCAATTAAGATTATTTTAGTTACTTTTTGATGTCTTGTTTCTAAAGTTAGATATCTAAATAATATATATTTAGAAATGAAAGTTGTAGTGCTTTTGCCTTTTTTTTCCTTCGCTCCCTTCCTCTGCTACTTTCTTTGTACATAGAAAACCTCACTTTCTATTTTAATAAAATCAACCAATTTTTTTTAAGAATAACTCAACAAAAAAATTACAAAAATAACTGAATTTTTTTTAAAAATTACAAAAATAACATTCAATCGCAAGTTGGTCTTCGTGACTGATCTTTAGTCGCGATTCTAGCCCGCGACTAAAGATGTGGCACAGCCCATACGCACCGCTGTCTCAGGACCATATCACGTCACCAGCAAATCCATATATACATACATTTATATACTATATTTTATTTATAATAAAAATCAAAACTTGTTATAGTCCAGTTAGTTAGGAGACTTAATTCGCGAAGACTAGCTCGCGATTCAACGTCATTTTTGCAATTTCAAAAAGTTTTGAGTTATTTTTGTAATTATTTTTTTGTTGGGTTATTTTTTAAAAAAAATTCGGATGCTCTGTCCTCTCCGCCCTTTAATGCATAGATTTGATGCATATGGGTCTATTTTTCAAGAATGGTTCACTTCTACCTTCAGTACTAGTGTCCTTTCTATTTCTATATAGGTGTCGATTTGATTTTTACTATGTCGGAGAATTTTCAACACACCATGCATGACTAAGAAAAAAAATATTGTCTTCTTATAAACTGGCTAGATTAGCCTCGGGAGGCATGCCTCGCGCACAACTAAAAATTTTTGTGCTTCAAGGCAAGTTTTGATTAATCTTGTGAGGCTAAGGAAACCGCTCTATTTTCAATTACTTGTCAAATTTTTACTGAGAAGAGTAATTGATGGGGTAGCGCAGGAAAATGTGTGTAGAATATGTAAAGTAGCCATTATTTGTGATCAAAAGAAATTGGCAAAAATGACAAGTACCCGAAAACAGAGGTAGTATTTTATTAGGACTGCTGCTTTACACCACTCCTGATGCTTCCCTTCACTCGTATTTTTACTATAATATAGTCTATTTTATATAATAAAACAGGTAAAATGGGGACACCAAATTATTTTGTAAGTTTAGAAATTCTCGTATTAATCAAAAGACAAAAAAAAGATCTATATCATATATTTGATAGATCCAAATTATAATGGTGTAGATTAATCATGTAACTTATAAAACTTTATAATAGATAGTCTCTTTATCTATATACAAAGAGATATATCTTGCAATTACACAGGACTTTTACCTTATTCTCTTAATTTGACACCGTAGATACGATCAGGTACTAAACTTAGAGATGTCAGAATTTGTGTGGTCTTTTCTGAAAAACATATAAATACTACTGGTGAAATGGAAAGAAATAGAACATATGAGCACACTAAATATATCCAAATTCCATATTATATAACAGTACAACTTCCCTCTATACAAGCTGAAATCCTAACTCAACATCAAACACAAATCACAACTAATATGCATCTTATTTTAACATCCACCTGTATACATATCTAGTATTTTGACACTCTGGCATGTTCATGACCATATCTAATTGATTTGATTTAGTTCATATTCACAAAGTCCTAGATTTTTGGTTCGAGGATGTATGTGTGACTCGCTTAGATCATGAGTTCAAACAAATAAGTCAATTTTGGAAGGATCAGCGGCATGTTCATGACCATCATCTTGGCAATCCAATTTGAAATCTTCCTACTTCTTCATAATGTAGTCTATTGCTTTTTGGTTAATGTCTTCCCTAGTGTCACCGGGTTTGTTGTCGGTGACCAATTTTTGATTTTCTTCACCCTCTTAATATGAATTACAGCGTTCATGGGAATGTTTGCGACTTGTGTCATGTTGGGTTGGATTGGATTGGATTGGATGAGAAAGTGGAGATGAAGAGGGGGAAGGTTGATGATACTTTGGAGTTTGTTTTGATGGGAACAACTTAAGGAGATGGGGAGTATTTATAAGCTCCATTGGTGGGTGACATTCGTCATATCTATGCATACTTTCCATATGTTTTACCTCATGATCATGCACATTTTAGTCCTAAAACTCAGCATTTGCACAAATTACTTATACATTTATTGTGAAATTGACCGGATTACTTGTTTGCGACTTTTAACTACAAGTCGATGCAAATCGGGTGATTTCTGGCTGAGTGGATGCGTCTCGTTAATTGGACCTGACTCTCGGTCGATTCTGAATAGAAGCATGCGTTCCTACGGACGTGTAGGAACTGACCATGCCGAAATCAATCTCCGGGGTCAAGTTTCTCAAATCTTTTCAAACGAGGACCTTTTAGTAATTTATGAAAACATTGAGCACCCTAATGCAATATTTCACAGACCCTTAAAACTATAGCCCTAAGGTGGGAGGACCTTCTTGTAATTACTAAAAACTCTAAGGGCTAAAATGAAAAAAATACCAAAATTAGGCTTAAACCCTAGCCGCCGACCACTTTTCCATTTCAAGCCTGGTTCTTTGTATTTGCATTCTTCTTATTCCTCTTACCCCCCCATTTCCACACCTCCTACCACCACATCGGCGGCCACCAGGCCGTAGACCGCCGGTGAGCTTCTCCTTCTGCCTCCCCCAAAGTATTCCACACCTCCGTCCACCTCTAGCCCAAAGTCGGCTTCTTCTTCCTCTTTTGCTCCAGCCACCACGAGTTGCTATTGCATCTTCATGCGCCACGGCCTCGCCACCTCCTTTTTAGCTGCCGTTGGTTTCCTCACTCGACCACCCGACACCGCCGCTCAGAGCCACCAGATCGAGCCCAACATCACCTTCTTTCTACTTCTCTTCCTCCTTTCTCTGCTCCACACACCCAAAACACCACATCTAACCGCGCCGCCTTGCACCACCACAAACCCTAGATCTACTCTCGCCGCCATCCCCTGTCTCTCTCTCTTCCTTCTTCTACTTGGCCACGCCACCTCTCACCTTCTCGAGCTGCCGCCGCTCTACACTGGATCTAGCACCGCTCCTCACTTCCTTTAGTTGAGCCCATTACCAAATTTGCTAGATCTGGTGCGCCCAAGCTTTGTCGCCATCACGTTCCCCCGCTGTCGCCAGATCTGTGCCAGGTCACACGTTGTCGTCGTTCCTATCACTGTTCGTGCCGCCGCTGCTCACTTCCTTTGCAGCAACGACAACCAGGACCACAACCAATCCAGGCCTCGACGTCTTCGATGACCATCCAACAAGTCGATGACCTCGACCACTTTCTCCAACTCGACGACCTCCTCAACCTTCAACCAGCTCCTCCTGCGTCGACCACATCAACCACAACCCCTCTACTACGACCTCCTCTCCGATGCTCGACGACCTCGACTGCCGTCCCTCGACCATGACCAACTTCAGCTTCACCGACGATTGCCTCTTCCTCAACTTCAATTGTTCTTCAGTGACAATTTCCTTTCTCTCAAACCCCTTGTCTCTCCCCCTAATATGTGTTTCTTGGGATGTTTGCAAAGAACGAAACATGAATGATGAATGAACTGACAATATATGACGATCTGATTGCACTATGTTGAAAGATTGTCTTATATTGAATCTTTTCGTGTGTTGTTCTGAATTGAACTTACTGTTGAAATGCGTGGGCTATACTTTTATCTTGTTATGGTTGATTTAACTTTGGAGTTTACGTTAGATTGGCAACTGTCTGAAGGCAATTTCTCTCCTCATTCTAGAGATCTTTTGAGATTGGACGAATGATTTTAGGGCTCAGTGAAGAGTTGAGATGTATGTCATCCTATCTCAGTAGATTCTTTGTTGTTCTTTGTTGTTGTGTTATTACCTGTTATGCTGAATTCTTTTGCAAATTGATGTGGATCGTGATTTTTGCAAAATTGGTTGCTTGTTGTTGGGATGTCGAGAGGAATTGGTTGGGTTAGTGTTTATTTTGTACTTGTGATTCGTCGGTACTCGTCGTAGATTGTGATCGGTAATAGTCGGTTGCACTCCCTCACGCACGATCACTACACGATTATTCTCTACTGCTTGTACCTCCGAAATGCTAGTCCGTATTAAACACTATCTGCAAGACGCAGTGCGACCACCTCTTTCTTTCTTGTATTCTTTTTTCAACATTTTCTTCCTCTTTCTCTTGTCTAGTTTATTTTCATTCAACCTTAACTTAGTTTAGTTTTACACGTTTCACTTCTCTAGTCCCTGAGGAAAGAACGACAAAATACTCGTCTTTATTAAACTGATCTTGTCTTCTGACAAGATAGTCTAAGCCGGTATCAATGGAGGGGGATGAGTTAATTGCTGCACGATTCCACTCTACATATAAAGATTCTATTGTCAAAATCTTAAACCAAGATTAGGGTTCAAAAATCAATAGAAACGAATTTTCAGACAAAATTTAACTCCGAATTATAACAATGTTATACCAATCAATTACCGATCCTGGCCAATTATGGCTGATTTATGGGTTTTCAAGAAGAAAATCTGATAAAACCGTTTGATTCATGGTTAGTTTATGGCAAACCGACCGACTGGAAATTGCTCAAATTTCGAATTTTTTAAACCCTAGTTTAGACTACTACATGAGGATGGGGTCAAACAGGAAAAGCTAGCATGGTGCTTGAAAGTTCCAAAAGAAAAAACTGGATTCTATGCTTATAAGTGTCCGAAATGTTGGAATGGAAGACTCTAGCTAGCTAAGAACAAAAAATAGACGCGTGAACATGATGCCGGTTTATTCGTAGCAGAACCATCCGGAAGACTGCACTTTTTGTACATGTTTTGTTTCTAGGTAATTTCCTTAACCCCCCATGAGGGGAAGAAATTCTTTAATTATTTGACCTATTAAAGTCTATAAGGTGACGTGGCACATTCTGGATCGGTATTTTTAGCAATCTTTAAGTTTTTCTTATATTCCTCACATGAATATTGGACTATACAATTAAAATCAACCCTCTTTCTCATAAAATAATATTCAATGATGGACCAACTATGTCCAAAACAAGATATGATAGCAATTTATGTATATCAATTTATCTAGTTTCAATTAGATATGCACTTTTTTTTTTGTTGTTTATGTCTTTGAAGTAAATATTCCGACCAACGGGTTTTAATCCAAAAATTGTGAGAGAGATAGAAAGTGAGTGAGTGAATGTCAAGCGCATTGAGTTATTCAAGTTGCATATTTTATTTTTAATTTTTTAAGAAAATTATTCTTTCAGATAATAATATCAATTATATTAATAAGATACATCTTATCCCACTCCATCATACATGTGCTAACACAACACTCCAACTAAATATACACATAAAAATAAAAATGATCAAAAATTAAATTCATAATCACTTTTTAATACTTTAAATAAACACATAGCTCGAACTTAGATCAATTGGATTCCACTTCACTTGCCAACTAGATCGATCCAAAAATGCACATGCGTGTTTAGTTGCCGCACATTTCCACCTCACTTCGCCTTTGGGAGTCCAATCAATCAAATATGAAGGAAGGGTAAGTACGTGTCAGCATCAGGTGCCAAAGACTTGACCCACACTGTACATGTAGCATGCATCACACCTCGGAAAGCTTAGCATCAACCGACAAAAATGGCTCAATACACTCCCGAAACATATCTGTCAGCGACTTCTCCCGTGACCATCTGTCCTAGCCATCTAGCTAGCCGGCCTGTCAATTTTAACTCTAAATTATAACCAAATTAGTCTGATTTGTTTTGCATTTTGATTGATTAAAAGTAATTCCAATCAATTCTCGGACTGCTACTAACAAACTGTCAAGCCTAAGAACCACTGTGGTTCTGGTTTTCAAAACCTCGAGCCAGGATCCACTACAGAATGTAGACAAAACAACTAGAGTGGATCTCAATCTTTGTGGAGTAAGCTTCCTACATCATTTCTGTCCTAATACTACACTTCCCAAGTCACTAGGGGTTGACATGCTCTCCGGCTACCTAAAAGATTGCTCATGAGTCTGGGCTTCATGTTACCACACTTGAGTCTGACGCTGATCCAATAAAAAAACTCAACAATATGTTGAAACAAAATACATTGCAAAATATATAAGAAAATGTTTGAAACTTGTCATTTCATTCTATTTCATGTATGTATTTAATTAAAGTATTATATTATTATGTGTGTGAGGAGATGGGAAGTAAGGGTACGGTTGATAGAGGTATGGGATGTGTTAACAATATAAAAGATGCTCAAAGTCATAATTGCACCTAGTCTTACCTATTCAATTCAATGTGTCTTTTTGTGTGTTTTTTACTCTACAATATATGGATGTTCCTAATCTACACAATCAAACATACAAAGAGAAAATAGACAAATCACACTTATAGAGTTGAAGCCTAAGCCCACTTAATATTGGTAGGTTTTTGAAGAATATAAAAGGACAGATTAAACAATTGGTGGTCATAAGACTATCTCCCATGATTATCTCTTGGAGATATTTTTTAGAAGAATATTTCATGCCACGCAGGTGAAGAGTCTTTCTTGGAATTGCTTGAGGAGACTTTTCATGGGCCCACATGTAAAGAGCAAAATGAATCACCAGTTATAAGTTGAGTCATTGATAGGTAAATCCCGCTCAAATATTAAATTAAAATGGTTGTTTTACAATCAAAAACATAAAATAGCAACTAACAAGTGGGCCACAAAATGAAAGGACCCACCAGTCAGCCTCTCGAGTGAAATTCGAGCACACAAAAGAATTACAACAACTGGAATCTTTAAAAACTTTTGTTGCTTCATTGACAGGTAGGCCGCATACACGCCAGACCCCACGGCTAGTGTCACATTTTTGTGGTGAAAAAATATGTGAAGAACCCTAGATTTATTAGATGACACACTCGAGTGATGGGACCCACCATCCTCGCCTCATAACGCACCACAAAACTCATCCCACCAACTGACACGCAGACCCTACCCTATCTGGCCCTACCTGTGAGCGGCGAAGTTCAAGATGTACGAAGTCAATGCAGTTTTCTTTTCTCTGCTAGTGAGCGTGGGTGGTGGGTCCCACCGAAGTTGCCTCGTGAAACGCTGTGGACTACATCGTTGTCACTGAAGTGCTGGCCCCACATTTTTTGGTCCCACCTGTCATCAAATGGGCGCACGGTGAACAAAATACATGTGGGAATCGATGTGTTGCTGCAAGTCATGGGTGGTGGGACCTACTGACTTGCCTCGTTTTGCTGCAAAAGATACAGTTCTATCACTGACGCGTGGGCCCCGCGATATATATATATATATATATATATATATATATATATACCCACTTGTCAGTGATGGTTTCTTGCGGTTTATGTGTAACAAACGACAGAAATTGGTGGACCTCACAAAACGCGTTTTTGCACGCCTAAGCTGTGCTCTAATGGTGGCTTCAACTCGCCGCGCGCCGGTAGGGCTTACAAAAAAGTGAAATGCTCACTCGTTGCTTGTCCACACGTCGCAGCATCGTTCACGGCCAAAACTGAGTCGAGCTGGCGGCTCACGTGGCAGCCGCACACCTATTGAAGCAAGGTCGTTAGAGATAGTCTAAAGAGCTATATGACAAAACGCGGTTCAAAAACACACAGTAGCCGGACAGTCCCACCGTGGTCAAAAGCCATAAATTGTACAAGTTCGAGCAACTCTAATGCAACTCATAGCACCCAAGTTAGAGTTTGCAAATTATAATATTACAACTGAATTGTACATTCATAATAATTTAATTTCACATCACCCCTCTTTTCTTTCTTAGCTAATGGTTAGGGGGTTGCTAACCTAAACATGAAAATTAAAGCTAAAACAAAAGGCACATTATTATCCTAATCGACATATGTAAACTTCTAATAATCATAGCTGCTGACCAATTAGTTCTAGCATATATGCTAGCTTTGGGTCTTTAATGAATCCTTCACCTTCTTGATGTACTCTCTTGCTTCCACATCAATATTCTTCCCAATTTTTCCAACTCTTTCAATCCAGATGCCCTCATCCACAGTGGCATGATCTTGTAACTTTTTTGCTAGTGTAGTATTTTTTTCAATGTCTTTAACTCTATCGATAAAAATGTTACCTTCGACATCAATACCAACATTGGTGTCTCGTGACATATTAAATTAGATCGAACTCAGAAAACAGAGATCTAGTAAAGGAAGGTGATATGTATGTTTGTGTATGATTCTTCAAGAGATGAGATGGTCTGTCCTTATATAGGTTGTAAATGGATGGTTGTCCAGACTCAGACTATTATAAGGTCATGGTCAACCAACAGAATAACCAGGAAGTTGCGCGATGGTCGGAAAGTGTAGTGTGGAATTTTTTGGAATAAAGTTCATATACTCCATTCATCAAATCCCATCCAGACAACCATAGCTAGGTGTATGATTCTTGCTAGTTAATAAATATTGTTCGTGTAATTATTGTCACATCAGATATGATGCAAACCTAAATTATGTGAAAATTACATATGTGTACATTCAAACAAAATAATTATAAAAATATTCTTGCGTTTGTACAAAATTGTTGACTAACTTGCATACTTAACTTATATGCCCCAATTTGTTAACACGCTTCGCACAAAAATAGCACCACCTGCGTTCAACCAGGCCCATCCACAATTATAGAACTAAGCTCGTCCGAGCTCTAGCTAATTCGGTGCAATTAAGCTTTTCATTTTTTTTTAATTCAGACTCGAAAATACTCAAATCTAATATACATTAGGCTTTAGCATTTTTAGACTTGAACTGGGCTAGAGAAAAGCCTAGGTCCTTTGGCTGACTTGAGCTCAGCCTAGCTTAGTGCAATATATATGTCAGACTAATTAGGTTCATACTGGACTGGGCAAATTTAATCAGGTCAAATTCAAAAATCGACCACATATTCGTATCATACTTTGTGATTTTAAAGGATGCTGAGTCAAGTACAGAGAGACCTGACCCCAACCCTGACCTCGCGGCTAGTCCAAGTCAGATTTTGCTCAGATCTTATTATTATACACCCATCTTGCACACTATCTATAACTCCATCTATATACAAAGAGAGATTGTTATGTATTTGATTGTCTCATGGTATTGATCTTGACTCATATGTGTAGGACAAGTTGAGTGGGACATGGTTATGAAGATGTAATTGAAGGTGTTTTAGTTGGTGAGTGGGACACGGTAATGAGATGATATTTGATTGATTGTATGATTAGTATAAGTACAAAAATATATAAGATAAAAAAATAGTCTTTATCAACACTAATATTTTATTTCATTTTAATATCTATCACTTAATTATTCTTAATCAATAGTAATTCATATTAAAAATCATTAATATACATTAATCACTCTCTAATCACACAATTCTAAGAATTATTATTATATCATATTCTACTTTAATAATTCTTATTATTATTTAATAGTCTTTAATCAATCTTAATTCATACTAAAATTATTAATATATATTAATTATTTCTTAGGTACGTAATTAGATGGATTAAACTGCACAGAAATAATGAATGACAATGTAACCACTGGATATATTTTTTTATCAACAAATTCAGACCCAAAATTATATACAATCAACCAAATAAAGATACGGCTCATCTCATAGACAAGTGAGCTGTTTCCCAAATCTGATGAGACTGTTACCCTAGGCCCTAGGCTGGCAGGCCTCAGCCCTGCCCTCTCCCAAAACCGCAAAAAGAAACCAACAGCCTTGTTTCCCATCACACGGGTGGCGGCGCTGCTCCTGCTCTTCCAGTAAAAATTCCTCTGCCGGCGATGGCGGCGGCCGCCGGAGACGGCGAGCGGCTGCTCCACCTGAAGCTCGCCTTCCTCGCCATGGAGCCCCCTGCCTGCATCCTCACCCTTGCAAGGTATATATATACACATATGCATTATATACATGTATACATATAGCTTCTTATCGGATTGGTGAGACAGAAATTTTAACTAGAGTGAAAGCTAGGGCTCCCTGTAGTTGAATGGCTGGCTTGTGTAGTCTCCTGCACATATATGCTAGTGTGGATGGTTGTTTGATTCAAGCCTGGTATAGGTTTGAGTCGCAGGAAGAAGTACTCCTAGTAGAAGTCAAGCGCAGTTGTAGGATATCAACATTCATATTCCCCTTTAGCAAATATTTTTTTGGTTTTTCTGATGGGTAGTTACCTGTTTTTTTTATTATCTTGCATACACCGTGCACCTATTTCCACCATTTATTATCTTGCATACACCATGCACTTATTTTCACCATTAGATCAAACCCCTCTACTTGGATCTAGTTCTCTAAGATTCACCCACCTTAGCTTCTCCTGCGGAGGCGGCACGATGAAATGGCGGTAGAGCCACCGGCCGCCGGTGGAGGTGGTGGGAGGTGTCAGTCGCGGGGTAAAGCAGGCGGTGGAGCGAGGTGGTGATGGGGCCACCGGCCGCGGGCAGCAGTGACCGGCAGGGGGGAGGAGATGGGGGAGGAAGGGGGCAGCAGCACGTGGGTTGGATCGGTGGCGGTGGCGGCAGTCGAGGGAGAAAGGAGGTGGAAGATGAGAGATGGAGGGTGGGAGAAAGGAGGAAGATCAGAGATGTAGGGTGGAGATTGGGCACATGTTTTAAACTTGTGTTGATGGTGCAAATTTTTAAAGAAAAAATAGCCACCTACTCCTTAGACAGCCCTATAATTTGTTTTGGCACATTTTAGTTACGATGCATGGTGTGATTTGATTTCTGAATTTGTTGATGTGCAAAAATTGATTTTTTTTCTTTTTTATAAATAATTCAGTGCAAGCTAAGGTCAAAGAGCTATGGGTAGGGTTTCACAGAGCGGTCAGTCAATATGGACACAATTGGGTTATGATAGACATGTCAGCAGCACTCAACTTACAAGAAAATTTCAGGGGAAAAATGAAAAGGTGTAGGTTTTTGTCATTTTCTAGATGATTTCTAGCTCCAAATAATTTTGATCAAACTAAATTGTTAACATCATATAATAAGCAACTATAAATTATTAATGTCTGCCTATCAAGAAGTATCGCAATATTTATTTTGACCACTAACTCTAGGAGAATTGATGTGATTTTAGGAGATAAGGCAATGATTTTCTTAGAAGAAAGTTATTGCTTTTGCATTTCATATTGACAATGTAAAGAATATACCAAACCATTATAATTGAGGCTGACAGATAAACAGATAAAGATTTTTCGTTTTCAATTATTTTTTCATAATTTATTGACCTATAGACATTGAGCCTTTACCTTTGGTAGATTGAAACAATCAGGGTTGCGAGCGTATTGCTGCAACTACACTTCAGCCCAATGATACTTGCATGCATTCAGCCTGATCCAGCATTGATATTGTGAACTGCAAGAATCAAATCGAATTTTAATTGAAGTTTATCCTCAGCATTTCTTTGAATCATGAACTGCAATTGTAAAGTTGAATTTCAGCCGCATAGTTAATGTAGGTATCAAACTCCACTATTTAAATATGCATGGCCATTTCACCCAAAATCCATTCGAAGTAGTCAATATTGTTTCTATTATACATTATTTGTGCCATCGATGAGTATCAATATGGTTGTAAATGAACAAGTGTTTATAGAAGATTCAGTGCTTTGCTTTTTTTTTCTCTTCTTAAAATTATGTGTTAATATATTTTGACTTAGCTATGTTGGAGTGTTTCTAAATTCGGTAAGTTACATATATCCTTTTTCGCGTTTGTGATGTTGGACTAGGGTTGGAGGGCAAGGATGGGGAAAAGGTGGAGTTGCTAGGCCTTAGCACATTTATATGAAAAAGTGGTTGATACTTTTTGTTTTGAAAATTTTATCATTTGCTTAATTTGTGCAGAAATGCCGGGGAAGGTTCCATCACACCACATGTTCAAAATTTTATTTTGGAGAGTTGTATCGGCATTAATGTAAATGCTTTATTTTTATCCTTATCTCTCGTATTATTTAATTAAAGCCATCATAATTGTGCGTTCTTTTGATATTTGAATATCCTACAAGATAGTTAATTACAATTAAACTAGATATATGTGCCCTTTAATACGGATCCAATTAATATTCTTAAACAAATATTGAATTCATGTTAATCACCTACTAAAAAGTATACATGCATAACAAGATTACTTTCTTGCTCTGTGGAATTTTAATCGTATATATTTGAGCAAATTAATGTCATTAAATGGATTTTAATATACAACACATTATACGAGATGTATATGAACATCAAATAGTATGATTGTTTTTGCTACATGGATAACGTTTTGCGTTTTACCTGTTTAGACAATTTCATTTCTCTCACAACTATTCAGTTTGCTACTTGAGAAATCATTCTATCCATTATTCATATATATTTTTTGTCATCACTAAATATTTCTTCCTTAAATATGACCATCCAATTGTATATTTATGCAGATAGACGGAGCTCAAAACTATACATATGTTACAACTATTCTTAAAAAAATTATAGCTGCAGTTGAATCATCATCTGATACTGTGATTGACGAGCTTTATGAGGAATTTGGTTTTCTTATATCTTCGAAAATGGTACATGTATTTTGTATTGTAATATATCCCAATAACTGTTGATTGCTATTTGTTAAATATATATATATATGAAATAAAATTGTTTTTCTCTAAATAGGATAATAGATTTCTAAATGGGAATAACAAAATGTATAAAGAGATATCTTTTGTCTCTTCCATGTGTAAGTTATTCATTTTGAACCTTCTTCAGCATATCTTTTATTTTATACTTTCTTAATTATTATTATTATTTACTATGTTACCCTTGTTTTTGTAGGTGATAATACTTTGTTGAAGCCGATAAGTATAGTCACTCGATTATTATGTTCTACTAATATGCTTGAAGGTGATACAGGGTATGTTGGTACTTAATCTATCATTATTTTTGCAAATTCTACTAAACCAGTTTCATTGATTCGTTCAATTGAAAATTTTACTATTGTAGGTGCTCCCTTTGGCCATCAAGTCTATACTTGTCTGAGTTCATTCTTTCATACCCAAAAATTTTCTCCAATAAATGTTGTCTTGAGGTAGTTTGGTTACAGTACTATATTTTATTTAGCATCATATTTATCATGAAACGAAAGTAGTCTATACATCTAAGCTAACAAGCTTAAGATGAAACATTTTATTACTGGCTTGATACATGTGAATTGTCAATAAAAACTACAATGGATACACAAACAATTAGAATTTTAGCTAGCATATTTGTAGAAAAATGGTTTGGTCTTGCATAATTAGCCAAAAATTCATGCATTTGTCCTATCTTTTGCTGCCAAATAATATTATATTTAATTCAGTGTTGCACTTATTGTAAAAGATGTCATGGCTAGCAATTTGAAGTCTTGAACAATTGTATGTATGAATTATGAAACTAATGTTAGTGCTAGATTTGCATATCTATTTATACATCCAAGCATGCATTCTTGTGTGAAGATAGGAGTGAAGGTAGGAGTTATGTAGGAGCATAGTTGGGAGTTATGTAGGTTTTTGTGGTTGTCAATGGGTCGTTATATGCTTTTTTGCACCAAACAACTCATTCTATTTTCATGCAAATGTGTTAACAAAGGTTACCATAAGAGTGTGATACATTACACAATTCAAATTGTGATGATGGTACACAATTTGCATGAGGGTAATTCAAAATTGTTTATGGAACATCATAGCTCTTACAGGGCAAATATACATAAATATTTTTGCTGAATAAATTATTTGCCTCTTATCAGCATTGCTAACTAATTATTTGATTTAGTGCATGCCATTGTGCCTGAATTAATCTCATACATATCTTTGAATCTATTAGAGAAAACTATGCTCAAGACTGAACTGTCTTTGGAATCTCCAATGTGATGATTGCTATAATGTTTTTATGATAAGCAGCTAGGCTCTGGTGTTGGTTTGGTCGGTGTATGCCTCAACTACGTTGGTGCCTCCGAGGTATGAAAGTTTGTATTGCCGCTCTATACATCGAAGTACTGATTATCCATTTTTATCACCTTACACTTTTTAAAAAGGGCTTTTTTTTTTTTGAAATTTTTTTTAAAAAGGGCTTGTCCTTGTCTTTTTCTAATAAATTAACTTTTTGAAGTATTGAAAATACTGAAATATTTTTTTATTACTTCAAATTTGACTGACGTTTTACTCTTTCCATCGATATCAAAAGGATAGTTATTCTGTGAAAAATTACAGATATAATGTTCATCTCTCTATGAAATGACAAATTTGGTGGATTGAAAAAAATGGCATGCTTCTTTATTCATGAGAAAAGAATGTTGGTTTCATGTCATATTGGATTATAAATGACAAAACACCAATTGTGCAAAGAGCATGAGTCAACTCTAAAATAAGCTAAACCTATTTGAACCTTCCTCCAGTGAGTTCAAGTGTTTTTTTGCTAATGCTTCAGCATTTCATCCCCAGATGTGTATAAATGTATGTAATCTCCACTCTGGATTGATGTTACTTTTTTATTTTCTCTCCCTGTGATGAGCTATAAGTGATAATAGTATCATGTTGACAAAAGGCTACAACTATTGTGGTATTGCCATGATAGCACATTGCATTCTTTTCCTAATCTTCTTGAAACGTCAAATAGCTTGAAAAGAACAGAAATACAATCTTCATGGAATGCCAAAATTAACGTGTGATGATGCAGGTTGTTCTTACTGATGGTGATACATGTACATTAACAAACATGAAGATTAACATGGAAATAAACAACATATGTGTTGATTGTGGAGCTTCTCAACTTGTGAATGAAAGAAATAATAAGGTTTGTCATTTTGCCTCACATAAGGTTCTTCTGTTTCAGGCTCTCATATGAGCTGTAAGAGTTCTTACAGCTTTGAATGAATGCATTGTTAGATTAGAATGATAAAATAACATATAGGAAGAATTCTTTGAGTCTCGTTCTTATATAACAAAACAGGTCATATGTTTGCACACCAGCTCATGTTTCGCCACCAAACAGCTCATTCCTCCCTAAAGTAATCATATAGGAAGAATTCTTTTTGTGTCCCATGATCATACACTGGATCAAAATATGGAACCTTACATAATTAATTTTGCATGGTGCCCTGCAGGTAGAGTGCAAATATCTTTCCTGGGAACATGCTACTGAAAGCGATTTATGGGATTACAAGCCACACATTGTGTAAGTATTTTTCTGAACATTTCATTATGATTATGATCATGATCATGATCATATTTGAGACTGATTTTACATTTCATTTTTTTTCTTTATTATTGTTGTCAAAGTATTTATTGTGCAGAGTGTGATACTATAGTATGTTTGTGTATTGCACCAAGATGATAAACCACAATAACCTACTTGGGCTACTATGATAAATCGTACATGGTTTAGAATTCTACCACGATGAGTTAGCTTGTCAAATGGATAATATGGATGTGCATATTACACCTCATGTTATGCATGCTTCTACTAATATTCATGGTAGCTTGTATTTCGCTTTTGCCAGTCTTGGTGCAGATATAATCTATGATCCGCTTTGCGTGCCACACCTTGTTCGGGTACTTTCTATCCTTTTAAGGCAGGGCAACAAACAAGGTAATGATATCAACATCGCAACGACCGAAGAAACCCATAATGAAGTTACCTGCAATGACGTAAAAGAAGGTCCAGTTGCCTACATGGCGACAATTGTTCGAAACCTGGACACTTTCAATTGCTTTGCCAAAGTAGCTGCTGATGCTAACTTGTCGGTTGTCAACACTACCAATAGTGTGGCCCCTTCAAGTTTTCTTCCTTACATGCTCTCATATGATAGGTCAAGTGTACAACTTCTTAAAATTACAGCATTATCTTAAAACACTATCAGGAACTCACTCAATTCTGTTTTCAAGAAATCACTTGACTCTTTGAGCTTTGACCGTAATCAAATTGGAATTTGGAATGCAATTGTTGTCGTGTTCCCTGTATTCATGAAAGTGCTTCCTCCGTATGAGGAAAATGCATTTTCCATGTCATTTATTCATGCTCTTTTGTTTGGTACAGTTCTAGGTATCTGTAAAGAAAAAGGGAGATTATCCCATTTTAATTTTGAATTTGTTAATTGTTTATTTGAAAATTGTTTCAAAGAACAAAATTGGCTTACATCAGCTTCTATAGGACAAAGGTGTAAATATGCTTAGAATAGAGTACCTTATAACTATCAAGTTGGAAGTCAAGTCTTTTTAAGCAAAACGCGGATCAAACTTGAATAAACAAACTGAAAAATTGCCAGCAGTGCTTGGCAAATAGATTGCAACATCAAATTATTCACTTTTCAAAACATGGCAAGATTGATATCTTCCATCAACTGAGTAAACATCCAACATAAATTGGCTTAAAAAAATATTATTGGTCTCTATGTTCGGCGGAAATATGTATTGGATATGGTGGTATTTATTATTTATCATTATGATTATGATCGTGTGATTTTGTTGAATATCTTATATCCAATAAAATAATAATTTCAAGAGAGATTTCTTTTGAGAATGCCCAAACTACCCCTCAAGGCTTGGTTTGAATGACTATCATATCACCAGCGCTGGCTTGCCGAGTCCAACCTTGGGAAATCATGGTCTCGATGGGCAAGGCGACAAAGAAGATGACATGATGTGCAAGAAGGTGCGACCATCCTTGACCAGGGACAACCTTGTGGATCTTTGCCCTTCTATGTACCTGATGCTCATGTCGAGCGCGACGCTCGAGGAGGCCGGGCTCAAGCTGCTCAAGTTGAGGCCTGCGGCGCCGAAGAGTGCACCAAGCTTTGTCGCATGGTCATGCGCACTTGGCGAGCGGTTCTGCGTGGTGGACGAAGAATACAGGGACCACTTTGCAGTGTGCTTCCTTGAGGCATATATGGAGGCGCACCACCACCTTAGGCTGAGTTCAATGTCGGGGCGTCTGTCCCGGCGTTCCAGAAAAATATTCTCACCATATTCTGTGTCACGTGTGTGAAATGTCACCCAAAATACTCACCACTCCAATACAAAGTTGTTTCGTACGGGTCTATGAGTAAATTAAATATTTATTAGAATTTAAGTGATTTTAGTAAAACATTAATAACTTTTAATTTAAAAATCGAATATATGCGATATTTGGTTTTTATATGAAGATAATTTAAAAACTTATAATTTTTTCAATATAATCAAGATCTCATTTGAACTAGATTAATGTATAAATAAAAAAAATAAAAATTATATACAATTTGATTGCACGTAAATCAAAACAAAAATAAAAAAATTGCAAACGTTGGAAGCATGCCGAAGCATTTCCTCTCTCCTGCATACAAAAAAATAATTTTTTATTGCGAACGCTAGTTGAGACGCCCATATCGGACATCACCTTATAAGGTTGGGTTCAACACCGCCCCGCAGTCAGGGACACCCCGGAAAAAAATAATATTTTTATTTCAATGAGAAGAGTGGAGACGTTTGCTAAGATAGTGATCACCTAAATTTTTTTTAGTTGTATGTCATTGATTTATCTGCCCTTATTCTTAATTATTTTTCTCTCTCCTCTAACAAATAAACAGATTTTTTTTACACTCTTTTTCCTCTAAAAATATCTAGTGAGTCTTTTCCAAATAGTTTATATTAGAGAAATTAATACCTTATATAACTCACGTGACACAAAATATTCCTTTAAATAAGGTTTTGAAACTCTTACATGCTTCTTCATGCACATGCAGGCCATGGCCTTTGGCGGTGTGTGGCTCACAATGAAGAACACAACTTCGTCGTTGTTAAGGTTATCTTCCGCGAGCTTAGGACCGAGATCAGCGTACACGCCCTAACGGACTACATTAAACTGATTAGATTGGACTAGGTTCAACTAGCTCGAGTCAAAAAAAAAAAAAAACATAGAAGGGTAATTTGGTTATATTTCAAAAAATCCTCTATCAAATCTTCTCAAAATTATTATTTTATTAAACTAATGATATATAACAAATGAACATGTAACATAATAATGTTCAACAAAACTATACAATCCTAATGATAAATAACAAATGTCTTAACATAGTGTTATATTTCCAAATTTCCCAATTTCAAATTAATATTATTCATCTTTGTTTGTCAGAAAGAACTAGGCGTACACGTGGAATTCGCCAAACAAAATTGTAATATAGCTCATTAAATAAAATAGCAACAGATACGAAAGAACCATTAGATATCAGATTATTCAACGAGCATATATAAGCAAATTCGTCTTTCATATGCATTTACTGCTCACAAAATTTTATACAATTTACAATGCCGCTCCTTTTTCTACAAGAAAATTTACGATCATGATTGGCATTTAGCATTCACTCGTACAGAAGCACTAGTACTGTACTCCTGAGCCAAAAGAGACGGATCATATTTCACAAATGGGTCGGGTAAAACTGGAGAAACATAATAATCACTCACGCAAACTTCAATGCTGTGAGTGCCACGAGCGTCGCAGCTCTGAAGAGAATGTCGTTCATACTTTTTTGTATTCTCAGTGCTGCCTCATCCTCCTTCAAGTTCATATCAATGGGGCTCCTGAAAATGCTAGCAATCGTGTCTCGCAATCCATTTACTGCCCAAGAGAGCCAAAAGAGCCCAAATCCAACACCAGTGTTCAACAGTCGGGAAGCAGGGAAAGGAGTCCTCCCACCGGTGGCCATCTTGCATGCAACTGAAAAAAGAACAGCCAGGCCAGTTCCAGCAATGCCAATTGAGAATTGCGTCAACAGTTCAGTGATTTCGGGACCGGCTTTCTTCAATGAGAAAATTGTTGAGCTTTCTTTGTCCTTGTCCAGAAGCATGGATAAAAATGCTTCACTAGCATGAAAATAGTTATCCTGATACAAGTCTCGTTCTTTGATGTTTTTCCCCTTTTGTTTCTTCTTTGATGAAGATCTTGACTTCAAATTTGCCGAGCTGAGTATTTAAAACAGTCGTATTAATATGTGAAAAATATACTAGGACTTTATTTGAACAACAGATGCAAAGAATAATTTGATCATAACATATCATAGTGTTCAGTGTCCAATAGTTCCCACATGTAAGAGAACTCATTCTGAAGATGTCAAATTAAGTTCTACCAACGCCCTTCCAAGGATGTGTTTTAGCAATGGTTAACTCAGTAAACAGGTTATGGTTTAACTGGTACTTGGGGCATAAGAAATGGTCTAAGCCAACATTTTTCACATCGCCACTGGTATACCAGGCATACCAGCTGGTATATTGACTAAAACACTGGTACCAGCCGGGGTACCTGATACAAGCAGGGGCAGAAGCAGAAATTTTAAATATTGTGGTCATGCGAAGACCTTTTACAAACCTTCAAACAGCAAAATGGTCCTTCCTCTATGATTTGCAAATTTTATATTTGTTTATAAATCTGTATTCATATAAGGCCTACATACAACAAAATAATGGGTCAATTAGGTTCATTTGAAATCAATGGTGTCTATCTGGGACCGCCTTTTGATACCAGTGATGCTCAAGGCTGGTACACTGGCACTGACCTGCCATACAATTTGGTGTGGAATTAAAAGGGGAAAAAACTGCTAGATTATACCATATATAAGCCTGGGTCTACACTGGGAGTGAACATATCGTTATTAGCAAAAAATAGGTCTATGTTGTTGTGCTCAGCAGGTTCAACAATAATCACTGCAGTATTCAAACTCGATGTTTTAAGCCTTATATTTATGACAGAAGTCTGAAACAACATTAAAATTATTATAGTGGACTTATACCCCAAAAAAACATGAAGTAAAAAAATGTGATCCAGAAAAGGGAACTGAGTGATTGCAGTACCTTTTTGGAGGATCAATTGCCGCACTTGCTAATTTAGAATCACATACTTGGCTGTTAGCTCGTGCACGCCTTTTTCTGTTTATGCAAAAAGATATGTCATGTGAACATGTGAACATGTGAACAATAAAAGTGAAACTGGTATAAATAATGGTTTGCAGATTTTGCAAATTGCTCAACCATAAGCCTCAGTGAAAGAGTGGACAGCATTTGAAAAGGTCCAAAAGGGGCTTGCTACCTGTTGAAGTATGGGACCAGAAGCGCTGTCTTGCAACCTCTTGGTTCTCTTTTACACATATTGAATTCTAAGACAGTTGAAAGTAAATCTCTCATTTCATCTTGATTGTCATTGAAGAGGATCCGGCCATTTTGATCTATAGTAAGGCTTGAACCATATGACAAGTTTTGAACAAAGTTCACAAGAGGATCAGGGATGAAAAGCTGACTTTCCGGTGGATACCGTTGGGGCTCATCTAATCCAAACTCACAGATAGATAACTTATCATCAGGAATATATGGCTGTGTACTCATGTCTATCACCTGAGTCTGACATCTCATAAGTTCAGATAGTAAAGATACATCTAGTTCTTTTACATTGGACCCTGACATTAGAAACTTCATGATTTCCTCTTGCCTGGTACATTGCTCAGCAATCCCAAAGCTAAATTGAACTGAGTCAGGGCGAGAATCTGCTCCAAGTATATTGACATTAAAATCATCAGTGCCCACGACATGACCGCAAAACATAACATGCATAATAATTGGATCATGCAAGAGAATAGATTATGAATTAAATGGATAAACTATAAATGGGAATAAGAAAACATACTCCTACAGATATGAGTACAATAGAAGCACTATCACTGCAAAAAGTCATATTTATAAGATGAAGCCAACGCAAATTCAATAGATAATTGTCCCCACGCCACATGGGATTATGGGAAAAAGTTTTTGTTTAGGAAAGATTATGAGAAAAAGTCACCTAAGTTCAAAGCAGAAGATTTAGTCTCATCTGGATTCCAATCTAAGGCTCATGTATATTTCCTCTAGAAATTGCACTAGCAACATATAAAGACAGAGTAATGCCCTCTCCACATAACAAGTAACATTACTAGATTACAAAACAGCATCAACAATGTTTCACAAATTAACAGCTTTTTCATTATACTTTGGGCGTAGCAAGTTTATTTGTACCTTATAATGTAAGATTTGCCTTATATTATCCTGTTACCGCATTATGATGTATAACCGTGATGAAAATACGGCATACAAGATATGCCACAATAGTTCAAAACATCAAACCTTGCACATTGGATTCGACAAGTGCTGATCTGTCGGGCATCGGGAACGGCTGGTAGGACAATTGGCCATCATCATGTGATAAGGATAGCATCTGCACACCAAGCCCCTGGCCATCGAGATGCTGCTGCGCGCAGAGCTGTATCGAAGAAACACCCATGGACACCTCCTGCGGTCTCCCCTGGAAGTGCACAACACCCTGGAGCTCCTACAACACAATTCAATTTCCCAAATCAAAACCACAACAAATTGGGATTTAGCCCAATCCAAACCCGAAGCTGATGAATCTCGAGTACCTTGGATGGCACCAAGACGACGGGGGAGGCGGAGGCCACGGCCATGAGTGACAGCTCGCCCACCATCCCCAAACCCTAACCCTAGGAAAGGCGTGAGTGGGTGGGAGGGAGGGAGAGAGATAAAGCTTGGAATTTTACGGGTGGGAGCAGGTGAGGTGTGGAGGAAATGGAGCTTGGAAAAAAAAGGGGGGGCTTTTTATTTTATTTTATTTTTTTTTTTTTGTTGTTGTTGTTGTGGTGGGGGAGGAAGATTCGAGGAGGAGTGGCTGTGCGATGGGGCCTCTCCTCGCGTGGACTGCGGTGGGTCGGCTTTGATATTTTCTTTCCCAAATACTAATTATATTTACTCTTTAATCTATTAGTAATAATTAGATCTAAGAAAAATCGGTACGGCTCAACCTGACATAACTCTCAATTATGGTATAAACCCAATGATTATAGAATCAAGTCAGACATAATTTTGAATTTGAGGTCGAAGGTCAAATTATGTTAAATCTGATTCAACTCAATTTTAATCTAGATGAATTTTCTAATGCAAAATGCATTAGTCCAATATCCATTATGTGTTTGTAGGATTAGACTTGGGTAGAATTTATCTGGCTTGAATGGATTTGGACTTTTTTACAATTTAATCTGCACTTTGCATCTTTATAATATGGAATCATAATTATGTAATATTTTTTTCAACCAATATATCATATTGAAATACATCAATTAGTTTATATAATTTTAGCACTTGTGTCACTCATTTTCTTTCAAGTGGTGGTGAGTTTGTGACTTGTCTGTATGGCTATTTCAAATGAGATATCTCTAACAAAAATAATGAAAAATAAATAGTAGTTGCTGGAAAAATATGTGTGTGGTTTTTATGTTCTACTTAGATTTCAAGGCAGAAAAAAAAAAAGATAACTTTACTCCATATAACTGCAATCAGAAAGAATATATGTAACGAACTTTTTTACAAAACTTTATAAGAGTTGATCTACACGCTCTTTTTTCTTGAAGGACAAAAGCTTAATTTTATATATATATATATATATATCTTGGATCTTTGCCCTCTACTTAGTTTAGGTTTTCGTAAATATTTGTACAAAACTATTAATACGTGAATCATTGCTCCTCAGTAATATTATGGTTGCGTCCAAAGGCTACGGTGATTCTCACTATTGATGAAATTAAATGACCAATGGGTCTTATGTGATTTAAATACTAGATTTCTAGTTGAATAATATGGTATTTTATTAGTCAGATTACGATAGAACGGTGAAAAAAAATTTTGCATTCTGTTTCTACTCATTACACACATGAAAATTAGATAAAAAAAACTTTTTATTCTTGAGATGGGTAGATACAAATTAGCAGATAGTTATAATTTATCATCAGATATACCATCGTCCATCGTACCATTCATTTTAGAAAGAACGGTATGATGGATCTTCTTCTCTTCCACTCCCTCGTGACACCAAGAATATTTGCCAGTTTCCCGCGCTCTTCTCGGAAGCCCGTTTAGAATCCCGCCAAAAAAAACTCGGAGAAGCTTTAGATAACAATGTCTTCTTGGGAGGACGAGGACTCGGCGGCGGCGGCGGCGGCGGCGGCCGCGAGCACGGACGTGGAGCTGCTGAAGCGGGCATGGCGCAACGAGAAGGCCTCGCCGGAGATCCTCCGCTTCGACTCCGCCCTCGTCTCCCGCGTCCGCGAGCAGATCCAGCTCCTGGTCACAACCTAATCTTTTCTTAATTTTTTTCTGATTTCTGTCTGATTCTTCTACTTTGGGTTGTTATAAGTCGCTTCGTGATTTCTTAGGATCCAAAAATTTCACCTTTTTTTGGTTGTGTATACAAATTTGTAGTTATGTACACCAACAGATTCTGACAGTCTGTGATGGAATGATCAGGAGGAGACGCTGGATGACTTCGCGGAGAGCGGTGCCGACGACCTCGTGGTGTCGCTCTACCAGATGGACCTGGATCGCACGCTCTTCCTTCTCCGTTCCTATCTCCGACTCCGTCTGCAAAAGGTTCAAAATAAAGTTTGCATTTTGTGCAGTGGATTGATGATGAATTGGTTCCGTTTCATCATGGTTTTTTCATGTCTGTGATGTTGCTGTAGATCGAGAAGTATATGATGCACATCTCCAAGTCTGACCTCTGGAATCGGCTGTCCGAGCAGGAGCAACGGTTCGCAAAGAAGTATACGCTGGCCATTTACTCGTTTGTGCTGTTTTGTGTACTTTGTTTATATGGTTTTGATGTTTTCTTGTTTCTTTGATATGTCGCAAGTTGCACGGAAAACATGGAGAGGCACCTCGAGCAGTCGGTGTTGTCGAAGCTGCCTTACGGGTATCAGTCTGTCTTGAAGCAGTCCATATCGAGCGAAGAAGATGACATGGGTATTTCACTTGATCTCAGAAAATTAGTGTATTCCATTGTCATATTGTGCTGTTTGGGTTTTTCCAGCTTCAGCTAGTGCATGATAAGCTGAATATCGAAGATTTGTAGAAATATTTGCCATTTCAAGTGGGCAACATGATATGTCTTTCATGGTGTGCAACTAGTCTATGACAACTAGGGGTTGGAAGCCCTGGTAAATAGATGGACCCAAATTTTGTGCAGATAGTTACTACATTTCATAGGAAGTCTCTCTTGTATATTCATGCCTCTTGCATGCCTCATGTGATGGTTATCTGATTCGAGGGACCTTGTTATGTTGCATAAACCTTGTTCTTAAGTCTTTCATGCCTAATACTGCGAATATTATCCCACTGAGCAGCAAACAAACGGGGCAGCCTTGGTTAATTTGGACACTTCCAGACTGCCAGACCTGAAGCAACTTTTCATTTCTGTTGGGATTTTTATTGAAATTTCTGATGGTGCATAGATCTATAAAAAATATGATTGTTGCTTATATTTATGAATTGTGTACTTCATAGATAGAGGGTTGTGTCCTAATAGAGTTTGAAAGTAGAAAATTGTTTGCTAAACTGTAATGCTACAGTCACTTATTTTCTACAAACAGACAATTTGCCCAGTGTGTTTCTTTTTGTCGGATTTGTTGGTAGAGTGCATAGCTGTCAGTCAAAACAAGTAAAAAAGAAATTATAGGCATAGCTAAGATCTTACCTTTTTTTTTTGGGGGGGGACTCCTACTTGAACCTTTTATCACTACATGACTCCTTGGTAATGGATATGTTAGGGATAAAAGAGAGAAGACACATCAAATTATAAAAATATCAGCTCTTATATAGAATTAGAGTTAAACTGGAATTAACCAGAACTCTAACTAGAATTCAACTCAAATTCTTGTTAATAAAATAAGATAATTCTTTCTTAACTCAAACTCTTGCAGATAAAATAAAAAATAAAAGATAATCGAACAATTTTCTATTTGATACAAACTCCTAATAATGAGATGAGAAACAACTCTAATAATCTCCTCCTTGACTCGAAATCTCATTCAATACAAAAATAAAATCAAAATATTCCAACACGACATAACTGCTGACGAAGATACTGCTCCAAATTCTGCAACTCTTCATGTTTTTTGTCTCTTAGCACAAATAGCAAATTCAAGAAACCTTGAACACCGCAAAACTAAAATATCATCGACTAAACTCCTTGATTGAACAAAATAGTCATCATATACTCCTGCTACAGTGCAAAATAAGAAGTACCAAATTTTGTTGATGTTGCCAAATCTGAAAACCTGATGATCTTGTTCAAAATGAAGTAAAAGAACTCTCAGTCTAAATGCAACACAACTCCAATGGCCAATCAAAATACCTCAAATACTAGCAAAAAACAAATAACTAAATAGGTGTGAAAGAAACTGACCCAATTGACTAAAGTCATAATACAAAACTTCGAATGGCTGAAAATGACATAACTAGAGGAAAAATCTTATGATTCAACAAAACTCCTTAAAACCAAAAGTTTAACCAAGAGAAATCCTAACAACAAAAATTACTCCATCATACAGAAACAGCTCCAAAAAACAAAAGTTCCTAATCTATGAGATAGATTAAGAGTCTGTGATGGCTTGTTGTAGGAACGGCGAATCAGAAAACTGACGGAGTAGAAATCACTTAAGAATAACTTCAACAAACGTTGTAGGCATGTAGTAGATCTAATATTTTTGGCTAAATAGACAAATAGAGCATCTCAAACAAAGAGTTGGTGTCGTAGACAAGTCACAACAGTATCACAAACAAGCAGCAACAAGTTGGAGATGAAGGAGGCAATAGCAGAAACTTGAGGTCTAGACCGCAATAGCAAAGAATAAAAATTTTGTTTGACACCGTCAAAGATGACTAACGGCAAAAAAAAAAGGATTGGCACCGCCCCGCCCTCAGGCTAGGTCTACGATTTGAGAACTCTAGACTTTGATAGCACTTGTTAATAAAAAAGAGAATTTATTTCAAAAGAAGGCACATTAAATTACAAAAACATGAACTCTTATATAAATCTAGACCTAACTGGAATAAATCAGAATTCTAATTAGAATTCAACTCAAATCTTACTAATAAAGTAAAATAACTCCTCTTTAACTCAAACTCTTACAGATAAGATAATAGATACTCAAACAACTTTCTGTTTGATATAAACTCTTAATAATGAGACGAGAGACAACTCTAACAGGACATCTGTTAGTTCAGTGGTAGCAATGTAATCTTGACAATCTATTGGGAGCACAGGGGCTGCAACCTGATGGGAGCCTGGACAGTACTTGCAAACACATGAACACATTTCAGGGACCACAAGACTTTGGTTGTGATGCAATGTGCCGTGGGATTAGATAGTTAAGGAGAATATTTGCCACATGTAGTAAAATAGTGCTGTTATGGATGTAAAAAGAAGTTAGTACTAACTTTTTAGTATAATAGATGGACTGTGTCATAAATCCAAATCCAGCTAAGATCCACGCCTATAATCTTTTGCATTGTATGGTGGCTGCAGCATAAAATCCCAATTCCCCAATGAACAGTGGTACAATCACTCTGACAAAGAAGCTCTCTGAGCTCATGGAGCTGACCATTCGCCCAATGTGAGCTCTAGTTTTTGGCAGGGATCAAGACTAAAGAAATTTTAGGCAAAAGCATTCTGCTCTGTGTTAACAGATTTAGGGAACATTCATTGGTGTGCTTACTACCGCTGAGAATTCTGCTTTTCTGTACTGTATCATGCATTCAGCCGCTAGCTGATTGGGTTTTCAATGCTTTATTCAGTTCCGGAGCCTCAGCTTGATACATTTGTCTTCTGCAAGACTAAGAGTGACGTCGGAGCATTTCAGCTAGATGATATGTAAGTTCCCAAAACTGTTTTACATTACACATTTTGTCAGAGTTTGCTTACCAGTGATGCTTGCTTCCTTGAAGAGGGGAGGAGGTTGTGGACTTAGTTGCTGATGATTTGTATGTTCTTCGGTACAAATCCATAAAGGGTCTTGTCGAGGGTGGCCGGATCGAACTTATCTGATGTGAATCACTAGATTATGCCAGCAATTGAGCCTTCAAGATGTAAAATTTAAGACCTGAACTGATCATCTTTGGTGCATTCTCTTTTGGTGCTAGACTCTTAAGTTCATTGCAAAGAAGAACGCAGCATCATATGTATCCGACAGTAATCAATTACAATAACTAACAGGATTTGCCGGTGTTCTTGAGGATCATCTGTTAATCTTCTTTTGTTCGTTCAATGTTCAACTTTCTGAGTGTCAAATCCTTGAGTGGTCTTCAAAATCTAGAAATGAAGTAGCAGCAAATCAGAATGTTTGGATATATCCATCTTCCATGAGATTGTGGAAACATTGGTATGGTATGAAGTATGAACTTGGAGGAGGCATCTACAACAGTTCTGAAACTTTGCATGTTCATACTACTGCTGTTATTCCACACAACTATCAATATATTTTGGAATTATAACTTTGTTGTTCAGGGTACTTAGATCATAGTTAACTGATTTGATACTGAAAAGAGTAATTTTTTTCCGAGATGTTGAACTTATGCCGTACAGGTTCTTAATGTTATTTTATTACTCCCTTTTTCTTTAAATAAGTAATATTTTTGTCTTTTCACAGTCTTCAAGATACAATTTTAATCATTATTTTTTAAAATTATATATTAGTAAAAAATATTTAAAAATTTATAATATTCTGGAAGCAATTTTGACAACATATCTACTAATATAATTTTTATATGACCATTTTTGATGCTTTTACATATATAAGTGGAAAAGATTGAAAGAATTTGACTGCATGTATACCAAAACGCCTCTTATTAAGAGACAGAGGGAGTATTTTCTTATAAACAAAAAAAAAATCAGAAATATAGTGGGGAAAATCAGCATCAATCAGCACAGTACCAACTTTTCTTTGAACTAGGTGGGACCTCATGCATTGCTACGGATATTGAGAAAATATATTTGTGGATGATAAGGTATTGTATTTATAAATTAGTTATGATTGTTGAGATTATTGAACTACACAACGATGATCAGTTTTGAACTAGACGACCACGACCAGAATAGCACTTGTGTTGATATGATCAGTTTTGAACCGACAGATTATGATTAGAACAAAGTTTGTGTTGATAATCAATTTGTTTTATGTTATGATGGTCGAAGTAAAGGTCCACTGGACCTATGTTTGGTCGAAGCAGCGGGTTTTGTTTTTTGTTACGATGGTTGCATTTTGTTTTATGGTCATGACAAAAAAAATTTGCTCAGTATAAATGTTGGTCGCAGCAGCAAAAGATCCGATCGATTCAGCAAAAGAGTAGGCATTTAGGTTTTTAGTTGAATCAGTAGGATTAGTCGATTGTAGGGAAGAGCCTCGAGGTCCACTGGTCTTATGCCTGGTCGTGGTAGCACTTTTGTTTTTTATGATGATCGCATAAATCTTGGTCATGGCTTTGTAGTTGACTATGACAAAAAAACTCGATAGTACGAAACACTGTGGTTATGGTAGAGGCATAAATTATTTTGGTGGTCAACGTAGCAAAAAACAGTAATCGACTGATTCTGGTCGAATCAACTGTCCAGGTTTTAGTCGATTATATTTGGACGAATCAGTTGTCTTTATTGTGGCAGCAAGAAAGTGGTCGTAAGGATGGGCCCATTATCATAAATTTGGTCATAGCAGTAAAAAAAATGGTCGCATTTTGTTTTTTTAGGTCAAATCAGCTGCCTTGGTCGTGATAGAAAATTTTAGGTCGTAAAGTTGAGCCTGGCAGTATAAATCTTGGTTGCACCAGCAAAAAAGACTTATCGATTCAGAAAAATATAAATTTGGTCAAGACAGTAAAAAACAGCGGTCGCACTAGTAAAATCCCTGGCTGATTGCTTTTAGCCGAATTTTGGCCAAAGAGTTAATTGTTTTTTGGTTGCATTTGGTTTCGGTTAATTGATTTTTGCCGAAAGAGTTAATTATTTTTTTGGTCGAATTTTGCTTTTTAGTCGAATAAGCAGGCTTGGTTGTGATCGAATGTGGCATCTGGTCGAAACAGCGGTTTTGTTTTTTATGATGGTCGCATATTGGTATTCTGGTCAAATCGTTTGTCATGGTTTATTGTCGAATGTAGTAAATAACTCAACAGTTTGAGACAGTGTATCTGGTCAATTTTTCCGCTAGTCGAATCAGCAGACTTGGTTTTGGTTGAATATGGAGAACAGCTGGCAGTTTTGATCGAATGTGGAAAACAGCTGGCGAGTAGGAAATAACTGAACAATCGGGAACACTTTCGACAACCCAGATGAAGCAAATGCACCAATCCAATGGGCATGAACGAAAAGACAACATGACTCAACGTGGACCAAACATTCAAATAGTATGACACAAAAGCGGCGTCAATGTAACCGGCCCAGATGAAGCGAAACCTCTGATCCAGTGGGCACGAACAAAGGGGCGATGTGGCTCAACGTGGAGGCAGCGTTCAAATAGTAACCCACAAGGCTGGTAGTGAATTCCATGCAGTTGACCCAGATGAAACAAAATAATGATCAGATGGCCAGAAACACACTAACGATGTGGGCAAAACAGTGAGGTGCATACGGATAGTGGAGATGAGGTGAAACCGCCAATCGAACGGTCAGAAACGCAGCATCGATGTGGCCGTATGTGGGAAGGAGTTTGCTCTCGAGTTATATATCTACATATGATTTCATGACAATGAAATTTCATGGTATAGTGAGACATATCCTTGCTTCCCTTGGCGACACGGAGCTGGCAATATTGGCATCTCTAATTGCTATTTAATTTATTTGTTTTATCAAGTGAAAGATGTTTAAGATCACAATCATGCATGGAATCCCACTCAACTTTGTCTATGGCTCCTCCAAGCGACAAAAGTAGATGTTTTACAAGGCAAAAAGTCACCAATTCCAAGTTCAAAGTATTGTTTAACAAAAGGTGGTATAATACTTTATGTTGCTTAATACTGAAGGAAAAGAATTGATGGCTTTGGAAGCTATTTATAAATTGTAACTAATTGGCCAGGAAATTTCGTATCCCTGAAGCATAGGTTACCAATAAAAATTCAAATAGTCTAATTAATGTGAAATAGAAATTAAGATGATTATTATCTCACAAAAAATTTAAAACTTCTTATCCATTGTATTAGTTTCTGATCTAACAACTAAAATGAAAAGAAAAACACCCACCTTGTCTTGATTAAAAGGCAGAGGTTATGAACCCCTTAAGTCAAAAGGTTTTGGATTTGTATTTCTTAGTATGTGGATTGTATGTAACTTAGACTATTGAGATTGAGTTATGAGAGAAATTTTTAATATATGTATTGTAAGAAAATTTGAACATCTCATAATTTCACATATATTGAGCGATTGATTTAAGGTCAAATAGTTTTTTAAATAGGTCTTTTGTTTCTTCTCACTCGGAAGGCGAGAGATTGCGTTTACCTTTAAATAAAAGTGTTAACCTTTTTGGTTATTTGTTTATCTTGGCCAACCAAAACATCACTATTTGATTACTTTTCTTTTTTTTTTGTTATTTGCACGTTTGACTTGTCAGTTTATCTCTCAATACCGACCAAAATTTGATTTAAGATAATAACTTCTTACCTGATCATGCAGAAATTGTATGGTTTGGTCCTAATCGATCCTCTTTTTGCGGCATAACTTTATTTTGGACTAAACAAGCTAGTTTTTTTTTCTAATTAAAAATCATCCATATTTTGTGGTAGCCTTGTAAAAGTCTAAAGCACCAACGTCAAATGATGAAATATTGGCAACACATACAACATTATCAACACCTCAGCGTATGCTATTATTGTCGGAGTCCATTAGGTGAAATTAAACTAGACGAGTGTAAAGTATTTAATAATAATTATTCATAAAAATACTGATATCTCTTTTAGGTTTTAGGGAATTTTTTAATTAAATAATCATTTTTATGAAAAGTTTCAAAAATAAACCCTATCAAGGAAGTTAACATCATCATAGTGGGAGGTGTTAAGAAAAAAATTTACTGAGAAAACCTCACCTGAGACATCTGACACCCTTACCATTAAATTTTTTTTTCCGCCATAATGATTCCAAATCTAAAAAACATGTTGTTGTGGCTTTTTATACCATTTCCAACTGTCTTGATTTTTACTTAGACTCTTAAATAAAATATTCTTTACTAAATGTGTGAGAACAATCGCAGAGAACCAAACAATAGTTAAATCTTCAACAATTTAGCTTTTATTTGATTCTTACTGGGCTCTTAATAATTTGACAAATAAATATTAAACTTATTAAAAAATATTTGTATCACTCACAAATGGGCCTCATAAAAAATTTCATATCACTGACACCTGTGAACAAAATGCTATGTGTCACTTACAAGTGGGGTCAACCATCACTAGTCCCACACATCATTGATTCAGATTTGAAACTGTATGCGTATTGAAAAAACTGAGGCTGGCGCATTCATGCGGTTTCCGTGTCAGGTGGAGCCTACACGCTTTGCTCGCGTGCGACGGAAATAGATCTGACTTTCTAACTGACATGTGAGGATTTTGATTGTGGGACTCAGATGTCAGTGATAGTGGCTAACGTGTGGACTTGTGTCGTACACACTGATAACGCGCACTACGCTAGTTGTGAGCCTCATGCCTCTAGTTTTATTTCATGTGCGCACCGTAAACACCTCTCACTGACAATGAAGTCATTTATTCTATGAACACACTTGTCAGATTGAAAAATTAACGAATAAGGTTCGCTCGCTTATTTCTCGATAGGACTCACAATCACGGGTGATGAAGTGTTTTCTTCCCCTCCAACGAGCACACTCGCCTGTCACTTGTCTTTGCCCGAAGAACGCACGTGTCCCATCACACGAAGCAACCGGCAAGCACGTGATTACCTCCGTCGACGCGTGCCAGAGATCGCGCCGCCGTTGGAGAAAGCTTTAAGAAAAAAGTGCTCACCATGGCCAACAATGTTAGCTCTTTATTTTGACCATGGCCCATTTTTAAAAATAAATTTGTGGAAGGTCTTTTTTAGAAATTTTAATAAAAATAATTATTTAATAAAAAATACAGGTTTTAGGATATGGGTATTTTATTTATTTTTAAAAAACGAACCCGGTTGTTTAAATGTTGGTAAACGCGTAACGGCAGGGCTTATCCTGTTATTATAACTTTATCAAAAACTCTTTGCCGACTCAGCATTTATGGCGAACAAGCAAATATAAAGAAAGGGAGAAAAGATGATCCCATTAATGTTGGAAATAAAAAGAAAAATACAACAAAAAAAATGCCATATTTTCTTCATAAAAAAAGGTAATACTACTACTGGAAAGCAAATATATGTGGTCCCATTAATGTTGGGAATAGAAATAAAATTCAGCAAAAAAAAAGCCATTTTTTCCTTAAAATAAGAAAATAGAAAAGAAGAACTAGAGAGTGGTCACATTCCCGTGTTCTGTTTCCCTAGATACTTTCACCCAACAACTCAGCAACAGCTAAAAACACTCATCTTGGTTTTTCCCTAATCTTTATGATTTTCAATTTTTTGAAATTTCATTTGCATTTGGATAAGGGCAAAGAATTAGAATATGCCAAATTGCCAATCACCATTTAAGATTGGATAATTGATTTATTAATATAAAAGATAAAAATCTCAAATACAAGAGGTGATTGACGATGGGAGGAGATTTTTTGTATTATTATAGAACATATACACGTATATTTCACTTCTTTCTTACCCGTCCGATAAAAAACAAACAATCATAATTCGTATTTGAATGTGTGTTGGCGTCAAATTTGTAAAAATAATAAAAAAATCTATTTTTAATCTAATGGTTCACGACGGAGACGCTAAGCATGAGCAAGGAAAATAGCATCATGTGCAGAGAAAGGGACAGCACCCAGATGCCTCCATGTGCCGCCCATCCTCACCCTATTGGATCACATTCAGCCAAGCAAAAAACACCCCAAAAAAAATAAATAAAACCCGAAAATAAAAACTCACTCTTGGGCTGAAAATCAAGAAAAATTGAAAAAAAAAAAAGTAGAAGCCAGTGGTAGCCCCTCTCTCCTCTTTCTCTCTCTCTCTCTCCCTGGTTCCCCAGCTACCCCTCCTTCTCTCTCCTCTCTCTCTCTCTCTCTCTCTCTTAAAGCTTTGCTTAGATCACAGCTGGATTTCTTGGTTGCATCTCTCACTCTTCTAGGCTGCTTCTTGCTGGCTGCTGCTGAGCTTTGAAAGATCTGCGCTTTCTTTTGTGTGTGTGCGCGCGCGCGCGCGTGCGCTGCTTGCCTTTCTTGCTGGATCTTTCTTGGTTCCTTTCCCAAGATCCTCTTTTGGATGGTTGTTGAAGATCTGCTGGGAGGATGCAGCAAGATCAGAGGAAGAAGGTATTGTTTTTTCTTTTTTCCCTTTCTGTCTTGTTACTCCTTCCTGCTTTGCTTTTGCTCTTTTGGTGGTTGTGTTGGGAGCTGTGTTTGTGGTCTGAAATCTTTGTGATGTGAAGCTTGCTGATCCAGATTTACTGAATTGCTTATGGGTTTCTGTGCATTATTTTGTTGTTAGGTTTGTTTTTGCTACAAGTTTTAGTGATTGTTTGGATCCATTGAAATTGGACTGGATGAGCTAATGTTGATTTACAAATTCGGAAGTATTAAGAGATGTGCTTTGATAAAAATGGCTTCTTTTCTCAAAAACAAATGGCTTCAGTTAACTATTTTGGAGATTTAATTTACTTTCTTTTGAAGAATTGTAAGTTTGATTGGACGCTCTTTCCTTGACTGTAGTCCTGCTCGAAATTAAACCTCCTCAGAAATCTCTCATGAACTCATCATTGCCCCTGCAATCTGAGGCCTTCTACAGTTATGGAGTAATTAGTTATGTATACCTCATCCATCATTCTACCTCCATCAATCAGACCAAAAAATTGTTCTTTGATATCTTTTAAGTATGCCTCTAGGAAATTACTGCATCATGGGGCTCTGGTGCTGTACCTTGCCTTTAGAGCAAATTATTAAACAGCCATTGCTGATCTTGTGCTATTTACACATTGTTAGTTTCTCAATTCTCATCAAAAAGAAAAACAATGATTCATATTTTTTCCATGTAGTCAATCCTTTTCCGATCTAGCTCGAATCTTTGGGCAGTTTACTTCTGAAGTGAATACTTTTGTCATCTACAAATCTATGATGATGATCCCTAGTTCTTTTCTTTGGGTGTCTCACTGGCTGTTGTGAACAGTTGAACAACACTGCTCAACCTGATCCATTTCTGTATGTTGTGCCGCAGGTACCTTCGGAAATGGATTTTTTCACTGAGTATGGTGAGGGAAGCAGGTACAGGATTGAAGAGGTCATAGGAAAAGGGAGTTATGGCGTGGTTTGCTCTGCTCTGGAT
The DNA here is from genome assembly GCA_019359835.1 of Pharus latifolius. NCBI lineage: Eukaryota > Viridiplantae > Streptophyta > Magnoliopsida > Poales > Poaceae > Pharus > Pharus latifolius. The sequence goes on along the minus strand of CM033323.1, from coordinate 81,119,533 downwards.
ACTCACACTGGCGAGAAAGTTGCTATCAAGAAGATAAATGATATCTTTGAACATGTGTCTGATGCAACACGGATACTTCGTGAGATCAAGTTGCTTAGACTCCTCCGTCATCCAGATATTGTGGAAATAAAGCACATTTTACTTCCTCCATCAAGGAGGGAATTCAAGGATATATATGTTGTCTTTGAACTCATGGAGTCTGATTTGCACCAAGTTATAAAGGCGAACGATGACTTGACTCCAGAACACTATCAATTTTTCCTGTATCAGTTGCTACGAGGATTGAAATACATACATACAGGTAATTTATTTATTTTCACATGGAGAATTTTTTTTTGCATATTCTAAACATTCGTAGAAGATTGCTCGTTTTACAAATAAAATAAGATTTTCATGGACAACGGTCACTATCTAGAATCGTAGTAACCATGCATATGGAGCTAGGATTTAGGCAAGGATCTAACCTTTTATGCTAGAACCTGGTTTTGTTGTAATTGGTCACGTGGACACTTGTGAAAGAGGATTGGGAACTTGTCCAAGAAGGATCCAATCATGTACTTATAAATCTTTATTCCAAATTTCCAATATATGTGTTCACAAAAAATATAGTGAATAGAAATATATGGAATTTGGATTACTTTGAGAAGCAGCAAAGAAACTCACTAATCAATATAGTACTCAGAAAACTCTCTGTAAAGGAAAGATTGTCATCATGGGATAATCATAATACCCCAATTTTTGTCCTATGCTGCTGAGATCATGATGGGTTAAACTTGTTTATATAGTATTTAGGCTTCACCACATTTACTTGTCTTTTGAATTTTTCAGTGAAGACATGTTAACTTCTTACTATGGTAGGCCTGAGGTGTCATTTTGCTTTAGTTAAACCACATTGTGACCTAATTCATGAAAATTAGGTTTATTCATGCGTGTTCTTACTATCCTCACACCATCTGATATTGAAAATAGTTCTGGAGGCATTGTCTAAACAAGATTGTCCCCGTAATTAGGAAGCTATGGTAGCTGATCTTTGTGCAAATGTAATAATTAGCCACACATCAAGCTACCTCATAAACCATCCGCAAGTGAAATATGATCTGGCACGTCATAAATGTATGCACTAGTGCAGATCTGGCTTCCCTGATGACTGCAGAAGTTTTATATGGGATAGAGGTTGCATTTCATAACATACACTACCTAGGTGTATTTGACACAATTCACTGTTCCTGATAGTCATATTGTTCATGTGAAGAACCTATTTGTGGAAGAGTTGGGACGTTTTTTTTTTTTTTTGGAATTTTCCTTGAGAACCTATTCATGATCAATCAGGTTGTTTTCCAACTTTTTTTTTTGTTGCAATAATAATGGGGGATGTGGTTGTCTTGTCCCAATATTGTGAGCAACAAAGGAAGAAGAAATTCTTTTGTTTCAAATTAGACGAAAAGTGCATTTAAACAAATATGCAGCAATACTTTTGATATGTTGAAGGCTGAAAATAAAAAAAATTGGCATTTAGATTTGGAAACAATGAATTAGTACTAAATGTTTTTCATTTGTGTGATCATCAGTGCTGTTGTGACTGCCAGCATTCTCTGCACTGACTATTGGATCTTTCACTATTGGCTTATTGCAGCAAATGTATTTCATCGGGATCTCAAACCAAAAAATATCTTGGCCAATGCTGATTGTAAGCTCAAAATATGCGACTTTGGTCTTGCAAGGGTTGCTTTCAATGATACCCCAACTGCCATCTTTTGGACGGTATATTATATTTCTTGAACTGCAAAACATATGCTTATTTCTTTTCATAGTCCAGTTCATATGTAGTGAAGCTTTCTAGCATCAGTTAATTGCTTCTGTCTATTTTTAGGATTATGTTGCCACAAGGTGGTATCGAGCACCTGAACTGTGTGGATCATTTTTCTCCAAGGTTTGCAGTCTTCTAAATGGTGGTCTTCTATGTGTTCTAATTTGATATCAATCATGATGCCTGCATGAAAATTTATGTTAGGGGAAGACAAACATTTCTACTCACACTTCAACAGTAATAAATATCTTTTTATGTAATATCATCTATTTTTGATTTTGTTCTGTCATGACAAGTTTTATTGTTCATTGAATGGAATGCTACATATTTCTCTTTTTTCCATATTGTAAAGTGCTTATATGATGCGCAAACATCCAGTGTACTGTTGAACATTATCCGTCTCAAAAATCTTGCAGTATACACCAGCAATAGACATCTGGAGTATTGGTTGTATCTTTGCAGAACTATTAACTGGAAAACCTCTTTTCCCTGGGAAAAATGTGGTGCATCAATTAGATATAATTACAGATCTCCTGGGAACTCCTTCTCCAGAAGCAATATCTAGGGTCAGTATAAATTGACTGAAAACATGTGTTGTTTCTCACAAAAAAATTCTAATGCTTATAACTACTTGTAATTTTTATGCCGTAGATTCGAAATGAGAAGGCCAGACGATACCTGAGCAGTATGAGGCGGAAAAAGCCTATATCGTTTACACAGAAGTTTCCAAATGCAGATCCACTGGCACTCCGTTTGTTGGAGAGAATGCTAGCTTTTGAACCAAAGGATCGGCCGAGTGCTGAGGAGGTACAGTTTCATTAACTAGTCTGATAATACCAGTAACCAAGCCTCTTCTTTATGAAATGGTTACATGGTTGCAACCTCAAACAACATAAGCTAATGTCTAAATAATGCCAGGCTCTTGCTGATCCTTATTTCAAGAACATTGCCAATGTGGATAGAGAGCCTTCTGCCCAGCCTGTTACAAAGTTGGAGTTTGAGTTCGAGAGGCGAAGAATTACAAAGGAAGATATAAGAGAACTCATATATAGAGAAATACTGGAGTATCATCCAAAGATGTTGAGGGAATTACTTGAGGGGACTGAGTCAACTGGTTTCATGTACCCAAGGTGTGTAGTGACTCCAAGCCTCCTTTCGCTACTTTAATGTCTCTAACTTATAGTGGAGTAAATATAGTTTCCTTAATGGAAACAGGGATGTAATCCCTTTGATAAAAAAAAAAAAAAAACTTATAGTGGTATGCCTAATGTAATGCGCAATACAATTTTAGTGATCTTATCCTTTACTGGTTTGCTAGTTCTATCCTAAACATACTGTATGCTTTCATCTTTATCATTATTGTCTGCATAAATTCTTATTTTTAGCTTGTTTTGACCATTTTGTTGATACTGCTTAGCTTGATAACAAATTTTCTTGGAAATATTATTTCCTGAAAGAAATGTTTTAGGTACATATCCTGTTGATTCAGAAGCTATTTATAGGTTGGACCACCTAAGCATCATTATGTGATAAAATACATAGATGAACAAGGGCATGGGAAGATTATATGTTTCTCATGTGTATATTGATGTGATTATTTATTTATTTTTCTTTTGTTGTTGGGAAAGGAAAGGGATGGTGGTTGGTGGCATCAGTCTGGCACTGACCTGAGACAATTTCTGTAGAACTAAAATCAATTGCTCTACTCTTACAGTGCAGTCGATCATTTCAAAAAGCAGTTTGCATACCTTGAAGAACATTATGCCAAAGGATCAACAGCTGCTCCACCTGAGAGGCAACATAACTCATTACCTCGGTAAGATGTTTTTCATTTCTTTTTTTGGGTAGATGGCGTGGATTATCTGGTGGCACTTAACTGTGGCATTATTAATTTTCTGCTCTTGCATTGACAGGCCATGTGTTTTTTATTCGGATAACCGACCACAAAGCACGGCCAACATCACGGAGGATATGTCCAAATGTTTAATCAGAGAGAATACTCAGAAACAACAGCAAGAATCTAATTCAGTTGGTGTAACTAGAGCTCCTGTTCAAGCAACTCAAGGTAATCACCAAGAGTTACATCATCCAATCTAGCTGTTCAGATACTTGCTATGAATTTGATGGCAAACAAACATCATATAGTGTTTCAGCTCAGTAGCAATTTCTGATCAGTTCTTACTTATGCAATTCCTGATCTTTGATTTATCAAGCTTTCTGCAGTTACCTTTTGTAGCTACCCTATTGTCAGGTTATTTTGGAATAGGTGGTGCTGATAGTTGTTTGTCAGCACACTGTGTGGGAATGGCTATGGCTAGTGGTTTTTCCAGATGAATGTCCTGAGCTGTATCTTGTCAAATGAGATTTTTTTACTGTAAATTCATAGCTCAGGACTAACCTCACACATCACTTCATATGGCAGGTCCTGCTGTGAGGCCCGGTAAAGTAGTTGGATCAGTGCTGCGCTATGGTAACTGTTCAACATCTGCCACCGATCAATATGAACAACGAAGAGCTGCTAGGAACCCAGCAATTGCTCCAAACAGTGTTTCTTCTGGAAGCTCATACACCAGAAGAAACCCGACCTGCAAAAGTGAAACAGGTGACGCTGATAGGATTGATGCAAGCCAAACTGGGCAACCAAAGCCGTATGTTGCAAACAAGGTACCTGCAACTGTTGATGGTCGGAGTGGCCACTGGTAGATTTCTGCACTGTGCCGGCAAATCCTTGCTTATCATGTCATCAGTATGGATCACTTATTATTCGAAGTACTGCATTCTGACACATTCAAGGGTGTCATTTTGTACAGACTTGTATTATTTGTCAGGGCTTTTATAATTTATATTCCAGCTTGCCCTGCAAGACTAAAAGTGTAATTGCTGAAGCCCGTGCAATGGGTCGTTCGTCGTTTCCTTGTTAGTTCAATCACTACAAGACCTGGTACAGAAGATGACTTGGATAGATTCGGCTTACGGAGTAGTGGATCGATACAATCTTACTGACCTGACTGATGCTGTTGATCAATTTGTTCTCCAAGTTGGTGGCTCCAAAGAAGATTTAAATAGCTCAGTGGGATGGATGTATTTCTCATAGTTCCAAAAATATTTGTTCTTGCTGGTCTACTGCAATCATGTACACTATCTGATTATTGTTGTAATGTGAGTTTATCATGATCGAGCCTCTGTTCCTGTTGTTAGCACTCTTATCATTCAAATGTAGTAGTTAACTATTTAAAATTTCGAATAATTTATTTGCAGGAGATGATTATTTACGCTATTCAAACCTCGAAAGTATTGCGTTTTGCATCATCGTGGTTGAGTTGGCTAATCTTTGTATGGTTTTTAGTGTCTTGTTAGCTTCTCCTCCAAGTTGAATTTAAATGGTTTACATTTGAATGAATTCCTTGCTTCCTCTTTGCTTATGAAAATAAAATTTGTTTTAGAAGGACATTGATACAATTCCCCCTTAACAGTGAGGTATATGTGTTATCAAAGGACTGCATTGTACCATTTCTATTTCCTTTCATCTTCATCCATACCTGTCGCTTGCTCAACTCACAGAACAGCTGTTGTTCACTGACGGTCATCCCCGGGCGCCATTGCGGCCGTTGTCAGACATGCCCCTTCCAGGCGTGCGACCACCACCAATGGCGGCCCTATAAAGGTTTCCCTGATGCCATTGCGTCTGCCGTTCTGGCTGTTACCCACAGCCCACAGGTCATCCATGATGAGCAACACAACACAAGTTCAGACTTCAAGTGTGTGGTTGTAGCTTTCTTCCAGTGATTGGAACAAACTTGTCAAATTCATTAGATGTTTGTTTCTCGGATGCTACACCTGAATTATGTTGATCGTTTCTCTTCCAATTCGTAAAGCAGTTACTTTATAAGGATCGCAAGGCTAGTTTGGCAGCAAGAGTAGTAATTTGGAATAGATAGGGGATCCGACGGAATTGAATTATCTATGTTTAAGTCTAAAGGTGTGGATGTTTTTTCACATTTCAATCATCTGATTATAATTTGAATAGTCTAAATTGATAAAAAAAGAAATTATGAATGATTAATCATTTCGCAAGAAATTTATAACACGCCTTAATTCAAATGTTAATTTCTAATATAACTTTGAAATAAAATGAAAGTTACACTAAATCAAATTTTATGAGACTTAGTCTTATGTAAAAATAATGCAAGATCTAGTTAATAGTTATCCTTTGTTAGATTGCATATATATAAGGTAATTGTAAATCAAATTAGACATGAAAACAAGGCGGATAGTATTTGTCTGATCCGGTTCTATATCTACAAATTTGTTATCAAGTGTCACTATTTTAAAGATCGATTCTGATCCGCTTTGGATTTGATGTAAAAATGAGAAATTTATGCAAATAAGAATAAGGATATAATACTTAAGATATCGAACAGATCCGGAAATCCAAACACAAAATATCCTAATCCAAAAAGGAGAAAAAAAGATATCATATTACAATTTATATAAGGTCAAACATAAATTGATTACATATAAATGAAATTGGCTACATAATATATCTAATGCTTACTTTCTCCATCAAATATTACTTACATGTTAATGAAGAAATTTTTTGTTTTCTCTATTCAATGAGTTTTACAAATCACAATAATTCTTTTCATGATATATTATAGTACCACCTGTAATAATTGTTATGCAAAATAACATCTAAAAAAAAACAATCTTTTATTATTAGAATTTTGTAGCATATAATATTCGATTGTCTATTTGTGATTGCATTTGTGTTTGACGCGTATTCGATCCATATTCGGATCTATGATATCTAGTTCTGTATTTGTATCCATTAGTATCCAATCGTATACGAAGAAAAAGATATTGATATGGTTCAAGCACTGTTGACTCGACGATAGTTGACGATTGCATGCTAATGGTTGATATAACTTTTGTCTTCGAATTCCTAAAGCCAACGCTCTCTGAACCTATCATCTGCTAGATTGATTTTGCTAACTAAAAGAGAGATTGCCAAGTCTTCCACCTTAACATGCTCAATACTATTTCTCACCAATTCCTACCTTGGAATATAAATAGAGTCATGTCTCGGGAGAATCTGACCCGTTTTGGCCTCTACATCAAACAACCATGAACTATGTGAAAGCCTTGCTCAGCCTAGCACGAATCTGAACGCGTCACCCCTCTCAACTCCTCTTCTTCGCCGCCCGCCGTCCCATCCTCCGGCCGCTCGTATCCGCGGCTCGCCATCCTTCGACCGCCGCCTCACGTCCCCGAGGTGGAAGAGGGCTACGAGGAGGGTCTCACTAAGTACTCTCTCTTTCTCCTCCACTTTGCTGTGATCCACGCACGGCTTCTCTCCTCCCTCCCTCTAATTTGCTAGTTTTAGGCGGAGATGAAGAGGAGTCTTTCATGGAACCAGTTAGAGCTCGTCGTGCTCTGCATCTACGCGCTGGGCTTCTACCTCATCCTGATCCGGAGATCCCTTCGCATCTCCCATGGTATCCAAAGTTCTCCCCTTTTGTTCATTATTTTCCCATAGTTTCAGTACGTGGTGTTCGTTTCACAGCTTCACATCGTCATGTTTGGATCGCAGATTATTCTGGAAGGCTTCATGGTTTACGCGCAGGATCATTCGCCGGCCGTCTGAATGTGCGCGCACAATTTATTGTGCTTTTACATCACTTATTTTCGAAGAAATTTGAACATGTTTCTACTTAAATTAGGAGCGTAAGATTTCTCATGCTGTTAGAATTTGCATGTAGGTAGCACAGATGCATTTCATGGAGTGGTATTCAGAGCTTGCTGAGTTGTTATAGAACTCTGTACTCTGTACTTATTGTTTAAATTATTATGGTCATGCATTTGTACGACAGCCTACACGAAGGGTTATCTGATGGATGTATATACTATGGGTATACCTGTGTATGATTGGTTTGAATGTATGCCACGTCAAAAATTAAGGGCTTGTTTGGAGATGGATGCTGCATTGCAGCCAATTGAGTGCTAGGATAGGATAGCATGCTGATTCGATTATTAGGGTTGGTTGATATTGACAGTGCTGGCAATGTGAGGGATGATGATGGTTTGTAGCATGGTGAGCTTAGCTTCTATCCATCAAAGCGAAAAAGCTAGCTCTTTCCATGTGAAGGAATGAGGCCACAAAAGGCTATCCTAGATTATTGGAAGAGGTAAAAAAGCAGGGGAGGGGCATGGGGGAAGAAAAACTCAAAAATGGTTGAGTGGCATAACTCATAAGTAGTTAGAATTGCTGCATTGCAGCCAACAGCCAAGGTTATATTGCTTAGTGCATATGCCATGCAATCTAGCACTTTGTTCACCGCTAAATTGCATTGCATAACATGGGCATTCAGTCAGCCCCTGAATGGGCTGCGGAATGAGGCATTTAAATGGATTTTGGGATTTGATATGCACATTCTTGGAGTTTAGCATGTTCCTTTTGATCAAAGTAAAGGGAGATGTCTGATCCTCAGAGGTGGCTCTATTCTTTTCATATTCTTATGCAGGACTCTTTAGTTACTTGCCCACTTACTATGAGTGCTACCTGCAATTCTTGCTTTACTTCTTCGCTCAATATTGTAAACTATATGGTTTAAATCAGAATATTTGAACATTATGGAATTACATTTTTGTTAATTTATGTTGTGGAATATATTATGATTTTTGCGAAGAATAATACTATATTGTGTAGTGTTCACTATGTGATTTGCCAGCAAATAATCAGCACTCTTTGTTCCTTGTTTGTCTTTAAACAAAATATTTGATTGTGATGTAAGTATACTTGAAAAGAGACATCCATTTGATTTCCCCGTCTTCTATTGCAGGACTTGTCTGATCCACAATGGAGAAACTTCCGTGGAAATTTACCTATCCTTACAGTTGTAATGTGTGTGTTTCTGATTTTGGTGAATACGTCACGCTTTTGTTGTAGTTTGAAGGGCAAAGGAACCTCTCGGTTATGGCTTCTAATGTCTTTCAGTTATTTATCTTATCTGCATGGTGCTTGGTATGCAAATGACCAACTTACATTTTCAGCCTTTTCTCCCATGGTTTGTAAATTTTCTAACCTTTTGTGTCTATTGCAGTGTTGGTTTCATTCTTTTAATAGCATGGCTTAATTATGCTATAGTGAAGGTTAGTGCTTGCATCTCTGATTAAACTCTATTGTCTTAACTCCAATTGCTATTCTTAAACCCTTTCACTTATTTTGTCTGCACACATATCTAAATGATCATGACAAAGAAGCCTATGAAACTAATGCAAGTAATATTTAGATCTTCTTTTGTTGGTTCCCTCTATGAAATTCTTGTAAGCAACAGTGGCAATGTTGTCACTGTTACTCAAACCAACCATTAGACATGGCCAAACTTAAAACCATACTGGATTTTGAGTCATTACTCATCAGGGTAGTGTAAATTAGCACCAACTGTATCTAGACAGAATCCTTGCAGTATTAGTTGTCAATTGATGTGTCTTTAAGAGCAAACCTTTTTCTTGAGTACCCATGGTTCAATATGCAACAACGACAATCATGTGATCATAGCAATTACTCTGGACAAATTTGTTGAAACTTGTTCTATGGAGAGACTGAATTGACATGCTCAATCAATAATAGCCAGTTGAGGCCTTTGTTTGAGTTGTTGTTTGGTTATCCTCAGCCAATAAGTGGTACCATCTTTGCAAATTCTTCCTCAGTCAATAAAGCAACTATTTGGTTTGTAGTATCTAAATTTTCCCTGTTGTAATTTTGATTAGTAGCAGTTTGAGTTCTTACTATTGATCATACTTTTCCTTTTTGTAGTTATTTGCTCGATCGAAATATTGTGTTCACCTGGTTTGGGGCTTCAACATAGCTATTCTTATACTTAATCGAGTCTATGAAGGCTATTCGTTCTCATTATTCGGGTCAGATTTTTATGGCTGCTATACTGCATCATGCAATTTTTCTTAGTATCATCTTATTCCTTACATTTTCCTAACATCTATCTTCATCTAAATAGGGAAAAGCTGGCTTTTCTAGACAATTATCGGGGTACATTTCGGTGGCACATATGCTTCAATCTTGGTATGTTTCTCCTTGTGTTATCTTAGCTTTGAGTGCAGTCTTCTAGCTATTGATCTTAACTAACATAACTATAACATTTTGAGTTTCTACTGTTCAATTTCTTAAAGAGGTGATGAAGGACTTAACTAGAGCAATATTTTTTGTGCATGTGTAATGTTTATTTGCAAAACTGAAGATGAAATGTGGTGCCTCCAGACTTGTTGGTCCACCAACAATTTGGCATATCAGCCTTTGGCAAACTTTAAGCCCAGTTAGTAGTTGCAGGTTCTTAAAGTCTCGTAAACAAACCATGATTGCATTGAACAATGAAATAGTAAAATGAACTACATGGGACAACAGGATGCATCTAGTATCCTCTTAGTACATATATGTGTGCGTTCACCACAATACATCCATGTGGCCATGTGTGTATTCCCATGTGGTAGTATCTCCTTTATTACCTTGCATGGTAGTCAGGGAGAGGCTCTTATACCACAACTGACACCTTGGAACTTGGGGCTCGTTTTGTTTTCTTGCCCAGCCAGGCAACTGGCCATCTAACCTTGCTGGCATGGAAATGCGATTTCTAGCCCCTCCTCAAAACTTGCCTAGCCCCCACGGAGGCATTAAGTTTAGTCTAATTTTTACAGTGGTTTCTATTGTTGCTTCTATATTCCTTTTTGTTTTGTGTAACAGTTGTATTACGAATGATCAGCTTTGGATGTGATTACCGCTGGACACTTTGTTCTTCTCACTTTGATCATAAGGTACTATATTTTCTTGATGAATTACTTTTAATTCTGCATCGTGCATACTTTAATGTTGCAAACATCAGATGTTTAAAGTGACAAGAGATAGAAACCTGGTTTTCCTTATTTAGATGCATTTATAAAGCAGTTTACACTTAAATTCAAGTTATTCAAAGGACATTTCAAAACTCTGACTATAGCAGCAAATTGTATCAGTTCAACTTTGAATATGAGACCAGCAGTTTGGTTATGGATTTGGATTCAAGTTAAGAGTAAAACCCGATTAATTCAGCTGGACCTCACAATCAGTGATAGTGTGTGCATGTCAAAGTGCAACTAGAAGTGAACTTGTTGATTTTCAGGATTCAGGTGAAATAAAAAAATTGATTAATATATATTTTTAACAGGTAGGATTTGAGCTTTAATTATCTATGTTATCTCTATAACCAACTTAACCAATTAACTTAATTCTTTCAAAATGAGAAGGTAAGACACTTTGACTTTGCGACTTCTTTCATGTTAAGAAAGTTTTTGTTTCTGCACATTGACTGCACTGCATAAGATGCTTATCTCAAACAGAAGTTATGAAAGATGTACCTAGAATGATAGTTTTCTACATATAGTAATATACTTTGTTTACACATTTCAAATGTTCTTCTAAAAACTCACAGGACTCAAAATGTTAAGGAAGTTATTGATAAAGTCACTAATTTTGATCTTGCTTTGTGGCATTAAGTTAATGCATGAAGCTTGTCTAGACTAGTGAACACCTAATAGTGGCAGGAAAAAGAAGAGCTGCTAGAAAATAGCAATGACATGTTCCATTTTTAATTGATAAATATATTTGTATGTTTTGGACTCACACTATTCTTTCATCTTTGAAAATATGGTTTGTCTAGTTGATATTTAGGTGGCTAGGTCAGTCTTTGAAACAATATTCTGTTCTGATATTTTATTTTTGATCATACGCTTGATATATTTATGCTGTTAACATATCTGCTTTCATATGCACACAATAATTTATTCTTGCTAAATACTGGAGGATTGTACTTATGTGAGTACTCATGACACAGAAACATATGCAGCGCTGTCCAGTTTGTTATTCTGGAAAGACATGCTACTTTGCTTTGCAGGTACATTTTTCATCTGATTAGTGATTTATAGAAGTGGATCATTTTCACTTTACTCATCGGATAGTTTTGTGAAAAGTGCTGAATTTTGAATTATGGTCACTACTATGGTTATCTCAGCGTCGCCCCCTATGTGTCTAGTCGGTGGCTGCCGGATGCCAGGGAGCCTCGCCTCCTCACCTCGCGTTGCCTTGTGAAGGCAACGCGCTCGCCTGGTGAGCCTTGGCGTTGCCCAAGGTGACTAGGTGTTGCCAGGCGACGGTTGGACGGTCGCTTGGGGGAGGGAGGAGGGTTGAGGGGCGTGTTTATGTTTAGACTTTAAGTGTGATGGAAACCTTAGCCGCCTATCGCCAGAGAGAGAGAGAGAAAGGATGAGGGAGAACTCTAGCCACCCATAGTTTGACACTGCCACTGTCCGAAGCTCGCTGCCTCGCCATTGCCTGAAGCCGCCGCCGCCGCCGCCGCCGCCGCCTCCCTCCAACTCGCTGCCTCATCATCGCCAGAGGCCACCGTTGCCTCCCTTCAGCCCAAAGCCACCGCCTCCCTCCAATTTTCTCCTTTGTTCTCTCTGTCTCTATGTTTGTCTATTTGTGTCTGTCTTTGTGTTCAGTTAACAGTCAGCCGGTGTATTTAATGGCAAAGCAAGGTGAGCAAGGTACGAGTGCCGGTGAGGGTGGCTAGCAATATGATCCATCTGAGAATTCTAAATGGAAGGCTAAGTCTAAAGATTTGTGATGGAAATACTAGCTTCTAACTTCCTGCTTATTATCTTAGGAAAATTTTTGGTGGATATTAGCTTCTAACTTGCTACTTGTTATCTTAGGAAAATGTTTTATTTGTAATGCTATCATGGTATTATATTAGTTTATTTGCTGCAAATTATATAAAATTGCTCGCCAAATTGACGCTTATGTGCCTAGGTGTCTAGTTGGCTGGGAGGCGACTTGCCTTGCTAGGGTGCCATGATAACCTTTGTAACTACTTTTTTGTCTGACAAGTTATTTCTTTTAGCTTTTACAAAGTAATTATAGAACTATGTTTTTCTTCCATTCTTGTAACAAATTTTAATGTTGTTGTTGGCAGGAGAAAGGGCTTAGTGTTGACAAATACACATTTGTAACATATTTGTGCTACTTGACATATTCACCGCTTTATATTGCTGGACCTATTGTTAGCTTCAATGCATTTGCAGCACAGGTTGGTCCTTTCTTTGGTAATTTTACTCTATACTCTTCATTCTCAAAAGTGTCATTTTAGAAAATAAAATTTTTAACAAAAAAAAATGTCGTTCTACATTTTCGAGGTAAAATGCGGCCTTATCTTCCAGAAATACCCTCATACACATTATTCCATTTAATTATTAATTGCTTACATATAAATAATACATCAATCACATTAATTAGTACTAGTGGTAGACATGTAATCTTATTTCATTTTTTTAAAACATATGTATGGAACTAAAATGACATTCTTTTATGAATGGATGGCGTAAGTAAATTTTCATTGCAACGTGAGTCAATCTTATTGAAGCTAAAAGGCAAAATAAAAAGTAGCCCTTTCTTAAACCATGAGATTAAATATATATAATGGTTTATTGGTTGGACATGTTAAATAATAGAGTATCTTTGCACATCATGAAATGTGAAAACACCTGTGAGGTCCCACATTAGTCTTTGTCCTATTTTATAGGCAACCAGTGCATCTATCCTCCAAAACAACTTATGCTAAGTAATATATAGTATTAATGGTTAATGAGATCCTTACTAACCTGCATTCTTAAAACCTTCAACTTTTGTCTTTCTTTAGTCCTTCAAATATAAATCTTCTTGAGAATAGTTTTTGTTGGCCATAGGTCCTTGTCTTCTATATTGTAGTTTTGTTGACCAAATTTAATGGGTTCTCCTATTAACACAAAAGCTCATGTAGAATTTTTTTTGGAAGTTTTGAATCATATGATGGCCTCAAAGTTCTGTTTTTTCTTATAAGTGGTCACATATATGTACTATTTTTCCCCATTCTTGTTTGTCCTTGTGGTATTGCTTTATTTGCTTGGTACCACTAGAAACTGTCAGTTCTTTGTTTATTTGTCTTTGCTGTTCTATTTCTATATTTCTATTCTCAGTTTATGTTTCCCTTTTTGTTCATGTCTTGTTAGTATATTTGTTTATGGTAATGCAACTAGTGCTGGGGTTGGAATAGACTGGAGGCTACAGTCTTGTTACCTAGTATTGAAACCCTTTTTATGTGACTTCAAATGGCGCTGGGTCACTTCAGCAACTGTGTGCAGAGTGTCAAAACATCTCTGTTTCCAGGAGAGGAATTTGAACTCTGTTTCAAATAATGAGTATAATAGTTAGGCATTTTACAAATGCCCCAGTTACATATACTAACCTGTTCTTAATGTAGCGATCTTGCAGTTAGATGTACCTCAGAACAACTATTCAGTTGGGCAAATATGTTGGTATGGACTGAGGTGGATCCTAAGTTTCCTTCTCATGGAAGCCCTGACACACTTTTTCCACTACAATGCCTTTGTAATTAGGTAACTTCTTCCTCTTTTGATAATATATTATTTGTGTTATGATTATTAGTGTAACAAGTCTGAATTTTGAATCAAATATTCTGATGACAGCCGATTATGGTCACAGTTGTCGCCGTTTGAGATCTTCATCATTAGTTATGGAGTAAGATTGTCCTATATTACATTTCCTGTAAATATGCTCTTAATTTACGTCTGTCACTTCAAGAAGTTTATTATTGCACCCTTTTCAGTCAGTATGATGTAGTAACTGATATTTTTACTGATGTTTTTTGTTTATATTTTTATTCAAGTTCTTGATAATTGAACACCTTGCATGTAAGTTGTCATGAACAACCTATCTGAATAAGATTCCACATTGTTTCAATTTTCATTTTCAGAATCATTAGCAAGGTGATGTGTACCAAATGGAGAATCATCAATTAGTCTGAATGAAATGTCAAACCATACTTGTGGCATATATGGAGAGAGAAAATTTTCAACCATCACGTACATATATTTGAAAATTTTGAGCCATATATCAAATCATTGATATAGAGATGTTTGGTGAATAAATTTAGTTCAAAGATAGCAATTGTTAACTTGGAACGGTAACAATGGATTATTGCATAGTCTTAACCATGCCAATTTGGTATTTCACGATGGAACGCACTGTCGATAGAATGTTACAGTCAGATCCACTGTACTGATGGAAACTAGTCTTAGGAAGTGCAAGAGATACAATCCAACACGATGAAGAGATATTTTGATAGGATCATAGGAGTAATTAGGAAGCAACGAGTAAAAGCTATGGTGCCTTACAGTTTCTATGGGAAGTAAAAGTGCCCGTTTATTCACTTCCACAGTTCTGCTGCCTCTACGCTTAACGACCTTACTGTCTTTATTCACTTGGTTAACTTTTCTTTCTTTTGCAGGTGTTAAACTTTATGTGGCTAAAATTCTTTCTTATTTGGCGCTATTTTAGGTTCTGGTCATTGGTAATTCAACATCCAAATCCTTTATTTTGTAGATTCAATTCTGCATTCATGTAGTGCTTATGTGTTCTGTCCTGTGCTGAAAGGATTTCACTGAGTCCTTGCTCGTTACAAATTTATTCTTTTTCATGATCAAAATAAAAAAGGACCAATATTCATTTTCAGTTAGTTTGCTCTGGACATCAATCATCTATTTTTCATGGTAATTTATCATGGATCACCATATAGTTTATTACTTTACCATGTAACTAAGATGGGGTGGTAATTTGCAAAGTAAACTAAATGATCGACGTGGTAAATTATGGTATTTTATTGTGTGTAATAATAATTACTGTCAGGTGCAAAACAAGTCAAATGAATCTGGCTTCATTTTAGAGATTCATGATATTAAATTTGTAGTTTAGCAATTCTTCACACTCAGATTTTACATTGTCATAACTTGCAGAGGTTTTAAGCCAATGTACATGTGCATGCATGTGGAAATATAGGATGCTTGGTTGCTTGTTTTGGACATTTCTTAGTTTGACAAGTCTGTAGGAGCATGAAGCAACAACATAGTTGTACATGTGGGCTTGTCTTTAGTTTGCCTCTCTTGCAGCGCCTTGCTTACTCTAGTCAATTGAATTGAACCTGCCTGCTCTTGGGCAGCTTGTTGGGCAGCTCAAGATCCATACCAGAACCATCAGTATGCATTCTCACCTCTCTCTTGTCACTTTCCTTCATTAAGCAGAACTCATTGGAGTGAGTTGGAATAGACAGGTGGCTGCAGTTATCGCACTTGGTATGATGTAGTGCTTTGGCTGTTTGAGAGTCCATTGTTGTAGTTAGTCAGAATTGGCTGCCCTAGTTGGATACTCAAGTATGGGACAACCAATTTGTCTATATTTTTGGGGCCCACTTTCACAAACTCGAGCAAAGTTTTCCCCTTTTGTACTGATATGCCTAGCAGTTAGCAGAATGGTGGGTCCCCTCCAAAGGTGCAATTTTGCATTACTAGAGCCATTCTTTTGGGATATAACTTGCAGATGCATGATTCCACTACCAAATAAGCTAAGCTAAAGTTTTTTTGTCATCTACAGTGATAAGCAGTTAATGGGACTGGGACAATTAGCCTCAAGGTGTTAAGAGAACTAGCTGGATTTTGCCACCTGCTTTCCAGAGTTGGTTGGACTTGTCTTGCCCCACCAAGCAAAGGCAATAGAACAAACAATTGAGGTGACCAAAATTTGCACCAAACAAGAACTTAGAAACATCTGCCAACAAGTAGGAATACAGAAACACCAAGTTTAAGCAAGCACAGATGTCTTAAGTAGATTTGAAGTGGTGTTTGGCACATAAATATTTGTCATTTGTGCACAAGAAAGGTGCATCTGCTCTTTTCTAATGACAAACAGTAGCATTGGTATTGACACAATTTTGTGATGTTTTTATGATTGTTTCAGATTATTTTTAGTGGTTTGAGTGTTGAGCATTTTATTGTAGGTAGGAGGCGTTGAGACACCAGAGAACATGCCAAGGTGTATAAATAATTGTCATGACTTGGAGAGCTTCTGGAAAAGCTGGCATGCTTCTTTTAACAGATGGTTGGTCAGGTCTGTGTTAAAAGTTTTAGTATTACCTCTAGGGAACTTTTCTGTGCCTATCACCTATATATGTTGACCTGGGACGTGATTGTGTTGGGAGTCTTGCTAGCATTTTTTTCTCTCAGTATGTAGTCTATTACCATCTATAGCATCGTTGCTCTTTACCGTATAGATATGTAGTGGATGTAAGAAATCTACACTTTTCTGTATACATATAACTTGGAGGAGCTACTCCTAAAAGTACCATTTGTCTTTTACACACAAACACACACATGAGGCTAGTCTACACCTAGGTGTGGACTACAAATGCCCCCACCTATATTTTTGTACTGTTTGCTCCTTATCTTGCAAGCCTCGCTAGGATGCAATACTAAATTAGTGTGTGAAAAACATCACAATTTGTGAACTTACTAAAATAAAAAAGAAATAATTTTGGTTAGTCATGTTTTTGGGGTCATTTAGGGTGTGTTTGGTTGCTTGCATGAGGGGTGAGTTTGGTCCTGAGATGCAAATTTTCTGTGTTTGGTTGCCTATACAGCCGATTTGAGCCTGGCCCGTTTGTGCAACTTGCACTCCGCAGCCTGACCCGTGGAAACACGAGAGGTGCTCGTTTCCTCTAGCCTGGCCCATGGATACGAGAGGCGTTTGTTTTTTCCTCGCTTCCTCGCGTCCTCCGTCGCCTGGTCGCACGCGTATGGGTCACCGCCGGCCACCACCAGTCCTGCCCGTCGCCCAAACTCTCACTCTACCCCATACCACACTCCAGTAGCAACCAATTGAGTTCCGCCGCCGGCAATCGCCGGAATTTCGTGTTTTTACTCCTCTGGCCGTCGTGCTTTGTCCGGCTCATCGGACTATACTCCAGCCATCAAAATCGGTCGAGCCAGTAGAGTAAAACATTTTCCTCAATTATAGATACTTTTCTCTTCAGAAGAATTCCCAAGAATCCCCACCGTTTGCTGTTTCGACGTTGCCTTGTTCCACGGCGTCACACCACTGTTGCCGGACCACACCAACCGGTCGCCGTCAAAATTGATCTCTTCTTCCGTGTTCTCATCTCCTCTAGTTTCCCCCAACTTGATTGGAAGATGGGGCCCCATAGCGAATATACCCAAATCGGGCTCTTCTCTTCCATGGCCGCGTCGCAGGGAACTTTGCTGGCGCCGCCAGTTTCCAATTCCCCTTAGCCACACCGAATTAGGGCCTCTACGAACCTTCTCGACATAGTCTTGTGCATAATTACCCTCTGTATTGACCCTGCATCAACGAGTGCTTATTTTACCATTTCAATGATGGTGAAACTCGCCGTCGGCCATTGTCGCCTCGCCGCCCACCATGACGTTGGTGTAAACGAGTTTTCAGTAACCCCAAGAAGCTATGCCACTACCTGGATTTTCTTGTCGAGGCCTTGATCACGAAATCGCTGTTTCAGTGAACCATCGTGTCGCTGCCGTGCCGCGCCTTCGCCTCTAGCATAATCCGGTGATGTCGTTTTGTCCTCCTGCCCCGCTTCACCAAAGTAAACTCATTTTTCAACTGGACCGTCAGCTGAAACCTTCTGGAACGCTCCCAGTTCACATGTCAAAACCATGCCGGAATAGTGCTCCATGTCTTGTCGCCATTGTGGATCTTCGCCGCCGTTCTGCCATCTTCGGCTATTCCAGACCCCCAAACTTTGTCGACAAGTTTTTCTCGTCACCGCCTATGCTATGATGCGGTTGCCGCTAGTTGCCGGCGACCAGAGTGCCGTCGCTACCATCAATGTCTACGGCTGACATTGTCAAAACCTTGTCTGGCCGCGTCCAGACATTTGTCGGACAATGTAAGCCCATGCTAAGACAATGTCAACCGACGTCCTGACAATGCCAACCAGAACCAATCTCTAATACAGCCAACCAAACAAACTCAGCATTCATCTAGGATTCAGAAATTCAGTCAACCAAACAACATCTTTACTGCATCTCACAATTTGTTTCATCCAGTCTGTTCCACTGATACAGGCTAGCCTATCCTCATGTAAGTAATCAAACACACTCTTAGAGCATGAGCAGAAGTGCATAACAGAGGATGAGGACTTGAACCAGGTATACATAGCATTGGTCTATACCTAGCTATAGTTTAGGTTCAGTTACATAATTATTGAACCATATATTTAGGCACTTTGCACAGAAAGTTGGTATATCTATACACTATACTCTATACCAAGGTACATCTGTAGCCTATACCTTGGCATAGCCATAGCATAGCTGTTTTGTGTGTCTCTCTTTTTTATTTATCTCACACTTATTGCAGGTACATGTACATTCCTCTTGGTGGTACTCGAAGAAAACTACTTAATATCTGGGTGATATTCACTTTTGTAGCAGTCTGGCATGATCTGGAGTGGTAGCTTCTCTAAAACTTACAATTAATCTCCTCAATATGTCAACATAAAAGTAGTGACGACTTACATCATACAATTGATTGCCTTCTCCTAAACAGGAAGCTGATTTCGTGGGCATGGTTAACATGCATATTTTTAGTCCCTGAAATAGTAGTCAAATCTTTATCCAACAACTTCCAGGTACAGTTTCTCCCAAAACTGTGTGTTAAGGTAGACTTTATGGTCCAATTACATCAAAGAGGCTTTTGCTTATTGCTCTTGCAGTTCATCTGCTTGCTTTAAAAAGCTTCTATCCAATAATTGGTAGAGCATCTTCTGCAGGTGGAATTTGTTTAAAGATGAAATTTAGTGGCTTGATTATTTTTTACTGCAAGCTTCATTTGGAGAAAGTTGACCAATCTTTAGATGTAGATAAGAAAGTTGACTAATATTTATATGTAGAATGAAGAAACATACCAATGGAATACCTAAATAGCAACTGCAGCATGATGTCTAAGGCATCTACAAATCAATAAGATGTTTATCAAGTTTGGTTATTCATTTCTCACATGCACACGTGGATCTTTTTTAGTGTTATTGAAATACGTATGAACAAAGGTGATCTCACATGGTTAATCTAGCAACTAATACTTTTGAACATGTTATTTTTGCCAGGCAAGAAGCACCCTTGGGGTGTTTATTCACCGTGAATTCAGTGCTATTGCTGGTGCTGTGACAATCAGTTGCCTTATGGTATGCCTTTCATACTTACAATTGCATAGCACAGTCAAATGCACATTAAATCCTCTGATTTTCCCATTTCATTGGTTAAGAACTAAGTATTTTCAACTGCAAGTGTGAGATAAGAAAGATTTTAAATGAAATGATTAATGTGTAGTCAAGGGGCAAATTCAGACGATCTTGATTTATCCTGAAATGATTTTTTAATGTGTAGTAAAGGGGCAAATTCAGACGTTCTTGATTTATCCTCTCCTAGTAGTCATGAGTTCATGACTCCTGACACAATTTCAAACATGCACAGATTGAAGATGTACACTAGGTTACTCATGTTCACTGGGTGTTACAATAGCATGGATAGGACGACTACTGGGTTTTTGATGGTTTCATATGGTCCATCAGTGATGTTATTTTCTAGAACCTCTCTTTACCAGCAGCAGCTTCACCCTGCTGGTGACATGCTCATAGACTCATAATATTTACATGATCAGAAAAGCTAGCACAGCCTTTGCATGGCAGGTTTAACTGGTAGCTTCCAATTAGACAGACCTGCTGGTTATGATTAGTTTCTGTTGGTTGTGAAGGTTAATTAGTATAACATGTTTTGCATGCTTGTGTTAAATGGTAACTGCTTTCATGCCCATTGTTACAGAATTGACGTAGCCTTCATAGTAAGGATCTTTTTTTTTTACAAAAAAATTTCAGCAATAAAACTGTAGTAATATTTAAAGAAATTTGTTGCATTCTGACTTAGTTGTAGAATACAGCACTCAAATTTTGTTTGAGCAGACCCACTGAAGATGGTGCCGTTCATTCATCTTTGACTCGTAAGAAAATGCTACTTCTAATATGTTCCGTGCACACAGGTGGCAAACCTTGTCGGGTATGTTGTAGGACCATCAGGCATAAAACTTCTGATCTCACAAATGCTCCAAAAGGATGGTGAGTTGAGAGTTTGCAAACATTGCTGTAATCAATTGCACTCCTCCAGCATGACTTCTTTAGCTAATACATGGTTCTGTTTTCCAGCTCTATCTGTCCTTGCCTTTATATTTACTTCGTTCTACGTGGGTGTCAAGGTGATTATTCTCTGTTCAATTTCTTTCAAATTTATGAAAAATGGGTCTCTTTTTCCTCATAGTTGGTGGAATTTTGCAGCTTATGTTTCATATACAGGACGCTAGCAAGAATCATGTGTGATGGGTCTCGCTAAGCTTTGAATGTGAAGTTCAATTTTGATTGGTAGTTTTATGCCGCGATTGAATGGCTGCTGTGTAAGCCTGTATTGAAAGGCACCAACAAAATAGTTGCTTTTTCCCTTTTTCGTTTAACTTATGAAGTTAGTTTTACTCTTGAGTTAGGTATTTTGCTTTATATTAGGACTTATTGCTTGACCTGATCAATGGTAATTTAGAATACACCTTTTACATGTTTTTGGTGATGATTTTTTATTTGTAGTTTTAATGGACGGACTCTACGTGCAAACAACTTTTTACGAACTCTATGAACACTCAATGGCATGCTAACCCTCCTTGAATTTCACATGTAAGTGGAGCCTGTTTGTTGGTTGGTGTTGGTAAAGATCTTTCAAATATGAAGATATGCTCAGGTCTCCTGGGGTTTCGCAATGTCATTTAGACGTTTTTTGCAATTTGATTAGATGAAAAAGTCAATTCCGATGAATTGGACGGTCAGATCTTAAGAAGAAGCATGATGTTCGATCACAATAGGTCAAAGTTACTATTTCAGGAGAAAGAAGCAATCATACACTGGTTGGTTGGCTATCAATTTTTATCAAGCCAAATCTTGATAGTGTCACATTTACATGTGTACTTAGATGATTAAGTGTGTTTCTATGCAAAGAGAGGTTGGGCAGTGTTGTAAACGGCGGCCGCCTAGGCGCTCGACAGGGATTGGCCGTGGCGATTTTGTCAAAATTGGTAGCCTGAGCGTTCGAGTCACCTAGGCGGTCAAAGGCAGTCCTCGGTGGCGCTCGATGACACAAATCGGTGTCAGGCCTTCGCTAGGAGGAAGAAAGGGGTTAAAAAACATATGTTGTTGGGATAGTTTCTTTTCTCCACTTCTTCCGTAGTCTTATGTCTTGCCACCATCGTTTAGACATGAGTAGACTTGTCGCCGCCGCCGCCAAGGAACAAGATCTTCAGCGGTTCTGCTCGTCCGCCGCCATCGAGAAACAAGACCTTCCGTCTGCCCGTCGCAGCCGAGGAAGGAGATCTCTGACTAGGTGTATGATTTTTGTTTCTCACAAGCTGAATTGGTGGCCATTATTTTCATATTTTTGTTTGATGTGGATGGCTCGGCAAGTTTAAGCTACCATAAATGCTAAGCATTGTACATATGTCAAATACTATATATGTTTTTAAATATGCGTCATCCTTTTTAGATTATAATTATTAAGACAATCATATTTTAATAATACATATCAATAATATCTCTAATAAATATATGTGCAACTTACTACCTCCTATCACAAAAAAAATGACATTTTAGAATGCATGCGGTCAAACTATTTTAGTTTTGATCAACAACAATTTTACAAATAGAAGTAGATCTCCCTCCGTTCGCCCGCTACCGCCGAAGAGATATACTGCTCTGTGCGACTGCTCCTCTAACTTGATCCTGAAGCGATCTTAGCGACTTATGTGACTTATCTGACTTCCAATTTTGTCTTTTGTTTGTTAAATTTGTTTGATTGTTGTTTGTGACTATGTGATTTGTGATGTAGATAACTAGTTATAGTCAGTAACTTAAGTGGCCGCCTAGGCTCCACCTAGAGACCTAGACGCTAGGCACCAGACAACCACCCACCTGACCCCTAGCGTCTTCTTGAACATTGAGGTTGGTGTATTTGTGTTGGGGGTAGGGGGTTAAGGGATTGGATTCGGAGGTGGGGGTGAGTGTGTATTATCAACATAGTCGATGCTACTTATAGTAGTATTTCTAGGGTTTTTTTTGTTCTTGTTTGCTTTGTGCCTGATATTTGGCAAATAATTAACATATTGGTTTGGTTATTTTTTGTTGTAGTTTGGGGTTGTTGTCATGGTGCTGATCTTGCGCATAATCAATCCACAGGCAATCACACACAGAGAGAATATTGAGAGAATGAACAATGGGACTCTTTATTGAATAGTTGCACATATATATAAAGACTTATAGCTAAGATTTCTCTAGAGGCACATTCAATAATATTCACAGAATATCCTACTCACAATATTCCCTTATGGACATTACTATGATATGTGTATATATACCTCGTAAGAAATTTCTCCGAAAAGCCCAGTGGAAAAAATGGTCGAAAAAAGAGTACACATGTGTTATTGTGTTGCATATATTGTCTCATTAAAAACCTTCAATTAAGAAAATCAAGTGAGAAAAAACTTAATTAAGAGAAAAGAGTACAATATTAGTCGATCTTTTGGATTAGTCTTCGGAACCTTAATTATATTAAATAATAGGATCACATGAATAATATGATATGTGTATATCTCGTATAGGATAGTAGGGGTATTCTTAGTTGTAATACCACAAGACTGTTGAATATGATGTATTAACCATCTAAACCATATACATTCACGTGGTGTTTCATATAACACAATTGTCTTTGAGTGGTTTATTGAAGTTGCCACTAAAGTCTACTTGACAAATCTCCAAGAGATGAAAGTATCACCATAGAGATAAATATAAGCAGTCTGAAACCTAACATTATGTGGGCCGGATAAATAACCAGTGTCCGTATAACCCATCAAAGGCATTTCATGATTTTTCTGATAATACAAACTAAGATATGTTGTATCTTGGAGGTACCTAAGAGTATGTTTGATGTCATTTCAATATTGTCTGGTTGAAAATACATTGTATCTTACTAACAAGTTTACATCGAATGCAATATCAGATTTGGTGTAATTCGCGAGATACAATAGTGCTCCTAAGGCACTCAAATAAGAAGCTTTAGTCCCAAAATTTACTTGTTATTTTCTCTTGATCTAAATGAGTCCTTATCCGCTTCTAAGGATCATACAAGCATTGGTGTGCTGAGAGAATAAGACTTATCCACATTAAATCTCCTTAGAATCTTTTTCATGTAGATTAATTGGTGAATAAATATTCTTTCAGAAAGATACTCGATCTGCAGGCCGAGACAATATTTGGGCAAATTTGCTTTTTAGGTATGAGCTTGTTTTCTCAATTTTCTTTGTGGTTCTAATAATATTTACGCCATTGACATAAACCGAGATAATACAGAAGCCATTCGGCGATTTCTTTATACACACACAAGAACATATATCGTTGTTTACATATTTCTTCTTCAGGAGGAATTCATTTAGTCGGTCATACCACATTCTACCTTGTTGTTTCAGACCATATAACAACCTTTGTTATTTAATGCAGTACATGTTGCGATTATCATTCCTTACCATATTAGGGATTCTAAATCTTTCAGGAATTTTCATATAAATATCAGAATCTAGTAACTCATATAGATATGTGGTCACAACATCTATTAACTGCATATTTCATGCCTACTAACCAAGATATCAAGTAGCGGAACGTAATTCTATTCATAATGGGAGAATAAGTTTCATAATCAATATCGGGTCTTTGTATAATCTCTTTGGCTACCAATCTTGTTTTATTTCTCACCATCTCATTTTTCTTATTCTGTTTTTTTATAAAGACTCATTAATTTGTATCCTACAAGGAGAATATTTAGCGAGTGTAGCTCAGTCTCAATTGTTTCTTTCCATTTGATTCAATCTGAGCACTTCGGACATTATGTATAGACTTTGGTTCTTGATCTAGATTTTCATTAGAGATAATTTAAGCAATTGTAGAGACAAAATAGTTATCGACAACTATATTTTTTCTATTATACATTTCACATGTCCACATAATTCGTGGATATCTCATTATTAATATCGACCAGTTCTTCGTGATTTCTCAAAACGATAGATTTTGATTGTTCCTCAATCTCAATATTATATTATGCATGTGCTAAATTACTAGGTTGTCATCTTTAGGATGAATCTCTTTAAGAGATCTATCATTTTTAGGGTGAGTCTTTTCAGGAGAATCAAGGAGTGTTTTATTATTATTACTTGACCATCAAAACTACATACGTTTTCATAAATTTTAGGATTTTTGTATTAATAGATCTTCCCACTTCCGATGTAAGGGAATTTTAGTGGATTTACTATTATCTTGAAATATCTTCACTCTTTTATGTGTATTTATTGCAGGAGTATGTGATTTAATTACTTCTTTATATTTAGTGAAAATAGTCTGCTGATTATTTTTAGGATTTAGTTGGGGCTCATGCTTTGCATATTGCGGCATAGCATCCGAAGTTTGTATGGCCAAATGAACAGACTGCAATAAGCAGATCCCTTTGTATGGTGTCCTGATGCTGTCCAATTCCATGATATCTGGTCTTCGATGGATGCATTTAGGCGGACATTCTGCAAGATTATCCAGATATGCAAATATTCTCTTAAGGCTTGGACGAACGGATCACTCTGTATGTCATGCACCCAGTTGTTGCTTGTCGTTGCATTTGCTACTGATCATTTATGTCTTCTTTTGGGGACAAGGGTGATCAAATTTGGAGCCAGCTCTGACAATGTCTTCCCTTCCAACCCAGCGGGATGGACAGAATCTTGCTCTGTCTCCGGTGCCAACAATAAAGGATGTCGATGCATCGAAGAAGGATTTGCTAACCCGATCATCCCCCACCAGTAAATTAATGTTGAGTACAGTACTTGCATAAGCATGGAGCCAATGATCTCCATCTTGCAGTGTTCAAGTACAACAAGGTCTTGCGCAAACGTAGTGGAAGTGAGCGGCGAAGACTTCAAGGCATGCACCAGGCCCAACAACGCCGGCGTCTGGAGCTCCCTTGAGAACCGGGTCGGCGATGGTTCTTCTGCGGGGTAGGCGGCCACTGCCGGTTGGGCTTGAAGCTCAAACATCACGGTTCTTCCAAACATGCAAGGAGGAGCCCCTGCTCCTGCTCCATTTTCATCTACTCCTGCGTCTCGCTAATCCCTAATTACCCTACATTTTTCTGAGTTCTAGTACTCTCTGTATGAGCAATTCTTGATGCCTGTGATCGTTGTTGGATTTGACTTGATGAAATAATTTTTGGATTTGTGAACATAATTTAAACTGATGCAACAATTGAATTGCTTATAATTGTGTACCCTTTTGCATTAATCATACCTAGTCAGACAGAGACATTTAGATAACATGAACTTAAGCATTCGCTGATACATTTGCATGCCTCCTCAACTACGCGCGTACGGATCAAAACAACAGAGGAATAGAAAGAAGGGAAGAAACTACAAGTTTGTAAGCCCTAATTAGCTCAAATGGCTGGCAATTGATCTATTTGTACGTCATGCTGTCGGATTAAGCGCCCGCCGCTCGTCGGCCTTCTTCGCGAGGACAAGGTATAAAGGCTCGCCAGCAACTAAGACCTGGAGATGCCGCGGCCGCCGGAACAACCACAGCTCGACGCGGTCGCCTTCCTTGAAGCTGCTGCGCTCTGTCACGTCCATGTACCCCGGGCCCTTGATCACTGTGGCCTTGGTGCTGTCCCACTTGGTCAGCTGCAGCTCCGACACGTGGCCCCCTCGCTCGCAGACGAGCACCGGCAATCCGTGGTGCTTCCTCCCCTCATTCTTCTTATTGGCACCGTCCTGTTCCTCCTCCTGCTGCTCCGCCGGCTCCACCGGCTGCGGCCTCCGGCGGTCGGCGCTCACCAGGCTTGCCGCCGCGCGCTCCTCCTCGGAGAGGAGCGCGCGGAAGCGGTCGGCGGCGCTGGAGATCACGAGGAAGCGGCTTTGTTGCTTGTTCACGTCCGAAGGCTGCACATCCTTCTCCAGCACGAAGTGCAGCGGCAGGTCCCCGGGAAGGCCCAGGCGAGGGAAGAGCTCGGCGCGTACCCACGCCGGCTCCGTGTATCCGCTCTCATCTTTGTTCCGGGCCGCGCGCGCATGGCCGTTTCTTGGCGCTCTCCTTACCACGCGTTTCCGTTTCACGGCGGCGGCCGGGGGAAGCACGCGCAGCGGCTGTGCTAGCAGGGGCTCCTCGGATCTGACACGCTTGATCACCACCTCCATGGTGTTCTCGCCGGCTTCTTGATCCCTCGTTCTCTTCCCCGGTTCCTGCACCGCCGCGCTCTCCTCCGGCGGTCCGACATAAAGAACTAGGTCAAGGCATTTCGCCACGCGATCTCCCCTCCTCGACGGTGGCGAGGGCAAGTGGCCGTAAGAACCTGGCGGGCCGAGGCGGAGCTCGAGGTCGACGGC
Source organism: Pharus latifolius (assembly GCA_019359835.1). Taxonomy (NCBI): domain Eukaryota; kingdom Viridiplantae; phylum Streptophyta; class Magnoliopsida; order Poales; family Poaceae; genus Pharus; species Pharus latifolius. The sequence continues at coordinate 81,092,264 of CM033323.1, read as the reverse complement.
CATAGCTGCTTCCATCTCCAGAGAGGTACCACGGCTTATGGAAAGCTAGGGTTTAAGAGAGGTTTAAGCAATGATCACAAGATTGCACGGAATGCAAAAAAAGGAAGGGAGTTGAGATATATATACACACAAACTTATGAAGCCCATTCCGGATTCCGAAATGTAATATGAAACAGAAACGTTTTTTATTATATTTTTTTTAAAAAGAAATGTATCCAAATTCTGAAGGACTTTGTATTAAGAGAGAGCCACAGCTTTGTACATTATGTACCAATCTTTATGTGCAATCTCAATTATATTTTTCAATTGGAGCATATAAATCTATTTATTATTCAAATAGGCATATTTACAACATTAATTTAATATATTGAGTTATTAACATGTGAGACCAATCTATAAAGATTGACACATGAGACATATATGACTGTGACTGATATTATGATAAAATTAATGGAGATTTGGATCAAGAGACCTAAGTGCTATAGTTTGCATAATAAAAGGGTTTATTTGCACCATTTTTCACTAGAAGAATCTGATTATAGAAAAATGATAATAGATTACTATTTTTTCTTTCTAAAACATGGTGGGGAAATTAGAGATAAAAAGGCGAATCAAACCAATGTAAGAATAAAAATCATTGTTGTTAAGAGATAAGAAGATTTCCTTTTCTGGTTGCAACGAACTACCCGGCACCCTGTACTAGTATTCAAGTATAGCTAAGGTTTTTCTATTACACGTCAAATTGTTATTATCTACTATATTGATGATAACATATCCTGTGTCCATACTTGAATAGTTATCATTTTTGATTTCTTTGTGATTATAAATTTTATTATAATATATCATTAAAAATTATTAAAAATATTATATTAGAAAAGTTTTTGACATGAATCTACTCATGTCATTTCTACATGCCCAATATATATAGATACTTATAAATATATTAGTGGTAAAAAAAAATAAAAGTGGCATCTATTTAAGAAGGGAGGTAGTGTAGTATCATCAAAACTCATGTACTCTTGCATGTGCATGAGCTCACTCTAAACTCACATGCATGCATAGGCTGATATGCATGGCTCTGGCTATTGTTGTGTTTAAGTACAAAGTCTTGCACAACGTGGTGCAAGTGAGCGGCGAAGACTTCTAGGCATGCACAAGCCCAGCAACGCTGGCGTCTGCTCCGGCGAGGATGATGCTCAACTTCACCGTTCTTCCCAACATGCAAGGAGGAGCGGATCAGCGGAGCCCGCGCCTACTCCAGCTCAATTTTCATCATCTCCTGCGTCTCGCTAATCCGTAATTAACCTCCATTTTTATGTGTTCTATAGTATCCTCTATGAACATTTCTTGATGCATGTGATCGTTGTTGGATTTGTGTTGGATGTATAGTTTGCTTCGATTTTGTTGGGCCGTAAAAAATATCTTACATTAGTTACATAGGCTAAGCTAGAATATCAACAGGAAACTGACTGGTTTTGTTCTTTCAGCTAGGTCCGGAAACCACTCAAGCCCGATTCCTACTATGTGAGGTATAGGATATATATTTGATCAGCAAAGCGCAATATTGCCTCAAATTAAGTCACAGTCTTTTAACATAAACCACATGAAACTCATACAAATTTTTCTGTCCATATAGTGTGTGGCAGAACTTGCCAGGAAACTTAAAACTACTAAGAACACAACATTTATTAAGGCCCGTGGATATTTTATGTGACGCCGGCTACACCACCCACCAGGCGCCGTCGCATCGGCCGAGAGCCGACTAATAGACGGTGACCGCGAGCTTCTTTTCCGCCTGGCAATGGCCCTAAACGGTGCAAATAAACCATCTCTGCCCCGTCCTCTTCAGCAATATCTTGTCGTCCCCGGAACCCCGCGTCGGCGCACGCCGCGAAGGCCCGGCCGTCCACCTCCACCACGTCGTGATCCCTCCGCGTACAAGAACTCTGAATGCATGCATGCGGATGCACACATCAAAACCATTGCCATCCATGGAGCCAAATATAGTAGACAATATATACTGTATAGTATATTCTTTATAAAAAATATATCTAGTGGTATATACACATACGAGTATAGAATCATTTACATACACACATATTGAAATATTGTTGTAGTCATCACAATACTCACCTTGCACACAATCAATCCGCAGGGAATAATAATCAGAGAGAGAGACAAATATGAGGAGAGAAGAATACTATATTCTCTTTATTGTTTTCTTCTCTTTACATATTATAACTCTATATATAGATGTATAATTAGGATCATCTAGAGACATATTGATCAGTAATTTTCATAGAATATTTCGTTTACAATATTCTTCTTGGACATTATTATGATATGTGTATGCCTCGTTAAAAATCTATCAAAAAACCCAATGGGAAAAAATGGTCAAAGAAAGAGTATGTAGTATACTTGTATTATTATGCTGCATATACTGTCTCATTAAAAACCTTCAATTAAGAAAACCTAGTGGAAAAATTAATTAAGGGAAAAATATTATAACATTGATTAATCTTCTGGATCAGTCTTCGGAACCCTAAATATATTGAGTAGTAATATTAATATGTGACTTATTTTGCACCCTTGAAGACAATAGTTTTCTAAGTCTATGCATTCTAATGTCATATATAAGTTTCTCAAAAATGGACGTAGGTAAAGACTTTGTGAACAAATATGCTAGATTTTCACAAAATTTAGTCTTATGAAATATTAACTCACCACTCTTCTGAAAATTATGAAGATAAAAGAATTTTTGAGCAATGTGTTTAGTGACATTTTCTTTGACATAGTCACTACTCATCTATGCAACGCAAGCGATGTTATACTCTCAGTTGCAATACCCCTCACGTCGCATTGAGCAATGAAGTTCATCCCAGTATTGAGAAATTATGTAACCCACATAAACATGAGCTTCATCCCAATATCACCTCATTATTTTCTCTTAGTCTAAACTAGTCTTTTTCCACTTCTAAGACTGTTTGATCATTAGTGTGTTGAGAGGATAAGACTTATTCATGTCAAACTTCTCTTGAATTTTCTTCAAATAGGTTGACTGCTGAATAAATATTCCTTCAGAAAGATAGTCAATCTGTAGGCTGAGATAATATTTAGTTTTATCCAAATCTTTTATCTCAAACTATCTTTAAATATGAGCCTGCTACCTAAATTTCCTTTGTGGTTTCAATTATTTTTATATCATCAACATAATCGAGATAGTACAGAAACCATTCGGCAATTTCTTTATGAACACACAAGGACTATATCGTTGTTTACATATCCCTTCTCTAGGAGGAATTCACTTAGTCGGTTATACCACATTCTAACCGATTGTTTCAGGTCATATAACAATATTTTCCAATTTAATGTAGTACATGTTACGAGTATCATTCCCTACTATATTAGGGATCTTAAGTTTGTCACGAATTTTCATATAAATATTAGAATCTAGTGACTCATATAGATATGCGGTTACATCATTCATTAATTACATATTTAAATTCATGCCTAATGTCAGAGATATAAAGTAATGAATGTAATTCCATCCATAATGAGAGAATAATTTTCCTGAAAATCAATACTGGGTCTATGTGAACTCTTGGACTACCATTCTCGCTTTATATCTCACAACCTTATTTTTCTTTTTTTTTCTTATGAAAACCTACTTGTATCCTACAAGGATAATATTTCGTGGAGTTTGAACTATTGGTCATAAAATTTTTCTTGTATTTAGCAAGTTTAGCTCAACCTCAATTGCTTTATTTCAGTTGACCAAATTTGATCACTTTCGGCACTTTGCTATAAATTTTGATTCTGGATCCAGATTCACATTCGAGATAGATTGAGCAATTGTGAGGTAATATAGTTGTCAACAACTGCTGTATTTTTATTATAGGTATCTCCCGTGTCCATATAATTCATGAATATCTCATTATTGATATCTAACATCTATTTGTAATTTCCTGAAATAACGAGAGTCTGGTTGTTCCGCAATCTCAGCATTATGTTGTGCACGAAGGTTCTCATCTTTAAGATGAACCTTTTCATGAGCATCCAACTTCAGGGTGAGTCTTTTCAGGAGTGTTTGACTATCTTTATTTGACCTTTGTCTCTGCAGATATCTCTGTGGATTAAGGTTTTTTAGACCAATAGGCCTCTCCCGCTCTTGGTGTAAGGGAGTGTCAGTGGATTACTATTTTCTCAAGGTATTTGTACTCTTTCCGGTGCATTTACAACAAGTATATGAGATTTAGTCACTTTTTTATAATCGATGAAAGCATTTGGTAGGTAATTTGCTAAATTTTTCAAATTGATTATTTTCTAAACTTCTAGTTAGTTTGACTTGTGTGTGAATCTAAATATTAAAGATATTTTTTATAACTTTGAATTTTTTGGCATTTCAAATTTGGGCTCTTATTTTCTCCTAATGTCAGAAATAAATTTTCATCAAATACATAATCAGTGACCAGGCTGTAAAAAGATCTCATGTCATGAGCTCAAGATATTTAATAATTGACGAAGTGTCATATCCAACATATATCTCTAACTTCCAGTGCGGGCCTAAAGAGGTGCGCTGGGTGGTGATATCGGTACATATACAAGACAGTCGAAAACTCGTAAGTGGGAAATACTTGATTTTTTCTTCCCACTCACCAATTATAAGGGGGAATAAGTATTACATGCAGTAGGTTGGATTTTTATTAATGCAATGGCATGTGAAATTGCATGACCTCAACTGTTGGCCTAATAATAAGTTCTATTCTTTTTATTAATGATTCTGCAAGACTATTTTGAGTGTGAACGTGTGGACTGAATGCTCCACTTTAATGCTCACAATCATACAATAATTATTGAAGGCTTTTGAGGTGAATTCTATCACATTGTCCATACGGATGGACGTGATCTAATGATTCAGAAACTGAGTTTCTAAATTCTATAATTTTAGAAACCAACTTTGAAAATACATTATTAGGGGTGGACAATAAGCATATATGAGTCCAACAAGTCCTGATACCGGTCCAATAAGTTCAAATATATCATCTTGAATTTTTTGAAAAAAATAGGTGATTCTTCTCTTATCTTTGTATGAGAAAGTCTCATAATTAATTTGCATTTTGCACAAGCATCACAAATAAATTTTTTAGGAGTAGGAAAGTCTTTTTATTTGCATATTATGGCTAACAGAATTAGTCATAATCGGGCTCATCATATTTTGTGAAGAATGACCTAAATGGTTATGCAATAATTTAAAATAATTTGGGTTTTTAAATTTTAAACTCATTGCAACATATTTTTCATTTGGTCGGATATGAGTATAGTACAACTCAGAGGAAAAGAATAGGAACTTTTTAACCAGTTGTTTTTGACATCTGATTGATGTTATCATGAGAAAATACTTAGTCATTCTCTTTATCATTCGAAATTATTTGCATAGATGTGATCTCTAAAACTCAAGCGGGTACATTTTGATGTAGGGTACAATAAAGTATTATTTATAGTAATTTTTGTAATAATTAATGAAGCTCTTTCAGAACCCATGATTGACACTGTATCATTTGCAATTGTCATCACATTTCCTTTACTTTGTACTAGAGTTTGGAAGTATTTCGTATCCTTCAGAATAGCATGCGTTGTACAACAGTCTAATAAACATAACTCCCTCCCATCCGCCATGGTTTGTACAAATAAGATATCATAAAAGAATAGCATGGTATTTTATCAAAAGATGTTCCGCAGGAACACAAAAACAAAAATAATATGTATCGGAAACAATAATGTAAAATAGTTGCACATCAAAAGATAAATTTTTGATAGGAACATATAATCTAATGACAAAAAAAAAATATAATTGAGTCACCCAAAATTATGGCATAAGTGTTCAACAGGAACACAAATTTAAGAGAAAATAAGCTATATGTTTGATATGAGGTTTTGAAGCTAACAAAAAAGTAAATATGGTTAAATGAGATCATTCAGGATCTCTATAATCCAACAGGTCATCATCATCATATTTTATTTGGGAATCTTGTTTGCTTGAGGCAAATTTGTATAATTTGGCTTACGGGTCTCCCGACCCTATTTATCTTTCAGCATTCTTTGAGATGTTTTGGTTTAGTGTTCTGGTATGCGATATGTGTGGAATTTAATGACCATCGTGTTTATTTTCTAACTTGCTCTTTGACCTAGGATTTTTTGTTCCCCATTATGCTTACCATGACATTTTGTTGGTCAAAACGATCCTTCAGAATTTGCTATAATACTGGTGGAACCTTTTTAATAAGATACTTATTTTTCTAGATTCTTGTGCAGGTGGTACTAGAGATAAAATATTTCTTTTGCCTTCTAGGCATCGATGTACTAAGAGCCATTAATAACTATCTCACCGAGATTACTTGAGGGTAAATGGATTTCAACATTAAGAGTATGTGTCAAATAATTATTTCTATCAGGTCAAACTCGAAAAATTGTCATTTCATAATGTCAGATATGATTCCTACAATATTTTAATTCACACAAAACTATTTAATTTACTGCAGTAAATTATGGAGTTATGAAATAAGCACGCAAACATCATAATCAATCAAACATATACATATTATCAATGTATGTACATTTCTTTTGAGTGGGTACAATAGATAAGGGCTGTTCATTATTTTCAATAAGATGTCCTTTCTTTTAATCCTTCCTACTGTCTCTATCTAATTTTCTATTTAATTTTGTCGGCCCTAGTGTTTTAAGTCGTGCTAGGTTGGACAGAGGCATGTGATTTTGGCTCAACACGCGGCACGGCCCGACACAAAGTGCTAATGGACTGTGCCAGCCCGAACACGTGTTATCAGGCTGTGCTAAACTGTAGAATTCAGCCCAACAGGCGGAACGGCATGACTCGGTAAACCATGCCGTGCCTAGGTCAACATAGCATGAAACGATTCGATATTTTTCTCAATTTTATAAATATTTTTCAATTTTTTCTTGACCGTTTTCAATCATTTTATTATTTATTTAATTTAAAATAATTTTAAATACATTGAAATAAAAATATTAAAAAAATTCTAAATGAATCGTGCCCATGTCAACCTAACATACTATTTGACTTGCAGACTACCCTGACATGTTAGACATCTCCACCAAACTATCAGACTAACCAGATAATACGACAGTAAAACCGTATCGAACTAATAAGACCTACCTTACAACACTAGTCGACCCAACCAAAAAAATCAAATCCACCTACCCAACCACTTAAAAAAGTTCAAAACTCCCGCAGTTAAAGCCACGCAACCAGACCACACGACGACGACCTTCCATTGTTATGCCAAACTCCAAGAACTCCGTCGACCACCACCGGCGGCCGATGGCGACCGCGGCGGACGATCACGCGATGCGGCGGCTGGAAGATGCCACCCGCGACGCCCCGGGGCTGCAGCTCGACAACCTCCGCTCTATCCTCGCCGACAACTCCGCCGCAGCCTACTTCCGCCGCCACCTCCCCCCGCACCTCCTCTCCGACGCTAACGCCGCCGTGGAGCTCTGCCGCCGGCTCGTCCCCGTCAACTCCTACGACTACTACGCCGATGCCTCAGCCTCGTCGCCGACGGCCTCGCCCGTCCAGACGAGCTCTCCGCCCGCCGCCTCCTCTGCTTCTTCCTCAGGTCCCCTTCACATCTCTGTCTCACACACGCGTCCTTCTCACGGTTTTTGGAGCAAAACCACCAATGTGCAGCTCAGGGACGAGCTCTCTCAAGCCGAAGCTGGTGCCGTTCTTCGATTCACCGGGCGCGAAGGCCTCCTCCGAGCTCGCCATCCAGGCCAACTCCGCCATTGTCCGAAGGTGTTTGACGATTTCCACATACTCCTATGGTCCATGTCCATGGAGTTCTAACTCGTGTCACAAATCAATTTAATTCAGGTTGTTCCCCCCAAGGCCAACGGTGAACAAAGCCTTGTGGTTCTTGTACGCCGGCACCGTCACAAAGACCAAGGGCGGGTACGAGGCGACGGCCGCGACGGCGTGGGGCATCCGTAACAGCCTTCGGGCACCTTCGCCGGTGCTGTCGGCGTGTGTCAGCCCTCTCGCCGTCATCCTTGGCTCCGACAGCCAGCAGCAGCTCTACTGCCAACTCTTGTGCGGCCTGCGCCGGTGGGACACCATTGACTGCATTCGCGCGCCGTATGCCGCCGGCCTTGTCCGAGCCATTCGCTTCTTGGAGGCCAAATGGCGGCAGCTCTGCGACGACATTGAGTCTGGCAAGGTTTGAGGGGACGTCACTGATACTGCGATGAGAGGGGCAGTACATGATGTGCTTGAAGGACCAAGTCCCGATCTCGCAGACCGGATTCGTCGGGTTTGCCATAGGGAGGACTGGCGTGACCTGTGGCCAGACATGAGGTACATTTCTTGTGTATCAACTGGCATCATGGAGCAATACTACCCGGCAATCAAGTATTACGCCGGGCCAGCTGTGCGGTTGCTCGGAGCCGACTACCTGGCCTCGAAGTGCCCGGTCGGCATCAACTTGGACCGGATGTCACCGCCGGAGCAAACGAGCTATGTGCTTCTCCCCACAGATGCATGCATACTTTTGAGTTCATCCCATTTGATATGGAACAAGGCTGGTCTGAAGGGACACATACCGTCGACATCTCCGGCATGGAGGTCGGGAAGACGTACGACATAGTGGTCACGACATACCGAGGGCTGTACCGCTACCGGCTGGGCGATGTCGTGAAGGTGGTCGGCTTCCACAACTCTTCTCCTAAGCTGCAGTTTGTGACAAGAGCCCCTAAAGAACCTTCAGAGATGCTCACTGAGAGGGACCTGATGTCTGCCATGAAGAGCTTTCAGCTCATGATGAAGGAGGAGGTGAACGGCAATGTCGTCGAGTTTGCGGGGTTCTGCGGCGACGGCGCAGGCCGGCGACATGCGAAGATCTTCGTCGAGGTGAGCGTGGGATGCAGGCTACTGGAGAAGGAAAAGCCTGAGGAGTGCAGTGCTTTCTTGAAGAGGGGTTGCACATCTCTTGAGGGGTGCTTTGGTGGTGTGTACAGGCTAAGGAGAGCAAGCGGCGATGTCGGTGCTCTCGACATCACTGTGGTGAACCCCGGTAGCTTCGGCAGGCTTACGGAGACGGCAATGCACAACGGGGCTCCGGCAAACCAGTACAGACCTCCGAAGATCGTGAGACATCACCACCTTGTTCATGTGTTGGAATCATCTGTTGTGTGCAGCAGCACTGAAGCTCATCTTTGACGAGGATAGGGCTTGTGCTAAAAGGAGGATGAACACACATACAAAATACAGTAATTACAATCATATGTTTGTGTTGGGGTATATCAGTGATGTTTGTGTTGGGGTATATTAGGTGAGAACTACTTCTACGAGGAAATGCATGTGAATTTGTGATCTAAACTATCTGATCATAATAGAAATGAATCATGATTGTCAAACCTGTATTATTGCTAGTGTCGCAGTGGAAGATAGTGTTGCTAGCATCTAGTGATCGAATAGATAATTACCTTTCTTATAATGATCAAATGGTTTAAAACATGAGTTTACATTCTCTCGTTCTAAGAAGAAAAGTTCTCACATTGATATATCAACAGATAATAAATGATCATTTTTTTTGTTTGGTGTTCATTTCAGTTGTGCTTGCTAATTTCTGGGTGGTTTGTTTGGACACCTCAGCAGTCATTCTGCTTTGATTAGTAAGCTCGAAAGTGTTCTGATTTAGAATGCTTTTCTGAAGTCTTGTGGGATCATAAAATAGTAACAATAGTAGTGTTTGGTTAAAGAAGAAGTGTCCTTCACTCATATAAATTCTATATGATTCAGTCTATAAAAGAAAATTGTTTGATTGAATGATTAAGATATAGTTATATTCCATATTAGAGACTTATGCTCGATCTCAATCATTGGTCAAGCAATCTGACAATACTGTGAATCTCACGTAGTTTTATAAAGTCATATCTAATAATTTGTTTCTATCTATCAGACATACAGTTGGTGTTGGTTTTATCCTGAGTCATGCGAAGTTGTAGGTTATTCATGTTGACTCTAGCCGGATTTCACTTTCTTTTTTCACAAATTTGTTTCAGTAACACACACTGATTATTCTAGAAATTAACCAACAGAATTAGCCAAATTTTGACTAAGCTGATTTTCAATAAGGTTAGAATCCAGAAGTGCAACACCTGGCCTATTTGAAATGAAAAATCAGACTACAATTTTTTTTATGTCCTCAACACAACTTGTTGGAATTTTTGCAACCTTCTTATTTCATCAAATTTCTTGTTGATAAGGCTATAAGTGTTAGTGTCTATTTATCTCTATTTTTTTTTTCAGAAAAATGTCTCTTTGTCTCGAGGAAGAGTAATATAGGTGCCTCTTAAATTTCTTTTGATATAAATGTTTACGCTAATTTCAAGATTATTAATTGGCCAGTACTCATTTAACTTCAAAATCCATATCCTTAATAAAATTTGATAATGATGGAAAAACTAGTTGGATTGTTCTACTCCTCTCTCTATATATAGGTGTGCTCGTATATTCTCTGTATATAGAGAGCACAACACAGCTGAATGGTATATATACGTATACTCCATTCTCCATTCTTCTTTTCTTTTTTTTTTTCTCCAGCTTTTCAGTGAATTGCATCCCTAGCCGTGTGATGGGCCATCGAATGGCTGAGATCGGTGCGATTGAGAAATTCCAAACATCTCTCATGTGAAACTCTTGAGTCCTCAATTAATTTCTCCCGCCTTAATCCAGATATTGATTCTGGATTGAATGGTCGCAGGAACTGTGTCGTTATATTGTTTGTACAGCAAAGCAGAAGATGCAATCCTGCTTTTTAGATCATATATATACAACGTCTTAACTCCCAAGTCACCTAGTGTGTGTATGCAGGAGGGAATGGAAGGGCTTGCTAAGGTTGGGCCATGGGGTGGCAATGGAGGCGAAGCACAAGATATCGCCTTGGCGCCACACCGCCTTTGCAGCATCGGGATTCGCAGTGCCGGCGCCGTTGATGCAATATCTGTCCGTGGGGTGGTTCCGGTGGGCATGCACATAAGGTAAGCACGGTTCAAATATATCTGTCCCCTAGCGGTAATTGGCCGGTTTTTCGTATTCAACCACCCATTAAAACTGGTCTTGTTCTAATGTTGTGAACCGTGCATAGATAAGTTGTATGATGACTTTGATCAAATTTTCCGATCGTATACATTTTCCTGTGGCGGATTTATAATAGCACAAAGAAAAATAACCTCTTAACTTTATAAAACCCTATACTTATATAAATTCACATAAAATCCAAAATACTTAAATTTTTTTAACTTGATCCCACATATAAGAAATTTTAAATGTGCTATTGCACGATCTTAAAGTTTTGATTTGTGTGTAGGTTAAGTTTGGCGAGACAGAGTTCTTGAAAGAGGTCTCCGGGACATACGATCCCTTCAACAGTGTGACCGTTATAAGGTCACTGACCTTCATCACCAACGTCGGCAAGCACGGGCCATTCGGGGAGACGCACGGCACGCCTTTCAGCATTCCGGTGAACAGTGAAGGCCGTATCGTCGGTTTCTTTGGACGGTCAGGATGGTATCTTGACGCGTTTGGCGTTTACATCCACCCATGATCGATCAATTGGAATTTGGGGTGGTCTACTTAATTTCACCTACTTGTCACCATTGTAAGGAAAAATAAATGAGTAGTTTTGTTTGTTTAAACATGTGGCAAAAAATATATCTAATGTTCTATCTTTATTTTTGAGTAAATTGTATCATAGATATTAACAGGCATTAACTAATATAATAAGTTTTATTAGGGTAGACAAGTTTTTTCAAGTTAAGATTTCTCAAAAAAAATTTAAATTTAAGAATCTAGTTGGTACAATCGTATAAGTTTAGAAACCAGTAGTTTACTTTTTTTTTTTTTTCCTCTGCCTTTTTCATACGAAGGACCATATATGAGGAATAAAGTTATCTGGTTTTTTTTTAGTACTAGTAAGTTACCAGTGCTTTGCTCCAGGAAGCTTAACAGCGTCAGGGTAATTGTTCGGCACAAATAACATTGCTCATTATAATTAAGATTTGGTCTCTTTATCTTCTGGATAGAGTAATATACGAGCCTCTTCAATTTCTCTTGAATGACCGTATACATTTTTGTGCTAACTTCAATAGTATTGACTACTCAAGCAAACCGTTTTCCAAAAGTCATCCCAAAAAATGTATAAGATAGAATATAAATTACATGCTGCAACTTTATTGTAGAGAAACAGATTTTGTTAAAAAAAATTACACAAAATTGGCATTTCAAGTCCTCTCTTGGGGAGCGACTAATCTTCAATGTGCAACCAGACCCACGTGTGAAATCAAGTCCTAACTTAGTAAGGAACCAAAATTTTAGGTCTCAAACTCAGTTGTCAACTCAAATCTGCACCTGATGCATAACTAAAAACTGACTGTAGTGAGGCACGCACTCAAGTGTCAACACAACGTGCTCAAGGATGCCACCTATTAGTTGCTAACCGGGTGCGACTTCAAATTCGAGTCTGCAGCGGGTGAGTGATCAAAGATTATTTGTGCGATTTTTGCACCATACAGGCTATTTTTGATTTTTTTTTTTGTATTATTTAAAATAATTCGTAGCTTGCATAAACAGTAAAGAGGAAGATGATAAACTATGAATTCCCTTGCATAAATCATTGATTGATATCAATGAACAAAAATGAAAGACCAAAATTCACAAGACAGTAAACATTAAACATTGGAAGTAAAATATGAACAAGGATAATTAAAATCTCTAGGGCAAGAACCATTTCAGGGAATACTTGTTCTTGTATCTTGGTGATTGTTCTTGTTCTGTTATGAGTGGTTCTTGTGTTTTTTTTTTCTGTTGTTTGGTCCAATCTTTGCCTATTTTGAATAGTTTCTGATATAATAGGATAGACATCTGAGTTTTTTTACTGTTAACCCAGACTTAAAAATTAATTACGAAACTAACCCACAGTTGCAATTATTTACACAAATGGCCTGCCACGTCAGCTTGTCGAGCTCTGAGAGCTCGACAAGCTACTAGTCGCACAGGAAACCACGACCAGAGGGTTGTCGTGCCCGTGGACCACGACATCTTCTTGTCGTGCGCCTCGACCACGAGTAGCTTTGTTTTGTTGTCGTCCCGTGAAGCCGCGAGAAGTGGAAAAAGATTTTAATGCGGGAGCGGGATTCGAACCCGAGCCACGCATTTGCAAGCCGAGAACTCCCACCAGCTGGGCTAAGAAACGGATTTGATATAATTGTAGTATACATTTTAATATTCTGAAACTTGTCGAGTTTCCAGAACTCGACAAGCGAGTTTTTTTACTGTTAACCCCATTTAAAAAATAATTATAGAACTAACCTACAGTTGTAATAATTTGCAGAAATGACCTGCCACGTCAGCTTGTCGAGCTCTGGGAGGTCAACAAGCTGCTAGTCGCACGGGGAAGCCCTTGTCGTGGTCGAGGAACACGACTAAGGCCTTGTCGTGCTCCACGACCACGACAAGCCCTTGTCGTGCCCCTCGACCACGACAACCTCTCCAGAATTTGTCGCATCTGCATAATTCGACAAGAGAGAAAAGAATTAATGATTAAATTGCGGATTGATTTGTAATCTGATTTCACAAATAAGTATAAACTTATACATTATACTCATCTAACAAGAGATTTAATAAAATATGACTTGATTTGATGATTTTCGATATAAACTGAAAATAGGGTACTTTAGGGTAAAATAAGATCTGAGTTTTGTCGATTTTGAATTATGGCCTTTAAAATGTGATTTTGTAATCTGCACAGAAGAGAAAATTGTATCAAATAGCATTTGAAGATTTGCTGAAGAAATTTTGAATTTGGAATTAATCTGAAGATTTTAGCCTTTTTGGGTTTCTAGATATCAAATAAAGGACTAAATTACGATATAATTTGGACTGATATGTGAAAATGGCTTAGATGATACGATTTGGCTGCCAACTTTCTGGATCAAGGTATTGACATACCCATGATCATAATCCAAGAATAATCTGATCTGGATTAGGTCAAGATTTAGCTAAATCTGAGTTCTGAGTATTTAGGGTAATTAGAATCCTGTTTTCGAAAACAGAATAGGATTGATAGATCTGAGATTTAGAGATGGAATTGAATCTGGCTTCTAAAGACTTTTATGTTTGGCAGTAACAAGATCAGTTCAACCATAATCTATCTTAAACCCTAAAATATCAAAATCTATCCTTTGAACCCAAATCAAGATCAGTGGGGATTCGAACTCAGGTGGACAACGAGGTAGAAGAGAGTTCCCACCAGCTGGGCTAGGAGTTTTTCCCATCATACTGTACATACATAAATACATACATACTGTATAGATATATATATATATATACACACGCACATATATATATGTATATGTATATGTATATATATCTATAGAAATATATGTAAGTATGTATCATATAATAAAAATATATAAGAAATCTAGTGAACTGCATGATTCATTTTGAATGTAACACACTGGAAAATAAAAGTGCGATGTACATGTTCGCTATGGGTTCGGACGACCCTTCTTATGCCCATGCCCATGTCTATCTCTCTGAAAAGGCGATGGTGAGTACGGATCAGGTGGCACATGTGATCGCCGCCCAGCCGCGGTAGAAGGACCATGCCGCTCAGTACCTGCATGACCCTGAGATGGCTGTGTCGGTGGAGGGTGATCTTCGAGCTCGCTAGGTGCCAACTGATCCGGTTGGTAGTACTGATGTGCATGAGGGTCGTGCAACCCTAACATGCTCGAGACCCAGTCCTGGTTGTCCCGTTGTGGTGCCACCCAACTGGGGTCGGCCCCCTGCGGAGCGTAGTACTCACGATCGTCATCGACATTCATGTGGTCGTGGGCGGGGTCCCCCCAACTCTCCCAAGTAGACCCCCCAGGGACTGAGTGTCTCTGTCCCTGGACAGCCTGCTCAATATGAGCCTGGCCCCAATCTTCGTCAGCCGCAAGCAGCTCTACCAACGCCCTACTCGCATCGTCCCTGTCTTGACGACGGATGCCGTCCTCATCATCAGAGTCATCTGAACCGGGAGTGCGATGTCTCGACGGGCCCCCAATATGCAGATCTCTGCGTCGAGCACTGTGCATTGACGAGGAACGATGAAGCCGAGACGGGCCGGCGGACGTCCCTGGTATGTCACCTCCCCAGGTCGACGATGTGTCACGATGACTGCGCCGTGCTGACGAAGTGCTCTGTCGAGCACCACCCAGGCTAGGCCGGGCTGACATCGGGCTAGGCGGCCGGGCACCTCTCCGGTGCGGAACCGATGCATCTGTCTTTCGGCCACAAGCAACATCGAAGAAGAGGATTCGTTGTGCTGCTACACGGATGGAATGTAGGACAGCACGCGCCATCGCCTTGAAGCGTGGTCCTCCTTCCAAGCGAGACGACAGGTTTGCCGCCTGGCTGTCGATGGCCAACGCTAAGTCACCCTGCACATGCGAAACTCATATGGGAACTATGGAAAAATAGATAAGATAAGAGACCAACATAAGTATCCAGCGAAGACGAACATACCGAGCGATGTATCCGGCCTGGGAAATGAACATCAAGGCCGAGTCGAAGACTGTCTTGATGTGATAGTTCTGTCGGCGAGGGGGGGCCGCACGAGTGAGTCGCGTGCGGGTGCGCGGCACGTATCACTGAAGATAGGCCTGGGACGTCCCAGGGTCATACGGCCGCTCCTCTACAACAACATCCGTCGCCGCGTGGTCCTTTCACTCGTCGACCCATTTGGAATTCTTGATCTGCCAGTTGTCGAAGTGTTTTCCTCTACGTGTTTGTCTGCACAAGGTGACGTGATGCACATAAAGCAAAGAAATAAACAAATATGAGTGTGTACATGAGATATAGAAAATGTTCGAGGCATACACGTGAATCTCCCGAGGGAGATGGCGTTGTCGATTTCTTTCCGGGGGCGGTATCTGCTGATTTAGCCCGAATTGGCGCATCACCCTCTCCGGAAAATACGGCTCCACCACATGTAAGAACACCATGTGCCGGCGTGTAAGCCAGCAGTCCTGGCCCGTGGTGCAATGCGAGGAAATGCCATGCGGTGCAACCTGCGAGATGTGCTCCGGTGTCCATGGTCTCCATATGACGCGCGCGTCCGATAGGAGATCAAACTCTCCCAGGTACGCCAAGTAACAGCGGTGAATCTGTGACGATGACCACCTCGGCCGACCTCCCAGCCAACGGGCTCCCATGGTCGGCCGGTCCACCCAATCCTCATAGTCCGCTGGTGCACCGTACGGATGGATGGGCCGCTGTAAACGCGGCCGACCAACGGGGAAGTGCTCCCATGACCACAGTTGCAGTAGTACAGGGCATGCGGAAAGCAACGATCCAGCTGCGGTCCTGCAACATGCCTCGCAAAGGCCCCTGTACATCGCGCACAATACTGCCATCGCCCAGTTGTAACGCGGCATGGCCCCTGCGTTGGCATCGACGATACTCTCGACCAGAGGAATGAACCACGTGTACACAGTGTCACCGTGCGTGGAAGGGAACAAAATATACTGCAGCGTCACCAGCAAGTACGCGAAGAGATGCTGCCGAACTACATCGGCGGGGGCATCATCGGGGCACTCACGGTAGCGCGCCAGAAATCGGTGGGGGACACCACGCCTGGATGCCGGGATCTCGTCGGCGTAGTTAGCGATGTTGAATCGGAGGTGCATCTGTGCGCGCCAATCTAGGCGTGCTGGCCGGGGGACGATGGGATGTCCACTGCCAGGTAAACCAAGCAGCATGCTCACATCCTCCAGCGTGACTGTCATCTCCCCCCAGCGGAAGTGGAAAGTGTGGGTCTCCGGACGCCATCGATCTACCAATGCGGTGATCAACGACCTGTCCAGTGTGAGATGCTGACCTATCTGCAGCATACGGGCGAATGGCAATAAACCTGTAGCCCGCAGGATGGGGATATAGCCCTCATGCAGAGGCCAGTACTCCAAGGGAGCACGGACTACCAGCGGCTCCAAGTCCCCGCCCTCGGACAAGATGCGGCCGCGATGTCCACGATCACATGTACTGCTCAGTAGCTCTGGAAGATCTCTATCCCCGCCAGCCATGCCTGTCAAAACATAAAACATGAACCATTATTGAAAGTAACATAACATACATCGGGAACCGTTATTGAAAGTATCATACCCATGGATAGCACACGACATGAAAGTAACATAACATGAATCATATTACAAGGTTTCAAACAGATTACAACAATCCAATGCAAATGATAAGCGTATTACAAAGTTTATTACAAGGCTATGTCGATGGCCCGGGTGCATTCAAACAATCCTTCCTGCTATGTCCGGGCTGCCTACAGATCGAGCATTTCCTAGCTCGTGAGATACCCCCCTGTGACTCATCCATGTCATTGTGTATTCGGCGTGTCTTCCGTCGCCCTGGACCCGTTCGCTTTAGATTTATATCTGGGATCCAGGTAGTCTCGCCAGCAGGGATAACTCTGTAGTCACCGAGCGCCATAAAAACTCTCCACACGCCACTCCACGTGTTTGAAAGGTTGTCAAGGCTGAAGTACTCCGAAAGGTAAGGCGCAGGGCTCACACCGAGCGCCGCATATGAAGCAAGGACATGAGAGCAGGGCTTGTGCAGTAGCTTCGGTTTGTTACATGAGCACTCAGCGACATCCCCAAGAATGACCTCGTGCACCCTTCCAGGTCTCAGTTGGCCGCTCACGTTCTTCTGCCGAAGGCGGACTTGAATGATTCGGTGCAGTCTGTTTATAACTGTTACCTCGTGCCGCTGGGCCTTGTCTACGCGAGCAGTCAAGTACGACTGCACAACATCTGGCAAGGTTCTCATGGGATCGTCGACTAGCGTTTTGGTGGCTACACTTCTGTTGTTGAAGTACTCGGCTGTGCGGTACCATGTCATCTCCACTACAGCAGTCACCGGCAAACACCGGACTCCCTTCAACACATAATTGCACACCTCTGAAAGGTTCGTCGTCATTATCCCAAACCTTGCGCCATCTTCGTCGTGCAGCAAGGACCATGTCTCGATGTCCTTGTTCTGAATCAATTGGGAGAATTTGCTGACGTTCGCATCATCGGCAGCATTGCTGGCCCTCTTCGTGGAGTACTTCACTGTCAGCACCTCCAATTTGTCGAACACAGCCTGGAACTTCCTCGGTTGATTTTGCATGCACAGCCGCTTGAACAGATCCATGATCTGTTTACTGCGGAAGTGTGTGAAAAGGTTTGCTGCAATGTGCCGCATGCACCAACGGCTGCGCACATCCTCCCATTTGTACGGAGCATCTGGGGCCCCGCGCATTACCTCAATGGCATGGAGCAGCCCTCGGTGGCGGTCCGATATGATGCACACCTTCTCTCGATCACCAACAACCGCCCGCTTCACGTTGACCAGAAACCACAACCAACTTTCTGAGTTTTCAGACTCGACGATGGCGTACGCCAATGGAAGCAGTTGGTCGTTAGCATCCGCAGCAACAGCAATGAGGAGACAGTCCTTGTACTTTCCAGTCAGGAACGTACCATCCACGCATATGACTGGACGACAATAAGCAAATGCCTCGATGCACTGGCGGTATGACCAGAATAATCGACGGAGTACCCGAGTGTTCTGTATGGGGCTACCATCTCGACGTGTAGCTGGCTGATCGAAGAAATCTAAAAATGTGCCTGGGTTGGTCTGAGCGATGTTGCGCAGCAACCGCATCACATTGTTGTAGGCGTGGTCGAATGTGCCGAACATGCCCTCAATTGCCTTCTGTTTTGCTCTCCAGGCCTTTGCATACCTTATAGTGTACCCACACCTATCGGCAACTTGCTTCATTATTTCTCTCGGCATTATCGAAATGTTCTCTCGCACAGCCGGCTGGATGATATTACCGACGTACGCCGACGTCAGATTCCTGTGTCTGTCCAGTGCCTCTGTGAGCAGGCATGTGTGTGCGGTAACCCTTGTCACCACAAAACCGATGTCATCCTTCGGCCGCATCGCACGAATCTTCCATGGGCAGCCTGCTGTTACACAGGCTGCGACAAAAAGGTTGGGGTTTGACTTGACGACCTTATATTGCCGGTTAATTGCGAGGGACCAGCTCGCCACGGCATTCTTCAGATCTTCTTTGCTTTGAAACTCCTGCTCTACTTGTAAGCCACCGTGCTCGGAAGACCACCTCGAACCCTGATCCGTTGGCAACACAGCTTGACTGTATGCTGAGTGATCTAGCCACTCCTGCGGGGGACCAGGAGTATCGTCATCAGAGCCATCGGATGCCTCCGAGTCCGTCGAATCATCTTCGTCGAACACTGATGGAAGGCAATCCAGTACCTTGCACACATCTACGTGAGTATGGCAGAATACATCCGACCGCTCGCTAGCCCTGAATCTCGCAGGACCGGGCATGACGCTTGGCTCACCCTCCACCGCACACTCGGCTGCTCGTACGTTGCAGAACTGCACATACATCGCGAACTGCCCGAGCAGTCCGCCATGGGGGTCTTCCACTCTTCGAATAAAAGAACTCCAAGATTTGTCCCCTTTAATTTCGCGCAGCATCCAGTATGGCTCATTATCTACCTCATGAACGATGAGCCCTTCGATTAGAGCCATTTCATCGCGAGGCCACTTCCCGAACATATTCAGGATCCACAAATTTAGGTCTAGAAATGAGGTGTTATGTACACTCAGCTCGCCCGTCACATACTGGCAACGGCTCATATCAACCCCCGCTTTGCCCCTCGCGAATTATGCCGTCACCATAAAATATGGAAATTTTGTTCAGACTATCCATTCCCTACACACATTCATCTCACGCGTAAATAACATGACACCATTACACACATGCACATAGTTTCTAAAACCATACATACACATATACATTTGAAAAACATAATTTATAAACATAGAGCATGCATACATGCATGTAATTGAAAATAACCTAGTTTCATAATTTCTAAATACATACACATATATATTTTACAAAACCTAATTCTTAAACATAGAATATGCATGTGCACAATTAAAAATAACCTAATTTTAAAAAACATAATTTCTAAACATAGAGCATGCATGCATGTAATTGAAAATAGCCTAGTTTCATAATTTCTAAATACATATACATATATGTCCAAAACCTAATTTTTAGACATACAGTATGCATGTGCACAATTAAAAATAACCTAATTTTATATTTTCTATTGTGTGCACATAGTTTCTAAAACGAAATACACATACATTTAAAAACCTTATTTTCCAAACATACACACATACATTTATAAAACCCTATTTTTCCAAACATACACACACATATATTTGTAAACATACACACATACATTTCAAAAACCTATTTTCCAAACATACACACATATATTTAAAAACCCTATTTTTCCAAACATACACACATATATTTCTAAACATACAAACATATATTTAAAAACCATATTTTTCCAAACATACACACATATATTTCTAAACATACACACATACATTTCAAAAACCTATTTTTCAAACATACACACATATATTTAAAAACCCTATTTTTCCAAACATACACACATATATTTAAAAACCCTATTTTTCCAAACATACACACATATATTTAAAAATCCTATTTTTCCAAACATACACACATATATTTCTAAACATACAAACATATATTTAAAAACCCTATTTTTCCAAACATACACACATATATTTAAAAACCCTATTTTTCCAAACATACACACATATATTTCTAAACATACAAACATATATTTAAAAACCATATTTTTCCAAACATACACACATATATTTCTAAACATACACACATACATTTCAAAAACATATTTTCCAAACATACACACACATATATTTGTAAACATACACACATACATTTCAAAAACCTATTTTCCAAACATACAAACATATATTTAAAAACCCTATTTTTCCAAATATACACACATATATTTCTAAACATACACACATACATTTCAAAAACCTATTTTCCAAACATACAAACATATATTTAAAAACCCTTTTTTTCCAAACATACACACATATATTTCTAAACATACACACACACATTTCAAAAACATATTTTCCAAACATACACACACATATATTTCTAAACATACACACATACATTTCAAAAACATATTTTCCAAACATACACACACATATATTTCTAAACATACACACATACATTTCAAAAACCTATTTTCCAAACATACAAACATATATTTAAAAACCCTATTTTTCCAAACATACACACACATATATTTCTAAACATACACACATACATTTCAAAAACCAATTTTCCAAACATACAAACATATATTTAAAAACCCTATTTTTCCAAACATACACACATATATTTCTAAACATACACACATACATTTCAAAAACCTATTTTCCAAACATACAAACATACATTTCAAAACCCTATTTTTTCAAACATACACACATATATTTCTAAAATCTATTTTTCAAACACACACATACATTTATAAACCCCTATTTTCAAACATATACACATTCATTTCCAAACATACACACATACATTTAAAAAAATCTATTTTACAAACATACATACAGATGCACATATTTCCTAAACATATTCCTAAAAATATAATACCTACTCTTGTATACACATAAACATAAATATAAACCCTAATCACGTCATTAGCAACATAATTAACAGAATCTTAAATGCATTTCGAAAAAAATTACCTCTTTTCGAAGAACTCGCAATTCTCTACAACTTTCTCTTCTACACCAAATAAATTTATCGGACGGATTTTGCTAGATCTAGGGTTGAAAGATGAAATGTGTATGTGTGTGTTGCTGCTGCTGCTGCTGCTTCAAAGAAACATGTGTCTGTGAGTGAGTTAGCAGGGGGACCAAAGAAATAAAGGGGGGACCAGCAGGAACTTGTCGAGTTCTGGAAACTCGACAAGTTACACAATATTAAAATGTATACTGCCCTTATGTCAAATAAGCTTCGTAGCTCAGCTGGTGGGAGTTCTCAGCCGCAAATAAGTGGCTCGGGTTCGAATCCCCGTTCCCGCAATATTTGTTTTTTCACTTGTCGCGTCTTCAAAGCACGACAAGCAGCAGAGGCGTGGTCGTGGTCGAGAGACTCGACAACCACTAGTCGCGGTCCACAAACTCGACAAGAAAACAGTGTAGGGCTTGTCGTGGTCGTGAGGCACGACAAGCATTAGTCGTGCCTCTCGACCACGACTAGTACGTGCCCGTGCGACTACTAGCTTGTTGAGCTCTGGGAGCTCGACAAGCTGACGTGGCAGGCCATTTTTGTAAATTATCGCAACTGTGGGTTAATTTCGAAATTATTTTTTAACTGTGGGTTAATAGTAAAAAAAACTCTAAACATCTTGTTCATACCGCTAGATTTGCTACGGTTGCGATTATGGGAACTTTGCCAAAAGGCGTCCATGACACATATTAGAGGCCCTGATAATTTTGTCATAGCCTTGTTGTCAAGAATCATATAATGGTAGTGAAATATCAATTGTAAAAATTTGGGGTAATTTCTTTCATCTTACAATAAAAATTCTAAAATTATAATTTATAAGACTGATAAAATGAGATTATATCATATATCAATGAGACATACAAAATATTGAAGTTTTCTAGTGATATAAAAAATTTTTGCCCCTAAAATTTACCATACTAACAACACTTATCACAAACATACCCTGCAAGAAGTAATTAAACTTCAATGATACCTACATGTGTGATTCCACATTATTAACTTATTAGACATTGACAGCTTGATAGATTGTTAGTTTCACTATTACTACTACTTTGAACACTTGTTAATTAAAAGTACTCCTTAAACAGCAAACTCTCAGTTGCAGTATTGTGTATAGGTAAGTGCTCATTGTCTTCATCTCAGTGCAAGTTGAAAGTTTTAGATATATGTGTGAAATGTCTAAATTGAATGGACCTGTGCTTTGAAAGAAATAGCTATACCAGGTCTGAAGTAGAATGGTGGGGCTACACAAAATACACAAACGTCAATAACCAGCCATTGCATCAGCTTGCTACTACCATTGCATCAGCTCAACGCACCATAATTGTTAGCTATCTTTTCCCGAGAAAACTTGTTTCAGATATCATGCCGTGTGGGTTATCACACTTTGGTGGAAATTGTAGGAACATCTGCAAGCTGAGCAGTATAAGATTCCTGACATCGTTGAATGCAGCTTTGGTTTGGAACAGTAACTTAGAAATAAATAATATTTTCTTGTTTTTATTGTTCTGTAGGCGTTGTGTTAGAGAAGTATGATACTCAGTTCTCATTTTCTTTCCCATTGATTCTAAAAGGCTGATGTCAACGCAGTGACCATTGCTGATGAAAATGGCAATCTCTTGTACTCTGGAAGTGATGATAGTATCTGTAAGAGGAGTCTACTTATTAAGTTGTTTAGATTGTTGATTTATTAATATGTAATTATGTTTCAATGGGAGCACCTGCTTTATTTAATAGAGAAGATTACTAACACTGGTTTTTAGCTGTGTAATTATTAACATGACAGGGCTTGAACAAGTAAAGGGAAAACATAGGCAATTATAAGCTTTGAAACCCCTTGAATCGAAATAAATGTGTTTAAAAACTGCAAAATGCAGTGTGTAGCCCCTGGAAGGTAAGAATGGGGAAGAAGAACTGTTGCTACATGTACCATAGTTTGTTCCTTACATCCAAGTATCGAACTCCCGTCATCAACAATGTTGAATACATCTGTACACGATTTCTTTTCACGGATTGGCCTATCTAGTAAACTACAACTGAAAACAGTGAAGGGCCTGCTAGAACATCTTGGCATGTTTTCGTCATCCATCTAGTCTCACCTTGACTGACAATGCTCGGCAACCTTCAGGTGTGGGACTGGCATTGCTCACATACAGTACGTAGTCATCTGGATCATGTTTGAGATTTAACACTCTCTTAACCAGAGAACCCCAAGATCTGTCGCCTCTAAATTTACACAATTTTCAACAACCTATTTCACCAATAGGCACCAACGCTTCTATGATAATTTCGTATAAAGATGGATCAATATTTAGGATGTCCACGACTCGCGTCTTAATGTTCCCAAAATTAACAGCACTGAGATCATTCAATTTCATATCTATACGGTGACAACTACATAGGTCATCCCCATGTGGTCTGTTTCTGATTACTTGTTCTCTGTGAAAAACATACACTATTTTTGTTTCTGACATTGTCTACAATAACAAGTGCAGTACTACAACTCATCAACTATCATATTTTCAATATATTTTGCACATTACTCTATGGTGAGCCATAAAACATGTGTGACAGATTTATTTTATTGCCATCGGCTTTATTATTTTAACTCTAATCTACAATTCGTACATTCTCATCTCACATACAAATGATCTAATTATTTACTAATCTAATTTAATACACAGCTCATCCATAATAAAATTAAACTTACATAACATCATACAACAGATCTAAATTATATATACATCATATTTATAAATGCACAACATTACACAACACATCTAAATTAAATTACGTACACATCAAATCTGAGTTAGTTTCACACAGCAGATTTGGATTATCCACAAATTAATTTTCTACAGCAGATGTATATTTTCTAAATTATCGATTCACTAATTATTACTCTAGTTCATTCTCTAATTATATACATATTTCACTAATTTTCTATAGCACATGTACCTCAGATTTACGTATTTTACATCAGATCTAAATTATTAACACATTTTCACGTATTTCTAAAACAGATCTACATTTTAAACTAAATTTTACACTAATTGGCACTAGAAGTTTTAAAAAAATTTTATCTTTTCCTCTTCCTCTTCCTTCTATTTCTCTTCTCCTCTTCTCTTCCTCTTCCTCCTTTTCTCCTTCTCTTTTCCTCTCCTCTCCTCCTCTTTTCCTCTTTTCCCCTCCTCTTGCCCTTTTCTTTGGTTCGGCTGCTGCCTCTTTTGGATTGTTGCTTTATCTGCTCCTCTAGTCGCCAACGCAGCTTTATATACTGCCTTCAGTCGCCAGCCCGTTTGGTGACACATGTTGTTCTCTTTAGTAGCCAGACGGGTTGGCGACTGAAGCCTTTAGTCGCCATCCCGCCTGGCAACTGTAGTTCATTTCGGGTAAGCCGCCAGC
This sequence comes from Pharus latifolius, assembly GCA_019359835.1. Classification (NCBI taxonomy): domain Eukaryota; kingdom Viridiplantae; phylum Streptophyta; class Magnoliopsida; order Poales; family Poaceae; genus Pharus; species Pharus latifolius. The sequence continues at coordinate 81,067,020 of CM033323.1, read as the reverse complement.
GGGTCTGGCGATTGGAGTCACATCTGCAATTTCTTTTTGTTCTGTGTTATTTCCGGTTTTATTATTTAAATATGGGTTTTCCGTACGAAAAATTCTCTTTTCTTCTTTTCCCCTCCTTTCACTCTTTTCTTTGGTTCGGCTGCTGCCTCTTTTGGATTGTTGCTTTATCTGCTCCTCCAGTTGCCAACGCTGCTCTATATACCACCTTCAGTCGCCAGCCCATCTGGTGACACATGCTGTTCTCCTCAGTCGCCAGATAGATTGGCGGCTGAAGCCTTTAGTCGCCATCTCGTCTGGCAACTGAAGTCTATTTCGGGTAAACTGCCAGTGGGTCTGGCGACTGGAGTCACATTTGCAATTTCTTTTTGTTCTGTGTTATTTTCATAATAACCAAATAGCATAATCTATGGATGTAGAACAAAAGCAATATCTATCCTTCAGTGGTGGAGGACATCTCCCTGACATCCCAAAGTTTGATCGGTGAAGATTAGACGTTTTTTGTTGACTTTTGTTTAGACAACTACAGTTACTATAAAATTTGTGCAAACTTGGAATGTCTGGATGCACAGACTATCCATAGTTGGCAAAGACTTGGTGTTCGCAAGCAGGAAAAGTGTTAGTAAAAAATGTTTTGGGTGATCAGCTCCAATAAGTGTTTCTTATGCTCTTAATATTGCATTCATGTGTAAGTTACATCTCCATACCAATATCTTAAATCAAGTTTTTGCTTGAAAATGCATATCTCGTAAAACGTTCTTGCTTACTCAAAAACTGTAGGTTATATAAATCTCCAAACCTCATGTTATTTCATATGTCGACCATATGCTCAGTTCCAATTATAGACATTGGAGCTGATAAAACATGTATATGTTTCTCTACCTTCCTACTGCAACTCTTCCTTACAATAGTTTTTTTTACAAATAACACAGTATTAATATCGAATTTGTTCAGTTATTGATCAAGTCAATCTGAAACATCATGTCGACCATATGATCAGTTCCAATTATAGACATTGGAGCTGATAAAACATGTATATGTTTCCCTACCTTCCTACTGCAATTCTTTCTTACAATAGTTTTTTTACAAATAACACAGTATTAATATCGAATTTGTTCAGTTATTGATCAGGTCAATCTGAAACATCTAGAGGAATTGAGCTGATGATTTGACATTCTGCAAATTTTAGAACTTGAAGCTGAACTGACTATTTACCAATAAATTGTGGCATTGAAGCAACACATATCGTAATATTTTTCTAGTTTATACATACTTGGTGGCTTTTGTATTCTCTTGTTAGAAGTTTACTATTTTTGTTCCAAGTTTTCCTTTTATTTCTATTTGTTACAATTTTTTCTGGAGGTGTGGAACAAGAGTATATAACTAGGACTACAGATGGATATCATTCCCATCTGAAGCCCAATATTTGAAGCATCCATATGATGAGTCTCTGGCTACATACAGAGGTCATTCAGAGCTGCGGACTCTTCTCCGTTGTTATTTCTCACCAATGCACAGGTTAGGAGGGGGGTTTTTTTTTTTTATTTCAACTGCATTTCGAAATTTTCTTTTAACTAATTCATCCTATGATCCTACCAGAACCTCGCAATTTGGATTGTTAGTATAGTTATTCTGTAGGATCAGGTCAGGATCGTGATTCGTTTCTAAGATTTAAGATCCTGTCAGATAAAAATTCATCATATTGTTGAATTTGGATAGTTTGATTTGCTTCACTCTTTCTTCCCTTGGTGGAACAAATACTGTTATCAATTTATATTTGACACACACGAAAAATAATGTCTCGACTAATGTTTGATAATGGTTGTGTCAACCTTCCCAATTTTATAAATGTTCGATATAAGAAAAGATTTGAAGCGATTTTATCAAACTCAATTGGAAACAAAAGTTTTAATCCTCAAAACGATTTCCCTTCTTTTGGCATCAAACACAAAAATCACACAAATGAAAGATATGCCAAAATGAAGTTTGATGAAAACAGTTTTAGGTCACAAGGTTAGGAGAAAAGCATATGACCTAGCGAAGAGTTCAAATTTCCAAAAGAGAACTTCAAATCTCGAATTCATTTGAATATGCTCCAAAATCATGAAAATAATCTTTACTTTGATATGCAAAAACACAATCAAAGGCATTTCAAATATCAGCAAATGAAACACGAAGAGATCTAAAATAAGGAGAGAAAGAGGAGTAAGCATTTGACAAAGCAGGGAGTAGAAGAAAGAAGCTGAAAAAATTCAGTAACCATCCAACTGCACACAGGCCGGACAAAGTCCGGGTTGGGCGGACAGAGTCCGGCTCTGGGCGGACAAAGTCCGGACGGTTCAGTTAAACTTGCTGAAACTTCTGAATTTTGTGATTTTTGCAAATATGCTTCAAAAATTGAATCAAGTTCCATAATAGATTTGAATATCAAGTTAGGAACTTAGATGAATAGCATTTAAAAGAATTTGATTAGAACAAGATCTTGATTTTAATCCTCAAAAGTGATTTTAGGGTAAAACCGGTAAAACAAAAATGATTTTCACGAAAAACTTCAATTCTTGGTGAAACTTGGATTGTTCTCAAATATTTGGACTTGGATAAGTTTAAAATACTATTCCAAACCAAGACATGGAAGAAAGTCCGGTCCAAATAGCCAAATTCACAAAAATGCACATTTTGGGTATTTTCGGGTCGATAGTCGTTTTCGGGCGACCTAGGATATGTGATAACTTGAAAACTATAGATCTTTTGAGAAAAAGTTCAATACGAACTATCTTCGAGTGAATGAGTTCTAAGAGTTTCATATAGAAAGTTTTGGTCAAATTTAACTCATCTTGTTTTGTGGAAATAAATCATTTTGGGCCAAAACAAGATCCCGAAGTCTTCATTTTTGTCGAAATTTTGCATTTTAGCTCGAAACTCTTTTGTTTGACCTTTAAAACCTTTGAAAACGTATTTGAAACATATTTTTGAAGATTTTGTGGTAGTTTTGAACATTTTGAAAGTTTTGAGTCCTTTTTGACCTTTTTGCTTGAAAATGACCATTTTTACCAAAACACTTGCATAATTTGATATATGTGCACAATTAGGGTATATAAAGATTCAAGGGACTTTGAAGTTGTTTCCCCTAAATGTGTCATCCAAGTTTTGTCATGAATTTTGTGCAAGAGATGGAAATGGTCTATTTTTGAAAAAATGAGAGTTCAACAAAAAATCAAAACAAAAGTGAAGATTATGAACTTCATACTTTATGGCCTAAAACAAGGAATGTTTGAAATGAATTTAATTTAAGGCCATATCATGCTAGGAACATGCTATTTGGCACAAAGTTTATTTACTCTCATTTTTGAAGTTTTTTACCAAATAGTATATGGATTAAACGAGTGAGTTCTAAAGATAATCAAAGAGATCCAAATGAACTCAAATCGAGAAAACATCCAAACTGATTGAAACTTTCTTAAACACTGCGGCTTCCTTTTAATCATCAAAACATACACAAACAAGTTCCAAAAATTCCAAAATAAATTTTAGAAATAAATGATGCAATGAGGAACTACGTTGCCTTTTATGATGAAGCCAAGATTTGATCCAACAATAAGATATGAAAATGACAAATGTTGGTCAGATTTAAAGTTTGAGAAAATCATTTTACACTTATAAAGACACCTGAAAATCTATGCAAATGACTTCCAATAATTTTGAAATATATTATTAATAAAGATCAATCATAGAAGATAATATATCATATATAAATTTTCTTCAAATAACCAACCAATTTAAAGATATGAAAATGAAAAATCAGCCCAAAACCATGAGAAGTCTGAATTTTGCAGTTTTCATATTTGATTTGTGAAAAATAATCAAGTATTGCTCAATCAAATCCAATTGAAATGAAAATTTGCAGAAATGATTCTCAATGCATCAAATACATTTTTCAAAAAGAATTTTCCAAAAAGGATTTTAAATCAAGAGTTATGGTCAAATGATCTTTATGTTAAGCAAGAAGGTTGAAAATCGACAAACGTTTGCAAATTGAGTTCAAATTTGATTTTCATAGGATTTTTTATGAAAGAGTTTACATGAGTTATTCAAATCATTTTGAGCCAAAGCTTACAAATAAAGACCATTCAAATGCGAAACTCATGTTTTGCATATATAGGATATTTGGGTCAAAGTAAGTTTTTCGGTGAGATTCAAATACCCATAACTTTCAAATTAAAACTCTTTTGAGAAAACTTTCAATTTCAAACTTCTTCGGAGTAAGAGTATCTAGGAGTTTTGTTAAGATTGACGATGCCGATGAATGAGACACTCAGCAACGACCACGACCAATATGATTTAGGAACTTAAAGCCACAGGTCGAATATCCGGTGGAAAACAGGTGGTCAAGTGGATTTGGTCGAGCGTACGCAATCGAGCTGAAAGCTGTTATGACCAGCCTGAACTCCTACGACTACGACCAAACTCCAAACAAAGATACAGCCAATCTGGCAAACACGACTACAACCAAACTCCAAACATGGATACGATCAAAATGTGCACATACGACCATAACTAGCTCTAATAATGAAACAGATTGCTCTAGCTGGCGACCATGACTAAGTGCAGTTTTCAAAACATTTTCATTAATGCAACACAAACCACACTTAGATTTTCTTAGCAATGCAGGGGGTGATTAAGCACTAGTGCAAGATGATATGAATGTATTTGAGCTTCCACACTAGATAGACTCAAGCTACTAGTTTCCGAACCCTCTTAATAGTACGGTCAAACTAGTAAAAAGAAGTCCTATTAAACCGGTCTAACTCTAAACACCAAGACCGATAAAATCCTAGGAAAGCAATCCTTAATCTTGGATCTTACCTTCGGTGAAACTCGACCTTATGAAGCTTGACCCCTCTCGAAGCTTGTCCTCGCAAAACTTAACTTCGCTAAGCTTGACCTCCTTTAAGGTGGCTCATATCGGTATCAACCTCCATATGCCCTTGCTTGCTTTCATCTCGCAATATACCTTGAGACTACAACATATACACTCAGCGCACATCATTAGTCTTATAGTTAGGTTGTCATTAGTCACTAAAGAAATTATTCCACAAAGGAGTTGACTCAATAATTTCTCTTTTCGGTGAAATGACAAAACCATTTTCAACAAATACCAAATGAATAAGAGAGGAAATTATGCAATCATATAGATCCATATATGACAAGAAATATGCACACGATCTATACTACTCACGTCATGATGGCAATCAGCACAGATGACTAATATGATGAGCTCCTCCTCAACATATATATCGATATCAAACCATACTAAAGGAGTCACCAATTTCAGAATTTAATACATGACATGTCGATTAACAATTAGCACAAGTTTGATGCAACCACAGAGCTCCCCCTCAACATATGCATTGATATTAAACCACAATAGGGAGTCATCGACTTCTAGGGTTCAACAAATAACAATTCAATTTACTTGTGCTAAACCAAGATTTATACAATTTGTCATTTAATCATCAAGGCTGTCATTATCCAAATCAACATTAATATCAAGGGTTTATCCAAATTGTCATTAATCATCAAAACCTAGATCGACCTAGATCCGACACGTAACACGTGTACCGCGACACGAGCTGACCGTGTGATGGGTCATCTCCTGTCGGGCAATCAAAGAGATTGACACGAAGAATTTATACAGGTTCCGGTCCCGGTGGAAACCCTAGTCTTGTTGGCACGCCCAGACGTAAGTCCCGGGGGAGGTTCTCTCGCCGGGAGAGGTCTCCAAGGGAGCGCCTGTTGCTTTGAGTATGTGTGAAAAAAAAATTGGAGTTGTCCTTACAAGAGAGATACAAAGGGTATATATAGGCCCCCAAAAGTGCAAAAAGACTAAAGCGTCCTAGCTGCGACTGTAGGATCAAGGGGCACTGTCGCCCTTTCATAGGGTAGGTAATTCGGATGCTTGACATGTGTCATCGCCGGTTCCCGAGGCACCTTTGACGTCACTCGTTCCCGGATGGTTGAACCCGGATGATCGGACCCGAACGTCCAAGTTGTGTTTGGGGCCCGACCGGATGGTGCCTTAGTCTTGTGACCGGGAAGCCCGGGGCTCGCAGTTCCATATCACAAGGCTAGTTGACATTACCAAGGCCAAGGTGCCCGTGGCTCCCAACAGGGAGCCATCGAGGTCACCGTGAGCGGCCACGGCCTCCACGACCCGAGGGCCAAAGGGCCCATTGCTCCCAACGGGGAGCCGTTAGGGCCACCATGTAATGTCACGGTGCTGTGGCCAGCACGTTCCACCGTACCCGATGACCCTGGGCCAAGGGGGAGCTTTCCCGGGTCTCCGAGGAAGGCCTCGGTACCGACCCAGAGACTATCAAGGGGAACCGGGGGGTCCATTCTCAGAGCTACCGGACCCTCCCGGCTATGCGACCAGGAACCTCTCCCGGTGTCGCTGGTCCAGACCTCCTAGAGGCCGGATAGTTCCCCCAACACAATCTTTTCTTGTCATTGACCTTCTCATGAGTGTCTGATGCTCCTGCTACTTTCAGGTGATGCGTGAAGAGGCTGCCCGACAACTCTTCTGCTGAATCCGACGGTAAAACCTCGCAAATTCAGCAGAAAACCATCTCATGGCCCTATTCCAGATACACAAATCTTCTCCATTTCTTGTCATTGACATTCTCATCAGTGTCTTATGCTGCTACAACTTTCAGGCCACGTGCAACAATGCTGCCCGACAACTATTCTGCTAAATCCGAAGGTAAATCCACACAATTCAACGAAAACTTGTCTCACATATGACGAATTTGTGTTTGCATAAACACATAGGACATATGCTAAAAATCAAATAACTGTATCTGATTGGTGTTTGATCTCAACCTGATACCTCATCAAAGGGCTTCCAGTTGACACACATCCTTGGGACATGGATTACTCAATTTTTTATGAGAAGTGTACAAATGCTACTTAATTTTTGCATCAGAAACTTCTAGCCTAAAACAGGTTTCATAACTTAGTTGCTCAACTATTTTGGGAAACACTGAAGGAAGAATGTCAGATGAATGTACAAGAGTGGAACAGACACAGAGGGATCTCTCTTGTGGATTGGATAATGCAACTAATTGAGCGGGGAGATCAAGAACAATTGTTTATCGTCTCAACAGGTATGTCAGAGTTGACGAGAAGACGAAGCAACATGTTGTTTCAACAAAAATAAGAGAATCTAGCAGCTATGGCTCACAATGTAAAGAAGGCCATTTCAGAAATGGTTACCCAAGATTTGCAATCTAAGCCTAAACAGAAGAAGGGGAAGGGTACCTGGAGTTGTCCACCACAAGGAGTTATAAAAATTAATACGGACGCAGCCTTTAATCTACAGTCTCGCCTAGAAGTGGGTGGTGTGGTAGCTCGGAACAATATTGATGAGATCATAGCTCTCAAAGTTACACAAATCGACCGTTGCGAAGACGCTAGAGAAGCAAAACTTTGCGTGTTTGGATATTTTGGAGAAGATGAAGAGCAAAGCTATTATCGAATCGGACTACAAGAGTGTGGTTAAGTTACTAATCTCGTCGGAGTTAGATAGATCAACGTTTTCTGCTCAAGTCGAGTGCTTGAAGATGCAGCTGAAGACGCAGGGGTCAAACGAGGTAAGTTTTGTGCGACGGGAGGCGAACGTATTGGCTTACCGGTGTGCGAGGTGGGGAATGGAGGAAGGCATGTGGAGTAGCGGAGGGATAGAAACGAGGAGCTGCCAATACATATGTGGAAGCTTCTGGAAAAAGGGCAAGGAATCAATGTCAATTCACATGGGCCAATACACAGTGCCAAACAAAAATGGGCCGGATGGGCTTCTTGTAATGCTTTAAAACCTCATCAATAAAGTACTACTGTTCTTTGTTCTCAAAAAAAAAAAAAAACTTAGTTGGAGCACGCACTGGCGCGGCTGGAGTGCGGCCAGGGCGTGGCAGCGGTGCGCACACGCGGTGTTGAGCGCGGCCAGCGCACGGCACAGAGGTGGTGGCGAGGTGCTCCAGTGGGCGAGTCGACAGCGGCGAGCGCGTCATCATGCACGCCTAAGCGAATCCAGTTCTAGGGACACGGTTGTAGCGCCCGGGAAGGCCGGAGGCGGTCAGACGGCACGGCGCGCGGCACGCTGGAGCGCAGCACTGGGCGCGACCTGAGCGCAACACAGAGGCGGCCGGGCGAGTTCTAGGGTGAGGCCGATCAGTTGACAAGGTGGCGGTGGCTGGCCTTTGGCACGGAGCACCCACATGGCAAACTCCGGCGACGGTTCGTCGGAGTCCAATTCGGCTTGTTTGAGTATGAGGGGGTCGAGGAGGTTCTGGCGACGTGGTCGGCGGCGACGTCTCGCGGCCGAGGCGGCCTGGTGACGGCGCGGTGTCGCGGTCAGAGCACGGCAATGGCGGCTACGGCAAAGACAATTGCGGAGCGCCGGTGCTAAATCAACTTTCAGAGATCAATCTATTTGAAACTGCAATTTTTATTACAAAACTCAATCTGACAAAAGAAAGACCTACAGAACGATCAATCCACCAAGAACCGCCCAAGAAAACAAAGAACTGAACATCCCAAGAAGTCCTCTGACACAAGAATCCAAGAATCCAAGACCTACTCTTCTTCAGCATTGAGCTTCCGACGACCGTCCCCTTCCTCAAAGACATTGAGCTGCGCGTCGTCCTGCCAAGAACCCTGTTCCCTCGCGCTCTCGCGGCCGAGGCGGCCTGGTCACGGCGCGGTGTCGCGGGCAGAGCACGGCAATGGCGGACACGGCAAAGACAATGCCGGAGCGCCGGTGCTAAATCAACTTTCAGAGATCAATCTACTTGAAACTGCAATTTTTATTACAGAACTCAATCCGACAAAAGAAAGACCTACAGAACGATCAATCCGACCAAGAACCGCCCAAGAAAACAAAGAACTGAACACTCAAGAAGCTCCAAGAAGTCCTCTGACCCAAGAATCCAAGACCTACTCTTCTTCAGCATTGGCTTCCCGAAGACCGCCCCCGTCATGAAAGACAGTGATCTGCTCGTTGTCCTGCCAAGAATCCTCTTCCCTCGCGCCATCGACCACCTCGACGTGCGCGGCCAGGAAGCCGGCAGACACGTCGGGGACGTCGGGGACGTGGGGGACGTTGTCGGCGACGTCGGGGACGTTTTCGCGGACGTCGGGGACGTTGTCGGGGACGTCGGGGACGTCGGGGACGCGGAGGTCGTTGTCGACGTCGGGGACGTGGGGGACGTTGTCGACGTCGGGGACGTTGGGGGCGTCGGAGTCGTCCGAGGACGAGAGCCAGACCCAGTCGACGTACTCGTCAGAGGAGGAGGAGCTCGAATGGTGGACGTCGGCGGGGACGTCGGAGTCGTCGGAGTAGGCAGACGGCAACCGCATTGGGCAGGTCGCGGTGTGGGCGGTGACCTCGTCCAGCGACACCCCTTCCCTTGTCCACCCGCAGAAGGGGCAAGAACCTTCGGTACCCCACTCATGTTCAGGCGAGAGGGTGGAAGAAGACATTGCGCATGGAGGGAAAGACCAACCGAAGCGTTACTTATTTATAGTGCTCTGTTGTGAAGTAGTTAGCTATAGGTGTTGCGAGTATTTACCACGTTGAAAAATGGAACAAAAGCCTGTCAAATATATAATATAGGAATACAAAGCTTTAACAAGGCAATAGACAACACAAAGAAGTTGGGGGGGGGGGGGGGGGGTGGGGAATATCCGGATGGTTACTGTATAAGGTCGCGGGTCCCCTGGCCCCGAGTGCCCAAGGATGCCCTGTGGTCGGGCTCCATGGCACCGTGTCCGCCCCCAGAGGTTTGAACCGTGCCCGTAAAGCGACACGGATCTCCTCGCCCCGAGTGGCCCGAAACGCCCCCCCGTCCAGGCCCATGGCACCGTGCCCGTCCCGGAGGCTCGAACCGTGCCCGTCCCGGAGGCTCGAACTGTGCCCGTAGATGGGCACGGGCCTCCTCGCCCCGAGTGGCCCGGGACGCTCCCTCACCTGAGCCCGTGGCACTGCGCCCGTGCCTGGAGACCCGAACCATCTCGTAGAGGAACACGGGTCTCCTCGCGTTGAGTGGCCTGGGACGCCCCCACGCCCGAGCCCGTGGCACCACGCACATGCCCGGAGGCTCGAACCGTCCCATAGAGGAACACGGGTCTCCTTGCCCCGAGTGGCCCAGAACACCCCCGCGTCCGAGCCCGTGGCCTCGTGCCCGTGCCCGGAGACTCGAACCGTACCCGTAAAGGGACACAGGTCTTCGTGATGATCTCCAGAAAAGCGCCCTCGGGGAGAGCCCCCAGGTGCTCACTGCCCGTGCCAGGGCATCGGCACGGTCGTTGTCCTTTCGGGGGATGTGTCTCTCCTCCAAGTCCTCGAAATGCTTTTCCATCTTTCGCACTTCTCCCAGGTAGAGGTTTAGATTCGCATCATGGCACAAGTAAGACTTACCCATTTGGCAAACCACCAGTTGGGAGTCTCCTTTCACTATGAGGCGATGGATCCCTAGGGAGCGTGCGAGGCATAGGCCGAGGAGCAAGGCTTAATACTCAGCGACGTTGTTTGTCGCCGGGAACTCAAGCCTTGCCGCGTACTCTAGGATCCTCCCCTCGGGACTCCGGAGGAATAACCCTGCACCGGCCCCAACGAGACACAAGGAGCCGTTGAACATGAGTGTTTAATGGTCATTGCGCTGGGGCGATCTGGCGAGGGAGTCTCCCTCCGCCCCGGGGGCGGGGGTCCATTCGGCCATGAAGTCTACGAGGACTTGTGATTTTATGGCAGAGCGGCCCGTGAGGGAGAGGGAGAAGGGAGCTAGCTCAGCTCCCCACTTCCCGATGCGGCCTGTAGACTCCTTATTCCGCAGCACCTCCTCCAAGGAAAGGGAGAACAGGACTGTGATGGGGTGTCCCAAGTAGTAGTGGTGAAGTTTCATGGATGCCATCAGGAGGGTGTAGCAGATCTTCTCCATCTCTGTGTACCTTGTCTTAGTGCCCTGGAGGGCTTCACTCGCGTAGTAGATGGGTCGTTGCTGCCCGTCCTGCTCTTTGACTAGTACTGCGCTTACAGCCACCAGGGTGGCCGCGAGGTACAGAAGCAAAGGTTCCTCCAGAGACGGGCTCACGAGCATTGGGGGGCTCATGAGGTATTTCTTCAGGTCATTGAATGCTGCATGGGCCTCGGGAGTTCATTGGAACCCTTCGAGACCTCGGAGGATTTTGAAGATTTGGAGGCCGTGTTCCCCCGACCGCGAGATGAAGCGGTTCAGTGCGGCCAGGGGGTCGGTCAGTCGCTGTACATATTTCACGGAGCGCAGCGCGGGCATGTCCAGTAGAGCTCGAATTTTTTTGGGGTTGGCTTCTATGCCCCGCTGGGACACGAGGAAACCTAGCAGTTTTCCCTGCGTACGCCGAAAGCGCACTTTTCCGGATTGAGTTTCAACCCGTACTTGCGGAGGTTGCAGAAGGTCTCCGCCAAGTCTTCAAGGTGAGAGGTTGCACGGAGGCTCTTGAAGACTGCGTCGTCAACGTAGACCTCTACGTTACATCCTATCTGATCCCCGAGGACCAGGGACAATAAGGCGCTGGAAGGTTGCCCCTGCAGTCTTGAGCTTGAAGAGCATATAGACGTAGCAGAAGGTGCCGAGGGGAGTTATAAAAATAGTCTTTTCCTCGTCGTCCGTCGCCATTCGGACTTGATGGTAGCCCGAGTATGCGTCTAGGAAACTCATTAGCTCGCACCTCGCAGTCGAGTCCACCAGCTGGTCAATCCGCGGAGCGGGAAGTTGTCTTTTGGGCAAGCCTTGTTGAGATCGGTGAGGCCCACACACATCCTCCACTTGCCACTAGACTTTTTCACGAGGATGAGGTTTCGTGAGCCACTCAGGGTGTAGAACCTCCCGAACGAACCTCGCCTCTCGGAGTTTTGAGATTTCAACCTTGATAGCTTCCTGACGCTCGGGGGAGAGCTTTCTCAATTTTTGCTTCACCGGAGGGCAACCAAGAGCTACAGCGAGCTTGTGCTCGATAACATCCCTAGAGACACCCTTCATGTCTACAGTCTTCCAAGCGAAGGCTCGGGTCGTGCCTGTAGGAGGACACAGGTCTCTTCGTCCCGAGATGCCTCGGGAGTTGAAGAAGACACGTGCCAAGCATTCAAGCCTTCTATCCTACGAAAAGACGACTACGTCCCTGATCTTGCGATTGTGCCTAGGGATAGTTTTGTAAATTGTGTCTTTTGGGGCTTGTATATACCCCTTGTATCTCTCTTGTAAGGACAACTCCAATTCATTTTTACTAACACCATCGAGATTGAGAGTGATGAAGAGAAAGTCTTCGAGCAAGAGTCACAGATGCCCGAAGATCTATCTTCTTCAAGGAAGAAGCCCAAGGTTGACGAGAGATCCTCCAGCAGAACAAAGGTGAAAGACGCATCACCATCCTTTCTTCCTTCTGTTCCTCTAGTCCTTCCTATCCATGTACCTAGGCAGGTCGAACTTTCATCTCCACCTTTGGAGGGATGTTCTTTTAATTTTTTTCCATTTCATCCCAATACTCCCCATTTTTGTTTGGATGATCGATTTTCTGGTCGGCAAGCGGTGACTACCCGACCAGATGACCCTCAACTTGGGTTGGAGAAGCAATCATATGGTGGAAAGGTTGCACTTCCACCACCCAGTGATCATCCGCTTTTGTCGGGTGATCAACTTTCTAGGATGCATATACTAACCTGTCATTTGCAAGGATTGGTAATTACTTCTGTCTCCCTTTGCTCGTTTGTCATAGTTTAGTAAAACTAACATTTGCAAATGTAGGAGACGAAAATTGTTGGAGCTCCCAGCGACCAGCCTGGCGAGACTCCACCTCCTTCCCTCGGACAGACTTTCCAAGGGGAAAAAGAGGCCCTGGAGAAAAAGACCGAAGAGATGTCTTCGGCGATTCTGCACCTGGCAGAATGTTCTGAAAGATCCCGCGAAGAGGCGCACCAGTTCCGTCGGGAGAGGGACCATGCTCAGCAACAGCGAGAACTCTCCGACTTGATTAGGAACAATAGTGCATCTCTTGTTAGGGATGATGTAGATAGGCTTAGATTAGTTGCTAATTCTCTGGGGGTTGTCAGTGTAGATTCTACTGACAACAACATGTCCCTAGGAGAACTTTGCAAACTTCTTTTGGATCAGGTCGACGCTCTGGTCGCCTGTATCCCTTTTGTATGTAAAGAATGCAAGAAATAAAATTTTCTTTTTCTTCATATGAATATTCTTTACATCTTTTGTGCGAAAACATGGCCATAAGTAATGTCTTTATGACCATTCATACACAGGCAAACTTCAATTCTGCGACCAGAATCGCGTTTTTATAGTAATACCGCGACCAACATTGATACTGCGATCAGACTTAAAGCCGCGGTTAGAAACGAGGTTCGATTCGAAAGACTACCGCAATCAGAATCGAAACCCGATCAGATCACCACTTCGATTAGAATCGGAGCCTAGTCGATGACATGGTTCCGACTATACCGCAATCTGATCAAAACATATCCGTACGTCCAAAAACTTGGTCATAGGATATTTTCATGAAAGTTTACAGGATACATGAAGGAAAATGTCCTCCGAAAACCCTTGAAAAACTTTTCATGTTTTTGTATCTTCAAATCTTGAAACAAAGAAGTTCTTTTTTTTCAGATCCGATACCAGGAACACTTAATGCGTCCGCCAGATATAGTATCAATTATGGGAAATGAATAAAATATTAAGTGGAACGTTTGAGTGGAACGTTACTCACAGCAGTGCGCCTCCTTGGGTCTATAAAAGGAGCAGTTAGCTTCTTGAGGAAGCCACACAGCCAAAAACCCTTCCTCAACACTTCCGTCGCACAAAACCCTCATTCTTCTCAGCCTCCGTCTTCCCAAAGCCGCCAACTTTCCTCCCGATTTCTCACAAGAAATGGCGTCCTGGAGCAGATCGGTCCACCACTCCGAGGACAGTTTGTTGGCGTTGGAGAAGGAGTAATCCTTCCTCCGCTGCTGCTAGTCATCTGGCGGCCCGCGGAGAAGGACCAAGAAACCCCAGTCGTCGGAGAGGGCGAACTGGTGGTTTTCGAGGAGTACATGCGCTGCTGGTTTTGATTCCCCGAGAGTCGGTTCCTGAAGGACATCCTCGAGCATTACGGGTTGGAGTTGATAAACCTCGACCCGAATGCGGTCCTGATTCTGGCGGTGTTCCAGCACCTGTGTGAAGCCTACGTCGGAGTGTATCCCAGCGTGCATCTCTTCCGGTGTTTCTACTATTCGGCGTGGTCAAAGAGCGCCAACGCTGCCGGATTCATTTACTTCCGGATAAGGGAGAAGAAGGAGTATCCCTTCCCACCCCTGCGAGATTCGGTGCACAGGTGGCACCAGAAATGGTTTTACTGCACCCCTCCATCTGAGAGCGGGTTGTGGTTTGAGAACTCGAGGCCAGAGAAGCCGAGCGAGTTGGACTCCTTCCCGGCGATGAATGCTGAGTTCATGAAGCACGCGGAGGTGATTCTTCACTTGGTCCAACAGGGACTAACAGCTCGCGACTGTTGCATCTAGGCCTTCATGCCTAACCCTAATTTTGGTGATTAATGAAAATAAAGTGTTTTGGACTAACTGTGCTTTTGAGAATATTTGATACAGAGTTATATCGGGAAGAAATACAAGATGAACATGACGTACCTGATGCAAAATAAAAAGCACAAGTCGCAAAGAGCAGGAACGAGACGTAAAAATCATGAAGATGCGAAAGACCTAAGGTATTATGAGTTTCTATTTTTTACCGATCTCGGCGTTTGGAGTTGATCAGTTAGGAAAATTGTTTTTAGTTTTAACCGTACTATAAAGAGGGGTGGCGAAAGTCCTCTTTTTATCTCCAACATAAACCGAGAAACTTAGGTCATTGCATTGCATCATTTTGGTTAGATTTGTTTTGAACTTGATTTGAGAAACTTGGATTTTCAGTTCAGTTTTTGACAGCAGAAGAGTTTTTCGATTTTCTAGAAAGATATAAGCAGATCTGGTTTTTCCTTCTGTTGACAAAAATGTAGTCCTTGAAATTATCTTTCAAACGAGCTATTAAACATGTCTTTTGGATTTCTGGATTTAAAGTTATCTCTATTTTTGTTCAAGATGACTGTCAGTTTGCTGAACTGACTGTCAGTTTGAATGTCAGTTTGTGTTAACTGACAATTGTCCAGAGAGGGTGTTTGTTGTGCTCAAATTTTTTGTACTAAACTGACTGTCAGTTTGTCCATACTGACTGTCAGTTGGGGATTCGACCACAGTGTTTTTAACTGAGTTTCTATTGGATTTTGGTCGAGTCTGTGGTCGAACTGACTGTTAGTTTGCATAACTGACTGTCAGTTGTGGGTTTCAAGTTTCCTTAAACGACCACGAACGGCTAGCAAATTTTTATCCATAAATTTTGTCGGCCGTTGTGCACTAAACTGACTGTCAGTTTGAGTTGCTGATTTTCAGCCTTAGCTCCAACGGTTCATTTGATCCTTGAGGCTATAAATAGGGGTTTTGGGCATGTATTTCATACAACAAGCAGTAGCATTTTCTTATACACTCTTGAGATTTAGTTTTCTACTTAAAATCTTGATCTTTTGATCGAGTCGAGTGTTTTCCGATCCACCGAGCACTTCAGTTCATTTGCATTTGCATTCACTTAGTTTCTCGGTGCGTGTTTGGAGGTCAAGAGAAGAGCTCGCTGCCTGTTACTCTTGATGAGCGCCCTCACCTAGACGGTTCGGAGGCGTGGCCGTTGACCTCTCCAGAACGGAGATTGTCGGAGAGGCTCGGCAAGTTTGTACAAGGCATTGGTGCTCGCCTTTCCGGAGTGGACACGGAGCAACCGTTAGTTGATAATACTCTTCGTGAGTATTGAGGCAAAACTCAAGTGACTTGAGTGCTTCAACGAGGACTAGTGGAGACTGGGCGAGTCTCCGATACCTCGGTAAAAATTACTGTGTTCGTTCTCTTTTCCCCTTACTTGTATTATTTGTTCTTGATTTGCATTTATTTGTTTTAAGCTTTATGTTTTTAAAAGCCTCCTATTCACCCCCCCTCTAGTAGGTATCCTTGATCCAACACATGGTATCAGAGCACGGTCTCTCGATTCATTAGGCTTTACCGCCTAGAGAGAGGATGTCGTCAAGTGGAGATTTCCTTCTTGGTCATACCGGTCATGCGCCTATCTTTGATGGAACAAACTATCCTTATTGGAAAGTACGCATGTCGGTATTCCTAGAAGCTATCACTAGTACAGAAATGCAGTCTTCTATCGGTAAAAAACACCCTTCTACTATCGGTTTTTGTACCGATAGAGATAGACACGATAGAACAAGACTGGACATTTTCTATCGGTAAATAACCGACAGAAGAAGTTCACTATTCTATCGGCATATTATGAATCTACCGATAGAAAACCCGTCGTAGTCTTACGTCCAGCGGCAGGGAAAGTACCACTATTCTAACGGTTAATTACAAGATTACCGACAGAAAAAATCATAATATTCTATCGGCATATTAGGAGTGTACCGATAGAAAACTCGTCGTCAGTGGTCGGAAAAGTACCACTATTCTAACGGTTAATTACAAGTTTACCGACAGAAAAAATCATACTATTCTATCGGTATATTTGGAGTGTACCGATAGAAAACTCGTCGTCAGCGGTTGGAAAAGTACCACTATTCTAACGGCTAATTATAAGTTTACCGATAGGAAAAATCATACTATTCTATCGGCATCTTACAAGTTTACCGATAGAAAACTCGTCGCTAGCGGTTTGAAAAGTACCACTATTCTAACGGTTAACTACAAGATTACCGACAGAAAAAAGCTTAGTACTCTATCGGATATGTATGAGTTCACCGGCAGGAAAGGTCACACTGATGAGACCATGTACATCATGGTTATGACCAAGACGACATCAACATGGTGGTCATCAAGATGTCATCGTCCGCCACCTTGGCCAGGACGCGAAAGCTAGCAGCACGTACATCGTCTGGATTTTGTGCTGTCGCCGCCACAAGTTTGGCCTCCACCTTGGCCACCTCCCCAAACACAAGACGTGCTCAAGAAAGGCGCCTCTACACCTCTAAGGTCGCACAAGCCACGTCGCTCCAAGGCCAGCCCACAAGTGAGCTCAATTCATCCGCGAGTCTGGTTCGGCCATCTGCGCGTAGTCCAACTTCAAACGGACGTACAGGCCACATACGAAGTCCGTTTTCGACGTTCTTGGACTCTACGGACAAGAGAACGACGAGAGCTTTCCAACGGATCCAGTCCCATGTCCAAATTCCTTACAGATCAACAGGAATCATCAAAACAAGATTACGACCAGAATCTCACGTGCGCTGCGACGCTCCACTTTGGGCCCAAGGCCCATGTACCCCTAGGGTTTCCTCCTCCACCCCATGGCCGCCCCATACAGTATATATATGGCCGCCATGGCTGTCGTTTAGACTTGGGTTTTGTTTAGATCAATTCTGTCTTTGAACAGTATCGCCGTTCACACACTCTTCTAACGGTTAATTTTGATTGTACCGATAGAAAAAAGTACAGTAGTCTCTCAGTTGTTGATGAATTTACCGATAGAGCATTCACATATACAGTACTTTATTTGCATTCACAATACAGTACATTCACATATACAGTACAGATGCAATACAGTATAGATTGGATACACAATACAGTACAGATGCAAGGTAAATTCACAGAACAAATTGACACATTAGGCAGTTATTCACATTTATTCACATATGTATGGACAAATACAGATTGCAATCCAATGTGGACATTTATTCACATATATATATTTATTCACATGTATATAAACAGTCTATGCAGAGTACACGAAAAGGAGAAAATTGTCATGCTGGATGGTTGGGCGCTACTTCCTCCATGACATATTGTGCCCAGATTTGTCGAAGATATATAATCTTTGCATTTTCATATTGGTCTTTCGACATGGCGATCTGCAAGCATGTGTGCATACTGAATAACTAACTTCGATCCTAATTTAGAACGTGACACCGATTTTTGAAATTTGAGTTAGCTATCGATGCTTACCTGGGGGAATCGGGAAAAGTTTGTCCGCACTAGGTCGTACATGTAGCGCAGCACATAAAACCCGCATTCCCACGATTGCGGCTGCTGATGGCACTGAGATAATTGCATATGCGAAGACATGTTAGCTATATATTGTTTCCATAAACTAATTAAGCATAAACAAAAAGTCTCGTGAGTACCTCATATTCTTTCCAAGCTAGTACGGAGCCCTGCGGTGCGGCATGCCTCCCTCCAGCGGACACATATTTATCAAAAGCCCTGCATTTCAGTTAGTATTGCCAGTTAATGTATTATCATTAGCTAGTGAGGTCAAAATTTAAATCAAACATATAAGTTACTTACGCCTCCATATTCCCCTTGAGCACATATTCCATCGATAATCTGTCACGCATTGAATCGAGGTAGTACATCTCGTTCCTCGGCGGATAGATCACGATGAGGATCCAGTGGCCCCTGCATTGTACGTAAAAGAGGACCGCTAGCTCAAAGTACATCTCAGGTGTAACATACAAGATTGAGTTAAATTAGTACGAAATGCACTAACCTTTGGTGGTACGGCACCAGAATGAAGTCCCTGTCCTGCTGCGCCATCAGCGCGCTGGATATGTACTGCTCAGCGTGCGCGGCGTCCTGCTCTAGCATCGTGAGGCTTATTTTCTCTGGGTCGAGGAAACCCACCTTGTCACACGCAGCCTCCGATGCTAGCCTGTACATGCACCTGCATGCGAAGGACGAGATTAATATTAATTTCACAGAAAGTTACTCAGTATTCAAATGAACTGCAACATTAATGCAGAGTTAGCAAACAGAGTTAGAAAACAGCAATACATAGCATCAGCAAACTCACAGGACTCCAGTCCGTATGATGGACATATCAAGCTCCCGCCAGTTGTAGAGGTCGAACAGATCCTCGTGTGCCACGGATATAGTCTCGGGCTCACGGTGGAATTGCCCAGGCCTGTAGGGAACTAAGAAGTTTAGGCTGCGCCGAGCTCGATGTAGGTACCACTCGTGGAGGTCTCTGGTTGATCGATCCAATTTCCGCAAAGATGCCTCCGACATGAGTGGGAGCGCGTTCGTGAACGTCCGCGGCAGTCCCTGTCGCCCTTTGCCCTTGCCTTTGCCGCCCTTGCCTTTTGCCGGGGACTGAGCGCGTACCTTCGAAGGCAAGGGTGAGTTGATGGCGGCTTTCTTCCGAGGTGGAGGCGTGGATGCGCTGGGTGGGGTCGAGGCCGTCTTTGATGTGTCCAGGTTCGCACGAGATCGGCCCTCATGCCCCGAGCTGGGGGCGCAGTCCCCTGGTAGCCCCGCGGCAGGCCACTTCAATTAATGAGCACGTATGTTAGATTATGCAAGTTGAGTGTACTGAGTAGGATGTAATCTAAAATGTGTAGGATTTACCGGTTGTATTACAAGACACTTCTTGGGCCACTGTACGTAGGAGCCCACTGCCTCAGCAAGTGTCTGCAGTTCCTCTGTTGGGACTGGCAACGGAGAATCGTTGTAGCCCGGCATGGCCATGTCCACCTGTACCTTTGCGAAACCCAACCGCAGAGGTACACAGTGGACCCGGACATCCGGCCCAGACGGATATACGAAGCCGTGTCCAACCACTTCCTGCCCGGCGCCTACGTGATTCTGTAGGATGCAGCCCTCCGGCCCCTGCAAATTTGTAACAATTAAGTGCACAGATGAAGGCTTGCATCAACTTAAGTGCACAGATGAAGGCTTGCAGTACCTCAAGTAGATCCACTGGATCCGCGAGTACCTTCGAAGCGCAACTGCTTATCCGACCCCGCGGGGTACCGTCGTCCTGGGGATCCGCATCTGCACTCTTGGCCAGCAATGCTTCTCTCAACCGTGCAAACTCTTCCCTCATTTGTGCGACCTCGGTCTGCACCTCAGACTGTACCTCAGCCCGTATCTCAGCCTGCATCTCCGCCCGTATCTCCTCCCGTACCTCAGCCCGTATCTTATCGGAGAGGTCAGCTTCCTTTTCCTTCCAAGTGCGGGCCTTCTTCCTCGGTGGAGCCGGATCTACGAAACCGGCCTTCCACGACACAATGGCTCCCACGGCCCGTGTCCGCCCGGGATGCTCCTTATTTCCTAGAGCTCGGGTGAGGATGTCGTTCTCCCTCTGCGGGGTAAACAATCCCTCCGCTGCCT
The DNA here is from genome assembly GCA_019359835.1 of Pharus latifolius. NCBI lineage: Eukaryota > Viridiplantae > Streptophyta > Magnoliopsida > Poales > Poaceae > Pharus > Pharus latifolius. The sequence goes on along the minus strand of CM033323.1, from coordinate 81,046,739 downwards.
CCTTCTCAAAAGAGATCTGTTACATTTGAAGGTACCTTGTGAGACAAATTGCCTTATATACACTTGTGCCCACACAGTTTACGAGGTTAGCCAACTTACCATTCGCCTCACAACGTCGGCGTCCCCAGGGGTTGCGAACTGCACAGACCCCATGGACGACACGGACCCCCTCCCCCTCCACCATCGCTTGCACCTCTCATCCCGGATCTCGGAGAGCGGCAACTCAGGGGTGTCGATGACAGGATTTTGCTCGTCTTCCTTCTTCCACTGCTCCTCCTTCCCCGCATAGCCCCGGGATCCGAGCCGATGCGGGTGGTCGTTCCTCTTCTGGATCGCCCTATTCTTCTCGCTAAGGGCCTTGAACTCCTCAGTCCCCTTCTGCTTGGTGAATTCCTCCCATACCTCCTCCGATATGAAGGGGTACTTCTCGCAAGGAGATTTCCCCGCAGCGAGGAAGTTACTAACGAGCCAGCTCTTAAAGGTTTTCCATGTTCCGTTCATGCCCTTCAAGCAGGCAGTCCTAGGTGTATCGTCGGGGATGTTCCACTTAGCCTGTTTCTGAAAAATGCATACAATTAATCACGAGTTAGTTAAACTTTAGTATAAGCCAAGAGAATGTGATTACGAAAGAGTTCAGCGATTTCAGTTCATTTAACCTTCACTTCCGCCCACAACCTATCCCTCTCGTCCGCCGTCACGTCCTTCCAGCTCTGGACGGTGATCTTCACCCTTTCTTTCGCCAACAGCCCAACGTAGGCCGCGTACCTCCCAGCATTCTTTCCAATCGGCCTCCCAAATTGGTTGAACTCACAAGAAAGATCCGTGCGTTTGGCCAAACGCCCCAACGTCGTCGCGCCTCGCCCCACCCTCTTGCGCTGGGATGTAACAGCTGCATCTTCAGTAGTTACGATGGGGTTGGCCCTAGTCGAACCACTAGTACCATCCGATGAAGACGACGACATGTCTTCCCCTACAAAACCTTCAATAAACCATATATATGGCAATTAATTCGCCTTGGAGTTCCATAACTCAGCCCAGGACTGGAGACTAACTAGGGCGGCAAAAGGGAAAATAATACAAAAAGAAAGACATGCATAAACTACTTACTGAACTCTTCAGAAATATTTTCTATCGGTAAACACATGAGCTGCCGATAGACCATAACAATTACCTCCACAGAAGACAATTTTTCTATCGGCAAAAACGTGAGATACCGATAGAACATAACAATGTTCTCTACATATGGAATTTTGTTGACAAGCCACCATTCACTGTCATCACATAACATTCTCGATGATTTGCTACACTAATATTCATGGGCCAGCATTATTATTTCACACGTAAATATGCACACAAGCATCTAAGTGCCACTGTGCATAATCTTTAGCCTAGCCTGTATGTGAGTCATCAGGACTTCACAGCTATTAGGTTGGGAAAAGTCATGTATATAGGCATTTGAAACATATACATCGAAGACCCATCCACATTGCCATATATTCATACGAAGTGAGTAAAAATTCCCAACCAAACTAGTACATTGCATGGCTCATGTCCTTCCAGATCCAAATTAAGTTTTACTACTTGTGCAGAAAAATTTTCTATCGGTAAACACATGAGCTGCCGATAGAATATGTGTAAGAACACCTCCAACATATAATCTACATTACATGGCAGTTGGATACAATTGATCACACATACAGCAGTATAGAGAAGTTAAAATCTCAAAACAGGTTCATTACAGCACTCGAACATATTATGTAAACCCTAATTAAAATCAACATTGCCTGCGGAATGTACATAAGCCAACACAATAGGGAACCCTAGTGTAATTGCAAAACTCGAAGAATTAGTATGTGCAAAACACTAGGATCAAATAAAGAAGATGCTGGAAATAGAACGACGAATTAGGGTATTTACGGCGGCGATCAGTTCTGGTGATGGAGAGGCGGTGTAGAACGCAGCGGCGGCCGGCGAAGGACGAAAATAAGAACCGGTGGCAGTGACGAACCAGTGTCCAGCCGGCGATCGTCGTGTGGGAGAGAGGAAGTGAGTGGTCACGGCGGAGGTTGGGGTTTTCTTCGCTCTCGAAGAGACGCAGTGCTCTAAGGTGGAACTGTTCGAGTGGAGGGAAACTAAAGGGCCGTGTACGAGTAATAAAGTAACGGAGGAACTTTTCTATCGGTATAACAAAATGATACCGATAGACTTATGTACTTTTCTATCGAAACAGCAAAATAACACCGATAGAACAAGTAAATTTCCCGGAAAAATATTTGAATTAGTGGATGCCTTTTTTCTATCGGTATAAACAATAAAATCCCGTGAGGCCAATTTTCCCCAGAAAATTTTTTTTATTAAGTGCTTGAGACCTTTTTCTATCGGTAAAAACAACAAAATACCATCAGAGTAATGAAAAGGTGCCCTTTTCTATCGGTATAAACAAAAAAATCCCGTGAGCCCAATTTTCCCCAGAAAATTTTTTTAAAGTGCTTGAGATTATAGTTTCTATCGGTTAAAACAACAAAATACCGTGAGAGTAATGAAAAGTGCCTTTTTTTCTATCGGTATAAACAATAAAATCCCGTGAGACCAATTTTCCCCAGAAAATTTTTTTGATTAAGTGTTTGAGATATAGTATTGTGTGCCCTTTTGCTATCGGTAAAAACAACAAAATACCGTCAGAGTAATGAAAAGGTACACAATTTAACATCAAACAGACCATGGTTGAAAGCTGCAGAATGTTAAAGAAAGAGGGAAGATAGCCGGAAAATTGGAAAATTGACATAAAAAGAAATTGTTCATTCATTGTTGTTTTATCACTTACAAAAAAAAATAAAACCCAAAATGCTAGGTCAAGGGGTGGTCTTAGCCCTGGCTGCATGTAGAATAGAGTCAGTTAGACTTGTAGCCAGGACGCAGGACTCCTCTAGCGACAAGTTGTCCCTAGGATCAACTACTACCGCGTTGAGAAGGCCTGCGACCTCCCTCAGCTTCGCTATGGTATCCTTCATAGTCAAACCGCAGCCAGCGATGGTCATATCCGCGGCTTTCTTCTCCTCGCGAAGACGCCTCGTCCTCGCCCTAGCATTGTCACCATCCGTCTTCATGCGCTTAATGCGCTGGAAGAGATCGTCAAGGTCAAGCCGTAGCTGAGTGTGCTTGTCTGTAAGGAGCTTGTGCTCCTCCTGGAGGGCCCTCAGGTCAGCCTTCACTTTGGCAGTGTCTTCCACGGCTACCATTCCCTGTGCAAATCAACAGGTCAAGAATGAACTGAACATGGATTAACAATACAGGGGTAAACCGAGGAGATTTAGAGTTCTTACCGGGGAGGGCGTGGATGACGATCCCATGGAGGTTGCCATTGTGAAAGAGAAGATGAGGAGTCGACCGTTCGAGAATTAGAAAAACAACAAAATACCGCGACGCATGGCGAGGTACTTATAGAGTTTCCAAGGCGACGCATGGCGACACGGTTGAGAATTCAAAGCGGCAGAGTATTCTTCTATCGGTAAAAACAGGAAAAAACCGTCAGACAACAAATACCGTGAGACTAACGAATTTATCCTAACGGTAAAATAGAACAATACTGATAGAAAATGTTTTGAAGTGCCTGAGAGAAGATGTCCTTCTCTATCGGTATAAATAACAAAATACCGTCAGAAAAAAGGGATTTTTGCAGAACTTAATTTGAAGAGGCTGCGATGATATTTTTGCAAGTGCTATTTGAAGGGAAGAATTAAATATTTACAGGATAAAGGTACTGTACATGTTAGAACTCATGCTGTGGAGTAAAATTGAGATGTATTAATGCTGTGAACTAGCTTATCATTAAATTCTAAAGAAAAATGTACTGCCTGATGTATTAATGATAAGTTCCTCACCTTGCTGCAGAACTTGTGGGCTGTTTGCTTGGCATTTATCCCTGAAATAGAAATTAATCATCAATGGTTCTCAACCCATAATCCTTCTTCGTGGTCATCTCGCAGATACGTTGTTTCATCGATATCTTCAGTACGGATAGATTGAATGTCCTCTAAAAATGGAGGTATTTCATCGAATTGGTTATACTCCTCTTCGTCGACAACATCTTCGACCCCAACAATACGTCTCTTGCTGTGGAGGACAACATGCAAGTTTGGATTGGCCGGGTCAACGATGTAGAATACCTGTGTGGCTTGCTTTGCAAGTATGAATGGATCGTCTTGGTGTCCGACTCTACCAAGATCGACGAGAGTAAACCCGTAACTGTCAACTTGAACACCTCGAGGGATTTCGACCCATTGGCATCGAAACAGGGGAATCTTAAGTAATCCGTAATCGAGCTCCCATATTTCGTCAATAACACCGTAATATGAGTTCAGCGCCCTTACTGACCTGGCATCCTCGGAAATAGCAAACAGTGTCACTCCGCTACATTGCGTGCTACTCTTGGCGTCTTGAGCTCTTGTGTAAAATGAATACCCATTGATGTCGTACCCCTGCCAAGTCCCTACAGTGAATCTTGGGCCTCTAGCCAACCATGTCACAGTTTCACTTACGGAGCCCTCGGCAGCTCGCGTGACTCTTTCTTGGATCCACTCAGCAAATTTCCTGTTATGTTCTCTGCTTACCCAAACGTCTGACTTCGAAGGATTCTGTGACCGTAACATTACCTTGTGCTCGTGTATGTATGGCTCGACCTCCGTCATGTGTTGTAAGACCCAAAAATGTGATTTTGCGTACACATCACGAGCGGGGACGATAGCTTTGAATCCAATCGTTCCGATTCCCTCAAGCCTACCCTCGTGTCGGGACCTAGGAACACCAATTGGGTCAACCCCGGCCATATAATCTGTGCAAAATTCAATCACCTCCTCGGCGGCATAACCTTCCATGATACTCCCCTCGGGTCGACGACGAGTCCTTACGTATCCCTTCAATACACCCATAAATCTCTCAAATGGATACATGTAGCGCAGGCACACGGGTCCACAAAACTTAATTTCTCTGATAAGGTGAACAATCAGATGGACCATAACATCAAAAAAGGATGGAGGGAAATACATCTCGAGCTGACAAAGAGTTGTAACCACGTCGCGTTGCAAAGCGTTCAGTCCATCGGGATCAATTACCTACGAGGACACAGTTGCGCCAAATATTCATATCAGAAAAATCTTCTAATTAAGCTCCACAAATGGAGGTAGTGAACTTATAGTACGAGTGCACGTACTTACCTTGCAAGATATTGCGTTGAAGAAATAACATAGGTTTGTGATTGTCTCTCTGACTTTAACTGGGAGAATGCCTCTGATAGCAATGGGAAGCATCTGTGACATCAATACATGACAGTCGTGGGACTTCATGCCAACCAGTCTTAGGTCCTTCATAGACACAAGTTTTTTCAAGTTCGCGGAGTACCCACATGGAACTTTAACACCGTGCAGGCACCGACAGAGTTCTGTTTTTTCGCTCTTGGGCAACGTATAGCAGGCCGGGGGGAGGTATGTACGCTTTCCATTCTCTAAAGGTGCAAGCTCAGTCCTTATCCCCATTTCCACCATGTCACGACGAGCTTTTACACCATCCTTTGTCTTTCCCGGAATGTTCAACAACAAACCAATCAAACTGTCACAGACATTTTTCTCTACACGCATTTCCATCTACCAAGCTCCCAAGCTTAGAGCTACAAACTTGGAACTACACAATACAGCTAGCTTGCAAGTAGAGAGGAAGGGAGATCTAGAGGGAGAGAGAGATAAGTGTCGACGATTAAGCGTACCTTAAAGAGAGGGGCGCAATCAACTTCCCTCCAGCCTGCACTGATCACCCTAGCAGTGTAGCTGGAACTTTCGTCACAAACAGAGGGACACAGAGTGCAACAGAACAAATTAAAGAGCAGCTAAGCAATGGTCGAGTGGGGTTTTCCTTATAATGGACATTTTTCTAACGGTAAATACATGAAATAACCGTCAGACTAACTTAGGTAATTTTCCGCTCACATATTCTATCGGTAAATATGTGTACGAACTGTTAGATGATGCATAACACTCGAGCATGAGTTTTTCTATTGGTAAATATGTGTATTTACCGTTAGAATATACATTACTGAGCAAATATATGTGTTTTCCTATCGGTAAATATGTGTACTTACCGTTAGATCATGCATGACATGGCACGCACATGAGTTTTTCTATCGGTAGATATGTGTACTTACCATTAGATGATGCATGACCCTCGAGCATTAGTTTTTCTATCGGTAAATATGTGCATTTACCGTTAGACTATGCACGACTGAGCAAATATATGTGTTTCCTATCGGCAAATATGTGTATTTACCGTTAGAATATGCATGACTGAGCAAATATATGTGTTTTCCTATCGGTAAATATGTGTACTTACCGTTAGAGGAGGTACTGGTACCAAACTGGGACAAACATGCACATGCCATTTCTCACATTCAAGGAATCATATCAATGTAACATCAAACAGATCTTACATCAAACGGATCTTAACTAGAAGATAAAGCAATATATTTCAAGAAATGCTAATTTGTGGATTAACTAGGAGACACAAAAATACTTTTCGTAGGTAGTTGGGACTTCATCTTGCCAAAGAAATTACAGATGCCAGTTCACAAATTCAGGTACAAACATACACGTGCCAGTTCACCAATACAAATTCAGGTACAAACATATACATGCCAGTTCACAAATTGAAGTGCATGCCTGAAACAGCAGTACAAATACACACCTACCTACCAATACAATTAAATACACAAATACTCCCTGCACATTTAAGTTCATGTCCCAATTAGCAATACATGATACACAAATATACAACAATATACAAATACAACAATTCACACATTCGATGTATATTACAAAAGCCACGTCTGAAATTAACAACAGATCACGACGAGGACCCAGTGGCCCATACATGCATTTTACATAAAAGGGAACCTTTGCAGGTTGCCACAATGCAACTACCGACTACAAGTTAGACCTGATATATCACAAATCCATTCATCCAAAACAGCAAATGTCTGAACCACATTGGACTTAACCATAGGAGTTCAGTTCGAAGACGCCCGAGGAGCTGGAACTGCCGTCGACATACATTTGTACGTATTGGTGATTTCCTCGGACTCAAACTCGATCAACTCAACTCAACTCAACTCAACTCCATTAACAAAAAGAACCTACCTTCCAAGATGTTGTTCTGTGTAGTGATGGTGTAGAATGGCTGTGCAAATAACAACAATTCTTCTTCTCCAAGCAGGTAAGCATCTGGCCACAAGCTGGTGCATGCAAAAAAATGTAAGATGCTTTCTATAGGTCCTGATTTGAGAAACACGCCGGGCTTAAGCATCTTCTCGACCGAGCCAACCAAGATCTCGCCCTTCACGTCCTTCCAGCTCTCGACGGTGATCTTCACCATTTCTTTCGCCAACAAGCCAACGTAGGCAGCGTACTGCGATGAAGAACCGTGAAATACGTTGCCCCTCACGAGCATCATCCAAGGACCTGAACAGATCATAATCATATTGAAAAGAAGACACATCAAAATGAAGGATACAAAAAAGCAGAATTATTGCCATAATCGGATTAGAATAATCTAATAATATTGCAGAAATTTTACGTACCTTCCTTGGGATGCCGACGTCTAGAGGGCGTCGATGGAGGTGCGGAGGTGCAGCGGTCCCCTGTAGAGGTGCGCCGGCCGTCCATGGAGCTTATGGGTTAGGACTACGAGCCCCAGATGAACTGTGAGAATGAAAGAGACATACCCGTGTATTTATACAAATATATATTTTCTATCGGTACGAAAACAGAATACCGTTAGTAATAAAAACATCTGTAGAAGCCGAATGGTTCTATCGGCACAATAAATATTACCGATAGGAATTTTTGTACATACTCTATTGGTGTGTACGTACATTGCCGATAGAATAATACTAGTTGTAGAAGGCCAACAGTTCTAAGATATTTTTTGCAATATTCTACCGGTATAAACATTCATTACCGATAGAATAAAACTATTTGAAGACGAACAGTTCTAAGCAATTTTCTATATATTCTAACGGTAAAATAATCCATTACCGATAGAATAAAAATATTTGTAGAAGGCCAAGTATTCTATCGGCGAACTACATATTGCCGATAGGAATTTTTAATATACTCTGTCGGTATATTTATATAGTAGCGATAGAATAAGTCTAGTTGTTGAAGTCGACCAGTCCTATCGGCGCACAACATTCTTCCGTCAGTACTTATGCATCTCTTCTAACGGCACATATGTTCATCACCGCTAGAGCAAATCATACTATTTATTCTATCGGTAAGTTTCTTAGAAACCGATAGGGAAAATACATCTGTCGGGCTTTTATGACCGCGAGGCACATTTTCTATCGGTTTTCTGCTGTTTCGCTAATAACAGATAGAATATAGGGGTTAGTAGACTGCATTTCTGTACTAGTGTATGGGGCTTGATGTATGGAATATTGTTAAACTCAGTTTTACTCCTCCGGATGATCCGGCAAGTCAGTCTGAGGACGACAGGAGAAAACTGCATTTAAACGCTCGTGCGAAAAATGCACTCTTTGCCGGTTTATCCTTGAATGAGTTCAACCGTGTGAGCAATCTCACGACTGCTCACAAGGTTTGGACCACCCTCGAAGAAATTTACGAGGGCACAACAAAGGTTAAAGAGGCAAAGTTGCTAATGGTGAGGCAAAAATATGAGACATTCACCATGTCATCAACTGAGTCTGTGGATTCCATGTTTACTCGGTTGAATAACATTGTGAATGAACTCAAGGGTCTTAGTGTTGTTTTTACTGACCTTGAGATTGTGAGAAAGATGCTTAGGGCCTTACCGGAAAGCTTCGACACTTTGGTCACGGTTCTCACAAACTCCGATTTATCGACCACAACACTAACCGATCTTTATGGGAACCTCATCACCCATGAGATGCACAAGAAGGAGAAGAAAGAAGCAGCTGAACCCTCGGAGACAAAGAAGAATGCTTTGGCTTTCAAAGCCAACGCAAGGAACGATTCAACCGATGGCTCCTCCGATGAAGACCTCGCACTCATGATGGTAAAAAATACTCAAAAACTTCTTCGCAGGTTGCATAAAAAAGGTGTCAATCTTGACACACGACCAAAGGGACAAAAGCAAAACAACTTCAAGGACATCATTTGCTATGGATGTCATGAGAAGGGACACATAGCTTCAAGATGTCCAAACTAGAACAAGGGGTGGAACAAAAAGAAGAAATTCTTCAAGAAGAGGAATGAAGAAACCAAAGAAGCATACTTTGGAGAATGGATGTCCGGAGGCGAGAGCTCCGACTCCGACTTCGACGACGAAAGAAGTTGCACCAAGAAGATGGCTGGATTGGCTCTCGGCAACATCAACACTTCAACTAGCTCATCCATTTGCCTTATGGCTAAAGGCGATGAAAAGGTACACATCAATGATCCTTCATATGATGATTTAGTTGAAATGATAACCGAATTAAATGAAGTCTTTGGAAAAACTAAAAAGAAGCATAAGGCGCTTAAGGAAGAACATTCTTCCCTACGTGCTCAATACTCTGAACTAAAAGATTCATATGAAAGCTTGCTTATTAAAGATATCACTCATGCTTCATCTAAAGTTGATGTACCCACTTCATGTGACTTAGATAATTCTCCTTCTAGTAGTCTTCATACACCATGTGTTTCAAGTAATAATCTTATAAATGAAAATAATGAACTTAAGGCTCAAGTAAAAAAGCTTGAAAAAGGGTTAGAGAACTGTTATAGAGGAAGAATATCTCTTGATCTAATCCTTAGTAAACAAAAATGCTCTTTTAGAAAAGAAGGTTTAGGATATTTTCAAAAGAAAGGAAAGAAACAAAACTCTAAAACTATATTTGTTAAAGCATGCAACACATTTTGTCATAAATGCCATGAAACTGGTCATTCACATGAAGCATGTCCCTTAATGACTCCAAATTATTTTGATACTTGCTACATGCTTCAAAAGTCGAGGAAAGGCTATGCTATAGCAAAGTATGTTGGTGCACCCATGTTAAATAAAAGGAAGAAATCTATTTGAGTGCCCAAAACTTTGATTGCTAACATTGAAGGACCCAAAGAGGTTTGGGTACCTAAAAGAACTTAATTCTTTTTATGCAGGTGAACTACAAGACCGGTGGAAGGCATTGGGTGCTCGATAGCGGATGCTCCGAACACATGACCGGCAACAAGAAGTTGTTCACCTTACTTAAAGACAACTCAAGCGAGAACCAAGAGATTACCTTTGACGACAATCGTCAAGGAAATATGGTAGGCTTGGGTAAAATTGCAATCTCTAATAATCTCTCTATTTCGAATGTTTTATTGGTTGAATCTCTGAACTTTAATTTGCTTTCCGTTGCACAAATTTGCAATTTTGGTTTTAGTTGCACATTTTTCCCAAAAGAAGTTTTGGTTGAAAGTTTAAAAGATAAAACCTTGATCTTTAAAGGCTTTCGTTTTGGAAATCTTTATTTGGTTGATTTTCACTCAAAAGATGCATCTCTGTCAACATATCTTGTCTCTCAAACCTCAAAAGGTTGGCTATGGCATAGACGACTTGCACATGTTGGAATGCATCAATTGAGAAAACTTTTAAAACGTGATTTAGTTGTTGGCTTAAAGGATGTGATTTTTGAAAAGGACAAACCTTGTAGCGCTTGTCAAGCTGGCAAGCAAATAGCTATTTCATATCCAACTAAGCGCATTCTTTCTACTTGTAAACCTTTGGAACTCCTTCATATGGATTTATTTGGACCTTCCGAGTTCCAAAGTATCGGGGGTAGCAATTATGGTTTTGTGATTGTTGATGATTTTACTCGCTATATATACTTGGGTTTTCTTTATTTCCCAAAAATCTGAAACCCCGATGTTTTCAAAAGTTTTGCAAAACGTGTTTCTACTGAATTCGAATTATCCATCAAGAAAATTCGTAGTGATCATGGTGGAGAGTTCGTTAATTCAACTCTATTTGATTTTTGTGACTCTCTTGGAATCAAACACGAATTTTCTACTTCTTACACTTCACAGCAAAATGGAGTAGTAGAAAGGAAAAATCGAACACTAATAGAAATGGCAAGGACTATGCTAAGTGAGTACGATACTCCTACTCGCTTCTGGGCTGAACCCGTGCATACCGCTTGCTATTCTATAAATCGACTGTATTTGCATCCTCTTCTAAATTTGACTCCTTATGAACTTCTTATTGGGCGTAAGCCAAATATTTCTTATTTTCGAGTGTTTGGATGCAAATGTTATATTCTTAAGAAAAGAAATTTTGGTGGTAAATTTCAAAGAAGAGTAGATGAAGGCTTTCTAGTTGGATACTCCACCACTAGTAAAGCTTATCGCATTTTTAATAAAAATACTGGTTGTATTGAAGAATCCTGTGATGTCGAATTTGATGAAACTAATGGCTCACAAAAGGAGAAAGTTTCTTGCAAAGTTTCAGATGAAGATCTACAAGAAGCCATGAAGAACATAACCATTGGAGACATCAAGCCAAGAGAAGAAGATCAAGAAGATGATGTCAACATTGAGAATGTTGATGAAAATGTATCATCATCTCATGTTGATCATCCAGAACAAGATCAAGATGAAGCAGTACAAGATGAAGCACCAAGGCAACATCAAACGATCACCAAGGATCACCCTCTAGACCAAATATTGGGTGACGTCAGTAAGGGTGTTCAAACTCGATCTCGTATTGCTGCATTTTGTGAACATCACTCTTTTGTATCTTCTTTAGAACCCAAACATGTTAATGAAGCTTTAAATGATCCTGATTGGGTAAATGCCATGCATGAGGAACTTAATAACTTTTCTAGAAATGAAGTTTGGACTTTGGTAGAAAGACCCAAGGATCATAATATAATTGGAACAAAATGGGTTTTTAGAAATAAGCAAGATGAAAATGGTGTTGTAATTAGGAACAAAACTCGTCTTGTTGCTCAAGGCTTCACTTAAGTCAAAGGTTTAGACTTTGGTGAAACTTTTGCACCTGTAGCAAGACTTGAAGCTATTCGTATTATTCTTGCTTATGCATCATGTTTTAATATCAAACTTTTTCAAATGGATGTAAAAAGTGCATTCTTAAATGGTGAAATTTCTGAACTTGTGTTTGTTGAACAACCTCCCGGTTTTGAAGATTCTAAATTTCCAAACCATGTATTTAAGTTGTCAAAAGCTCTCTATGGTCTCAAACAAGCTCCTCGAGCTTGGTATGAGCGACTTAGAGACTTTTTTTATCAAAAGGTTTTAAAATTGGGAAGGTTGATACAACTCTCTTTACAAAGAAAATTGAAAAAGACTTGTTCATTTGTCAGATATACGTTGATGATATTATATTTGGATCTACTAATGAACATTTTTGTTATGAGTTTGGAGAGATGATGTCTAGGGAGTTCGAAATGTCCATGATTGGTGAGCTGAGTTTCTTCCTCGGACTTCAAATCAAGCAACTCAAGAACGGCACGTTCGTGAGTCAAACAAAGTACGTGAAGGACCTGCTCAAGCGCTTTGGGATGGAAGACGCTAAGGCAATCAAAACTCCCATGGAGACCAATGGACATCTGGACATGGACAAAAGCGGCAAATCGGTCGATTCTAAACTTTATAGGTCTATGATTGGTAGTCTTTTATATCTTACTGCATCTAGGCCTGATATCATGTTTAGTGTGTGCTTGTGTGCTAGATTTCAGTCTGATCCTAATGAATGCCATTTAATTGCTCTTAAAAGAATCCTTAGGTATTTAAAATATTATCCCAGTTTAGGTCTTTGGTATCTGAAAGATGCAAATTTTGAATTAATTGGATATTCGGATTCTGATTATGCTGGGTGCAAGATTGATCGTAAAAGCACATCTGGTAGCTGTCAGCTGTTGGGGAGATCCTTAGTATCATGGTCATCTAGGAAACAAAATTCAGTAGCTCTCTCCACAGCTGAAGTTGAATATGTGTCTGCTGGTAGTTGTTGTGCTCAATTATTATGGATGAAGCAGACATTTTTGGGTTATGGGATTATTTTTGATAAAGTGCCACTCTTGTGTGATAATGAAAGTCTCATTAAAATTGCAAACAATCCTGTTCAACATTCTAGAACTAAGCATATTGAAATAAGACACCATTTTATTAGAGATCATGTGGCAAAAGGAGATATTGATGTGAATTATGTTAGAACTGATATGCAACTAGCTGATATCTTCACTCAACCCCTAGATGAATCAAGATTTTGCTTTTTAAGGGGTGAACTGAACATTATTGATATATCAAATGCTAGTTGATGTGCTAAATGTGTTGTTTGTATAAATAATATTATTTTATTCCCTCTCTCGTCTTAGACTAATTCTGGTCGAAATTGACCAAACTGACAGTGAGTTTAGTGCTTAGGAGCCTGGTCTTAGTTTCTGATCGAAGTCATTGACCTAACTGACAGTCAGTTTCACAAACTGACAGTCAGTTATGTACAATTGACTTTGGTCGTAGCCCATGTGTGTGTTCAAGTCTCAAACTGACTGTCAGTCTCATACACCGACTGTCAGTTTCAAAACTCAGTTATGTGAACTGACTGTCAGTATGGTACACTAATTGTCAGTTCCATGTTTCTGAATTTGGAACTGACTGTCAGTTTATCAAACTGATTGTCAGTTGAGGGATCCTGAACCCTAAATTCCCCGTTCTGTTTTCTTGTCTTCTTGGCTTCTTCTCGCCGCCGTTTCCTCTTCTTGCCTCCTCCTCCTTGCGCCCTCTCACCACCACTCATCACCGGTGACCTCTTCACCGCCGACGAGCTGCGCCGCCGCATCTTGCAGTTCCTCACCATCGTGCGCCGCCGCCTTCCTTGCTCGGTTCGACCACACCGGCCGCTGTTCCTCTGTTCCCCGGTTTTGCTCCTCGGCACCACACTCCCTCATCGTGTGCAGTGATCGTGGACCTCCTCGTCGTACTGAGCTTTGTCCCTGTGGTCATTTTGGCCGTCTTCTCCGCATCGGCTTCCTCGACCACTTCAGTTCGTTCTCGGCCTCCTCAGTTAAGGTCTCTATTTTTCTCTCCTCCGTTTTCAGTCATTTCTTTGTCATGTCTGATAAGCCAGGACCGTCTCGTCGTGTTGCTCGACGGAAGAACGCGGCTAATAGCCAGCGTTCATCGGGTCAACCGACTGAGACCCGGCCTTCACCTCCGCCTGAGCGCGTGCCCGTGGGTTATTCCAGGTGGCACGCGAGCCGCCTTCGCTCCCTTCGCTCAGTGAACCCCTACCTCTCGCCGCGTCCCACTGGTCGCGACGCGTGCGACGTTCTCACCTGCTACACAAACCTCCACCTAGACCTGTTCACCAGCGTTTATAGCTACGCACACATTTTATCTCACCGCTCTCTGTCATGGGGGACGATTGCCTCTCGCACAGTCATCGCCAGCCTCGCAGACCTTTTTGGCACTGTAGGGATCCGCGACCTCGTCGCCGATTCCTCTCTGCACTGGGCTGAGGGGCCCATTCGTCAGTTCTATGCCACTGTCTTCATCTCCCCTCAGCGCGACTTCATGACCTTCATAACGGGCCTCTAGGTCTACACCGTCACGAAGGAGCAGCTGGAGTCAGCGCTTGGACTGGTACACCCTCCTTCTGGACGCCAGCTCCATACCCTTCTAGACCTTGAGCGTCGGGAGGTGGCCATGCTTTATTCCGGCCCCTTCCAGCTCCGTCGCATCGTTGGCTTGCGCCGCGATGTTGATCTGGCCCTACGGATCCTCCGGCTCACTTTAGTTCCCATGAACGGAGATAGGGCCAGAGTCACCTATCTAGGGCTCCACGTCCTGATTTCTATCTTCCAGGAGGAGTCCTTCGACATTGCTGATCTCATCATTAGCGAGATTCAGCACGTCCTTCTCTCTCCGCGCCGTCAGTTGATATACGCTCCGTATATCATGGCGGTGCTTCTTCACATCCATGCTGTCGACTCTGAGCTTCCGAGGCCCCATCATCCTTTGCTTTTCTATCCTCCGGGCCAGGCTGATTACCGGCTCGGTGCTCGCCCCGCTGCAGCTGTTGGCCTTGATTCTTCCGCATCAGATGATGATGCTGCGGGGGAGTCAGAGGACGAGGCTCCTGCTCAGGAGACTGCTCCAACTCCAGCTACGGGGACAGGCATCGGATCGGCATCTTCCTCTAGCTCTCGGCTTGATCAGGTGATCCAAGTGCAGTAGCAGATCCTCGGCACCCAGGCGGAGCATCATCAGATGTTGCTCCGTTTGCTTGCTCAGCAGGAGGAGATTCTGCGGCATCTACCTTCTTCATCTTCTCCTGCCCCTCGCAAGAGGGCCCGCCAAGCTTCGTCTTCACCGAGCACAGCTTCAGGACCAGCTGATTCGGCTCCTGCAGCACCAGCTCCGATTCCAGTTGCTCCTGCTCCAGCAGCTACTCCGCCCCTATCTCCTGTGGGCGACGCATCTGGGTCTCCAGCAGGCTCCGGAGATACAGATGTTTTAGGAGTTTCTTCAGATGATGAGCATTAGGCTCTACTTTGATGTATTGTCTCCCTTTTTGTGCTTGATGCCAAAGGGGGAGAAGTATTTTGGTTTGGTTATTATATGTTTTGGAGATGTTGGATTTTTTTTTTACTTTGTGGTTGCATGTTATTGGATATTTTGGAGTTGTTGGATATATTTTGGTTTATTATAATATATGTTCTTTTGGATATGATGTATCTCTTGATATTTTGTGCTCTGATACTGGTTTTGTATGCTCGGTTGTTTCGATATCTCTTTGATGATATATGCTCTGATTTTATGACTTTGCGATGAGATATATATGTATGACCAGTTGATGCTTTGATACACATATTGTTGAGATATCATGAGATTTGTATGCTCTTAACTCACATGAGGTTTTTGTGATGATATATATATGATTTTTACGCTCTGATACCTATGTTGGTTTATGCTCCGATGAGTTTATGATTTACGCTCTGACATTTATGCATACACTCAGGGGGAGCATTATTTTATCTTTGTAACACTTGTTGTCATCAATCACCAAAAAGGGGGAGATTGTTGCATCTAGGTCTTCATGCCTAACCCTAATTTTGGTGATTAATGAAAACAAAGTGTTTCGGACTAACTGTACTTTTAAGAATATTTGATACAGAGTTAATCGGGAAGAAATACAAGATGAACATGACGTACCTGATGCAAAATAAAAAGCACAAGTCGCAAAGAGCAGGAACGAGACGTAAAAATCATGAAGATGCGAAAGACCTAAGGTATTATGAGTTTCTATTTTTTACTGATTTCGGCGTTTGGAGTTGATCGGTTAGGAAAATTGTTTTTAGTTTTAACCGTACTATAAAGAGGGGTGGTAAAAATCCTCTCTTTATCTCCAATATAAACCGAGAAACTTAGGTCATTGCATTGCATCATTTTGGTTAGATTTGTTTTGAACTTGATTTGAGAAACTTGGATTTTCAGTTCAGTTTTTGACAGCAGAAGAGTTTTTCAATTTTCTAGAAAGATATAAGCAGATCTGGTTTTTCCTTCTGTTGACAAAAATGTAGTCCTTGAAATTATATTTCAAACGAGCTATTAAACACCTCTTTTGGATTTCTGAATTTAAAGTTATCTCTGTTTTTGTTCAGATTGACTGTCAGTTTGCTGAACTGACTGTCAGTTTGTGTTAACTGACAATTGTCCAGAGAGAGTGTTTTTTGTGCTCAAATTTTTTGTACTAAACTGACTGTCAGTTTGTCCATACTGACTGTCAGTTGGGGATTCGACCACAGTGTTTTTAACTGAGTTTCTATTGGATTTTGGTCGAGTCTGTGGTCGAACTGACTGTCAGTTTGCATAACTGACTGTCAGTTGTGGGTTTCAAGTTTCCTTAAACGACCACGAACGGCTAGCAAATTTTCATCCATAAATTTTGTCGGCCGTTGTGCACTAAACTGACTGTCAGTTAGGCAAACTGACTGTCAGTTTGAGTTGCTGATTTTCAGCCCTAGCTCCAACGGTTCATTTGATCCTTGAGGCTATAAATAGGTGTTTTGGGCATGTATTTCATACAACAAGCAGTAGCATTTTCTTATACACTCTTGAGATTTAGTTTTCTACTTAAAATCTTGATCTTTTGATCAAGTCGAGTGTTTTCCGATCCACCGAGCACTTCAGTTCATTTGCATTTGCATTCACTTAGTTTCTTGGTGCGTGTTTGGAGGTCAAGAGAAGACCTCGCTGCCTGTTACTCTTGGTGAGCGCCCTCACCTAGACGGTTCGGAGGCGTGGCCGTTGACCTCTCCAGAACGGAGATTGTCGGAGAGGCTCGGCAAATTTGTACAAGGCATTGGTGCTCACCTTTCCGGAGTGGACAAGGAGCAACCGTTAGTTGATAATACTCTTCGTGAGTATTGAGGCAAAACTCAAGTGACTTGAGTGCTTCAACGAGGACTAGTGGAGACTGGGCGAGTCTCCGATACCTCGGTAAAAATTACTGTGTCCGTTCTCTTTTCCCCTTACTTATATTATTTGTTCTTGATTTGCATTTATTTGTTTTAAGCTTTAAGTTTTTAAAAGCCTCCTATTCACCCCCCCTCTAGTCGGCATCCTTGATCCAACAGCGACATCATTCGCGACTTTGTGAAGAATCGGGTGAGCCCCCTTTGTGAAAGGGCTCATCCGGCTTGGGAGATCAAGTCCATGGCAGACAACACCCTGGACTACAACGAAGGTATGTGATTTCGACACTGAAACCTCATACTTCCGTGATGTACTGTCTAATTGGCATCCTGGGAACAGTCCTGCCTTCGCCCGAGGTCGAGAGGCGGACAAATTAGCTCCTCAGGGCCTACAACACTGAAGTGGAGGGCCCCAAGGGATCGCCTCGCCCACAGAGCTTGGTTCACGCTGGCGACGACCTCAAACAGGAGCGCCGAAAGGTATGTCACCTTTCACTCAGCTCCTATTCGCAAGTCTCATGTATACTCAGCACTGACAAATTTGTCGGGATGAAATAGCTCCTGGGGAGATTCGCAGAGGCGACATTCCCAAGTGAAAACGTCGGTTCCCTGGGGAAGCTGACGGTAAAGAACGTGAAGAAGATCTCCTCGAAGCCCAGGACGAGGAATCCTGCCCCCAAGAAATCCAAGCAAACTCTTGGGGAAGGGTCTTCAAGGAGCACTCCTCCTACCGCAAGAAAAACTGCGGTAAGATATCACATACCTCATGTTCTTCCAGGTATAAACTGGAATCATTTCTTCGTCGTACAAGGCGAGAGGAGCGAGGAGGAGGAAGACGACGTTCCCCTGATCCGCCGGAGGAGAAAAGTAGCAGATTCTCCATCCGGCGAGACTTCACCTCGTCCCGTGGAAACAGAATCAGCCGTAGCGGACCCCGCAACCGCCGGGAGTCCCGTGGTTGCGGGCGAGATCCCCGCCCCCGAAGCCCCAGAGGCTTCAGGGTCAGTTGCTTCTCCCTCCCTGGTTGAAGGGACGACCACGGTAAAACTTCCTCATAGTCTTATCTTCTCAGTTTTCTCTTGTACATGTGTTTATCGGATTTACACTTATACAGTGAGAAGAACTTCTCCCTGCGACTCCTGTGAGTCCCAGGGAGGCAAATCCTCCACTCCTGCGGACAGGAGAGGAGATGACCGAACAAGACCTTGCGACCAACACGAGTATCGCGGATGAAGTGTCGGCTCCAGCAGTCCAGGAGCCCCCCAGGCCTTCCAATGTATCGCTGTCAACCGGACAGGTTACCCAGGTATGAATTCTTACCACTTAGGTCTTTATCATCCCTTATGAATATGCTTACAGGAGAACATACATAGGGAGAAAAGGCCCTGTTTACAAAGAGGAAGACTAGGACGGACAACGACTATCCTCTTTCTCATGGAGAGCCTTCCCTGAAATCCCAGAAGCTGATGGGATTTCAAATAAGGTAAGAACCCCTGGTTGGTTTTGCTCTGAGTTGGATTGTGGCGACTACCAACGTAATCGTCAATTCCTTTTCTTTTTTTATAAGCGTAAAGAGGTAGCACTGAGCCCTTCAGCCGCCCCGGGGAGGGTTGAAGTTGCTACTGGTGCCGAAGCCTCCGGTGAGGAGCGCTCTGTCCCTCTGGTCCAGGAAGTCGTCTGGGCCTCGAGGGATGAATCAGGCACAGAGACCCAGTTGCAAGCAGCAGAACCTGCGACTGAGACCCAGCAGGCGCATCCACCTGCTGCTCCTGTCGAGGGCGAGACGGGTCCCTCGACTAGACTTCCCGCCATCCCGGAGGATATTTCATTTCGGGAGTATACAGAGGTATGATGAACATCTCTTTTGGTACCTGAATTGTGCATAGGACACCACTGAATTCTCTTTGTATTACAGGAACTATCCCGTGTAACGGCCAGATCGATCGCTATGGTGGCGAGCATCGAGGCCATACAAAGAGAGAGAGACTACTTGCGCAAGTAAGGATAAATGCCCTCCAATTTGTACAGATACAAATTCATTATGACAATCATCTTTTCTGTCACAGGGAGGTTGCTTCTCTAAAGAGGTACTTGGCCGCTAACAAGCTCAGGTCGATCTCCATGGTTTCGAAGCAAGAGGTCGAGCTTAATGACTTGCGGTCACGGCTCTCTGGTAAGTCGATTCCTGACTAGGAAGACTTGACTTCATAGTTTAGACTGTTGATAACAATCTTTTTACTGCTGCGCAAGCAAGTCAAATAAAACGGCTTGATCAGGATAAGGCGGTCCTCCAGTTCTCCATTAACTCTACCCGCAAGGCGAACAGAGACCTGAGCCAATCCATCTTCGAAAAGCTAAAGATGATGGCCCGTCTCCTGAGGGCTGATGTGGTCGAGACGACAAAGGACGACCTCAGTTCGAGCGACTGGTCCACACTGGTCATGGCCCAAGCGGAGTCACTTCTCGAGTATCTTCTTGAAGATACACGGCGACGGCAAGAGGCGATCAGAACCAGGGTTCGATCAGCAGCCTCCGCCATTCTCTGCCGGTTTCGTCTCCACCGCGGCCCAGATATGGATCTGAATCCACTGGTGGGACCGGTAGAGATCGAGAGTGAAGAGCAACTGGAGGCGATCATGGAGGAAGTCAATCCCCTTGTAGATAAACTCCTGACCGAGCTCGGGATTGTGTAATCCCTACAATTGTATAGATACAACCTGTAGAATGCAATGCATGTACTAATTGATTTTGAAAGAAAGTATATATATATATACATATTTTTTTGTTGTTTCATATTATAAGCATATCCCCCTAGCCCCCGCCTGTGATTATAGATACTGAAGACTTAGTGTTATAAACACAGGAGAAATACGAGTGTAATGACCAAGGGTGTGCGATCTGACCAACAATTATGATCAATGTAACGTCTAATCTTGTTGCAAACCGGTAGCCACTCAGGCGACCAAGGACCTACTAGCAAGCCCCGTATGTGTTGAGAAACGGCTTATTTAGGAGTGACTTGTCTAGAAGTGGTCGTAAGATCGGCCAGCGAATCCGATTAGAACGTTGTAGTGATGTAACCGCCGGCGACCAGCCCCCGAGTCAAGTTCGTAACACATGGGCATGAAGGGAGATGTTCATCGTATGAAACCAAAAGACTTTTTGTTTTATTAAACAATGCTAATTGAACAGGAAAAGGGATAGAATACTTACACGTAAAACTTACGTAGTTGATCGATGTTCCAAGTATTGGACAGAATTCGACCATCCTCCATGGCTAATCGGGCTGATCCTGGTCGCGACACTGAAACAACAGTGTAAGGGCCTTCCCACTTCGGGGAGAATTTGTTGCAATTAGATTGGTCTTGAATCTTTTGTAAAATCAGGTCGCCCACGTGAAGACTACGTGGTCGCACCCTTTTGTTATGGTACTTGCGCAAAGCTTGCAAGTATGCCGCGGACTTGATTAAAGCGCGATCACGCCTTTCTTCTAAGAGGATGAGATCCTGTGATCGCTGTTCAACCTGATCAACTCGTTCGAATTGCTCTGTCCGAACAGATCCAATACTAACTTCCATAGGCAGTACGGCCTCGGCCCCATAGACCAGATGGAAGGGCGTCTCACTGGTGGCTCAACTAGAAGTAGTTTGTAGTGCCCATAGAACGGTGTAGAGCTCGTCTGCCCAAGCCCCCGAGCGAGTCTTTAGGCGATCAAAAACACGTTTCTTGATACCTTGCAGTATCTGCCCGTTGGCCCGTTCCACGGCACCATTGCTCTGTCGATGCGCCACAGAAGCAAAGCACACCTTGGTCCCAATCTGATCGCAGTAGTCCAGAAAAAGACCACTGGCGAACTGAGAACCATTGTCTGTGATGAGACGTCTTGGAACACCGAATCGAGCAACAATGTTCTTATGGAAGAACTTTTGTGCTGCTGATGCGGTAATATTTTGTACCGGTTCGGCCTCAATCCACTTTGTAAACGTGTCAATGGCTACGAATAGAAACTTATACCCATTGACCGCTTGTGGCATAGGACCAACAATATCCATCCCCCAGACAGCAAAAGGCCATGCGAGGAGAATGGTTTGTAACGCATAGGCAGGTTGATGAACCTGTCTCGCGTGAAACTGACACTGAGGACACATCTTGACCATATGCTTGGCATCATCGAGTGCCGAATGCCAGTAGAATCCTTGTCGAAAAGCTTTCCCGACCAGTGTCCGATATGACGCATGCGCACCGCATACACCGTCATGTATTTCTTTCAAGAGAGATTTACCTTCCTCCTGAGATATGCAGCGCATGAATACTCCTTGAGTACCCTTTTTATACGAAACTCCCTCTATGAGCTTGTACAGACGCTCTTTTCGAATCAACCGATCGCTTTCGGTTTCATCCTTGAGTAGGGTCCCATGTTCAAGATAGACTCTCAATGGATGAGTTCAATCCTGTTCCTGACTGAGGTTGGTAACGCAGGCTATTACCGGATCATCCTCGATCGAAGTCATGATCGAAGGACGGTCCAAGTGTTCAATGAACACTCCTGCCGGAGCGGATGTGCGTGAGGACCCAATATTGGATAATTGGTCTGCGAGAATGTTGTCCTTTCGCGGGATGTATCGGACCTTGAAATGGCTGAAGTGTTTTTCGAATCTCCTTACTTCCCCCAGGTAATGAGCCATTGTCTCATCGGAGGTGCTGTACTCCTTGTTTACCTGGTTTACGACCAACTGTGAGTCTCCCCTCACCACTAATCGACGGACTCCGAGGAATTTTGCTGCCCGGAGCACTGCAAGAAGACCTTCATACTCTGCTGCTTTGTTGGTCGCAACAAAGTGTAGTTGGATGACATACTTAAGCTGTTCGCCCTGGGGCGTAACTAAGACCACTCCTGCCCCTGAGTGTTGAAAACTACGGGAACCATCAAAGTACATTGTCCAGTGATCGGGGCATTCCAGTTCCTCGAACACCTGCACGGGTGGCTCAGGGTTGGTCCATTCGACCACAAAGTCGGCCAAGACCTGAGACTTAACCGTCGTGCGGGGCGTGAAATGGACATCAAAAGCACCGAGTTCGACCGCCCATTTGGCGATTCGACCAGATTTCTCTGGATTTCGGACAATATCCCCCAGAGGAAAGAAGGAGGGTACTGTGATCTTGTGAACTTGGAAGTAATGTCGTAGCTTACGGGAAGCCATCAGTAGCGCGTAAAATCTTCTGGACCTCAGGGTATCGTTCCTTAGGACCATGAAGTACCTCGCTTACATAGTTGATCCGTTTGAAACCTAGCCTTGGTTTTCGCACTAGGCTCGCCCAGATTCTAATATGCGGAATTATGGGATCTTACTCGGAAATACCGAAACCCAAAGGTTGATCAAAAACACAGCTCAAAGTAATTGCACAACTCTTTATTTCAAAGAGGGCTTTACACATCGAACGTTAAACACACTTGCCTACGTCGAAGGAACTATAAGTGTCTAAAACTCAAATAAGTTCTATGACTCTTCGATGATCTAAACTAGACCTATTACAAGGTATTTATAGTCCAATCGTATGAGTACGTATCAGACTTAGTAATCCTAAACGTATTAGACTCATATAACTAACTTAACTAATCCTAAACAGATAAGCTTAGTTATATATATAGGATTACAATTCCGAACAGGGAATGAATTCCTTTTCCTGGTCGCGAACCAATCCATGGTCGCGAAACCTTTCCGAGCACGGTTAAGGTCGCAAAGCCGTATGCGATCAGGACTTGGTCGCGAATCCGTATGCGATCAGGACTTGGAGATCCTCCCGGATCATGACTCCCTTGTTGAGAAGGAGCCAACCCCCGTTGCGACCTCTCGATCAAACTGGAGATGTGAAAATTGGGCTTGTCCATCTTCTTTTATGTACCACTTTGCCGCACGTGCTCGTTGATCTTTCCGACCGATTCGAAAAGTCTCCTTTGTGCCACTGCGGGTGGTAGTCACTTTCCTCTCCAGAATCACATCTTCACGTAAAGGTTCGCCTCGTTGATAGACCAAGTCTTCAACAGATGGTACTATGGTATCTGGCTCATCATCCAACATTGAAGGCTCGAAGAGTTTGAGGTGCTCAACATTGACAACCGAGTAAATATCCATGTATGGAGGTAACTCAAGCTGACAAGCATTATTACCCACTTTCCGCAAAATCTGAAAAGGACCATAACGAATGGGTTTGAGCTTCTTACCTTCACCTTTAAGTCTCTCCTTACTCAAATGTAACCATACCATCTCACCTTCTTGAAATTGCGCATCAACTCGGTGCCGATCATGTCGCGCCTTGTACTTGAGTTGAGCTTTCAGCAAGTTCTGTTCAACCTCACGATGGAGTCGTTGAATACCTTCCAGGAACTTTTGTGCTCGATCCTAATCAGATGCTTCCTTGCTGTTCTGTGCTGAGGTAGGGATCACAAACTCCATATCGAATGGACTCTGTGGTAGAAATCCTAAACAGACCTCAAACGGAGACTTTCCAGTCGAACCATGCACTGCTCGATTAAAAGCAAACTGTAGGTACGGTATGCTTTCATCCCAGGTCTTCGGGTGCTTCGAGTTATATCCTCTCAAGAGATGAACGACTGTGCGATTAACCACCTCGGTTTGACCATCAGTTTGCTGATGAAAAGCAGTACTCCTCCTTAGCTTGGTGTCCATCATCGTCCAGAGCGATCGCCAAAAGTGACTAAGGAACCGGGTATCGCGATCAGACACAATAGAAGTCGGCAGTCCGAAGTGTGTCCAAACGTGTTGAGAGAATACCCGAGCTGCCTCTTCTCCCGTGATAATCTTCCGACAAGGTATAAGAACAATCATTTTGGAGAACCGATCAACGACCACGAATAGATAGTCATTGCCACGTCGGGTCTTAGGCAATCCTCCCAAGAAATCCATGGATATGCTCTCCCATGGTCATGATGGAACCGGCAAAGGAGTGTATAAACCTAATTTTCGGTTTGCCGGTTTCGAGATGCTGCAGAGACCGCAGCCTCGAACAAACCTAGCCACATCTTGTTGCATACGCGGCCAGAACACATGTCGGTGAAGATTTTGCAACGTCTTTGTAACCCCAAAGTGACCAGCTACCTTCAATGTGTGCGCTTCTCGCATCCATTGAGTTCGAGGTGCTCCACGAGGTATGCAAAGTAAATTGCCCTTGTACAAGAGTCCTTCTCGACGAACGAACTCTGTAGGGTTCCCTGTTTCGACCTCAGTCAGTGCTATTTGAAAATCAGGGTCTTCACTGTACATAGTGACATAGTCATCATGACATGATGGCTCGATCTGCATGAACACTGATAAACAGAGGGTTGTAACTGGTGGTCGCGACAACATATCCGCCAATTTGTTGTGTACACCCTTCTTGTACTTAATCACCAGATTAAACTGCTGCAGATACGACATCCACTTCATGTGCCGAGCTTGCTGTAGCTTGGACTGAGTTTGCAAATATTGCAATGGTTGATGGTTGGTGTGGACAACCGTCTCTTTCCCCAAGAGATAACACCGCCAATGTTTCACGGCCTGATGCAGTGCGCATAACTCCTTATCATAAGTCGGGTAGTTCTTCTGAGCTCCCTGGAATAACTCGGAGTGATATGCTACTGGTCGACCTTCTTGCATGAGCACTGCGCCCATCGCATAACCTGAGGCATCGGTTTCTAGCTCGAACGGTTTCTGGAGATTCGGCAAAGCTAACACAGGCGCCTCGCTGATCTTCCTTTTCAGCAAGAGAAACGTGTCCTCATGTTTCCTTGTCCACTCGAACTTCTGATCGATCCTGGTTAATGCATGCAATGGAGAAGCCATAATCGAGAAGTGTCGGATGAACTTCCGAAGGTATTGGCATGCTCCCACAAAACTACGCACATCCGTAACTGTTCGCGGTCGCGGCCATTCGCGAATCACTTTGACCTTGTCCGGGTCGATTTGCAACGTACCGTTGCCGATTATGAATCCGAGGTAAAGTAGAGTTTGCTGACCGAACTCGCACTTCTTACGGTTGAGGCGAAGTCGATGTTGCCAAAGCTGTTCGAACACCTTTTCGACATGAATGAGGTGCTCATCCCACGAACGACTATAAACCAATATGTCGTCGAGATACACGATCACAAAGTCGTCGATGAACGGTCTCAATACGTCATTCATAAGACGCATGAAAGTTGCCTTGGTGTTGCAGAGACCAAACGGCATGACCAGCCATTCGAACAGACCTTGCCGTGTTTTGAACGCGGTCTTCCATGTATCCTCCTCTCGGATGCTGACTTGATGATATCCTGACTTAAGATTCAATTTGGAGAAGACAACAGCATGCTTCAATTGGTCTAGCAGGTCATCAATACGAGGAAGGGGGTACCGGTTCTTGATGGTGATCTTGTTCAGTGCTTGATAGTCGATGCACATACGCCAAGTCCCATCTTTCTTTGGTACTAACACCACAGGAGATCCACAAGGTGAACTACTCGGTTGAATGACACCATTGTTCAGCAACTCACCAAGTTGTCTCTTGATCTCTTCATTCTCCAATACTGAGTTGCGATACATACTCAGATTGGGCAGTGTCGCATCGGACACAAGCTGAATTTCGTGCTCGACTGGACGTTTCGGCGGACGACCCTGGGTAGTCTCGAACAGATCACTGTATTTCTCCAGCAGTCCCGACAAACGACCAGAATCCTCTCGGCACGCCAGCGACAATGCTGGTCGAGTACCCTCACCTTGATCAATGGGTCGAATCATGACAATTACATTCTTGTGACATGCATTAACAATTCGTTTGGCTTGATTTGCGGTAATTAAGTTCGAAGTGTTGACGTGGATGTCTCTACTGATCACGAACTTAACTCCGTCTTTGGTGAGGTCGTACTCTTGCGCTCGCCGATGGAAGTGAGTGTCTCGATCATACAGATACGGACTCCCAAAGATCACCTGACAGATATCGATAGGGACAACATCGCATTGCACCTCATCGATATATCATGCAGAGATCGCAAACTTCAACACACACTGACTCGTAATCTGTTGGTTTACGTCGGATGTAAACCAACCCAGCGGATATGGTCGCGGGTGTGTGGTTGTTTTCAAACCAAGTCGCCGAACCAGTCCAGCGGAGACCAGATTCTTCTGACTTCCTGGATCGAATATCGCTGCGACCACTTCGTGCTTCACCTGGATGTTGATGGTGAACAAGTCCTCCGTTGGGTGATGGTCGTTTGGTGGATCGGAACCCTTCTCCTTCGGCATTGCCATCAGAGACAAGGTCGTATCCGCCTCATTAACCGAATTCACTCGGACAACTTCTTCGTCGGGTGAAGTCGCAGTAGCCGTGGCTATTCTTTTCCCTGGTCCGTTTTTCTTTGGTCGAAGTTCAGGATGAAGCTTGTAACATTTGTCCTTGGTATGCCCCGTGACTTGACAATTTTCGCAAAAGGCACCCGTGCCCGATTTTGAAGCGTTCTTCTTCGGACTCGGCTTTTTCTTTGTCGAGGTCGCATTTTCCTTCGTGCTTTTGTCGCTGCGGGATTTATTCTTCTTCTCGATCGCCATAGCAGTTGTGCTCACGGTCGCAATGTCTTTGACACCGAACAGACTTAGCTCAGTACTGATCGATTTCTGAAGTCCAGATGTGTACTTCCGAAATACCTGAGGGTCGGATAGTGAGATGCCAATGACCATTGCTTGTCGCCGAAACTCTGTCGTATAGTCTTGGACGGTTTGGTCGCGCCGTTGGTACAATCTGTGCCAACGCTCCCATCTCTCCTCAAGGTAACCCATCGGATAGAATTCTTGTCGCAGAAGTCGTTTGAATTGACCCCACGCAAGGTCGTCAGCTTCACCACTGGCGACAAGGGCCTTCCACCATGTCTTGGCGTGGTCCTTCATCTTCAAAGGTGCAAATTTGACCTTTTGAGCGCTACTAAACCCTTTCAGGTCAAAGTAGGTCTCAAGTTGGTCGATCCAAGAATCCAGCTTCTCGGCATCGATCACCCCATCATATATGGGTATATCAATCTTAGCGTCGACTTTAAAAGATCCGACAGCTAAGGAGGTGTTGGCGAGGTCATCGGTCTTGTGGTCGCCTTCGTCTTCATCTTCGTCTGCCCTGCGCAAGTCTTCACCAGTCTTCTCACCCATAACCTTCTCTACTTCAGGAGGTACAATCATGGCCTGCTGCTTAATCCAAGCAAGCACGGTTTCCATGTCGGTGGAGAGCTTAGCCACTTTTTCGGCTAGGTTAGCTTGAACGGAGGTATCGTCAGACATTGTCGGAGACGCGGCTGTAGGAACCGTCAATTGATCGCCTGGAATTTCGCCGGAAGTTTTGTAACCCTGGCGAGTCTTCACCATCCACAGGATAGGAAAGTCGCTCTGATACCAACTTGATCCGTTTGAGACCTAGCCTTGGTTTTCGCACTAGGCTCGCCCAGATTCTAATATGCGGAATTATGGGATCTTACTCGGAAATACCGAAACCCAAAGGTTGATCGAAAACACAACTCAAAATAATTGCACAACTCTTTATTTCAAAGAGGGCTTTACACGTCGAACGTTAAACACACTTGCCTACATCGAAGGAACTATAAGTGTCTAAAACTCAAATAAGTTCTATGACTCTTCGATGATCTAAACTAGACCTATTACAAGGTATTTATAGTCCAATCGTATGAGTACGTATCAGACTTAGTAATCCTAAACGTATTAGACTCATATAACTAACTTAACTAATCATAAACTGTCGTAGTATTAAGAATACCCCGGCAGGTTTTGAAGACGATCCTAGCGGAGATTACGCAGCGCGGGTTGACCGGGTGACCGGTCCTCCCCCGCCGGACAAACACAAGAATTGACACGTGGATTTATACAGGTTCGGGTCCCGGTGGGGGCCCTAGTCCTGTCGACGCGCTCCCGACCGGAGCCGGCTGGGGAGGCTCTCTCCGGGGGAGAGGCTTCCGGAGCACGTATGTGAGTTTAGCTATTCCAAATAATAATGAGCTGATCCTTTACAACAGAGGGGTACAAGGGCTATTTATAGCCCCCAAAAGAAGCAAAAAACCTAAACTACCCCGGAAGTCACCGTCGGATTGAAGGGTAAGACCGTCCTTCTCCCGGTCAAACGTCTTGGATGCTTGACAGGTGGTCGCTGATTCCCGAGGCGTCCCTCGCGTGACCTGCACGTGATAAACAAACAGGGATTTTACCTTTTAGGAGGGCGGTGACGTCCGGGACCCCTTCCGGAGAGCAGGGTCCCGGGAGCCTAAGAGGCGGCGCCCGGGGCAGGCACCGGGGGCCACTGTCCACGGGAGAATGACGATACCCGGGACGCCCGGGGGGCAAAGTCCCGGGGGCTAGATGGCGGCGCCCGGGGCAGGCACCGGAGGCCACTGTCCCCGGGCCAATGGCGGCGCCCGGGACATGCCCGGGGGGCACGGTCCCGGGGGGCCAAATGGCGGCGCCCGGGGCAGGCACCGGAGGCCACTGTCCCCGGGCAAATGGCGGCGCCCGGGACATGCCCGGGGGGCACGGTCCCGGGGGCCACATGGCGGCGCCCGGGGCAGGCACCGGAGGCCACTCTCCCCGGGCAAATGGCGGCGCCCGGGACATGCCCGGGGGGCACGGTCCCGGGGGCCACATGGCGGCGCCCGGGGCAGGCACCGGAGGCCACTGTCCCCGGGCTAATGGCGGCGCCCGGGACATGCCCGGGGGGCACGGTCCCGGGGGGCCAAATGGCGGCGCCCGGGGCAGGCACCGGAGGCCACTGTCCCCGGGCCAATGGCGGCCCCCGGGACATGCCCGGGGGGCACGGTCCCGGGGGGCTAGATGGCGGCGCCCGGGGCAGGCACCGGCGGCCACTGTCCCCGGGCAAATGGCGGCGCCCGGGACATGCCCGGGGGGCACGGTCCCGGGGGCAAATGGCGGCGCCCGGAACATGCCCCGGAGGCACGGTCCCGGGAGCCTAAAAGGCGGCGCCCGGGGCAGGCACCGGAGGCCACTGTCCCCGGGCAATCATGAACTTACCTGGACTTGACCGCGTGGAGATTTCCCCCAACATAAACAGATAAGCTTAGTTATATATATAGGATTACAATTCCGAACAGGGAACGAATTCCTTTTCCTGGTCGCGAACCAATCCATGGTCGCCAAAACCTTTCCGAACACGGTTAAGGTCGCAAAGCCGTATGCGATCAGGACTTGGTCGCGAATCCGTATGCGATCAGGACTTGGAGATCCTCCCGGATCAATAGTAGACGGGTCTGTGTATTTCTTCCTTATCCGCGATCAAGACAGCACTGATCGCGTGCGGGGTGGCCGCCAAATAAAGAAGTAATGGTTCTCCCTTGTCGGGGGACACCAAAACTGGCGGACTGGATAGATATGTTTTTAGCTCCTGAAATGCTTTTTCAGCCTCATCGGTCCATGTGAAATTGTGATGCTTCCGCAGGGCTTTGAAGAAAGGTAATCCTCTTTCGCCTAGTCGCGATATGAAACGACTTAAGGCCGCCATGCGACCAGCCAGGCGTTGAATATCTTTCATGGTCGAGGGCGACCTCATCTATTCGATGGCCCTGATTTTCTCAGGATTGACTTCAATGCCTCTGGAACAAACAAGGAAACCAAGAAGTTTTCCTGAAGAAACCCCGAAAGAACATTTCTCCGGGTTCAATTTTATTCCAAAGCGATTCAGATTACAGAAGGTTTCAGCGAGATCGTCCAAATGAGACAATCTCTCAGTACTTTTTACAGCCAAGTCGTCTACATATGCTTCGAGATTACGCCATATCTGGGAAAGAAAGGTCTTTTGCATCAAGCGCTGGTACGTGGAACCTGCGTTCTTGAGACCGAACGACATTCTGACGTAGCAGTCGGTGCCGAACGGGGTGATGAAGACAGTTTTCTCTTCATCTTCTTCTGCCATGCTAATTTGATGGTATCCTGAGTAAGCGTCCAGGAAGCTCATCAGTTCGCAGCCCGCGGTTGAGTCGACCAGCTGTCGATGCGGGGAAGGGGAAAATCATCCTTCGGACAAGCACTGTTGAGGCTAGTGTAGTCGACGCACATGCGCCACTTGCCATTTGACTTGAGGACCATGACCGGATTGGCGAACCATTCCGGGTGATCGACCTCGCGAATAAACCCGGCTTTTAGGAGTTTGTCCAACTCCTCTCGGATGGCTTCCTGTCGGTCAACAGCAAAACGCCTGAGTTTTTGCTTTATTGGTCGCTGTCCAGGTCGAATTGCTACCCTGTGCTCAATTATTTCCCTTGGGACACCGGGCATGTCGGACGGTTTCCACACAAACACCTCTGCGTTAGCCCGAAGGAAAGTAATGAGCTCGAGTTCCTATTTGTCATCCAGGCCTGATCCGACCCGAATTGTCTTAGATGGATCAGCTGGGTACAATGGAACTAATTTGAGTTTCTCATTTGGTCGAGGAGCAGCCTTGATCGCGTCGGTGGCGACAGTGGCGACTTGAGCGTCCCGGAGGGGAAGCTGATCGACCATCTCCAGAGATAGCCGGTCGCACGTTAGTGCCACGTTGCGACTGCCTCGGACCGAGATGACACCTTTGGGGCCAGGCAATTTGCCGCACTGATAAGTATAGTGCGTTGCCATTATGAACTTTAGCAAGAATTGGCCTACCAAAGATTGCATTGTAAGCTGAATCACAATTAATTACATCAAAAGTAACCAATTCTATTCGGAAGTTATCCGGTTCTCCCAGTGTGACCGGGAGGACCACCTGTCCCAACGGCATCATGGAGGGACCAGGGATTATCCCATAAAACGGATGGATTATGGGCTTTATCTTCGAACGAGGAATTTGCATCTCATCGAGCGCCTTGACCAATAAAATGTCAAGGGAGCTCCCTCCGTCGATCAGGACCCTTTCGACTCTCGCATTACTGCTGATAGGGGTGATGACCAGAGGGAGCCTCAATGGTCGAGTAAGCCCCGCAGGACCGTCAGTGCGATCAAATGTCAAAGGTGTATCCGACCAACGGGGGTACTGAGGTTCACCAAGGGATGTCTCCGTTTGGTTAACCTCCCGATAAAAGGTCTTAAACTGCCTTTTGGAAACAAAAGAGGAGGAACCTCCGAAAATAACATTAACGTGATTATGAGGTACCTGGTAAGACATCTCTTCGTCCCCGTCAGCGTCTCTAAGTCCGCATGCTTGTTCCTCAACCGGCAAGGTCGGCATCGGTCCAATCCCTTGGTAAAAGTCATCCAACTGCTTCAACCAACTCCTGCAGTTCTTGAGGTTGTGGCCTGCGGAGTTGTGGAGCGGACACCACTTCTTGCCTTCCTGCGGATTAGTCGACTTTTCTGGCTGGTCGGCACTACGACCACTAGAAGTAGTTTTATTCTTAAACGAAGACTTGTTACCTTTGGTCGAAGGAGGCTTCTCTGCAACTGCGACCTCGCGGTACTGTCCAGAGCGGTTCCTCTTCGACTTCTTCGACTTCCCGCCCGACGAAGGTTCCGGCTTGTTGCTTGAATCTTCTCTCCTAGCACCCTTGAAACCTGGTTGAGGCGGTAGGTTACCTTTATCGACCATCCGGTTCCATTCGACTGCTTCAGCCGCGTCGGAGTATCGATCAGCCATATCAAAGAGATCGGCTACTGATCGAGGAGGGTGTATGAGCAAATCTTCGGTGAATCTCCGATATCGAACGACATGTTTAAATGCCCTAATAACGAAACTGTTAGATATGTTTAGGATGGTATTTCTCACCCCGATAAATCTCTTGACAAACTGGCGAAGGGTCTCTGCCGAAGTTTGTCGTAGTCGATGGAGGTCGTCCTCTTTACCCGGCTTTTGATAACAATTCTGGAAATTGATGAGGATAGCGTCGCACAGCATTTTCCAATTATAGATAGAACCTTCGGGCTGATTAAACAACCAGGTTCTCACCGGTCTTTCAAGGACTGTAGGCAGGTAATTAGCCATGACCCGGTCATCGCCTCCTGCTGCTTGGATGGCAGTGATATAGATTTGAAGGAACTCGGATGGATTCTGAGTTCCGTCGAACCTTTCTATGGCCCCTAGTCGAAACTTGTCTAGCCAAACGACCGCACGAAGGCGGGCGAGAAAGCTTTACACCCAACGTAGGGACTGTGAACCGTCCTGTGACCTTCGCTTGGATCGCGAGGGACCTCGCGCAACGGAGAAGTCACTCGTGGTCCTAAGCGAGAGTGGACAGGGACTCGATCCCTACCACGAGAATCCTGTGCCCGCCTGGACTTGTCCTGGCGGGATGGTACAGGCGGCGGGTAACTTCGTCGACCAGAACCAGAGTAAGAACACTCTCGGTCGTGGGAACGTGTTACCGACCGGGAAGAGGCCGTAGGGGTCGCCTCTGACGCGACCTCATCCAATCTTTCCTCCAGGATTCTGGTGAAGGCCAGTTTCTGCGCATCCGTGACCGTAGGAGGGAAATTACGCATGACTTCCGCGATAGATCGCAGTCGACCATGTGTACTTCTCCTAGGGGCACCAGGTGTTACCGTTTCTTCGTCCACCGGGAAATGCTTCGGAGGCAAAGAAGGGGTCTGGTCGCGTCTGTGACCACGTGATCGTCGAGAAGAACTCGGAGCAGCATCGTAACGAGCCTGCGCATCTTAAAGAGCTTCTAGGGCAGTTCTGTGCAGTTCATTGTTTTGTTGCTCGAGATCTTGATCCTCCTTTTGTTTGCGTTCCTATTCTTCCCTAGCAGCCTGTTGATCAGCAGTTTCCTCCGATAAGGCAGTGAACTGTCTAGGAAGAGAGGTCGCCGATGGAGAAAACATCTCGGTTTGTTCCGAGTCGGACTCGAAATCAAAGAGACGGTGGAGGTTATCAGGGTCGAACCTGCCTGGGCTGATTTCCTGGTCGATATCATCCTTCCCCTCAGCGGGGTCGTATGGCGGACCGGACTCACCCTCTAGCGCATTAAGAACCTCAGTGGGTTCTGACCTTGCGCTAGTAGCTCCCTGGTCGATGGACATGACCTGGAGAGATGATTCGACCTCTGGAAGATTTTCGCCTCCAACTTCCTCCATCGGAACAGGATCGCTTGGAGAAGGCATTGGAATGTGAGCATAATCCTCGAGATCGAAATCGTTCTCGGAATCATATACTCCAGCCATAATTCAGCGAACCTCCGAATAAGAATTAGGACACCTTGAGAAAGGCCCCACGGTGGGCGCCAGCTGTCGACGATTTGGACTCGGGGTCCTTAGTCGAACTTATGCAGAATTTGTAAGCAGTGAGACCTTTCAGGGTGTCCCTCGGGGAAGGTATGTAGAATTATGGAGAACTAGAGCACAGAGAAGTTTATACAGGTTTGGGCCCTCGATGGTGGGAGTAATAACCCTACGTCCTGTTGGGATTTCACTATGTGTAGTAAAAGAATTACAAAGTAACGGGAAAAGACCTTTACAGGCGAAGATTTCCCCTATATGAGTGTACAAAATGAAGCCTAGAAGGCTTATGGAAGCTATCTAATTTAGGCCGTTGTCTTGGTTGTTTGATTCTTCGAGTGAGATGTGTTGTATCTTGTGATCCTTCGATCCCCTGTTTGATGCACCATGTTGCCCTTTTATACTGGTCGAAAGGGCGCCAAGTCGTAATGGCATCAAACGGTTGCTTAGATGCGGTTTAGAGAACCGCTCTTAACTCCCACACAGGTTTAACACGTGTTGTACGTGGATAACCGCACGTATTAACCCCCTGACGGTTGTTCCTCTACGTGGAAGAATCTTCGGGATACTTGGGATATTCCTGCTACAGGATAGATTAACCCCACGTTCCCTGGTCGAAAGTGTTCTGACCGCGCGATGTTGGCTGACCGCGCGATGTTAGCTGACCGCGCAACATCTTCAGCCTTCTGTCCGCGCATAGCACAGGAACTCCTGACCGCGCACTAGCTGCGGTCTGATCGCGTAAGAACTGCAACCTCGGGCTGGTGCTTCTCGGAATGACTTGAGTTCGCACCGCCGGGCACATGTTTGGCTCGAATCTGTCCTGAACCAGTCGTGCATTTATTTGAACTGACTCGGGTGCCAATCCTTGTTAGGGATCCGTGGCGACTGGCGCATTGCAAAGCCAAAAAAAAAACAGAACTCACGACAAAGAGGGAGAAGAGAGGAGAGCGGAAAAAAAGGAGAAGAGGAAAAGAAAAGGAGAGGAGGAGGAGGAGGAGAAGAAGAAGGAGGAGGAAAGAAAGCATAAAAAAAGGTACAATTATAAATGTTTAGTGATAATTAGTGTAGAATGCAGATCTGTTTTAGGAATTTGTAGATCTGTTTTAGGAATTTGTAGATCTGTTTTAGAAATGTGTAGATCTGTTATGTAGATGTGTTGTAAATATAGATCTGTTATGTAGAAATGTTATATATTAAGCGAATAAATTAGATTAATAAATAGTGAATCGATAATTTAGGACATACGGTTTATTCGTAGAAAATGTGTAGAAATACATATTTGATTTGTGCCAGTATTTAAATATGTTGGGCATTTATGAATATAATGTATATATAATTTTGATTTATTGTGTAATATTATGTAAATTTAATATGTTTATGAATGAGATGTGAGATGTGTATTAATTAAGAGTAGTAAATAATTAAATTATTGATATGTGAGATGATAATATAGGAATTGTAGATTAGATGTGATGCAATGTTGTTAATCCAGTGTACTTCGATTAGTTGAGATGTTAAAAAATAAGTCGCACATGTCTTAATGATGAGCATAGAGTAATGTGCAAAATATATTGGAGATATGATAGCTGATGTTTGTAATACTTATGTTGTAGACAATGTCGGAAACAAGAGTAGTCTATGTTTTCCACGGAGAACAAATCATTAGAAATGGACCATCTGGAGATGACCTAAGTGGCTGTCACCGTATAGACATGGAATTGAATGATCTTAGTGTTCTTAAGACCCAAGTCATGGACATCCTAAATATTGACCCATGTTTACATAAAATTGTCATAGAAGCGCTGGTGCCTATTGGTTTGACATCTTGTTGGAAATTGTGTAAACTTAGAGGCGATAGATCATGGGGCTCTCTTGTTAGGAGGGTGATAAATCCCAATCATGGGCCAGATGACTGCATACTGTATGTGACAAAGCTAGACAATGTACCAGAACCGGCAGCAGAACTTGTACCCGAACCATTAATTGGAGGACAACATACGAACATTGATCCAACCATGACCCATAATTCTGCGGATATCCCCAACGCAGAATTCA
This sequence comes from Pharus latifolius, assembly GCA_019359835.1. Taxonomy (NCBI): domain Eukaryota; kingdom Viridiplantae; phylum Streptophyta; class Magnoliopsida; order Poales; family Poaceae; genus Pharus; species Pharus latifolius. Next base: position 81,010,985 of record CM033323.1, on the reverse strand, counting down.
TGGGCGGGTATTTGTGGCCTGGGGATGAGGCTTATGTCGACGAAGGTGAAGACTAGGGTCTGGAAGTTTCAGGCAGCGAAGGGTCGGAGGTGGATGCAGACTATGCGGATTCCTCTAGTGAAGAAGACTATCGTGGAATGGGACCTCCACAACAATGGCTAGATCCTAGTGGTTTTGAGCATGCGCGAATCCACGACGATCGCAGTTCGGAGTGGGAAAGGAGTGAGCACAGATTAACATTGGGACAACATTTTCGAAGCAAGGAGGGGGCTAAGCAAGCCGTGGCGATGTGGTCCATGACACTACGTCGGTCTTTCAAGGTTGACAGAACAAATCCGCGACTGTACGCGGTGAAGTGCAAGGTGGAAGGATGTCGATTTTATGTTCGTATTGCTCAGTACAGGGACAATGAACACTTCATTGTTTCTAGGATCACCGAACATGACTGTTCAGTGACAGAAGTATCATAGAGTCATAGGAATATGTCGTCCGCATTTGTGGCACGTGTAATTTTGTTGAACCTTCATGCAAATCTTGATATGCCACCAAAACAAATTGTCAGTCAAATCAATGACACATTTGGGTATATCATTCAATATAAGAAGGCATGGAGAGCCAAGCAACTTGGTCTTGAGATGTTATTTGGATCTTTCTATGATTCATATGACTATGTGCCCAAACTGATCGAACAAATCGTTGACACCAACCCTGGCACTGTGATGGATATGGTCCATAGCCCAGTTGTCGGCAGAAATGGTGAGATAGTTCCTGGAGCTGAGTACATGGAGCGTATATTTTGGTCATTTGGTCAAGTAATCTCTGTATTCAAGTACATGCAGCCAGTACTTTGCATGGATGGCACATTTCTAACTGGGAAGTACAAGGGAACTCTGATGACAGCAGTTGCTGCAGATGCAAATAACCAGCTACTTCCCATGGCATACGCCTTAGTGGAAGGAGAGAGTACAGACAGCTGGGTATGGTTCCTTGCAAACCTAAAACAAACCGTCGTGAAGGACAGACAGAATGTATGTGTAATCCATGATAGACACAAGGGTCTGTTAAGTGCCATTGAGTTCATGTTGTCCATTGAGAACCCGCAGTACAGCTGGAATGACTTGATCAGTCGGTGGTGTAAACGACACCTTGCGGCGAACTTCTTCACACACTACAAAAGCACACTGCTTATGAAGAAGTTCAAGCGGTTGTGCGATCAGAACCAAAGCCATAAGTTCCAACAACTTTGGGACGAGTTAGAACAAGAAACTTCAGATCTAGGTAAATCTCAAAGGTCAGAGGCAAGCAGTTCACAACATCCAGAAGATGAAGAAAATGTCGTGGGGACTACAGATGTGCCGAGACGACGCACCCGAAGGTCAAGGCCAAAGAAATTTAGTGAATGGATCAGTGACAAAGCTCCTGAGAAGTGGTCTTTATTGCACAATGAGGGAGGTGCCAGATATGGCGTAATGACAACTAACATGGCGGAGGTATACAATTTTGTGTTGAGGGGGTGCGAGGTCTGCCACTCACTAGAATTGTGGAATTTACATGGCATCGCACGGCCAAATACTTCTACGAGAGAGGTACAGCTGCAAGAGCATTGCTTCGAGTCACACCACCAAAATTTCCTCACAAAGTACAGAGGTACTTAGAAATGAAAGCCGCGGCCGCTCAGAAACACTCAGTCGAGTGCATTCCTAATAGCAGAAGGCAAAGTTGGGTCGTTTATCTGTGCAGTAAGAACGTGGGGGGTGGATACATGCGACAAATCAAGAGGCAAGGAGTAACATTTGAAGACGGTGTCAAGTGCACTTGTAACAAGCCAACTTTATTGCATAAACCGTGCTCTCATGTGATGGCCGCGTGCGCACGACAACAAGTTGAGCGAGATGTACCTGTCAGTTTACTATGGTTCACGGTACCTTGCTGAGACATGGACTGCAGACTTTGAGATTTGGGGGACTCAGCAGCACTACAGAGATCGGTCGTGTAGGGTAGGCGAGATCCGATATGTTCCACCACCGCACTTGGAGCGGAAAGGCCTGGACGACGGCGGAAAATGCGAATTGGCAATGACAAGGATAACGCAGAACGCGATGAGTTACGAAAGTGTGCCGTTTGCCGACAGCCTGGCCACACGAGGAGGACATGTCCTAATGCATCCGGACCTAATCGAACATGACTCAGTAATTTTGTGCAACACTTATCCGTTCCTCTTGTGTATTTGATGATGTACTAACCTAATATTCCTGTTTGCAGGCATGGCTCACCCTCGTCCACAGTTTCCTGAGTTACTCGATCACTACTACGACGATCGTCATCGGTCTCGAGCGCTGCGATCCAGAGAGGAGCTTCAGCCATTCCGCCTGCGATCGTCCGGCACGTCTTGGCCTATCGACGGGAGATACATCGCACGGCTGAGGGCGGCGGGGCTGCTTCCTTTTTGCAGGACGATCACCAGACTAGAGACTTTCAGGAACGACCGATCATTGGTCTCTGCTCTAGTGGACAGGTGGAGACCCGAGACACACACATTTCACTTCCGGTGGGGGGAGATGACCATTACCCTGGAGGATGTGGCGATGTTGTTCGGACTCCCGATTCACGGGCAGGCCTGGGTACCACCACCCACTCCTACCGGATGGGACGGCATGCTCGCCGAGAGGTTTCATCCACTACCTCTGGGCCAGGAGCCCTTCCACCACAACATCGGAGTTCCTGCGACTTGGCTTGGTCACTTCAGGACGTGCCCAGCAGATGCAGATGAGTGGACTGTGAGCCGACACTTCGAGGCGTATCTGCTGCACTTGTTTGGGGGCTTCATGTTCACTGGTATGCTTAAACATGATATAGGCACAGCTATTTCCCTTCTCTTGTTGAATTTAATTCCTATTTTTTTGCTTTTCTACAGGTACTCACAGCGACACAGTGGATCGTTGGCTTGTTCCACTGGCGCAGATGCTCGCGAACACGCCGATCGATCAGATCCCGCGCATCAGCTGGGGGTCAGCGGTTCTCTGTGCGACGTATCGAGGGTTGTGCGACGCCTGCGTTCGATGTGCCCGAAACACGAACATGGCCAGATCTCCTCTACTTCTTTTGTTGTGGTTGTATGAGCACAAACCTGTCAGACGACCGCTCATCACCGACACGCCCGTTGCACTTCCGGAGGGGCACCCACCTAAGGATGCGGAGGATGAGATCGATCGCCCTACCATGGGGGATCATTGGTTGCAACATGAGCTGCAGTGGGCCACAGTTCAGGTGCACGCATGCTACAGTGCGTACAGCGGCAAGTTGGAGTTGTTGCATCTGTCGCGTGTTATATGGAGGGTTTGGACGACAAGCTATATCGAGAGCACAGCCGGCGGCGCAATCTCTATGGTGTGTACGGAGGACCGGGAGTTATGGCTCACCCGCTGTATTCTTGTCTTCAGCCATATGTTGGAGGTGTATGCTCCATGGAGGGTGATGCGCCAGTTTGGCTTGTTCCAGACGATCCCTTCTCCAGACGCCCTGCATCGTTTGTCGCATGACCAGCACGAGTAAGTTCACGATTATCTCCGCGCATAGTGTTTTGCTTCTGTGAAATAACTGAACACCTTTGTTTTTTTTGCAGGCAGAGTCGCAAGGGCAAGAAGGCTGTCAGTTGGGAGGACCGACAGTCTCCTTACACTCGTTGCTGGGAGCAGACAGCAGTGATAGATGTCGTGCATGAAGAGAGGGCGTACGATTCCACGACATACGGCAACTACCTCCGATGGTACCTCCCTCGCACCGCAGCTCGCATTGCCCCGCCACCTCCGGCGCCTACAGACGTGCCTCCTCCGAGCATGCATCAGACATACGACCGACATCACGCATCTCGGGTACACCGCCAGGTACATGCCGCCAACCCATGACCTACTTGTTATTTTTATTTCTACCTCCCATTGTCTTACGGTCTTGCAGGCTGACGGCCTCCGTGCGATCAATTCCGTGACACGGCCACTAGTCCAGCGGAGGCAAGCAGGTCTGCCTATCACGCCCGACGAGTACGAGAAGGCCATCGCCTACGTTGACCGACTCGCCTCGCAGCTGACCCTTGAGAGTGCCGCCACTTCGTCGACTTTTGTTGCACCTCCACGTTCAGACGATAGAAATTAATAATCTTCCTTTGGGCTAGGATTTATCTTCCTTGGCGACATGGTGTATATTTTATTCTCGATTCTCTTTCCGAAATTTAGAAATTATTATTCTTATCACTGCTGCAGCTTTTGTCTAAGTTTTATTGTTATTTTTCTCATCAAATTTTTTTTTTTTGGCATTTAGGCTCTGCTTGGATAATTGCGGATTTGTTATGATTCGCTAGAAAATCTATTGATAAGGATTAGGAAGTAAAAGATATTCACCTGTTGGTTGAGATGGGTCAGGATAAAGAAGTTTAGTTGGGTCAGAAGCTCAGATTCAGTAAAGAAAAATATAAAGTTCAGAAAAATAAATTTTTGATTCTGCATGTCCTCCCATGGACGCAATCTCCTCCTGCACATAAAGAGGTTTACTTGTGTTAGAAGTTCAGATTCAGGAAGAAAAATATAAGGGCATGTTTGGAAGCCCAGGATTTGGTCCGTTTCCAGGTGGATTTCGTGGGCTGGAATTAGGATCCTAAGCAGATTCAGGAATGCGTTTGGATGGGACAGGATCCGGAATTTTAAATGGGCCAAGAAGCCCAATCCGGGGGGATTGGAAAATGCGCATGGGAGGCCCGGCGAAGAATCCTGGCCATTTCGTGTCGTCCTCCTCGCCCGCGTCGCCGCTCCACATCGTGTCGCCGTCAAAAACCCAGCGGAGAGTGTGCGGCGGTAGAGGGGTGAGCCGGCCAGATCTCGCCACCGGTCTTGTGCGCCGCCTCCCTCTTCGCCTCTCACCTCTCTCCGCCGGATCTGGTGCGCTCGAGCACCGCCTCCGCTCTCGAGCCACGGTCGCCGTCGTAGACCAGATCTGCGTCCCCGGCTCCCGCCTACGCCTCTCTCCCTCTCTTCTTCTTCTTCTCACTTCCTCCTCGATCTCCCCTGTTACTTCTCACCCCCAAAATCCTCCGGCGGCATCCTCCTCAGCCACGGCATCGACGATCTCCACGATCCTTCTTCACCAGCCGAGGTATCTATATCTTGGTTGAATGGTTTCAGATCTCCTCTCTATGCGGTTTCTTGGTTGGATGATTTTGGACTTCTTTCGTATCAGATTGAGTTCTATGGTGACTTTGATGGAAGCTACCACAAGAGCTTAGATCTGGAGGTAGATCTCTCTGCTGCTTTGCTTGGTCATCTCTCCCACAGGTTAATGATCTCCACTTTTGTCAACTCCTGCTATATGTGTAGTTGCTACTCAAGTTCTTGATCAGCTGAGCTCAAGTTTCTCCTTGAGTATTGTTTAAGACACATGTATTTTTTTGTTAGGATGCTAAACTTAGGAACTCATAAGTGTAACCAGAAGTTTAAGATAGGTTACGCACATCCTATCTGAACTCAAAAGATGTCTTGTACGCTTGTTATTTTTCAACAATCTGTAGTGGTCAAATACTGATCCAAGAACAACACTGTCCAATCTTTTAGTAAAAGAGGTGAGATTAGAATGTCCAATCTTTTTTCTGCTCTTCTAGTACTATGATAAATATATCTTTCTACTCTTTTTTATGGTTACTTTCTACTTCTCTGCCATATTGACTGAACAATCATTGGATTATTGCAAAATATTTTTTCCAGCTGACACTAATGATGATCATTGAATAATAATAATAATGATGACGGTTTCTTCCAGGTAATAACTCAAATATGGGTACTGCTATTAGTGGGGCTTGGGTTGGGGGCTTTGTTAGATGTATGGGTAAGTCTTCAAAAAACTGCTTTGGAATACCCGTAGGTTGAAGAAGAGTTCCCAAGTTTTCTAACTTTCTTGCTTTGTTTCAAGCAAGGCATGATTTTCCCATTGTTTTTTATCTTGCTGCGGGCGGGTCTTTGCTTTCTTACATATATTTAGCACCACCACTCAAGGTATTGAATGCATCTGTTTAAGCACTGCAGTCCACATCTGGTTCTTGGGCATAATTGCATCCAATGGGCAAGAGTGAGGTCTTTTGATTGAACAATAGTTATACTAGATTGTCACATATTTCAGCTCAAGCAGAATGGATGGATTGGAAACTTTGCTCTGGGTGCGAGTTACATTAGCTTGCCTTGGTATGATTCTCATTGCGGCTTTTTTCTTGTTTATATTAAGTAAATAGTGCTTGCTTGAACCCTTCCAATATTATATGCAAGAAGTTACAGCTATATGAATGATTTGCAGGTGGGCTGGTCAAGCATTATTTGGAACCCTTACACCTGATGTTGTTGTCCTAACTATTTTAATAGCATTGCTGGGGTATCTCTTCTTCATTACCCCTTCTCTTTTGTTGTGATAATGCATTTGTGTCATAATCGTTGTTCATTATCTTGATTTTCTAGCTAGGGATTGCTATTGTAAATGATTTCAAAAGCATTGAGGGGGATAGAACTCTGGGACTTCAAGTTATCCTTTGTTTTTTCCTCTCTTATTATTATGCACATTGCCAAAGCACTTCTGTATATCATTTTACTGTATTTTGTAGTAAATTCCTGTTGCTTTTGGTATGGAAACTGCAAAGTGGATATGTATTGGAACAATTGACATCACCCAATTGTCAGTTGCAAGTAAAGGCACAATTTTTCATTTGCCGCTTCCTTTAGTTTGATTTGCTTGCTCTTAACCTTATGAATTAAGACTTATTTTAGTTTCATTTACTTGACACCCTCTTTCTCACTCTTTCATGCTTTCTGATGATTATGCACTTTATTCTGCCATTTAGCATGCCATAACGTCACTATGGAAACACCAAACTATATATTTTCTATTTTTTGCAACTTCTTGATGAAAGCATTAAGTGAAATTTACAGGGCAGTTGTAGTGAATATGATTAGCTAGTGTTTCAATGAAAACTTTGCTCAGCATTATCTGCAAAAATCTCCACGTCATCAAACTAGAACTGAAGTTTAATACAAGTATAACTATTTTTTGTTGGTTTTTGTTTGGCTGAAGGAGAGAGCTTTGTGCATCTTGCCATATTCTTCCAATGGAAGATAGCAAACACATGTACATTTACGTTCGTCCTTGATTTCTGTAGGCTCCTATTTCTGACTTTGGAATTTCATTTTTCTTTTCGGGCTACCTTATGCGCATAATGTTTAATTTGTTTAATTTCAGCAGTCCTTTCTTTACTTGTTTAATTTCAGCATAATGTTTGATTTGGTATATTTTGAATTTAGAGATGGAGTTAGTGAGAGCCAGTTTGATCGAGTGAGCAACAGACGTGAAACAGATTTTGGTACCGATATCGTCGCAATAGTCTACGAATAGACCACTAACGAATTGGGAACAATTATCTGTAATGAGACGACTTGGAACACTAAATCGTGTCACGCTGTTCTTGTGAAAGAACTTTTGTGCCGCTGCGGCTGTAATGGTGCGGACTAGTTCAGCCTCGACCCATTTGGTGAATGTATCAATGGCTACGAATAGGCATTTGTATCCATTGACAGCTTGGGGCATTGGTCCCAGAATATCTATTTCTCATACAGCAAACGGCCAAGTCAAGAGAACAGTCTATAGTGCATATGCCGGCTGATAAACTTACCGAGCATGAAATTGACACTGTTGGCATGTCTTGATAGCTGCAAAAGATTGTTCGACAAACAGACAATTCTACGAACATGATGATATAAGAAGATGTACCTACCTGTCAATTTCCTTTCAAAGATTCTCTATTTTGTTTGCTTCTGCTTCAGATATTAATCTCTCCTTATGACCAGCTCTTCGATTCAGTTCAACTCTTGTAACTCTTTTTATTTTTATTTTCCTCAATAAGAAAAAAAAAATCATACGATTTAAACACAAGAACATCTGTAAAGATAAAATAGTTAAGTCGATAAAAATTAATAATCTTCCACTGGGCAAAGATTTATCTTCCTCGACGGCATGGTGTATATATTATTCTCAATTCCCTTTCCAAAATTTAGAAATTATTATTCTTATCACTACTGCAGCTTTTTTTTTAGGTTTGCTGTTATATTTTTCATCATATTTTTATTTGGTATTTAGGCCCCGCTTGGATAATTGCGGATTTGTTATGAACCGCTATAAAATCTATTGATACGGATTATGAAGTAAAAGATATTCTTCTGTTGGTTGGGATAAATCAGGATAAAGAAGTAAGTAAAGAAAAATATAAATAGATTCAGGACGGAAAATATAAATTATAAATTTTTGGATCCCGTCCACTCTCACCGAAACAGCCCCCTCCTCCACACCTCTCGTGAGGCCGCCGCCATCCTACCCCTCCCCGCTCCCGCCTCCCACGCTCCGCCTTCGCCACCCTCCACCTTCCCATCCCCGAGTAGCCGGCCCCCCGCCTTCTTTTCCGACGTTGACGCCGGCCAGCTGCCGTCCAGGCTCCTCTCTTGCAGTTCACGCTTCCACGGCCAACTGCAGCGACCGGATCCACCGCCTCCTCTCTTTCCCGCTGTACAGTAAGTTGTTGCGTTCCATCCTGTTCCAATCTTGAGTATTTGAATGCATATTTTGATGTATTTGTTGTCTTGTTAGCCAGTCCTTTGCCTTGAATCTTATCTGGTCGGATCATATTTCCATATGCATATTACCTGTATTTCTAGATTGCTTTGAGATTTAATATCTTGAGTTTGCATCCAAACACCCAAAAAGATCCTAAACCTAGTAGGATCTAATACGGGAGGATCTTGTAGCAGTGTATATTCCAAGAGGATTAGATCCTAACTAGAAAATTTTTCCTGTGGCACCCAAACAGGGTCTTAGTTTTAATTTCCTAATCTTTTTACTACAGGAATTTGATTCTGATCTGCGAGAGGGAGACTGCCCAAAAAAAAAATTTCCACCTGTTTGGTTTGCGGCAAGAAGTGCAACAGCTATGCCGCCTGATTTGGGCCTCACAGGAGGCACGGCATGCCACACCCCTCTATGGTGCGCCACACCTCTTCTGAAGAACTTGCAGCAACCGACCAAACATGCCCTTAATCTCTTTACGCTGACGGAATTGGAAGGCCCATCAAGCGGCTCATCGATTTCCGCGCCAAGCAGCAACTTGCCAGTGCTTGTGCATGATCAAGGTGACTCCCAGACGCAGTTCATCATCTCCAAACAAGTCCTGAACTTTGAAACCATAGACGAACTGAGGGACTACAGGTGCTTCGAGACTCCGCAAGGCTGGATACTAGCACTTGATACTGCTTCCCTGCAGACATTCTTATGGAGGCCTGAAGATGGCAAAAGAATCAGCCTTCCATCAATGAAGAAGGACTTCCCCAAGGACTCCAAGTGCCTACTTTCCGACAACCCTGGCGCCTCGGTCTGTGCCGTGCTGGTTCTCGATCTCGACAACCCTAAGATGTGCGTCTGTTGTATCGGAGGAAGTAAATGGCGTTCTTATACCTACCGACATAGTGATGAAGATGGCAATCCCACATATGAAATCATTGGCAGATTCTGTGGCATCGCTGCTGTTGGCGGCAAATTCTACTATCATCTCACACGGGATCAACTGGGCGTCATTGAGTTCAATCCTGAGTTGAATTTTTCCGGCATTGCTGTTCGTCTTGTCAGATTGTCTCGTGCCACCCGACCCTGCGCGACTTACTTTGTGGAATCTTGCGGTGAGCTGTTTCTGGTCGTCGTCTTCTTTAGCGACCGGAAGGCACGGAGCATCACCGAGGCTGCGGTGTATAAGATGGATTTCTCAAGACCAGCTTGGTGCAAGGTGGACAGCATTGGTGGTGATAGGGTGTTTCTTTTAAGTGGAGCGCAATCTGGGGTTTCGTGCTTTGGAGCATCGTGTTCAGCTAGTAGCCGTGGATTGCGCGGGAACTGCATATACTATGTGAATCATGTCGCTAGTGGCGGGGACTATCTTTATGTCATCGATTTGGCGAAAGGGATGGAAGCGCAGCAGCCATATAAAGGTTTGCCAACGCCGTCGCGCCCGCTGTTCTGGTTGTTACCTACAGAGCCATGATCATAGACACAGATTGAACAAAACTTGTCAAATTCATTAGATGATGTAGTTCTCTGCTATATATATTTAAGGTTATGTTGGACGGTAGATTTGAATAAGTTTTCTTTTCATGGCTCAGTTTTACTCCATGTTTTCAGTCCGGCTCTGCCATCCTGTTAATTGCTTATGTTTGTTTCTAGGATACAAAAACAAGACAATATATTGTTATCTACCACCTGAATTGTGTTGATCACTTTCCTCCAAGGTTTTGCTGCCGTGTGAGTTGTGGTCTTTTATATATGTTAGATTGATATCAGTCCATGATTTATGCAAGGAAAATCATAGTTTATAACAGGGTTTGGCTTTCCATTTGGTTCCTGGTTCCGGGACCTAGCCAAGATGAGTTTCGCAGTTGTTCAGACTCTTCTCGTTTTCTTTTTGTACTTTCCCAACCTTATATAACCAATTATGCATTCTTCAACATAACAATCTATCACCCTATTTTTGACCGGATTTAATAAAACCCTGGTTTATAATCTTCCTCTTTCTTGTTTCTGCAAGCTACAGATGGGCAAACATAAGAACATTTTTCTTGGTATTTCATGTTCTGATGGAGCCCGTTGTAAGAGGGAATTGTTTGAAGAGTGTACTAAAGCAGTTTCCTATGGTTGCCAAATTTTCACCACAAATTATTACCCTTTTGTAACTATTGGGATATTTTCTCCGAGTTTAATGCTTCTACTAATTGTAATGCTTGTTTCAATAATGTATACCAAACATATACTCTTATTTATAAGATCGAAACGGCAAAATAGATGGTTAATTGTTGCACATTACACTTTCAACTGTACACAAATGTGCCAAACAAGCTTGACCAGAATGATTTAACCCATTTTTGCATTACTATATCCATCATAGCGTTATTGGTCAAAAAAAAGAAAAAGAAAACCCCGTACACATAGCTAAACTTGCATGACAAACATAAGCGAAAATAAACATTCAATAATCCACGGTAATTCTCCGAACCCTTCATAACATTCTTGTCTAGATTTGGTTAATCCCAATTGTTCATTCCTTTCCTTGCAACCTCCAAGTCTAGAACTAGTTCAGTTGGACCCATGATGGTTTGGAAGTGTTGGACAATTAAATCATCTTTACCAGCTTGATCAGTTATAATGTTGCCTTGACTGTCGTGTAATTCAGCAATGTAATTTCTTCTTTCTGCCACTAGCTCTTAAACGATAATATTTTGTACTACCGTCACCTTCTTTAATCCATCTCTTACGGGATCTAAATCCCACCTAGAATACTTTTCTAGGACCCAAACAAGACCAATGTTACAAATAAACCAATAAAATTTCTCGACCATTTATTGCATGACTGAATTTACATGATTGCTCATTGCTAAATTGTACATAGGATTGCAAGCATCCCTAAAAAATGTTTACGAATGAAATATTTTATACTTTTATGATACACCACCGTCTTGAATCTCGCTTATGCTAAGTCTTGTGATTTGAGATACACATACAACATCATTCAGCACGTCGAACAACTAATCTTTTGGGCGTGCAGCCACTATTGAAGTTTATTTCAGAAGAATGGAGGCTGCTCTTGCCACAATGCAGTTGCAATTCACCGGCACAAAGAGCATTTCAACTCAAGTCCATTCTTAACAGCGTGGTGTTCTGTATGTCTGAGGTGAACAAGTTTTTACGCCCACAGAAGGCAATCAATACCCATTTCAAGATTTGTGATAGGGTTATCACCAAAATCTTCACTCGGTTTTCGAATGTCATCATTTGAGTCAATATAGAGTTCCGATAGATCAGATGACCTTTCGGAGGGAATGGCATGCTCTTTGAGAATCTCAGATGATACAGCAACTGCTTCTTCGTGCTCCAAAACAACAAGGAAATCGTCTTCGAATTCAAATGTCAAGAACCTGTCTTTACAAGCTACACATTTATATTGCAGTAAGAAAGATAAAATATAGGAACATATGGCGCTAGAAAGGTAATAACATGAAGCAGTACTTACTGTCAACCAGATGAGCAAGGTGGTGGATGTTCTTGATTACAGTTCCATTTAATTGGATAACCTGATAACACCATTGGTTAATAGAACTCACGAGATGTAATTCACGGCCATAAGAAGATAAATGGGAGTGGAACAGTTTGCTTGCTTGTTGATTGCTCATGTGCTCATACCCGATGTTCACCTCATGGGCTAAAACCTGAACAATATGGAGATGAATTAAGGGTGTAAGTAGCACACCACAATACAGGGGCTTGTCAATTGATCTACCCACAACAAAAGAACAAACCTGTGATACAATAACAATTTGCTCTCCTTTGAATCTTGCTAGAGAGTAACGAGCCCTAGCCAACAATTTCAACTGTTACATGAAGGTAAATTGTGAATAACAATAAGAAGCTACAGATATTCGGAAAGGTCAGGCGCAAACGAGATGATGGTCATTTTGAGTGGCAATCTTACCCCAATAGTATCATGACACTCCTCACTGCAACATCAGTAGAAATTTATACTTTAGTTCCACAAGCATTTAATACCAAGGGGCAGACTTATGTATGTTGTATCACATAAACCACCAACCAGCACTTGAAGAGGTCATTGGCCACTTACTCTACAAAAGGTTCAGTTAAAGGTGCGAAGACAGTGCCGGCAACTGTCAGATAAGAAGGTCGGTCCCCTTCAACATGGAACGGGACCTTATTCGAGGATGAAGATTCTTGTAAATCAAGGGAATTGGTGAAATTTACATGTCTAGTTTCTGACAGGAAGAAAGATGAGTTGTAGTCTCTTACTAAATGTATGTTTGGTTGCAAAAAAGTCTTGACTTTCATGTGAGTGCCTTCTCGAATAACACCTAGTTGAGCGACATCACCTGCATACCTGATTCATGAATATATCAAGTTATTTTGCAACTTCATGCTCGCATGCATTAGATGTTGTACTAAATAAAAGATACCTTAGTTGGATCAAACATTACAGAGGAAACTATAAGAAGAAAACGTTAAATAAAAATATGCCTTTAGCTGTATCAAATTTGTAACTTATACAGATTCGGAGGATCACTATAATAACAACAAAAAGGATCATATATAGAAAATTAGATAGGAAAATACTAGGTATGGATTATCAGCTGTGAGACTGTGACTTCTATCGTACAGACCCAAATAGTGAGCATTTGGCAGGATAGCATAAAAGAGGTAGGGTACACCAACTGCACAATTGCACGAAGAATTTTACCCACCAATACCTAAATGCTAGAGGATGTAGCATGCATATGCGACGATCACTAAAGTGCAGCAAAGATGGGACGAGAACCAAGTCCTACCAGGCGTACCATTTTGTTTCCCAAAACAGATTTTTCAAAAAGGAAATTGAAAATAACAAAAATTGGTGGGAAGCAGGACCTGTGTTTTATTAACTCCAACATTGAGTTTACAAAAAAAAAATACAAGCACGCACACCACACAACTATATCATCTTCTCTGTTTTCTACGTCATGTTTAAGACAAGACACTAACTGCAGGAGATTGTTCGGCTCTCGGATTCCTGAGGCTTCGTGAAGCCCCCAGATAATTATATCCACTAAGTATGAATTAGTGGAATACCTTCGATTAGGCTGCACTTAGAGCCGTCGACGTCTTCAAACTGTGTCTCTGCTCTTCAGGAATGTGGATGGAATGCAAATGAAAGCATCTGGCCTCGTCGGTCGTAGATGTACAAGGAGCTAGCCTCGTCGGCACCTACCTATGCAAGTGTCTGACCTCGTATGCAATGACCAAAATAGTATAACCATTTTCACCCAAATATATTTGAGAACAACTAGTCTCGAACTCTTGACAACCCACATATCTTCAAGATCCCTAAATCATGAATAATTGAATATGTCATAGATGCAGATGAGTTCTAAAATGAAGGCACACAATACACTAGAAAAATTCATACAAAGGCCATGTGTGCTATTGTCTGAAGAAACATTAGTGGAAAAGAAATTATAGGGTGACAAATTAGTTCCTGAGGTTGGAGATGTACTTGTGTCTGCCCAGACGAGCTGGGCCTGACTTGAGTCTTTCCTACTTAGCCATGCTTTGCCGTATGCATCTGTTTTCCTTTTCCTCATCCTCTTTAGCTATCTCATATATTATATCTGGCAAGCTGCAAAAAATTAGCAAAAAACGACAAACAGACAATTCTACGAGCATGATGATATAAGAAGATGTGCCTACCTGTCAATTTCCTTTCAAAAGATACTCTATTTTCTTTGCTTCTGCTTCAGATGTTAATCTCTCCTTATGACGAGCTCTTCGATTCGATTCAGTTCAACTCGTGTAACACTTTTTGTTTTTGTTTTCCTCAATAAGAAAAAAAATCATACGATTTAAATACAAGAAGATCTGTAAAGATAAAACAGTTCAGACGATAGAAATTAATAATCTTCCTTTGGGCTAGGATTTATCTTCCTTGGCGACATGGTGTATATTTTATTCTCGATTCTCTTTCCGAAATTTAGAAATTATTATTCTTATCACTGCTGCAGCTTTTGTCTAAGTTTTATTGTTATTTTTCTCATCAAATTTTTTTTTTGGTATTTAGGCTCTGCTTGGATAATTGCGGATTTGTTATGATCCGCTAGAAAATCTATTGATAAGGATTAGGAAGTAAAAGATATTCACCTGTTGGTTGAGATGGGTCAGGATAAAGAAGTTTAGTTGGGTCAGAAGCGCAGATTCAGTAAAGAAAAATATAAAGTTCAGAAAAATAAATTTTTGATTCTGCATGTCCTCCCATGGACGCAATCTCCTCCTGCACATAAAGAGGTTTACTTGTGTTAGAAGTTCAGATTCAGGAAGAAAAATATAAGGGCATGTTTGGAAGCCCAGGATTTGGTCCGTTTCCAGGTGGATTTCGTGGGCTGGAATTAGGATCCTAAGCAGATTCAGGAATGCGTTTGGATGGGCCAGGATCCGGAATTTTAAATGGGCCAAGAAGCCCAATCCGGGGGGATTGGAAAATGCGCATGGGAGGCCCGGCGAAGAATCCTGGCCATTTCGTGTCGTCCTCCTCGCCCGCGTCGCCGCTCCACATCGTGTCGCCGTCAAAAACCCAGCGGAGAGTGTGCGGCGGTAGAGGGGTGAGCCGGCCAGATCTCGCCACCGGTCTTGTGCGCCGCCTCCCTCTTCGCCTCTCACCTCTCTCCGCCGGATCTGGTGCGCTCGAGCACCGCCTCCGCTCTCGAGCCACGGTCGCCGTCGTAGACCAGATCTGCGTCCCCGGCTCCCGCCTACGCCTCTCTCCCTCTCTTCTTCTTCTTCTCACTTCCTCCTCGATCTCCCCTGTTACTTCTCACCCCCAAAATCCTCCGGCGGCATCCTCCTCAGCCACGGCATCGACGATCTCCACGATCCTTCTTCACCAGCCGAGCTCCAGCTCTCTAGCATCGATGACGAGGTATCTATATCTTGGTTGAATGGTTTCAGATCTCCTCTCTATGCGGTTTCTTGGTTGGATGATTTTGGACTTCTTTCGTATCAGATTGAGTTCTATGGTGACTTTGATGGAAGCTTCCACAAGAGCTTAGATCTGGAGGTAGATCTCTCTGCTGCTTTGCTTGGTCATCTCTCCCACAGGTTAATGATCTCTACTTTTGTCAACTCCTGTTATATGTGTAGTTGCTACTCAAGTTCTTGATCAGCTGAGCTCAAGTTTCTCCTTGAGTATTGTTTAAGACACATGTATTTTTTTTGTTAGGATGCTAAACTTAGGAACTCATAAGTGTAACCAGAAGTTTAAGATAGGTTACGCACATCCTATCTGAACTCAAAAGATGTCTTGTACGCTTGTTATTTTTCAACAATCTGTAGTGGTCAAATACTGATCCAAGAACAACACTGTCCAATCTTTTAGTAAAAGAGGTGAGATTAGAATGTCCAATCTTTTTTCTGCTCTTCTAGTACTATGATAAATATATCTTTCTACTCTTTTTTATGGTTACTTTCTACTTCTCTGCCATACTGACTGAACAATCATTGGATTATTGCAAAATATTTTTTCCAGCTGACACTAATGATGATCATTGAATAATAATAATAATGATGACGGTTTCTTCCAGGTAATAACTCAAATATGGGTACTGCTGTTAGGGGGGCTTGGGT
This sequence comes from Pharus latifolius, assembly GCA_019359835.1. Lineage (NCBI taxonomy): Eukaryota > Viridiplantae > Streptophyta > Magnoliopsida > Poales > Poaceae > Pharus > Pharus latifolius. Next base: position 80,994,719 of record CM033323.1, on the reverse strand, counting down.
TGGGGGCTTTGTTAGATGTATGGGTAAGTCTTCAAGAAACTGCTTTGGAATACCCGTAGGTTGAAGAAGAGTTCCCAAGTTTTCTAACTTTCTTGCTTTGTTTCAGGCAAGGCATGATTTTCCCATTGTTTTTTATCTTGCTGTGGGCGGGTCTTTGCTTTCTTACATATATTCAGCACCACCACTCAAGGTATTGAATGCATCTGTTTAAGCACTGCAGTCCGCATCTGGTTCTTGGGCATAATTGCATCCAATGGGCAAGAGTGAGATCTTTTGATTGAACAATAGTTATACTAGATTGTCACATATTTCAGCTCAAGCAGAATGGATGGATTGGAAACTTTGCTCTGGGTGCGAGTTACATTAGCTTGCCTTGGTATGATTCTCATTGCGGCTCTTTTCTTGTTTATATTAAGTAAATAGTGCTTGCTTGAACCCTTCCAATATTATATGCAAGAAGTTACAGCTATATGAATGATTTGCAGGTGGGCTGGTCAAGCATTATTTGGAACTCTTACACCTGATGTTGTTGTCCTAACTATTTTAATAGCATTGCTGGGG